>OY992768.1:12755021-13955021 GCA_963921325.1 Logfia minima
ATTTTCAGGACAGTTAGTCATAGATCCGTATGTAGCTTGAGTTCTACTTAACTTCACAAAACGAGATCATACAACCTTCAAAGCTAACACAATTTTTGACCTTCAGCAAAAAGAATCAACTTGTTTAGATCTACGGTTTGAAAGTTAAGATATTTTAAAGTTGGGTTATTTTCTGTCCCAAAAGTACAGCTCGTACACTTTAACTTAGAATTTCATTTTAAAATAGTAATACTCATCTAAAAATTATGAATCTAGTGGGGTTTGATAGCTAACTTCTTGAACTTAACTTTAGAACTAAGAAACACGTAATTTCATCAAGATTTGACCAAGTTATGAAGCTTCAAAGTTAGAAAAATTTTCTGACGTTTTTCAAAATGCATAATAGTGGACTGTTTTGGTACATTTTTGCATAAATCACTTATCAAACATGTAAAAATGATTTTTAAAGCTAGATCTTGTCAAGAGTGAACATATAAACATAATAGAACCATAAAATAAGTATTTTATCATAAATATTACAAGATTATGGAAGAAATGGTCCTTACAATGCTCTAGGAAGCAAAGGGAAGTGAAATGGAGGTGGATGAGGTTTTGCAAGAGCTCCTAGTTTCCAATCCTTGGTTTTATGATGTGATTAACTTGGAAATGGTATAAGGATGTGATTATGAACGTTTTTGATGGTTTAAAAGTGAAGAAATGATGATCTAAGTGTGGTGGCTCATGGTGGTGCAAGGGAGGTGCAATGGTGGTTCAAGGAGGAATGTGGTGGTTGTTTGAGAGCAAAAGAGAGAGGGGAGGCTGCTGGAAATCAGCAGATTTAGAGGGAGAGAAAAGATATTTGTGTGTGTGAAATGTGATGTAAGAATGGCCAAGTTATGGGGAGTAAGGGGAGGCAAGGTATGGGTGCAAGTATGGGTTCAAGTTGACCAAGAGGGGGGTCCTAGGGAGGGTGCTTGGGCAGATTTTTGGTCAAGGGGAGGACCCACTTGTGATTTCCCAAATCAAATTAAGTCTAGATATTTTAGTCATTAGGTGCTAATCTCGATTAGTTAGGTTTTAATTGCGCGATTAAAGTTAATTAGGAGTAATTAAGGTAGATTAAGGTTAGTTAGAGTAGTTCCTAGCGACTTAATTAATTATAAGTCCTTTCGATATCATACGTATGTTTTCGATAATTCGTTTATTACAATTCGCGAAATCTCTACGTTTTTGCGTTAATTGAATTTGTATATTCGTTGATTCTATTATTTGAAACGTTATGCCATAACTTGGCATATTAATAGTAAATAACTACTATTTAATTATCAAATAGTTTTACGTTATTTATGAAAAATGATCACCAACGTTCGTGAATGTCGGTCTCTACCGATTGTTTGTGTAATTCTCGATGATTACGAATGCATCCCGCATTAAAATAGTGTGCATCTCATATGCAACTGTGGGCTTTGTGCTAGACTTATTTTGTTGAAAACGAATTCACGTTAATTAAGTAGGGAATTAGCCTAAATGCACGTAATTAAAATGTACGAAATTTACCCTAAATTTGAGGGTTGTCACATGTGAACCTGAAGGTTGCTGATGTAATGTTGACTACGGACCTTACACATAGCAAGTTGTAACTTGAACAATGTTTTATTCTTTTATTATTGAAGTTACTAGAAGATAAAGAAGTTTCCTCACTTACTGCGAGCTAACATGCTCTTGTAGAGTGACTTGACTTGATATCTTTCAGTGACAACCTTTTATTCTTCAGCAGTGACTGTTGTGTTTATTTATTGCATAAGTAAATAAATCTTTTATGCACACTAGGGAGCAGAATATACATAGTTGATATTATTTACTCAACAATGATCTTCTTCTTTCGTAATGAGAATTTGACTTTATCTTCTTAGCAGTGACTATATTAACTAGCTACCCAACTTATAGTTTAGAAGTTTTAACTTCATCATTTTCAATGATTACTCTAGTAACTAAGTTGATCAGTGACTAGCGACCTAACAATTATTTCATATAAGAAAACAATTATAAAAATCATAAAGTAGTATAAAAATTTTAAAACTCTTTTGTGTTTAATTAATTCATAAAAATTATAAATTTAGAATATAAAGTATTTAGTAAAACAATAATATTAAGACTTTATTTATTAATAGTCGTGTACTTTCTTATTAAGTAACCAATATTTCGTCATCAAACTTTTTTTTATAACTTATTTAGTTACTAGTAGTAAACTTCATTATATATGTCTACTAAGTTCATTAACAATTTTCTACAAAAACATATTTATATACAAATATTCTAGTAACAAAACATTCTTGAACGACAAATATATACTACATTGAAATTATGGTTGATAAACCAACACGCGTTATTATAATATAAAGCATCGAGTAAACCCAGCTTGATCAACATCTCACATTTACCGTTAACGTTTATTTTTCCAATATCAAATAAGTACCCAATGTTACTCGTTCCGTTTTTAACTTATGTATCTTCTATAAACTCAACAATATATTTGCAATCACCTTTGCCAACACAAAGTCATCACCTTTTGTTTTTTCACCTTGTCAATAAATATTTAGTATAAAAGTCTTAGGGTTTCATGACCTTTATAGTTATGTTTGTGTGTTTGATCTAAACTAAACACAAATTGAATAAATGCAATGATCTCATAATTATCAAAGTTCATGTTTCCTTCAATAGTTACCTCGTTCATTTTACAACGTTTGCATATACTCACTAATTAATATACTCGCAAACACATCCACCAACATATATAAAGCTTTTGACATAAGTAATGTAAACATCTTAGGTTTTCACGAACTTAAATAGTCTTTGAGATCGACATAATTGGCTATTAATTGCAACGATTCATCTTGACTGAATATTAAGACACTTGCTTCATATGACTCATTTGTTCGGATGTTACTAACGTTACGATAATGTATAGTATAGAGTAAACCATGTTTGATTGACATCTCACTATCACCGTTTCCTTTTCCAATATCAAATAAGTACTCAATGTTATATGTTCTATTTTCAAAGTCTAATATGTGTGACATTTGTTTATCTTCGAGATCAAAAATCACTTTGTTAGCATAAATGTTCGTTAAACAAATATGGTTAATAGATAAAATGATTTAGTTTACGATAATGCAAAACATCGAGTATAACCATTGCAAACACTTTTACGAGCACAAGCTCTTAGTTTTATAAAGATGATGTATTGTTAATTGAGTCGTATTGCAACTAACACTATTGTATAACATCTAAAGCTAAGTATTACATGTATAAACATTATTTGAATGAAGTTAATTAAATGTAACATAAAATTATAATATAATTTTTTTGAACGGAAATTGTGGCTACATGGCCCCTAGCCTAGAAGGCGTAGCAAGCCCACACAATCAAGTTGGGTCTAGCCCAGAAGGCTATGGCACCCATCCCTTTACACACGCGGGAGGAAACCCCTATCGCTCTAGACAAGACTCGAACTTGAGACTTTGCCTAAGAGGGTAAAACCTCCATATCGCTAGACCAGAAGGTCTTTGGTTAAAATTATAATATAATTAAAGGTAACTTTAAAGTTATAATTTAATAAATTTGTGATTAACATGTAATTATAATTTATTCTTTAACCTACATTTATTTCACAAGTTAATTAATATTATTTTTTAAAAATTTTATTTTAGTTAATATTTTAAAATTTTATTTGTAAATAAGTAGCATTTTTAATTGATATAAATTACAGAATAAACCATTTTTACCAACGATAATGTCGTCGCTATAAGTGACGCGGAAAACCAAAGTTTTAGGGGAAACGAAAAATCTTTAGCGAAGAAAATGTCGTCGCTAAAAGTGATGCGGGAAATTGTATTCATTTTGGAGCCAAAACAAAAGAATAGAAAACTAAAAGAAAACTTTTAGTGACGAAAATATTGTGGCTTTTCATTTTGGAGTCAAACAAAAAAAAAATAATTGAATTAGTCTTAGCAACGAAATGAGTAGTCGCTAAAAGAAAAGTCATAAAAAATCTTAGTCAACGTCAAAAAGTAAAAAGCTTTTGTCGTTTGGTGACTTTCTGTAACGACTAAAACCCTTCGTCAGATTTTCCTATCTTTCTTGTAAAGATTTATTTTTGAAAATATCGAATTCGAACTAAGCGTGCCCTTAATATATAATAGGTTTTTATAATGATAGCCTAAAAGGAATCCTAAAAAATTCTATAAATACACTAATTATTGTATGTTTTAAATAATCAATTCAAGCTGCTTTGTTCGTGGGGTGCTAACAATAGTGTGTTACCAGAGTACACAATTCACAAATATTTATTTCAATACAAAGTAGCGCATACATAATTATACACAATTCTACCAATTTCCTCTTCATGTTATGGCATTAACGAGAGGGTTGTGGCCACCAAGCTTTTTAACTTTTGAATGTTACCAACAAGCTGCGTAAGGCCATTTTCATTGGTTTCATCGGTGAGAAAAGTGACGGATGTTACTTAAGTGACATTAATGTCATAAAATTGTCAGTTTGTCCGTCACTTGCATTTTGTTGTATTTTCGTTGCGAATGTGACGGTTCGTCGCTTTTTTTCTAGTGTTAAATAATAGAGTATATTGATAAATTTGGGGTCCAGAAATAAAAACTGACCGTCACTGATGGTAGTGGTCAGTCAGTCAGTTGTTAGTCAGTTTCAGTTAATTTTTTTTGTTAATTTTCATTTAAACTAATATTGGAAAATACATAATACATCTTCAAAACATAAAAGTATAAATGAAAGTCTTCAAGTCGTCATCGTTTATGAAGTCTTCTTCTTCGAGTCGTCGTCGTTTATTTAGTCTTCTTCATAATTCATGTTGCATAAGTCTTCTTCATAAACAAGCTTTTGTGCGGTAAGTGGTACCGACAATCCCATTTCAATCTCTTACTCATGTATTTCTTGTTCAACCCTTACCATTTCCCCTTCGAGTGGTGAAATGTTTTGTATTCGTTCAACGTCGTCGAGATATTCTTTCAAACATATACATACTTTCACCGACAAAGGGGTGAGTTTGGTTCTTCTTAGTGAGAAACCCGACCACTAACCGAAAAAGCAGACTCCAAACCTACCGTAGAAGTTTGGGTGGTTAATAAATCACTGGTCATAGCAGCTATAATAAAAAATTGAGCTTCGTGCTCTTTCCACCAACCCAAAATATCTAAATTGTTAAACTCTTCGATAATGAATGACGTCAAAAAGTCAGAACCAATATACCTTCCTAGTTCGCTACTAGGAGTGCTTGATCGAGCTCTTTTGGTATTCTCATTTCTCAAAGTGTTATATAATAACCACATTTTGTTATTGTCGTGCAATCTGGATGTAGATGCCATCTCATTTCGAATATTGTTATGATTGGATGTGGAACCATACTTTGATAAATAAACATCAAACAAACTTTCGAAAACTTTGTTAAAGTTGGAAATTTCATTTGCTGCAAAATTCGGGTCTTCGTCTAACAAACATAAATTGTAAGAAACGTTTTGAAGTAAAGTTTCAACTCCACCAACATTTAAAGTCGGGTTCAAAACAGCGGAACAAGTTATAACGGGAGGCATTTCTTTAAAATATTTTATAAATTTTACTTTCATTGGTTGTACCATGTGATAAAAAATGTCGCCTCTTGTTTCAAACTCGTTTATTTTTTAACACATTAAAAATATTTGGTTTAACACTAAACAACTGGTCGGATTATAAACACCAGACAAAGAAGTAGTTGCTTGTTTAAAAACAACAAGCATTTCGGTAATTAGTTGGATAGTTTGCCAACTCGACTCCGGAAAATGTGTAACCTGATTACGTTCTGCAAGAAGGTCATGAAACATTTTTAAAGTTTCTTTTTGTCTTAAAGCACTTTCAAACATATTACATCTCGAATTTCATCTAGTAGATACGTCCCAATTCAGAGTAACCAAAAGGAATTTGAATCGACACAAACTTTCATATATTTATATCATCTAACGTTAGTTGAAGCAAAAATATCACGTAACATTTGTTTAAAACTTTCTTTTATGTTCGCAATACAACTAATTATATCTTGCACAACCAAGTTAATGATATGTGCAACACATCGACTATGAAAATGTGCACCATCGCAAGCCGGTTTATATTTTAGTTTTAATTGTCCGACGACTGCGGTGTTATTGGATACATTATCAAAAGACATAGAAATTACTTTTGCCACATAATCTCAAATTTTATTTAAATTGTTGGTATGCGGATATCCAAATAATTAAAACGCAATCGTACGCTTCATCATTTTCCACGTATGGGGATTAACCCAATGAGTCGTCCAAACATCAAAAGTTAAATTTATACCAGTTTCTATATTTTGAAAACCTAAAATCATTTCATTTGTAGCAATTTTCCACATTTTAATAACGTCTCATCTAAGAGTTGAACGACTTAGATGTGTATAATGAGGTTTGAGCGTTTCTTGGATGAGTTTTGTCAACCATGGATTGTCAAAGTGGTCAAAAGGACAACTTTCTTTTATGACGAACTTCGCCATCCTATCCCGCAACAACTCGCTTCTTATTGTCAAATCGTAGCATCATTCGCCATTGTCATTTGATCATGTCCCGGCCCATATTTCACTGCTTTTGAATAGAGTTGAATGATTTATCAAAGTAGTATTCACGGTTACCCTAAAAAATGTCCCACATTTCTTGCATCGAGTTATTCTAGGTCCGCTCGACATTGCACACAAGTCGTAATTGCACCAAATATTCGGGTTTCTTTTCGTCGCTATGAAGGAAACAACTGTAGCATTACTAGATGATTCCCCGAAACTGATGGAAGATTGTGATTGCCCACATGATGATGCCATTTTATTTGAGAGTTGAGAGTTGAAAGTATATATTGCGTCTTTGCGATTTGAGATTGTTTTTAGAATTTAATCAAGCTTTTGAATGTTGTAACTAAACCTCAACAACTAATACATATATATAGTATCAAAATGTAGTTGAGGCTCCCAGACAATACCAAAAAAGGGCCAAAAACCCACTCAAACGGGTATATGGTCGTTTTAAAACGGCTAGAATTGCAGTCAAGCAGTCTATCTGGTGGACAAGTCCTCAAATCGGTTTCAAACCGACTCGAATGACTATAATATTAAACCGGTTGAAACCGGTCAAATCGGTTTGCCAAACCGGTTTCATCCGGTTTGATGAACCGGTTCCAAGTTCCCAAACCGATTTTTCAATCAAGTTCATTTTTTTTAACGGTAAAATTTTATTAATGTACTAATAAGACATTAATAGAAGATAAATAAAATAAAATAAAAAAAACAATTAAGTACGAGTATAACTTTTCGACGGAGTCTAACTAACACTACTCATTGTGTATTAGAGCATTTAATATGACTCTTTCATATTGTGCTCAACTTTCTGCGACAACATCTCTACATCTAACACCATTTAGCGAATAGGGAGTGCCCAAAGATGACTGGTGTGGTAGACAAACCACATGGGGTGGAACACTTCGCTCTTTATGTGATTGATGGTGTGAAAACTTTAATTCGGAGAATTGAATGTTATGTGATTGAGATTTTAATTATTTATTTTTTTACCCATAAGCAACTAATAATAAGTACATAGAACATAATGTATTTTTATTCATATATATACCAAACATTTGTAACCCAATTACTTTAACTTTCACATACAACTTACAATATCATTTCTCTTTCTCACATATAATTAAAAACTTTCACCTTCGTATTTCATGTGCAGTTATTATATTCTAAATTGTTTGTAAGTATGATAAATGTAAACCACTCGGTAAATGTCTTTAATATATATTAATGTTCAAAAATATATATATAATTATTGACATAAAAATGTGTATACCAATTTTAAGTGTGGATTATTACCCCTAAAAGTGTGTTTAATATGGAGCTAATATGTCACAACTTTTCGAGTGATTTATGTTACAGTTGAGCAAAGTTAATCGTTAATTGATTCATAACTTATCAATCAAATTAATCGATCTATACAAATAATTAACGATTCAGTTTTGATTTAACAAGTTCTATTTTGTGATTATTTCGAACACATGATAATTAAATTATATTAGTGAATAATCCTCAAGTTATTTTTATGATTATTTTGAATAACTACAACAGTATCAACTATAAAAAAGTTTGAAAAAAGTTAAAAATTTTAATTTGTATTTTTATCATAGCTTGTTATAATAATATCATCAAAAAAGTTTGAGAAAAATGTATTTTAAATATTTAAAAAGTGTTTTTAAAGCAATTTCCACATTCTCATGATATTTAGCCATCTCATTTGAACTTTACTTTATCACTATTTATCTATCGATTTATCTAATGATAAGTAAATAGTAGCTACATATATAAACTTTTGTTATGGCCAATTTCCTAATTTTCTCATCCAATTAACAACGATTTAGCCCTATTGACCGATCATATGCTATTTGTGAAAATTTCTATTCTAGTTATATAAATTTCTATTTAGACCATGTATTACGATGCGTATCACCTCAGCACCACGTCACTACGATATTCTAAGACTTAAAACCTTAATTTTGCGCGTCTCATAAGATACCTAAAACTCACCAATTGAGATAAGCATTCATTAATATTACATTTAGTTTCATGCCAAAAAAAAAAAGAATGTGAGACGGACGAAAACCTCAAAGAACATAATGGTATGGTACCTAGGGTGAACGCCCATCTCATTTGAAAGATGTGAAAGACAAACGAGCCATAGTGTATTGTCTATAAGAGCCCACAAATGGTAAGGTACAATAACTATGGTGCATAAACCATATTTTCTCAAGAAATATTAGACTCCTAAAAAATGAACAAGTAAAATGTTCACACTATAATATGAACTAATCACTTAATGAGAGACAAACTAGAGAGAAAATGAGAGAAAAACAAATTTGATTGCTTCACTTAGTTATCCAACTCAGTTTATGTATATTTATCAGTAGATTTTTGTTTATTTCTAATTTTCTGATTTTTCCTTAAAAAATATTCCTTTTAGAGATGAGCAATTATATACTTTGTTGAATGTCTGTCAAATTGACCTCCATTCTCAATATATGTAACAAAACACAATTTACAATAAAATGGTGCAAAATCTTGTACCATCATAAACAGAGATAATAATTGGTGCTGTATCACATCACCTATTTTAGGTATAGTATGTTTTTGATATTTTAAATTAGAGATCAAAAGTATACATACATTCAACTCAAATGACTAGATATAAATAATTTAATCTTCATAGTACCTAACATATGTATTGGCTCTTTAGTACATATCATTTCCCCTATTGAATATGGTTTATATTATGACTATTATTATTATTCTTGAAATCGCTACCAATAACCTAATTAGCTAATTATAGAATTAATTAGTTAATTTACTAGCTAGTTTGAGTCTAGTGTTACTAACTTAATTGAAACAAAGTTACTATGACATTTAATGTAAAATTAGTTCGTATGAAGATTTGGTGTAGAAAGTTAGATGCATATATCGAAGATCAAAAATGTCTTATGTTAATAATTTCTTCAAATATGCTACTTGTACTTCAAAATGGTGTAAACTTTTGATATATATTGAGGATGCATAGTGTCTTTACCTTCGACTAATTAATGTATTTACCAATTGCCATATATGACTAATCATCTCAGTGGGAGATATTGAAATATCATGTATGCAATTACACTCTAATGTGCATGGTAGAAAAAAGTGTGCACCAGTCCACAAAGAAAAATAAATAAATAAAAAGGTTCATCACGAAAAGGACTAATGATCGAAGGTTTTTTAGATTGAAAATTGATATCAAACACAAAACTCCACTATGTATAGTTAAGAGTTTCAACGTTTTCATGTCATCATTGTTATAGTTAAGGTTAAGGTGAGAAAATTTCATTAAATTTATAAGTTGGATCCTACAAATTAAAATTGAAACAAAAGATCGTCAGTTAAATACCGTTCAATGTAATTTGTGTATACTATGTGTGATTATACATAATCACATATGAATACCTTACGTTTCATAATTTATATTGTTTCCTTGCACAATAACATACCTTAAAAGTATGACTACTCGTAACTAGTTACGAGTAGTGGCAAATCTAGAATAAAATATTACATGGATTTAATTCTTTTAGGTCATGGAATGACCAAATTAGATAGGTCGGGTGACGGGTCGGTTCAGATCGGTAGATGTTATACATGATATTTTTCTATTAAACTATCCACTTACAATTTTTTAAGTATTCAGTTAAATATTAAAGACCTTAAAAACAAATAATACTGTATCAACTTTATTAGAATGATCACATAAATAAACTAAAATACCTCCATTTATTACTCATATATACCATTTTTAGCTAGTTGATTGTGGATTTCTCATATATATATTTTAATGAACAATAATTCAACTTATAAAGTCTTTTCCATTTTGAATCAATAAAATATTCTCATCCTTTAAGAGCATACGGAGTGAATAATGTTATGCCTGTATTTTTCGTTGAGAACACTATGCCACAACGTTCTAACACTCCGGGACGGCATTCCCGATCACCGTTCGACATACAATGTTATTTCAGTTTTTAAAACCTTCAAACGGCTACTCTTCTTTTTTATTTTTTTATTTATTTTTATTTATTAAATTATTTGAATTTCTAAAAAAAAAAGGCAAAAACACTATTCTTCATTCTAATTTTTCAGTAACATTGTCCTTCCAAAACACTGAGATATAGTTTCAGCACTCTCAGTGTTCTAAGAAAATTTATCGAATTTTACCAAAACAATTAAAAAGTAGTTTGACAAAGTATAGAAAGTAAGACATCTTTGTGTTTCCCTCCTAGTTCGAATGAGTTTAAGTATTCTTATTTTTTCAATAAAAGTAGCTAGATAATTTATGGCACAATATTAATAAATTAAGAAAAAATAGTGAATTGAGCTCAAAGTAATAAACATAACAGCCTAATGACCCTTTCCACGAGGTTGATAGTTCAAATTTGAGTCTTCAATACTGAACTCGCCTTGCTAGGGAGTGGTGTTATCAATGTTAAGTAACGTCAATGATGAAAAATAACCCATACTCCATTGTCTCACAGAGCTATAATTATTTGCCGGAGATATATAACTATTTGGCCAAAAAAAACCATTTATTAAAATCATTGCAAACTTTGATTTTGTGACTTAAACTATTACCTGTGTTTAATACATCACTTATCAGTCGGTATATCTTATGGTTGTGTGATAAGCATTTTTAATAAAGAATTTTCAATACGTTCAGAAACACTAACTTTTAAAAATATCCTATGAATATAAAATGACCCGAGTTGAAGTGCTCCTTTCTTAATGAAAATGACAAGCCTAGCTTATAAATGATTGAAACTAGGGTTAATGTCCTGAGCGTTGCACCGGTGTAGTGAAAATGAAATATTTGTGTGTATCGATGTTTACTCATTATACTCATAAATATATCGAGCGTTATGAAATCAACAGAACAAAATAATTAGATTATTTTAATTAGAAAAATATAACAACAACAACAATAACACGAGTAATAACCTTACAACAATAATGATACATTTAAATTGAGCAATAACAATACAAAAAAGTATATATTTTGTTGAATCAAGAGTTTAAGAAGTTAAGAATCTAAATAATTTAAAATGTTGAATGACACGCATTACATAATTATAAAATGAACACCATTTTTGTTATAGAAAGACATCAATTTATTTGTATACTTTCTATCATTATTGGACTATACATCAATTCATAGCTTTGAGATTGTTAGACGACAATAATACATTTCAATATCCATAGTAAATAGTTTGTATTTAAAAATAACAAACTCCAACAAAATATAAAAAGTCTAGGTACATTACTCTTGTATACAATACAATTTTAAAGTAAAACTAAAAATCACAATGAAAAAAGTATTATTATTTATTAATTAGATTAGACGTCACATTTGCATGATCACTTCCTATAAAGAAAGATTAATACTCACAAAGCTAAATGTTGAATCAAATAAAAATACATAAAATGGATATTATTACAGATCACTAAAATTTATCTTATCATGAATACAAAATTATATTTATAAATATAAACATCTAGATGATATTATTCTTGACAACTAACGATTTTCAAATTTATATTATATACTAAGTATAAACCTGCAATAACGCGGGTCGAATTTAATTTTTATTTAATCGATTTTTTATATAGTTTTTAGACCTGCTATAATCGAGACGAATTTAATTTTAATAAAATGAATAAAATATTGTAATCGATTTTTTTATATATTTTATAGACGCATGATAACGCGGGTCGAATTTAATTTTTATTTGGTCGATCTTTTTATATAGTTTATAGACCCGCTATAACTCGAGATGAATTTAATTTTAATAAAATGAATAAAATATTGTAGTCGATTTTTTTATATAGTTATAGACTCATTAATTTTTATAAATAAATAAAATATTTGATCTTTTTTTTTAAATTTAAATAAATACATCAAATATTTAAGGGACTAAAAGTGTATAAAGATGAAAGAAATTAAGATCGTTGGATCAAAAAGGGTGAAAAACAATGAAGGGCTAAAATTCTTCCATTATATCATCTTTTAATTATATATATATATAATATATAGATATAGATTACATAAGTTAAAAGAAACGAAAACAAAATTAATCCATGAACCTAAACTTCAAAATATTATATAATAAAATCTTTATATATAATCAAAAAGATGATATGATTAAGGAATCTGAGCCCTTTATTGTTTTCATCCTTTACGATCTAACAATCTTAATTTCTTTCGTATAATTACATTTTTAGCCCCTTAAATATTTGATATATTTATTTAAATTAAAAATTTAGATCAAATATTTAATTCATTTATAACAATTAAAGAGTCTATAAGCTATATAAGAAAATCGACAACAATATTTTATTTATTTTATTAAAATTGAATTTGTCATACATTATAGTGGGTCTATAAACTATAAAAAAATATCGACTAAATAAAAATTAAATTCGATGCGCGTCATAACGGTTCTATAAACTATATAAAAAAACCGGTCATAATATTTTATTCATTTTTAAAATTAAATTCGTCCGGCGTCATCGCAGGTCTCTAGGTAGTTTTAAAAAATCGACCAAATATTTTATTCATTTATAAAAATTAAATTCGTCCAACATTATCGCGGGTCTATAAACTATACAAAAAAAATCAACATTTTATTCATTTATAAAAGTTAAATTCGTTGTGCCTTATCGCGGATCTATAGATTATATAAAAAATTGACCAAATAAAAATTAAATTTGACTCGCGTTATCGCAAATTTATAACCTAGTTAAAAATAAAAAATAAATAAATGAAGAAAAAGAGAAAAAAACAGGCTTAAAAATTGAAGTAAGCAGGAATCAAACCTATGACCATCAGTTTGATTCCAATACAGCCGGCAAAGCACTGAACCAACATTGTTTATCTTTTATTATATAACTAATAAAAAACTGCAAACGTGACAAACAACTTACGGTTTATTTATCCTGCAAATGTCTATATACAGTATAAAATATAATATGACGTGTTTTTAATATTTAATATTTAATATTTTAATTTGAAAATAACTATATACCACATATGAAGTTGAAACGTCCATAATTAGTGGATGATCGATGTTGACAATTATCAAATCAAAACTTGCAATTTATATAAAAACAACACGAATATACTCAATAAGAATCAAGTTGGATGATGTACGAGTAATAATAACTAGTGCTAAAACTACAATTATAATAATAAAAATAATAATGGTTGGCAAAAACAAATTGTTGAGTGGTTGATGATCGAGCATCTTAAGACTAACTTGTTTTAAGGTTTGTCGTTGATAATCGAGTATCTTTAATTCTTAATTGCTCCGGAGTTTTTAACCAAGTACTAGGTTCTAAAACTATATTTACCAAAAGCTTATACTTCTAAGCATATTTACGATTTGCTTTACTTTTAACCAAGTGTATTAATGATCACTATCTAACATATAAATAAACTACGAAAACTGATAGATAGACTTATCTACACAAGTTTCAAAACTAAATCTAACAAGAAGATAATGATACACGTCGAATTCAATAAATAAAACAAGAAAGAAGAGAGAATTTAACCCCGATAAACGAGATAGATATAATTTTAAATCTATATATCATTAAATCTTAACCTAATAGCGAATTTGGCCACTTGCATTTATAAATTTTTGAACATGAATTCAAGATATAGTCCATTGAAGTCCTTAATCGAAACCATATTTTTAATTGATTAAATTATCGTAAGAATTGTACATTCATCATTAGTTATAATTTGCGATACTCGGGCATAAGACCAGTTAACTTCATGACGTACTAGAGTTGACTTTTTAGTCACAAAAATAAGTAACTTGTAACTATTTTGTCTGATATAAGTCTCTCAATATCTCGTGAAAGTTGTAGGAGATATCGATAACGTGTTTTTATAGATTTCGTTTTTAATTTTTGTGAAATTAAAGTTACGCAGATACATTATAAGCATCGATTTATGATTAATGATTAATGAATAATAGTTTAAATTCATGGATTACGAAACTTTGTTTCCAAATTTAACTAGGGCAGTTAGAACATGAATACTGGTTCACGTTGAATTCGGTGTTAACTTTCAACACCGAGTTTATCACCGGTACAATTTCTTTTAGAGTTATTCATTATTAAACTTTGAGTGTAAAAGAGCTCACAACAAGAATTTGAACCAATAAAATCAAAGGAAAAAAAAAAGCCCGTATTTAAAGTCTAACACCTAATTAACCGGTGTTTGGACCTTAAGACTGGCCTTTGACGTCGGTTGTAAACACAAGAAGTGAGTGGTTAACATCGATCGTACCAACGATAAAGGCCACTAACGGTGGCCACATCATCCCCACTCCTATTGCTTTTACGCAAGTATACTCCATCTTAAATCCAATTATTTTCTTCTTTCTTATTCACCGATTATTTTATTACTTTAACTAATCAAATATTTAAATACGAATTTACGTCTATTTTTAAACATACTAACTATTTTTATTCTCTAAATCATTCTTGACTCTTTTTAAGGGAATTTCAAACATTTATTACTTGATTATTCGACCACTCTTGTAGGATACTTTTAGCATCTTATCACCAAATTTGAGATATGGTTGATGACAAATATGCTTTTTAGCTATATGTTAAAACACATTATAATGTAACCTGAGATTAAGAAAATACAGATTTTAATATAGAATATAGTTGACTTACAACAAGTGGAGTAACTGATAAGAATCTTCTAATATTGTTATATTTTAAAATATATAGACAAAAGAAGATACAATAAGTATGAAACTCTTATTGAGTTACTGTAATGTTTAACAGAATTAATAAACCGTTGACAATTAGACAAAGGTATTCATAACGGAGAAAACCTTGACAAAACCTTGAATTGAAAGTACTCTGTACAAAGCTAGAAATTGTATGGTATAACTTAAACAAAGAAAATAGAAGAGTTGGCAAATACTTCTTAGTTAAAGTCAACAAGTCAACGTGAGCAAAGGGCAAGCTTAGTTGTTGGGTATCTATGTGAAAATGCTAGATTCAGGTAAAAAATTATATAATTATTATCATTATTATTGTAATTATTATTATTAACCAAGATTCATGTGAATTGAACAAGAGTCAAAACACGTGAGGCTTTCGTTCATATAGAGTCTATGGTCAAAAGTCAAAATCTTGTTACCAAAAGTTGATGAGTTAGAAGTTTGAAATCCGTATTGATGTAAAACTAATGTTTTGAAATTTGAATTTGAAGTTTGATCCGGTCTTGTTTTCGGGTTTGTTCGATCTGATTTTATTTTTCTTATAATTTCTTTAAACTTTTTTCATTTTTACTTTCAAACTTTTAAAACTATAATTATAAATTATAATATTTGAGATGAAACTACTAATTTAAAATGTTAACTTACGCGATTCGGATAAAAATAACCGAGTCAATCCGGTCGGGATCATTGGGTTAACCCGATCTGATCATAAACTTGGCTGGGTCGTTCCATGCCGAATTACGCTATCGAACCGGATGTAATTGGTCCAGCCTAGTCCCCGGATCCGGTCCGATTAGGTCAAATCGGTCGAGTTGAACCGAGTTTCAAAATACGGGGTAAAACAAGAGGCAAAGGCAAATAATACCAAACGAATATATGGCTAGATAAAATTACATATAACAATATCCATAATTTGTTTTTAATTATTTATAATATACTCATACAATATATAAAGTTCTTTATTTTTTGTTGGAAGTTGCACAGAAAAACACTTTTCACGCAATTCATTTAACATACAAGACGCAAAAAAAATGATTAATAATCTTATCACTTGTATATTTGAAATCCAAGTTGCAGGCAAGACAACTTTATAAGTCTTTTTATAAGTATTTAAAAGACTTGAGTCAATTTCTCTAAAAGCAAATAAAGAGTTATTTAAGAATTAAGTTTTTTGGCCTTGTCTTGCTTGTTTGTAATTTTCTTTTGATCTTACTAAATCTAATATAAAATAGTATTTTTAACTTTTTATACAAGTCAATCAAGTGGACACTTGTATTTATTTATTATAATTATAATTATAATTATATAGTGCAAGTTGCAAATTATAAATGCACTATTAGGTTAATATTAAACAAATACTAGTCATCCTCTTTATCGTTTTGGAAAAGTTTCAGTTGTTATATATAAAGACTTCAATCTTTTTATAAGTTTCTCCCAAAATCGATATTGATGTATAACTTTTTATACTAATCAATTCTCTCGTTGCGATTAACACCGTTGGGAATATTTTATCTGCTAAATATTGTTTTAACACTATAATTATGTGGGTTTCATATTTACTTGATACACTGACGTTAACGATCAAAGCTAACAAGAAATTTGTTTCGACGATGATGATAATACATTTATAGTTATCGTTAGATCAACTAGGTATCATAAATTTAAGAGTTGTGTTAATAACAATGATTAAGGTTGACAATAACGATAACGATGAATATTATGCAACACTGATACATTAACAACTAACCACAACTCCTTAAAATTCTCTAACCATGATACACAACAACTTTCACCATTTAATCCATTCTTAATAACAACCTTTAGTACTGTCGTCATCATTTTCCTAAATTTAATTTACTTGTTACTTACTTTTAGTAAATACCATAAATTAAGTGCAAAGGTCGATATGTGATTGCACAATAATATTACCACATTACTTCTCTTGGTTGAACAATTTCAATTTGAATTCAGGGAGTTCTTTACAAATTTTAGAAGTGATTTACAAAACCAAGCCCTTCTAAAAGTTCTAAGCCCAGGCCTGGTTAATCAGGGCCCATAAATCTGATTAACTAGTAGCCCGATAATAATTGGGCCTTCATTTTTGTTCTTTTTTGTTTGATCAGTTATCAGTCATTCAGTTTGGTAGGTTAACAATGTTGGCGGACAATTTAAGCAACAATCTAATGCTGTTAACTAAGTAGATAATTAGCACACATTTATCTTTAATTTAAAATTTGAGATCAGGGAGAATAAAGAGAGAAGAATGAGAAGAATTTTGTAAGTCATTAAATTAATAATTAGTCTTACATCAATTGTTAAGAAGAAGTGATAATTTTATAATTAGTTTGACAAATAAAGGTAAAAGTTAGGAAAAAAACATATATTTACTTTTCACCAACACCTCTTTTACTTTTTAACCAATTTTATAAACATATATATTTTTTTTTTTACAAACTTTCTTTTGTATCTTTTCTTTTTTATCCAATCTTTTAGCTTTTTAACTTTTTTTTTTTGTTTAGTTTATCTTGTTTTTAGTT
Source organism: Logfia minima (assembly GCA_963921325.1). Lineage (NCBI taxonomy): Eukaryota > Viridiplantae > Streptophyta > Magnoliopsida > Asterales > Asteraceae > Logfia > Logfia minima. Next base: position 12,772,970 of record OY992768.1, read on the forward strand.
TTATAAAACTTAAATCTAGACTCTATTTTTTTAATTTCTTTTTTAAGATGCAGTTTAAAAACAAGTAAAAAAAACATTTGCAGTATAAATATAATGCAACAATAAACATCAAAATGGTATTCAGTATATATAACATGCAGCAATAAACATCAAAATGACATTCAATATATATAACATGCAGCAACAAACATCAAGATGATATGCAGTATATATAAAATGCATCAACAAACATCAAAATGACATGCAATATATATTAAATGTAGCAACAAACATTAAAATGACATGCATTATATATAAAATGCAGCAAAAAATCAAAATAACATACAATATATGAAAAATGCAACAACTAACATCAAAGTATCATGCAATATATATAAAATGTTGCAAAAAAAAATCAAAATGACATACAGTATATATAAAAGGAAGCAAAAAATATCAAAATGACATGCAGTACATATAAAATGTAGCAAAAAAACATCAAAATAACATGCAGTATATATAAAGTGCAGTAACAAACATCAAAATAACATGCAATATATATAAAAAATGCAACAACTAACATCAAAATATCATACAATATATATAAGATGTAGTAAAAAGCATCAAAGTGTAGTATACAAAATAAAATATATAAATACACAAATACATAACATGCAGTATATATAAATGGCAGTAATAAACATCAAAATACAGTGAAAGTACTAAGAAAAATTTTCAAAAAAAAAAAAAAACAGTTTGTGAAAAAAAATTCGTAAAATTTTAACAAATTTTTTTTTTGCCATAATCCGACAACGGTAACTAGTGGCGACGGGCAGCAGATGACGGTTAGTGGTTGGTAGTGGTGGTGATGAGAGTGTAAATGAAGAAGAAATTGGAGGAAAGAAAATATCGTATAAATAAAATAGAGGGATGATTAGTAAAAAAAAGGGTTTGAAAAAAAAAAAAGAAGTTTGTCGAAATTCGACGGCAGCCGGTAGCAAGTGGCAGTGTGGTGGTTGGTGAGGGTGGAGGTGAGAGTGTAAGTGAAGAACAAATAAAACGAAGTAAATTATAGTATATGAAAAATGAGGAGTGAAAATGAAAATTTGTTAGGGGACATGTATGACTTTTTGGTTGGATCAAATTATTTTTCCTCTTTTCACCTTAGGAGGGCTGCTCTCTAGAACTCTACTTTTAATTTAGCAGTGGTATCAAAAAATTTGTAATTTAAATAATAGAAATAGAAAAAACAAATAAATAAAAATTATCTAGTTTATTTTATTTATAAATATATTGCACTGAAACCACTGATAAATTTGGATCACTATAATATTGCATTTCACATGTGGTTAAATTTTAACATGAATAATTCATTTTTTTATCAAAACGGTAAGATTATGGTATCGTTTGTTTTTTAACTTTGCACACCTTATTAGGTCTTATGTCTGCGGGCGGGCAGACGTTTTCATTTCAGACGATTTGTTTTTCTAAAGACATAAGACAGAATAAGATCTTTATATGTCTGCGAGCGGGCAGACTTATAATATAGTTTTTTTTGTCTGCGAAAGCAACATTTGCATAGAGGAAGAGGAAAAATAACCCTTTTAATATATTTAGTTATATAATCTATTATTTAAAAATTTAATCAATAATTAAGTCAATCAATAACTATTAGTTTATAAAATTTTCTTTTATTATTTCATTTAAACTCATTTAGCCCAAATAAAAAATTAACTTTTTTATATATTTTATTACTTGAATAATATATACTACATATATATTATTAATTGGTATCTCAATATTCTTTGTGTATAACCTCATACATTCATACATAATTAGTAGTATAGTTACAAACGTTGTACTATACACATAATTTCAATATTGGTTACCTAACAAAATATTACTATTACATGTTTTGCACTTCATAATTTTATAAGAAGGGATGGTTTAAGGGATAAACTTTTTTGTAGATAATTCTTTTTCAAAATTACATTAATATATAATCAGATTGACTTTTAATGACAAAAAAAACAAACAGTTTTCTATATTCACTTTACAGATTTCAGGACCACTGAGATATATAACATCTGAAAAAACACACTAACACTTATATTTACCTAATTATCATATTTTTATAAAGATATCATCAATTATTAGCCTTTACAAATATTTAGGCCCGCACGTCTCGTCGGATCCTGCCTGATACGCAAAGAGTTCTTTCTGGAGCGATTCATCCTCCCCAATTTTTTATTTATTAATAAGGTATAATCTTCGATTAATATTTATGATCACTACTACTCGTTCTAAGCTAAATCACTTGTCAGCTTCTTTTGTTAATAATTGCAGCTTATGATATCATATGATTAAAAGAATTGATTTTAGGGTTCAGTAGATCGAAACGTTGTGATTTGTGGACCTAAATTTCTAGCACTTGTATGTTTATATAGAATGTACTTGTGCTAAAGTTAATTTTAGATAAATATTAGAATTGATTCTGCGAGTAAATAGTTCTATCGATTTGTCTGATTATTAGGGTTTAGATCGATGCTTATTTCCCTCTGTAGATGTTCGTCAATTAAGTTGTTAATTCTTCAATTAGAGGTGCGTTGAGTGTTTGGATAAAAGAAAACTGTTTATGCTTGTTTGAAATAAGTTGTTTCCAATAAGCAATTTGAGATTGTTTGTCAATTTAAAGTTATAAGTTCAATGAGCCAATTTCAAGCAATCCGAGCAGTCCTAAAGTTTAAGAAATGAGAGGTGTTAATGAGGGCGGTTGTTTGGAAATGATGCAATATTGATGCTTTCTGATATTATAATGGTTAGAAATCTGGGAGGACTCGAAGTATCTTTTTATCTAAAATTAAATTATGGTAGATACAGTGGATGTTATGTGAAAATAGTGGAGACTGATAGCACCTGCAACACCAAGAGAGTCCTCATAAACAAGGATTGAGTTAATGATGGATTTAGGTTATTTAATGCCGAGTGCTCTACCATTTTGAAGAAAAGTGCACTTCATATTGGTGCCAAATCATGTCTTACTGTTGTTTCAGTCATCTGCAAATGATAACAAGACAGTTGTGATAGGAATTCTTTATATGCTTTCCTAACCATTTCATAAGAAAGGTTTCCTCTAGATTGTAATATACATATCACAAATCAAAAGGGAGTTACCGTAGCCATTTTCACATTTTAGGTGTCATGCAGTCTCTGCCACAATGACATGCCCATAGTCTCTTACCGTCTAACGTCTACGACTCTAAAGCTTTAAAGTTGCACCAATGAACATACAAACCAACCTGAAGTTCATGTGCTGTTTACCTGGCATTGAAACCCTAATAATTCAAAAGAAAATCAAATGTAGAATACTGTCGGTAGTCGGTAGTCGGTAGTCGGTACCTTTTCATAACCCTTAGGTTGAGAGTTGAAGTCTCTTTAGAGTTTAGAGAACAGTTCTTTCTCCCCTATCAAAAGAAATATTGTTTTTCATCAGTGGGAGGGTGTAAAATGTTAACTTTAATGTTTGGTTGATTGTTTGTCTTATAAAATCATAATGTGGTTTCCTAGCATACTATTAAACTAACCAACGACTGTCTACTATCCTGGCTTTTTACTATTGGGAAAGTGTCTGTTTCAGGAATATCACACAGAGCTGTGCTTCTCACATTGGATCAAGGTATGTGGTCGCACGGCTGAAACACGTCTCTTAACGCATTCCAATTTGCAGTTCACTGCTATGTATCAGGCCTAATGTTTCTATATTTATGGGTTTTTATACGATAATTTTTATAAAACCTTTGAGTACTGTTAAAAGAAGATAATTGTTCAATATTGGAAAAGACACTTGTAGTTTGTGTTTGATTTTCTTTATTGTGCCAATTTTGATCAGCTAGCATGACTTCATTTCTATGGTTCCTTTTTAATGTACAATTGTAGGATATGTAATTTTGAACCTGCTTAAGAGTTGAAGGAATGACAAGTAAAACGTGGAGATGGGCTTTAGGGTTGATATATATACTAGCTGTGGCAACCATTTGGATCGCTGCAAGTTTTGTAGTTCAGTCAGTTGTTGATGGGGGTGTCTCTCCTTTTCTCATCACGTATATATGTAATTCATTGTTTGTAATATATATTCCGTTAGTAGAAATCGGGCGTTATCTGGAGGATAAATATGGGAGTTTGCTGTTTTGGAGAAATACAGATGATAGTACGTCACCAGAACCACAAGAATCAGAGGTGGTCAACCTTCTTGTAGAAAAAAATGCACGTGTTCAGACTAATGCATTGAACGCTGTGACAGTTACTGAGGATGCAGTTAATCATGATGATGATGTTGCATGGGGAACTAATGATGTATTGGATCAACATGTAATTGGAGATGCTAGCAGAGAGTTGGACTCAAAAGGGCGTTGGACTCGTACACGACTCGCAAAAGTCAGCCTTTTGGTCTGCCCATTCTGGTTTCTTGCGCAACTTTCATTTAATCTTTCTCTGAAGTATACTACTGTCACGGTAAGCATTTATGATCTTTGATTTCTTAATCTCTGCTGATAAAGACTAGAGGTGTCATTGTTAGCCATATTGATTCGTGATATATATTAGTGGGTAAACTTATAAAATTTAATGCATAATGGAACGGGTGAAATGGCTCGGAAGTGATCCGAAATGTATTTAAATGCTTACAACCTTATAGCTCGTCTTGTTCAAAATTTATATCTTTATTCTAATACTACAAGTTTTGTGATCATATACCAACTAAACTACATGCGTTACCCAATTAACCCATTTTACTACAGATACATATACTCTCTGCTAGATTTCCTTTAAAAAACAATGCAACTTGTAGGTCTTGTTTCTCTTCTCCAAGTAAGCCAACGTGGTTCCTTTCCCTGATGTTTCCTACAGGATTGTTGACATGATATATCCTTATGTGATATTGATTTTCGGTGGAGATCATAGTTTTGACTTTAAAATCTCGTCAATTGTTTTTGTTTAAAGAACTAGAAAAGTGATTATAGTTTCTGCAATCCTATTTGGATACTTAAAAGTTTTTAACATGTCAACCTGACCAGTACCAAAAGTCCTCGTTATGACCCATTAGGCTGTTACCCAATCTGCCTAACCTGCCCATATTGTCACCTCTATTCTTTTCTATTTTTTCCAATGAAATAATGTTAGAAAATTCTCTTTTGTACAGTCAAATACCATCCTAAGCAGTGCATCAAGTCTCTTCACCTTTTTGGTTTCTCTCGCATTCTTGGGAGAGAAGTTCAGTTGGGTAAAGCTGCTGAGTGTTCTCCTTTGCATGGGAGGTACAATAATTGTCAGTTTAGGTGACTCAAAAACTGGAACTAGTGCAACGGCTTCAAATCCTACTCTTGGAGATATTCTTGCTCTTGTTTCATCGGCCTTCTATGCCATTTACATTACCCTCATCCGTAAAAACTTACCAGCTGAAGATGATGATGCAAAAAACGGGAAGGTCAGTATGGCCCAATTTCTTGGGTTTTTGGGTCTTTTTAACCTGTTGATTTTCTCACCTATTGCCATCATACTTCACTTGGCTAATCTGGAGCCTTTTGATACACTTAGCCGGAAGCAGTTTGGTCTAATTGTAGGAAAAGGTATGTGACATGTTTTCAGTTTCAACTTCTTTTTCCCGTATTACATATAAGCTGGTTACTTTAGACCTGCCATTGCCTATCATGTCCTATATTTTCAATTAGGCAATTCGAGTTGTACTTTTACTAGTACATGTGTTCTTGTATATTTCATAAAGCAATTCTTATAGTTCCTATCTAAACAGTTTGTTGGCGTGTATATTATATATGTTAGTTGGATTAATTGTTCTACAGGAGGCTATCCTGCAGTAATAAGCTCAATTATATTTCCATTCTATTTCCCTTTAGGTATGGAGAATTCGATTAATGCTGCATTGGAATGTAGGTGAAGAGAGATAATTGGCATTAAGTTATTACATGTGAATGTTGAAAGAGAATGTTAGGGTGACGCCAATTGATTTTCTGGTTGTATTAGTTCTCATCTAATCATAATATATTTAGTTGGTTAGTGCTAGTTCTTTACTACGCGACTATAGGTCATGATGCTTTAGATCATTAATTGGTTTAACTTTTTTGAATTTGTAAAATGGTACTCCCTGTTCCCAGAAAAACGCAGTACCTACTACCTAGTTCATAACAGTATTAAGCTATTGATCAAGTGTGTAAAAGGGTTCTGAAACAAACAAAAGAAACAAACATTGTAGTTACTAAGTAGTTACTAAGTACAGGTAGTAGTTTATTGGTAGGGCTTTTGTGATAGGGGAAGCTTGTCCAATTAAGGTTGAATGAGTAAGACAAGATATCCTATTGGTAGGAGAAGTGGCCGAACCAATGGCTTGAGACATTATTTGTTTGATAGCCTATATGGTCTTAAAAGAAAAGGAGATATCACTCATGAGACAAACATCTTGTTGTTAGAGCTTTTATGATCGAAAAGGTCAATTGATTACGCAGAAGGGAAATGCTGCATTCTTTGGGGGAACAAACCTAAATAAGAAGTTTTGCATTTTTGTTGGACTGTAGGTCTGTAGAGACTATTATGTTGGTGCTCAATAGTGCAAATATGTCCTAAATTATAAATTTTGGCCAGCTTGTAAGACCAACGGCAAAAGTTGACGGAAAGAATGAGATAAGCTGGCCAGATAGGTAATTCATTAGGAGGAACCAAAAACTATTTCACCCATTTAGGGTAAACGAGTACATTTTCATTTGTAGCTTATTCTGAGCGGTGCTTAATTAGCTAGTTTTTCATTGCGATTCATCTTTTACCAATATAAGTTCCAGAAACTACTTCAACTGCAATGGACTTATATAATGGTTGAACAACGTCATCTACTATTTCAGTTTTAACGTGTTAGATATGATTAAAAAAACTATAGTAGTACAAGTATTATTTAATTTTTTAAATTAATATAATATAAAAAGTTTTCTGCTCTGAAAATATCATATCACCATTCCCTCTTTAGCTAATGTCTTTGTTATAAACCAAATCAACCCATATTGGTGCACCTCCTTTGTTATTTTGTTCTATCCATGCCGAGTTGCAAATATTTACATAAATATTTACATAATATTTTCTAAACCTGCTACATGAAAGCTATATTATTTCACACATGATTTAGGTTTACTGGATAACGTACTTAGCGATTACTTGTGGGCAAAAGCTGTTTTACTCACCACTACAACGGTAGCAACAGCAGGACTTACAATTCAAGTGCCGTTGGCTGCTATTGTGGATACTGTGATTGGAAATGCACCGGGTTTCATGGATTATATCGGAGCTGCTGCAGTCATGGTAGGGTTCGCAGGCATAAACGTTCCTTCAGATACATGTTCGGCCCCAAGAGAAGCCAGTCTTGAACTTGAAGAAAATCACACAACTGATTTGTGACACCAAAATACGGACCTATTTTTGTTTACTGTAGCATATTGCTTTTGTCAGCGCCTATACAAAGTTCATAATTAATCACTGGTTCAAAGAAATGTATTTTGAAATGTAGCTTCCCACGTAATAGAATGCGTTCAACCATACGTACTATCGGGATTATATTTTATTTTGGATGTATTATACTATACGATGCAGTTTTATTTTGTATTGCACTATATATTTCCTTTAACATAAATTAAAATATTCATTTTGTATCTTCTCATTTTACATTTTCATATTTTTATCGATTAATACCTATCTAGCATGATATTGTTTAAATACCCTACAGGTTATTATAAGTTTTACTTATACCTCCGTGTAACATGCTATAATCCAGTTTATTTGATACAACAAAACACAAATCATACCAAAATGGTGTGAAAGTTTAGTTTAACTCTTCTCCCACTAAGACACCAAAATATGTAAAAATTTAACGTAATGCTATTCAACAATTCATTTTACATCAAAATTTGGGATAATACTATTTACCGCACTAAATTTTTATAATACACTCACTTATAAGTAATCAAAATGAAACGGGCTTAGGGCTTAGTGCAGAGGAATATACTTAACTATAACGCGATATCTATTGAGTATATCCACCTAAAATTTGCTCCATTGTAAGAAACCAACCCGAAAAAATGTGCATTTGATGTGATATACCGGCTAGCAAATTCATGTCACCAGTTTCATGTTGTAAGCATACACATGACGCAACACGTCAGTGGCACATACAATAAACTTCGAACAATAGTTGGGTACATACAATATATTCGAACATAATTATCTGTCGTGAACCACAATCTTTGCCGAAAATTTGCAACTTCCGACCAACCATCATAAACCACCACCATCTTCACTTCCGTTTTCCACACTCGTCTTGCCACCGTTTTCATTTTCAGAAAATGTTGCTTCAAAATAAATATACATGGATACTATTATACTCTAATCGTGATCATAAGCAGCAACATAATTCCAACAAAATATAGATTAAATAAAATACAATTACATTTTAAGTAAGAAGAAGAAGAGTATACGAAACCATCCACAACCTCCTTCCCATTTTAGCAAATCTTCTTGCAACTCCAAATATAACAGCTTTCGTCAAGAGCCCTCTGTCGATGGAGCAAGCAAGCGCAATCCTCCTTCTACCACCAAAAGCTTTGGAAGATTCTTCCCTGACGGCTTTTCGTCATCAACTACTTCTTCACAAGTTTCAATCTCTTGTGAATCATTTGATCTGTTCCCCAATAATTTTAGACGATCGATACTAACTTTTGTATCGATATGAGCCATGTGAGCGCAATGAGTTAAAGGTGCTCCTGAACCCATATGTTTTTTATACCAACGAAGACCATGGGCTATCTTCTTCACTTCTCCCCACATGCCTTGACGGACACCGAGTTTTACAATTTCCCAAGGAATACCCATGTCCTCGTGATGAAATAACAACACTTCACATGCACTCAGTTGTCCGTCTCCTTTTCTTGATTCGACTGGTAATATTAATTACACGAATTATTAGTAACTAAGTTAATACATGGATAAGGGTCGTTTGGATTTACGTTTTGAAACTAATTATCTGTTATTGTTAGTTAAATACTTAAATGCAATAATCATTATTTGATGTTTGAATAACAGATTACTTAGGGGTCAAATAATCAGTTCTGTATCAAGTACATTAAAACTAAATGGCTAAATAGAGGAGGTTTTCTCTATTCAGGTTAGGACGGAGGAGTAAGGAGTTTAGGTAGTTGGTATATTTATTGTATATTGAGACATTTATATATAATTAAATAGCTAAGTAGGGTGTCTAACGATAGAACTAAAATAGATGAGGACGGTGTTTTAAATAGATAGATAGATAGATATAGATATAAGGATGTTACTGTAAGCTAACGATAGATGAGTAGGGAGTTTTTAGGTCGATAGACTTTTTTTCTTATATATATCTTAGGGTGTAATGTGTAGATAGAGGTATATCTAGTTGAGTAGGTGTTTTGGCTATTAAAGTAGTTAGATATGGTGCTCTGGATAGATATATATTTATCCATACATATATTGATATATATTATTTTTTCTTAGGTCGATTATATTCTAGTACTACTAATTTTATTATTATTATTATTATTATTATTATTATTATCCTTGTCTTCGAGTCTGTGGGAGGTCTTCTTGAAAGCAGTCTCTTTACCTTCGGATAAGGGTATGATTGTCTACATCTCACCTCCTCAATACTTCACCCTCGGCGAGACTGAATATTGTTGTTGTTGTTACAAGGCCTAATCAGTTTTACTTTTATTTCCATTTTACACAAGTTTTCTCCTTTCTCCACAAAAATGTTGTTTAGCTCATTTTATCTACTAACTTCTAATGACCAGGTCCAGAAGTTTTAAGACACTTGAACATCTAGCTATTACAACTTCAAACAGCGGAAGCAAAACTCCAGACACCATTTTTTCTACAACCCGTTATAGTACAACTAGTTATCTATTATAATTAGTTAATGTCAGAAATTGCTTTCAGTGTAAATCATAACACTCGTCGTCTTGAATTGAAATATATATCCCTAACATACGGTGTGTTTATTACCTGCACGAATCAACCAGCTTGAATTGTACAAGTCAATACGCTTGGTTTAGCACGGCGTGGCACAGAGGGGTATTGCACACCCAGAAAAAAGCATGATTGAATCTTGAGTATTCTCAAACCCAGAGAATTGGGTTGCTCAGTGGCACAACAAAAAGAGGCCCTTTAAAATAATCAATGAATGTCTAATTAGTGACCTAACATAAAAAGAATTCAATACATATAAAAATTAAAATCATACATAATACCAAACTTGAATGATTTTAAATAATACTTAAACATATGCATATGCATATGCATTCATAAAAACATTGGTCTATTATAAAACTTGAATATGAATCTTAGAAGGAGAAACTTCAATCAAGATCTAAATATAAATATTACCTTGAATAGTCGAATGTGAAAGTAGAAAAACTTAAAAAACTACAAAACTAATTGTTGAAAAACCCCCAAGGCAGAGGCGATAAAAGCACCTCTTTTTAATGAGTTTGCGTTATTTGAAAAATAGAATAAAAAACACAAAAACGACAGGCCGACAGAATTCATATAATTTTATCGTTTGTAATGCTGGGCTCTTTCTAAAAGTAATGAACTCCAAAATAAATGTATAATTTAAAAAGGTTGGGCCAATTTAAAACTGGGCTTATAGTTAACATGTACATATACTGAGCTATAATATTGGAGGCCCTATCAAAATGGGGCCTTGTGCAGTCGGGCCGCTGCACATGCCCATCACTAGGCCTGAGTATTCTATATGAACATACTTTAGGAACTTATATCCAACTAATGTGGAAAATGGAAACGGTGGCAGGGCGAGTGTGTAAAAGGAAAGCGAAGATGGTGGTGATTTTTGATAGCCGGCTGAAAGTTGCAAGTTTTTTACAAAGATTGTAATTCACGACAGAAAACTATTGTTCGAATATTTAGGTACATACAATAAATATTACACTATAGTTGATTGTATTCTCTTGCACTAAACCTAAATAAAAATTAAAAATTAATTCATGAATTGTATAAAATTAAAACAAGCTAGTTGAAATCCTTAAAATTTATAGCATATTTAGTATGGCTTAACTTTTTGCATTTTTGTTTTTAGTTACTACCAATAGTGTAACATCCTCTCCCGCAGTCTGGTAATTTCTATTATTTAATTGATTATCTAATTGTTTTAGAAATTATTAATTATTATGTGTTTCATTGTGAAACGTAGATAAATAAACCCTTAGATTTATTTGTGACTAGTGAAATATTAGTAGATTCAAAATTTAAAAGTTTTTGATTTTCTGCGACACAAGGGTTATGTCGCAGGTGGTGTCTGTGCGACACAATGGTTGTGTCGCAGGACTGTGTCGCAAAACGGGCTGAACTGAAATTAAGTAAGGAGCTTAAGTGTAATTGCAAGTTTAATACATATATACACCGCCCAAATACTTCCAGACCATTTCCAAAACATTTCCTCACCCTTAAAATCGTTTCTAGAGAGAGAATTAGAGAGAAAGAAGAGAAGTTGGGTTTTGATTCAATTTGAGCTTATTAGCTGTGAATCCGAGGTAAGGTTCCGATTATTATGTGTTGTTGTTGTTTATAAGTGAATTACACGGATTGATATAGGTTAATTTGAGTATTACATGTTTGATTTCGTGAATTTTGAATCTGGGAACTGATCTGTTCTTCATTGCGACACAAGGGTTGTGTCGCTTAAATGTTCAGCGACACAGTTGGTTATGTCGCTTAAGGCGGCCATATTGGTTATTGCGACACAATGTTAGTGTCGCAGGTTTATGTTGTGCGACACAGTGGTTGTGTCGCTAGGGCTTGCTGTGCGACACAGTGGTAGTGTCGCATGAGGTTATAAAAGAATTTTGTTTTGCAAATTTTGAAAATGCGCAAGTGTTTTCGGAGACGCGGTTTTGTGAAAAATCTCACTAACTCGGATTTAATTGAAATTTGCATGGTCACTTGGAAACGACCTAGTAATCAAGACTATATACTATAGCCTAGGCAGTTTTTGGCCATTCGGGGTCATCTAGGGCTCGAAAAATGACATTTTTCAGTTTTAAACGTCATTGTGGAATTTTCTAATTTCGTTTTTGATTGAACTTTTGTTTGCCTAGACTTCAGGGATTACCTGATTTGATAAATAGGCTATAATGATGTTTATGGAACGAACTTCTGACTTGTGTATGATTTTCTGTTTCAGATCAACGTAAGACTCAGTGATATTAGAATCCTGAGTGTGGAGACGTCAGAGGTATCGGTGAGTGGATTCAGAACTCATCATTTGATTTAGTTGTAACTATTTGGTTACAACAAGTAAACGTAGATGTGTGTTAGACTGTTTAGTCTTGATTATTGATTATTAATCTACGTGATATGTGAACTATGTGTACTATGTTATTGAGGTCAACGTGTAGTTGGACTTCTGGTTATTATGTGTTTTACACAGGTTTTGATTCATCTGTTGTGTTTGAAACCTGTGTATGAGTTTAATAACCAGTAGTTATCGGTCTATTCTGTATTGGCCATACGGATTGACGGTAAGTGTTCTTGGGGAAATCCCCGGGTATTATGATATCCCCAGAGCCACCGATCCTCATTGAATTATGTGTGTTTACGATTATTTGGTGTAAACAACTTGTTATGCTAAGTTGAATGGAGTGTGATGAATCTATTCACTTAGCTTCGTGCTAACCCCTCATTTTACTTCCTGCAGGATATGTTTTGATTAATTGTGGGTGCAGGAGGTGATTGGTTGATCAGGGAATGTTTGACTGCGGTTTAGGCCTCTGATATGGTTTTGTAATAAACCTTGTTTTGTGAATTTTTATAATACCCCGCCTTTGGTAGTCTTAAACAGTTTGAATATAATGTAAATATTGAGAAATGTTAACTGTTTATGTATAATGTTTGATATATACTAAGGTAATGTATGTTAAATTCATGCTTCCGAGTTTATCAATATTATATTCTTAAATAGAAAGAGGGGTGTTATAAATAGTCTAGTTAACTAATTAATTAATATGAAAACATAATGTAAAAGTAGTTGATATAAAAATTTAGTGTACAAATTTAGTGCATACGTTTAGAGTTGTTCATTCAAATCCGCTTCAATTACTGAATTCATTTGGATTTTAATTCCTAAAATGTGAATCTGATTCATCCAAACAAATATCGAAACTGAACCAAATGATTATTCAAATGGATCGGTTTAACCTTCGGTTCCTCGTCGATTTCACAAGGGTATCTTTTGTACTTGTGAAAGGTAATATCACGAGGGATATCACCGACTACTTGCTAGTGTGTTGCATTGAGGATTTATAAAAGAATATGAACTTAGTCTTTAAATTCAAAAGTTAAAATTTTAAATTATTATACAATGATATAAACATGAAGTTAGTTTTTTACAAATATAGTAATTTGTGAAATTATCTATCACATTTACACAAATTAATATATTTTTCAACATCATCTTCAACAACAAAATGTGTTGATTCTTTTGCCAATTGAAACATTTATAAATGATAATAAAAAGGTTTTTTCTTGCCCGTGCACTATGACGGGATTAAAACCATACATTTTGTATTTCATTTAATTGTATTCAATTCCGTCGGTGTTTCTTTCACACATTGTAATAGGTTTATACGATTTTGTTTACACCAATTACTAAAGGTTAATGAAAATTTCATCATCATTTATTATATACACACGAAAGTTATGCATTACAAAATTGTACTCTACCGATATATAATGCGTAATAAATTGCTCTTTGTATATATTAACAAATCTAAAACAGGGAAAGTAAATTAAAAATTATATTAAGCTAAATATAAACAACATATAAATATTGACAATAAGGCTTATTTCTCATCAATTATATGAATCAAAATATTAATTAGTAAATGATGAAAATAATTCTGCCATCATTTTTTATATATACATTAAAGTTATGCATTACAAAATCATACTATACAGATAAATAATACATAATTAAACAATAAAAGTTAAATAATAATTGATCTTTACATAGATTAACAAATCTAGAAAGGCGAAGTAAGTTAGATATTATATTTAAGCAAAATATAAATAATACATAATTATTCACAAAAGAGATTATTTCTTATAACTATACGAATCAAAAGATTTAAATATTATTTTCATTTAGTAAGATCAAAATATTTTACAAATTATCTTAAATTTATATCATTTAAAACTACTCCGTTTAAGATTAGAAAAAAGAAAACCAATTATTATAAAAAAGTAATGTGTAAGGTTTCGAAAATCGGTTCGACCGGTTCAATCCGACCGGTTGACCGGAAAGTCCCATTTTTCCGATGGAAATAGAACTGGCTTTGGGGCTTTGTTAACATGGTCAACGAGAAAAGTCGGACCGGGAATCAGGTTTTGAGTTCTTTTTTTTTTTTTTTGAAAATTTTGAAAGGTCACATTTTTTGTGTATTTTTTCGAGATCTATTTGTTGGTAAACTTTTAAAGGAGGTTTTCCCAAAAAAAAAAAAAGAAGTCATAAAAGGTCAAAAAAGAAAAAAAAATCGCAAAATGTCAACAAAAGTAAAAAACTGAACCGATTCAATCGGTCCAACCAGAACCAAAAGATAGATCGATCGACTTAAGAATCAGTTTTCAAAACATTAAATTTGAATGCACTATTGAGCAAGAATTAAGAAAACTCACATACTTTACTTCATATTTATAAAATAGAATTATTGTTATAGGTAATTTATGTGAAAATATCAACCCAAAAAGACAAAAAACAGCAGCTTCCTTTTTACTATTCATAATATTTTAAGAATAGATACTATAGATAACAAGCATAAGTATATATATATACTAAGCATAAACAACTTAATAAAATTATATACTATTTTTATAATTAGATTTTAAGTTGCTAAAAAGAATTTTAATATTTTAATAAATTAATAATGTAGTAAACGATTCTTATGTGATGCTTGAAAAGTTAATAATTAATTGAGAAATTTACAATATTTGTTCTTTTGATTGTTGTGTTTTGTTAATTTTATCATTTTGAAAATTTCTTCGATTTTTTTGTACATGTTGTTTTAATTACCCAAACTAGATGATTCGGTACAAGTTATCCAATTGGATAATTTAATTTTATTCGAATAATAACCATCTCTATGTAGATCAAAGATGAAATCTATTTTATGTAAATATATTGTTTAAATATTCTCTTTTTACGTCAAAATGGTATAAAAATTTAGTGTGTTATTAGATATGTCCTGAAAAAGTTAGTTAGCTTTCTGAACAGAAACAGCCATTGGTTATCACATGTACTTCAAACTTAATTAACAGTTTAACTTCATTTGCACATTTAACATATATGCTAGTATTCTTTTAATTGTTAGTTTGTTACCCAAATCAGCCATGCATGCCACGTTTACGTTAATCAAACGTCATTTCCTTAGTATTATCTCATGTGAGAATATTAAAAATTATTGATTTCAAAACGGGTCGGGCTTAAAAAGGGTATCTATGACCAGGGCACGTGTCGGATCCGATCCCTCTAAGTTCAACTTCAGTTTGATCAATTTTTCATATCTAGAAAAACGATTGCTAGTACCACATAGTACAGAAAGAAAAGGAAAAAGAAAACATAATTTTTTGTCTTTTATTAGAAGTCATAAGAATTAAATGAAGATATTTGGGAAGCAGATACATCCAAGAAGGATTATACTTTTTTCCGTCAATAAAAAATTTCACTATATTAAATACAGGATGGTGGTGGTCGGAACAATCAGGCCGGCCCTAGTATCGAGCAGACCGAGCGATAGTTCATGGAATCAAATAAGGAGGGACGTATGATTTTCTAAGGCGTTTAAACCAATCTTTAGTGAAGGAAGTGTCGAGGGGTGTCGACGTTTGCTTCTGATGAAGAAGAAGATGTAATTATTACTTTTTTTTTTAACTTAGACCCTTTAACTTTAGTCATAAGTACAAATTAACCTTTCTTTCAAATTATAACTCGTCTCCTCACGACTAATTTAAAAAAGTGTAGACACTGATACCAAATGACACATATGCTTCTTAACAAATTGCTCTCTATATTTTTGATAAAAATACTATTTCTTTTAATGAAAAAGATAAATAAATGTTTTAATGACTATGATTATAATAACAATTCAAGAAAATACTACTGCATCTTTATTTTGCTTATTTGTCTTTTAGACGACTATCTAAAAAAAAAAATATATCTTGAGTTTTAAACCTTCATGTTAAATAGAAAGTACTATATATTCAATATTGGATATAAACAACTTAAGGCTCTACTTTATCCGTAATACAAATATTATCTAATAATAATTAAATTAAGGTTAGCATTGGTTAAAGAATAATTTAATTCATTGTGCTCAAAAGATCCCTACTACTAGATATGATACCGGAGACACCAAAATTATTGGGACAACTTCAGGCATCTTCAAGTTATAATAAATCTAAACATGTAATTTTGGTTTGCTTCTTGTTAGTTCTTTTAATATAATTTAGTTGTTATAAAAAAAAACTTATTTATTTAACAACAATCATAATTAGGATGAGCTATCTAGTTTGAGTGCGTTTCAAACTTGTAAAAGTAATGTGTTATTTGTCTATAAAAATTTATGGAGGCATTTTTCAGTCGTCTCGTTTATAACATCAAAAATTTCAAAACCGACTCTAAAAAGAAGCACCCGTCCAAAGAACAAATTCAATACTATTGAAGATTCCCTTGCCTCCAAACGGCGTCGTATGTGATACTTAATTCATTTTTGCTCTCAAAATTTGCCACGGTGAAGCCTTCACTGCCCTATGCATATACTCGTTGGTGGGTTGTGTAACTAGTTGCACTTTTATTTTGCTTTTTGTCTGACTACTTTGGCATTACATTTTAGCTTCTTTGTATTTACATGCAATATACCAAGCGTTTTACATCAATCGATAAATAAAATATATATTTAGATTAATGGTTTAAATTGAATGTATAATGTGTGTGTGTCAGATAAAAGCTTCATTTGCTTTGTTTTCGATTGTTTAATGCTAGAAAAAGAATTTTGTGATGTACCACCATTAATCACATATACTCCATAATGTCTTATCTGTAAGTATGTGCATAATTCAGATTAACGTGCAAAAAGCATGTCGTAACAAATAGAAATCAGGTTACCTGATTCAGTTAACCGAATTCGGATTGAACCTAAATTTTATTCCAGATAACATTTGGAACTTCTTAAATAACTTGAATTAAACTTGAGAATTTGGTAATCATTAATTTATTATAACTAAAACAAAATCATCAAACTTTGATCAACTCTTGTGAAGTCTGAGAGAAGAAAAACACAATAAAGATTACTTTATTTCAATGTTGTTACTTTTTTGTATGAACGATAACTTGTATACCACCAAATTGATTTATACACCCTTACTTATACTTATGTTTTAGGTTATCTATCACCCACCCACCCACCCATTTCATATCCGTTGACAAATTACTGAATCAGCACATGTTTAATATTGTATTGGTGATATTTAACCCTCATAACTTAGCTCTCTCCTTATAGTTTGTCCCAACCTCAAAACCTGTTTGAAATTAATGAACTTTGTAAATACTTTATAACATTTATACTACTCCCTATAAATTTGTACCATAATACTTGCAGTATTTATAATTACTTTGCACTGGTTGAGGCTTCTCTTGTAGGATATATCAACTTACTCTTTTCTACAGGGAACAAATATTTCTATTCTATATCTGATTTGTATCTGTTCTTCATTACAAGTTTACAACAGCTTGTGATTTACAGATATTGACCATTTCTCATTTTTCTACAACTATATATATGGCGAGCAAGTTTCAAATTTACCCTCTAACAGCCTGATGTTCACTTGAACTTAACATTCTTGATGATGGTGGCACAAAAGATTTTGCATAGGCAAGTGGCAAAGCAACTATCTTCTTCGTTTTGCTTACATACGCCCTTTTAGTGAAGTTATTATAATCGTTTGCTTCAATCTCATCAAGTATTTGGCGATATAATAATAGTGATGCCCAAACCTAGCAAAAAGAAGGTCATGAGATTAGAGATAGGGGTGGCAATTTAGGCATGCACCGATTTGGTTATATTTATCTCTAACAAGTCAAACGTTAGCAAAGAGGAAACATTCTACATGAGTCGAACGAGCTGAAAGTAATTCAAAGTACTTTTCTTAATGCATACAATCTCCTAAATCACCTTATTAAAATTTTACTTTATTATTATAGTAACACAGTTTTTGTATTCATGTTTGATACACATACTATTAAAAAGGAAATACAAAGTTGGACAAAAAGTGTTTCGGGTCAAACCGAAGAGAGTACCAGACCCATTTTCCCAACCCACCTGCCCATGTTGACGCTTATGAAAATACATATAAACGTGTAGAAAGCTGTATGTTTTGGTGTTTTTTCATTGAATTAATGGTTAAGAAGCTTACCGGCCATCTACTAGCAGAACTTAGCTGTGTAACACCTTCTTCTGCTTGATCAAAGAATGTTCTTGCTCGTTTTATTTGTTTTTTCATGAAGACCCTCCATTTATCGGTTACTTTCATTGCAAATATGTCTTCATCCGATAATCCCGCTTGTGCCAGTTCGTCTTGTGGCAGGTAAACTCTTCCTCTTCTTGCACTGGACCAGAAAAAAAATATTTCAAGACATAAGCCTATTGTCAAACTTCGTATTTGTCAATCTCAACATTGACATGGAAACTTTTGCCAAATTGTCGTGCTTATATAAGCTAAACTTACTCTTCTCCCACATCTCTAAGAATGTTTGTGAGTTGATTAGCGATCCCTAAAGCCAGAGCAGCATTGTAAACACTCTCTGTTGGTGCATTAGAATCCCGTGCAATTCCCATTATTGGAACACTCATCAATCCAACGGTTCCAGCTACATAATAGCAATAAAGATAAAGCTCATCAAAGTTCTCATATCTTGACTTTTTAAGATCCATCCTCATTCCATCAATCATATCCTTAAAAGGCTGCAAAAATCGAATAAACGAAAATAATTGTCAAAAATTTGGTGAAACTTAGACCCGTAATGCTATTAGAATAAGTAATCATCCATACATGATCTATTTAGCAGCCATTTTTTAAAAAACCAACCTGAATGTCAACAGGAAACTTTGAAACGGTATCTGATAAAGCAGCATCTAGCATATCAAAAGGGTGTCCATTGAAAAGATCGTCTAATCTTGACTCCCATCGATCTAGAGCTTTGGGAGTTATATGTGATGCATTAGGTCCATCAACGAGTTCATCGGTTCTCCTACACCATACTGTTTGATTGAACGAAACCCAATAAGTCAAAACTGAATGAGTTTAATTTTTTTCCATAAAAACTAAATATAGTTCCATGCAATGGAAAAAGTTGAAAACCCATCAAATTTAATGCTTTTTAATAAAAAAAATCAGTTTCCTTTGATTTAAGCTACGCCTAATGTTGTTACAGAAGTTATAGCAAAGACGAAGAAAAACTTGAACTACAAAGAACAATTCTCTAAACAAAATTCAAAACTTATTATGGCATAACGATAAAACTGAGATTTCTATTAATAGAAAGTATGATTCATTATGAAAAGGGTTTATTGATTCGTGATGAGTTTAACTTTGAAATTTTCTATTGTATGAGGTAAACCTTATGAATTTCTCTATTGTATGTAATATTTCCTTTTTTTGCCATTCCAAAAAAAAAGAAAGTTTCCTTTTTTGTCTAGGCCAAAAAAGGAAAGTCATCGTACAATAGAAAGTTTTTGAAAGTTTACCTTGTACAATAGAAGATTTCAAAGGTAACCACATACAATATAAAAATGTGAAAGTTAAACGTATCATGAATCAATAAACCCTTATGAAAATGACTCTCCCTACATCAATATTTCCATAGAAGGTAAGTTCAATGACAGTTACATTTTGAACACAAAGTTTAATTATTAAAACAAATTAACACTTTGTACAAATACTTTAAGTAAAAAGTTTATGAGAAACAACATTATTCTTAATCATTCTATGTCATGACTCATACCTAAACACTAATCTACTGTAAACATCTTTGCCGTTACAATTTCATTAAGTTAAAAAACCTTCGAAAAGCAGTTTTGCAAAGTATCTACACTAGTAAAACCACTCATTCTTACAAAAGATTGTATATTAGCAAGAAATTTTGTACATACAATAATCAAGTAAAATGGTTGAAAACTATAATCCAAAATTAAGAAAAGAAATTTTCTCATTGATTATGAATTCAAACAGATAAAATCATAAAAACCTTACCATACATTGCCCATATAGCTTTTCGCCTTTCGGGTGTCATTAACAATGTCCCTAGAAATAACAAAATATAATATAAACAGTTCAATACAATAATCAAGAAAACAACTGTATGAGCAGATAATAATAAATGGGACTGTTTTTTAATACTCTAAGAGGATCTTTGGATTGCTGTCACAAGCAAATTATTTGATTATTGCGTTTCCAAATCGTAGATAATCAATTTACTAGTGTTTAGATGAAAAAGCCTTCTTATAATTAGCTAATGCAAACTGATTATTCCAAAACACATAATCATTTTGCTTGGAAATTAAAAGATTAAATAATGCAACCTCCTTAAGCACAGTTAATAAATATGCTAAAATTAAAATATTACTATATTAGTACTATAAAGTGAAAAGGTGACAAACCTAAATAAAATGTCTTGGCATACTCAGCACAAACTTCACCACATCTATCATAAGCTTCATTCAATAAACTAAGTGTTCCTGGAAGAACAATTTCTGGTTTCACTTCCATATCTTCTCTAGACCTAACTTGCTCTTTAACCAGAGCTGCTTGCTTTAAAACCAAATCATAAACCAATTGTTCTGATGAAATAGCCAAATTCCCAGATGGGTTAGCCACTACCCTTGAAACCACATCTAATTTTCTTGAACCCAAAAATCCGAATTCACCAAACATAGAATAACACTTGTGTTTCCTACTAACATTCTTGATTTTTTCACACCTAAATAACCCTTTTTCTTTCCCTAACAATTTTGATGAATCTAACCCATTACACACCTCAGAATTAGGGGAAACGACCCAAATCATAGCAGCAGACATGGCGTCAAAATTGAAGAAAAAGATAAGATCTTTGTGGGTGTAATCACACAGTAAAAAGCACCCACTTGAAAAAGATTGTGTTTTTTTGGGGTTTTAGACTAAAACCCACTTCACATTCAGAGGAAAGATTAAGAATTGCCCACAAAGTTTTCGAATTTATTCAAAATCTGAACCAACTGTGAAGGGTTTTTTTTATATATTGAAAATGGAGGGTTCTTGAAGAAATCGGGTTCGAATGGTGGTTATATGTGGATGAATGACGAAGGGATTTCAATAAAATATGGTGGAGAAAACTGGGTAGCATTAGAATATGGGCAGATATGAGCGGTGCCTGTTTTGTGTCCACATGTATGTTGTAGTACTAAATTCATAGTAGATACACTTCCAACACAATCCACACATTAGGTTTCAATTTCATGATATGTTTAGCCAAAAAGAACACTTGAATATTCAAAAAGATATATATATATATATATATAATAAAAGATAATGATGTTTTTTTATATAGGTGTTAATTGCCAAAAATAAATATAAATAAATAACTAATTTACTTTTTTACATTTGTGGGTATTAACTTCCCCTTTTAAATTAATCATCGTTAAAAATTACACATTTATTAGTATTATGATCTGATAGAAAATTTTATAGATGGATCAGTAAGTTACATTATATGTGACAGTCTACATGATCATCCATGTCAACATTTTGTCACCACTCTTAACTGCACAGCACCGACCTCAACACTATTTTACAGGTTTTTTTATATATTTATAAAAGTAATTTATTTTGTTAATTTTATCTTTTACAGATGAAAAATCATGTGACAATATTAATTATTTGATTTTGTCAATTTATTAATATATAATGATTACATTAATAAATAACAACATCTTTTATGACATTTTAACAAAATAAGTATAAATTACATGATTTATTATAAGTTTTATCATATTTTTATCTTTTAATTATGTTGTTAGAGATAAATACTAATCATTTAATTTAATTTGCCTTTGAGTAATTATATTCTTGACTCATGATCCACACATTTCCTACCAATCATCACCGAAAACTGAAACCATCGAACATTTCATGACGACGTCAAAACATAACTGAAACTATCTTTGCCAAAATAAACCTAAGAGGTGTAGATATAAAACCTTAAAGAATCAATATGAAATCTTAAAATGTACTTTAATCTCTTGTGTAGATTTGAAACTCTAAACTTTAAAGAGAGAAAGAGAGAGAGCCGGTGAACGATGGTACTATTGAAGTCAGATTCATAGAAGCAATAAATTGGCGAGAAATGAAATAGTTCTTTCTTTTAAACAGAAAACATAATTGATACTTCAAAATATAAAAAGTGAATTATTAGTTTCTTTTTGACAATTAACCCTATAAAGTATGACTAATCAAATACTTAAAATATTCCAAATACGTTTAAGTCACATATTATTTTGTTGTGCTACCTCATGTCTTGCATAGAAACATGCTAGTAATTTTATCTTGCGTTCTTGAAAAACTATAATTTTTTATTTGGCATATATTTTAAAACTTTAAGTTTGATTATGAGTTTTCCATTTTTCCTTACTAAAAACAATAAAAATATTGAAGCAAGTAAATTATTACATCACTTGCCATGTTAAACATTATTATAGTTTATACATTTCTGAAACTTTTAATTTGTGCCTTTAAACATTTTTTTATATATATTTTTCTTGATGCATCTAAAATTGATTATGGCGTGTATTAATTAAACAGGTGTACCAGTGGCCAATGGAAGGACGATAACCTTATCAAACTGAAATCCCACACATTGCTGAAGGAAGGAAGACTGTACACCTGGCAGTAGGTAATTGGAGGACAAAGCAAGTACAGGGGTGGACCAAAAGTGGATCGGGCCCACCAAAACCAGAGTGGGTCAATGGAGGAAAAGCGTATAATACGACATCATCCAAGTTGGGTAGGTCATGGGTTGGACACGTCCATGTTCTAGGCTTTTCTCTTTATTTTCACTTTTGTTTTAATGTTAGAAGTTTGTTTTTGAGCATTAAATATATATAAATAAGTTGGTGAGATGCTAAAAATTTATAAGGACTATAAAGTTAATTATTTTAATTAAAAATTAATCTGTCTCTATATTTTAATTAAGAAAAAAAATAATCGAATGAAATCAAATATATCACATTTTTTTATTGGACGAGAGTTAAATGTGATATTATTTCGATACTTTCAAATTATCCAAAACAGAGTTGTAACAATAACATAAAGTTGGTTCTTCTTGTTGATCAATCCAGACAAATTATCTATCCATGAAGACCAATTCACACGAGATGGTAATGCTACGTCCGTAATATGGCACCAAACCCGAATCATTCTCCAAACAGTAGCCTCTACTTCACATGAGAAAAATAAGTGATCAGTGGACTCTACATTGTTGTTGCAGACTGGACATAAAATAGATTTGATTTCCATTATATGCTTAGAGAGATTTAAACGGTGTGGGAGCTGATCCAAACGAAATCTCCATAGAAAAATATTTATCTTACGTGGAAGACAAGATTCCAAATCGTTGGGGAATTCAACGAAGGAAGTAAAAGGTGATCAATATGAGAGCGAGTATTACTCACAACAAACAAACCGTCTGACCCAATGTACCATTCCAGATGTCCGAATTAGAAGTTAACATGACATGC
The DNA here is from genome assembly GCA_963921325.1 of Logfia minima. Lineage (NCBI taxonomy): Eukaryota > Viridiplantae > Streptophyta > Magnoliopsida > Asterales > Asteraceae > Logfia > Logfia minima. Next base: position 12,796,861 of record OY992768.1, read on the forward strand.
TAAAGTTCAGACTGAAGAAGAAGCATCATAGCCTCAGTGCGTCTAGAAGTAATGGATCTCTTCCATTGCCATGTCCACAGACCTCCAATAAATCTATCACTGACCATACAGTTTTCGTTTGTATTTAGACGATAAAGTCTGTTGAAACGAGAGCAAAGTGGTTCTTTGCCAAGCCATAAATCTTTCCAAAAATGAATAGAAGAACCACATTGAATGTGACATTTTAACACGTCTTTAGGAAGATAGTTACGTGAATGGAGATAGTTGGACGAACCAACTATGTTCGCCCAAATTCCATTCATATAGCAAGCCTTGCCATCAAGACCCGCTTCCAAACCGTGGATAGATTTAATGAGTTTGACCCATAGTAAATCCATATTATTTAAAAGGACGCCAACGCCATTTCTGTAGTAACGCAAGATTAAATGACTTCAAACTACCAACTTCCAAGCCCCCTTGATCGAAGGAAGCTAGAATTTTGTCCCATTTAACCCATGACATCAACTATTACCGTCAGAACCTCCCCAAAAGAAGTGAGCCCTCAATCTTTCAAGTGTATTGATGATAGTCTTCGGAGCTTTAAACAATGATAAGTAATAAATACCCAAACTTCCTAGAACCGCCTTGATCAAAGTAAAACGATCACCAATACATAATAAACCAGCTTTTCCAATTAGACAAGTTGGATTTAAACTTGTCAATTAAGACATTCCAACTCGATAAGGAATTCATACTTTTGCCAATTGATAACCCAGAGTAAGAAAAGGGAAAAGTACCAGCTAAACAACCCGTTAGCTGTGCCATAGACCGGAGTTCGTCGTCAGAAACTCCTACTCCATAAAGATTCGATTTGGAGATATTTATTTTGAGTCCCGAGGCCCGATAAAACAAATTAAGGGTGTTGATGATATTGTGAAGATCACTTCTGTCCCATTCTGAAAGAATCATCACATCGTCGGCAAAGAAAAAATGAGATAAATGGAGACATGGTTGACCGATTTGAATCCTTTAATGCGTAGAGAGTTTGATTCTACGTTGAAAGCAAGGTGAAGCCCTTCCATAACTAGGATGAATAAAAAAGGAGATAGAGGATCTCCTTGTCGTAAGCCACGTTCTAAAGAGAACTCAGAAGTAGGGCTGCCATTTATCAGAATAGATGTATGGGCCGAGGATAGGCAAGCATGAATCCATTTCCTCCGTAAGTCACCGAATCCCATTTGAGAAAGAACATAGTCAAGGTACATCCAACTCACCGAGTCGAAAGCTTTCTCAAAGTCTACTTTAAAGATCATGAATTTCTTGTTACACTTCTTGTACTAATTGATAATTTCATTAACCATAAGAGGGCCATCTAGAATTTGACGGCCCGTGATGAAGGCAAATTGAATCGGGTTAACAACCTTATCAATGACTGAAGCTAAACGGTTCGCAAGAAGTTTTGCAACAATTTTATATTGCATTCCAATAAGTGAAATAGTACGATAATCTTTTATGAGGAGAGGATTTTTGACTTTTGGGATCAAGGTAGTAAAGGCTGCGTTTGTACCTTTAGGCAAAGAACATGATTTCATGAATTGAGTAACTAAATTAGCAAAGTGAATTGAATATGTTGAATTGAATTGAAAATGAAATAGAGAAGTGATTTTTTATTTAGGCCCTTATAGTTATAGTTAACTGCAAAAGAACCCCCTCAATTGTGGAAATTGTATGGAAGAGTAGAATTTGGGAGATTGATTTGTGACCTTTGAAATAAGAGAATAACATGATAAAAGTGTGGTTGTCGGGGAATTATATACAAAGATTTTTGAGTTCTTTAGAATCACTAGTAGATGTAGTCCCATGAAAGTGGTTTAGTTTCATTGGTGATGTTAAATTGAGGGGTTGTTGTTGAGGGTTTTAGCAGTGGGTAGTAAAAAATTGTAAAGGAAGACGATGTTTGGTATTTCATTACTTATAAGTGGATAATCACTCATTATTCACCAAATTGTGGGTAATGGATATATTACTTAACATTATCTCGACATGTAACATTTATATATTTATTTCAATCTGTCGACCTGAAACTCGTCAACCCGTTTGATTTTCTGATTGGTCTCGGGTCAATGTTCCGTTTAACGGGTCAACCCATCAATCCAAAAGTAACCCATGAAATTTGACCCGTTTGACTCAAAACCAACCCACCAACCGATGTTACATGAAAACCCGCCAACCTGCTTTATTTTTTAGTTTATGCTCGAGTGGTTCAGGTTAATGGGTCAACCCGTCAAACTAAAAGTAACCCATGAAATTGACCCGTTTGATGCAAAATTAACCCACCAACCGATATAAACCTTAAACTTGTCAACCCGTTTAGTTTTTCAGTTGGGCCCGTGTCAAGGTTTGGGTTAACGGGTCAACTCACCAATTCAAAGTAGCCCATTAAATTTGACCCATTTGACACGAAACCAACCTAGCAACCGATACTAATGAGAAACCCACATGCCAACATAGTAACTCGTTTACCTAAACATGTAATGAAGATCATGTCTAGTTGGGTCCTTTCGACCCGCCAACTCGTTTATCAAATCATGTCTTGTTTGAGTCGGGTACTTTAGCACCGTCAATTTCACTCAACCTAATTTATCACCGTTACTTGTTATAATTAATTGTATGAATCAAACAATATCAATATCAATATAAAATGTAATATCAATATCAATATAAAATGTATTATTAGGCAACGGTCATTGTATACCTTTCTCATTATTATTTTCCACTTTTAAACGAAGCGCACCCCAAAGTATTATTCGGAATAAAATTGTGAAATGAGATAAGTTCGTTAACCTTTAAACCAATTCAACACATCACTTTTATGAAAAACTCATGGTAAAATCTGATTTATTTGTAGGGCCCAAGCCCAAACTACGAATAAATATATTTTTGGCTCTAAAAATCTAAGTGACGTAAGAAAGACTTGTACAGTTGTACCTCTGGACTCTACCTTAGCGAAATATTGAATGGTTCTGATCTGTAGATTATTATTTTTTACTTAATATCATCAAACATTTATTTTTTATTGTATTATATAAATAATATATAATATTATAAAATATAAAAAGTAATGTACCAATAAAAAATAGTGAGGTACAAAGCACCACTCATTATTTACGAAAGTGGATAAAATAAAATTTTCTTTATATCACTAAGGAATGATAGAGCTTTTTGACTCGGATATATGCGATATAGTCGTTATATTTTCATGATTGCTATTGAATTTTTCCAAAGATTTGCATTAATTGAACCTTCAATTATGGGGGCTCTTTCGTATACCATAGCTACCTCAAACTGCCACCCGATCATTTATAAGTTTCGTAGTCGTCTTTAAATTTTACTATTACGTGTATTACGAAAAAAAAGTTCACTATTGGTTTTCCCCTAAAGGTGAGCAGTTAGAGCAATAATATATATGAGTATCAGTATGTTCAGATGTGAACAAGATTTTAGAGAATTAATTGGACCTATGAAAATCAGGACTAGCTTCGTACAATAATAGATTCACTTTTACTGTGTTTATGAATCGAATTAAAAAAAAAATAGTTATATTTTTAGTGATAATTATTTCGTAATGTGTTAAACTTTAATTTTTATCTAATTGTATTTTTTTTTGAACTGCAAAAGATTTTATAAAACTAGCAAGGTGCTAGGAAAGGAGATTACAAGAGGTTACATAACCATTCGTTCCAATTAGAAACTAATCTACCTCTAAACTTTAACCAATTGTAAGAATATAAACAAATAAGATCATAAATATCACTTTTCCTACATTGTGAGAGTTAAAATTGACATCGTTACGATACTTCCATACGATCCAAAACATAGTGATGACGATGACAAAGAGACGTTTCTTTTTCACTTGCGACCCCGCGATGTTGTCCAGCCAAGAAGTCCAATCTGTGTAAGGCGTATACATATCAGACAAAGGATAGTCTCAATATCAATGCCATGCTTAGAAAGATTGAGACGGTGAGGAAGACGGTCTAACTTGAATCTCCATAAGAATATATTTACCTTTCTTGGGAGGTAAGGAATCCATGATGTTGAAGAAGCCGATGATGGAAGAATGAGATGGTCTATGTGAATTCGAGTAGAAGCTACTGAGAAAGAACCATCACTTCCAATGTTCCATTTTTATTGATCAGGAGATGAAGAAATAGTGACATCAGCAAGCTCGGTGAGGAGAGTTTGAAGCATAGACTCTGTTCGACCAGAAACAATGGGCCTAATCCATTGCCAAAACCATCTTCCTTCGTTGTATCGCTCACTTAGCAAACAATTCTCATTAATGTCTAAGCGAAAAAGATGATTAAATCTATAACATAAAGGTTCATCTCCAAGCCAAAGGTCTTTCCAAAAACGTATAGTAGAGCCATTACCAAAGTGACATTTCAAAGAATCTTTAGGAAGAATACTATGAGAATGTAGATAATTAGTGGTACCGACAATAGAAGACCAGACTCCTGATGAGCACAGCCATTACCATCAAAACCCGCTTCGGAGCCATGGATAGCTTTAATGAGATTAACCCATAAAAGATTCGGATTGGTGACAAGCCGCCTTGACAAAACCTATAAGTTGTATGTTAACTTGCCTTTATTCGCCTTGACAAAAAAGGAAACTTTCCTTCTTTGGAATGGCTAAAAAGGAAATATTACATACCATAGAGAGGTTTTTAAAGTTTACCTCATACAATATAAGTTTTTAAAGTTAGACCCATAAAATAGAAAAAAGTTAAAGTTTAACGCATGACAGAACAATAAACCCTATTTTTTATGGTATAGTCCAAAAACGTATCATTAGTAGTATTATGTGTATTTTATGTTCTATTAGCATGTTACTCACATAATGTGGCGGTAAAAAACTATTTTAGTTCCGGTAATATTCACGTTTAATGATAGATTATTCTTGAATAAGAATTGAAAAAAAATAGTGATGCATCATTTACTTACTTTATTATTTTATTCATTATATTTTCAATTATTTGAATTATTGGTCACAATTTTCGACACACCCAAAACGCGACCCATAACGACACAAAATTAAATGGGGCGGTTATAGTTGAATTTTCAACCAAATAGTCTGCTAACCCCACACATGCAAACCATTGTAATTATTTAGGTTTGGTTTGGGTTAAGGCTTGGATCAATTGGTTGACCGACCAACCAAAATGAAAAAAAAAATCAATTTAAAATAAACAATTCGCCTATCTATCTGTCTGTTTGAGCCATTTACCTAAACATTAACTTTAAAGGTGTCTCTCCAGTTCGACTTGATATGAAGGTTATGCAAGTCATATCCATGTTGGTTACTTTGACCTAATCTATTCGTTTATTAAATAACTTCGGGTTTAGGTTGTGAACTTTTGATTCTCAAATCCAAATATGCTAAGCTCGCTCGACCCAAATTACAATTATTTAATCTAACTATTAAATGAAATAAATAAATAAATGTTAGTTACAAAATAAAAGAAAAACATTGCATTACATTTTGTATTAACTAAAATGATAAAATAGTAATTTCTACACAATATTATTTTTTGAAGACTACAAAGTGACAATGTTCTTTATATAATAGTAACATATTAAGTTTTAAATTACTTGAATTTGTCTTAAGTGTTTAAATGTTGAATAACATACTTAAAATGGTTGTAAAGAAAATTTAAGTATTCATACTTTTTAGGAGTTTAAAAATTTGTGCCAAACTCTATAATATTAGTATAAATGATGGAAGATGGTTATACTTTGTTAAAATATTTAATTTTTCACCGATATTTATATCTAAATAATTGTGACCGTGTGTTCAATATCCATCAATGTGTCGTATAACACCGGCCCCAATGGTGTGCCGCTTTACAAACCAACGCGCGTCACAAAAGTGACACTATTGGCACTGCCGTCTCACTTGTTTTGCGTCAATTTGGAGACGTGCGTCACTTCTTTCTTTTTTCTTTGGTTTATTAATGAAGGGATATTGATAAATGTGGGGCAAAAAAATTATAGTGATACAGTCACTGTTGACACTGTTGTGTTGGTAGTGTGTCCGTTTGAAAAGTGTTGAGGTGACAACTGACACAAAAGTGAAACACCAAACATTGGAGTGGTCTAAGTTACATAATTATAAAACAAAATTAATAATGAAAGGGTAAACCGACCCTCTGACGGTCCCTCATCGACCGGTTCCCCAACCAACATAAGAGAGGTAATGACGTAATTCACGAATAATTATGGAGTTACATATTTTGTAACTAAAAGTATTTATAATATATTAATTTTTGTAATTAATTGTATTAACTTTAGGTGTTTAAATGTTGAATAAGATAAATAGATTACTACCTCTCCTTTATAAAATGATTTAAGAGTTTTACCTAAATACATTATTAACTAGTATATATATAACAAGTAAACCGATGTGATGATTTTAGTTAAGATGACAGTAGATGATATTGCATTATGTAACATCCAAAAATTAATCATAACAAAATACATACGACATAAATTTTGAGAAAAATTAGTATTACATGCAATATAAAATATTTAGTTTGATATATACAATAGTAAAAATTGACGAATTAAATACATCATGGTGTACTTCACTCTATATCTAGACCAAACAAACATTTTTAGAATTCCCCTGCTCTCCCATGACTCCTTCTTCTTCGTCATCATGATCGCAAAATGAAAGTGACCATGCTCGTTTCTACCATTGCAGGTGTGGAGAGAGGATGTATGTGAAAATATCATGGACATACAAACACCCAGCTAGACGATTTGTAAAATGCCCTAATGTAATTTTAACCTAATTTTTTGTCATTGTTATAAAATGAAATTCGGTTTATTTTAAGCATGAATGTTGGATTACATTTGACGTTTTGTTATGAATTTGTGTTGATTTAGGTTAAAAACCAATATTGTTTTGGATTTCGTTTTTTAGATGTGATGCTCCTAAATGACTACTACAAGAAGGTTATGTATGAATTGAGGGTGCAAAGTGTGAACCAGATAAGGGATTACCAAATGGTGTGTGGAAACCCCCATATGGCAAATGAATTACCTTATTCAAAATTGGAGTTGTTGAAGAAGATGGAAGAGTTGACTTTATTGAAGTCAAAATTGAAGTTGTTTGACCAAGTGTTCATAGTGTTGGTTGGTGTTGTAGCAGTGTTATGTTTTGTTGTAGGTGTTCTAGTAATGAAATAAGGGCCTATCAGCAGTAGAAATACGTGGCATTGACAGTAAGCAAGTGTTTTGTGTTAAATGACATCTTATGAATGTTATGAATGTAACCAAGTGTTTTCTGTTACTTAATCGCTTTCAACATGCACTTTCATACATAAGTTACAACAGTCATCAACTTCATATTACATAATAAACCAAAAACATACATCAAGTTATCAAGTTACAGACTTTAAGTATTACAAAGTATGATCCATACACTGACCAAAAGATAAATTAATGTGCACCAAAAACATCAACTTATCAAGTTACATACTTCAACATATTTGCAGTGGGATCAAACTACCTAAACATACTATTAACAAGCCTACTCTAGATCCATTGGATGATCTTCTATGCTACCTGGTCCATGCACCCTTTTAGCCAACTTATGTTTTGCAATCCGTTCACTTGATTTCCTTATCTTTCCAGCCTGAGGTTCTGCAATGGCATTGAAAGATTCTTGTTGGACTTGTGTTCTAGAAGTACCCAATCCACAGCTAAACCAGCTAAGTGTACTCCTAAAAGCCACTTTCTATTATTTCAACCACAACTACAACTACATATATATTATTTACATATTACTTCCACCCTTTCAACCACAACTACAACTACACACATTTTATTTACATACAAATTCCACTCTTTCAACCACAACTACAACTACACACATTTTATTTACATACAAATTCCACTCTTTCAACCACAACTACAACTACACACATTTTATTTACATACAAATTCCACTCTTTCAACCACAACTACAACTATAATGTCTAAAAAAAATCGAAACACTCAACCAACACAATCAAACGATATGTGGAACAACCTCATCAAAAATCCTATCAATATGTCATTGTCGGGTTCGTCTTCCACATCTCAACAAAGTAATACCAACTCAAGTTCAATGGGATTTACTCCATACATACCGCTTGTTAACCCGTTTTCAATCCCACCCAACGACCCATGCTCCCAATTCTATTTAAATATATATCAACAATCACAACAACAACAACTCCAACAACAACAACAATTCAACCAAACACTTGTATTCTAAAATTAATTTCAACAAGTCCAAACACCACCACATGAAGACGAAGCCGATTTTGTACCTGAATCCTTACCAAAAAAAGATCGTAAGGGTAAAGGCAAAGGAAAAAAGGTTTTTTGGATTGATAGAGAAAGTCAAATCTTGGCGGAACGGTGGATCGACGCGTTGCAAAATGCATTGGTTGGAAATTCGCAAACACGTGATTCTTTGTGGCAAACCATTATGTCACAATACAACTCAATAGTTGAGACCAAACGGTCAATGGATCAACTAACGAGTAAATGGAATAAAATCCAAAGAGATGTCAAGTTATTTAACACAATCTACAAAAAACTTGAAGCTTTGTGGGAAAGCGGGAACGGGGTCACGGATATTATGAAGCATGCCCGTAAACTATTCAAAGAGCAACAAAAAGGGAACTTCAAGGACGAAGACGAATGGAACATTTTAAAGGATTACTCGAAATTCTTTTCTACCGATGGTGTTATGGGCAACAAAAGACCCATGGAACAAGAACCCGACGAACAAATCAATCTCGATGATGACGCCGAGATCCGTCTCTCGACTCCGACTCCGATGGACAATCTATTTGCTGATGACGCGATCCGACGTCCTCTAGGTCGAAACAAAAGTAGAAAAAGTCAAAAAGGTTCTGTGTCGTCGGATGCTACTTCCACACGTTATTCGAGGGAAGATGCTAGAGAAGAACTTATTGCATCCGCGAAAGTTCAACAAAGGAATATGGAAACGATAGCGGAGGAGGCGAGAAAATGACCAATGCTCGCGGATAAACGAACAATGTTTAAAGTGTTTAAGTTTCTCGCTACGCCGGTACCTACAAACTTGCCACCCGACGATCTTGATTTGATTTACTAAGCTAGGGAGGAAGTGAAATGCGACTATGGTTCGCGTTTTCGACGACCACGAGCACAACCACCACCACCCAAAGCTAGATTAGTAGTTTAGTTTTTTAATAATTATTGTAATCGTATGTTTATTTTTAAATGTAATGTTTTAGTTTTAATGAAAGGGTTTTATTTGATTTATGTTTTAAAATTAATTGAAATTGTATTTGTTGTAATTAAATAAATGGTGGGGTCCTCCGGTCTTTTTTAAGAAGCTTCTTCTGTTGACACGGTTCGGTCTTTGTTCGGTTTTTCTGAAAAAGTGCTAATGTCAAGTCTTTTTGAAGCTTCTTCTGTTGACACGGTTCAGTCTTTGTTCGGTTTTTCTGGAAAAGTGCTAACGTGACGTTGATGTGTCACTTTTTTGTTCGGAGAGGTTGAACTCATGAAGAAGTATGATTCAGGTTTGTAGATTATACGTGTCAACAGAAGACAACTGAATTTTAATACTGAACTATTTTCAGTGATTTACTTTTTCTTTTAAAAAATGTCTCGTTTTTGTAGTATCACTGATTCAGTTATTCACAATTAGTTGAAAACTATTCGCTCCAACTATGCTTAGGATGTGTGCTTTACCCTAAATATTTTTTGATTTGAAGTTGCAATAATTTGTATTCACTGTTTGGGTGAACTGACGATTATTTGATTATTTTGGGTCAAGATAATCACGTTTGGGTGATTAACTTTGATTATCTTTTTTGTTGATACGAGTAAGACAGTGAGTATGCATTGACATTTGTTGAAAGCTATCGATTTATGAATTGCAGTTGACTAATATATTAATTGAGTGCGCCAGATTCTAGGTTTACGCAGCAAGAGCTTCAGGCTTGGAAACCAATCTTAACCCCGGAATGGGTAAGCTCTGCTTGTAATCTTATATTGCTATTTTATCTACTGATTTATCATACAATAATTAAACTTTTTTTTAGTAATACCATCTGCCACTCTTTCACTCAGGTCATCACATCATTTCTAGCCATTGCCTTCCTTTTCATCCCTATTGGGCTGCTCTCTCTGTTTGCATCAGAGCGTGTAAGAATCAAGCCTCTTCATATCATGTTGACCTAGCCAAAGTGCTAAATATGAAATATTAACTTATGACAATTTTTATTCTTATTGGTATGCAGGTGTTGGAGATTGTTTATCGTTATGATCAGGATTGTATCCCTGAAATGTATCGTGGCAATGTGATGGGTATTTTTCAGAGCTCCCTCAAAACCTGCATCAAGAATGTGACTGTTAGTTTACTCTTTTGATATTTTATCCATTTTTACTTTTATGAGTCTGACATTACTTCTTTAATTCCCGTTTAGTGGCTGCTACAGGTACCAAAGAAAATGAATGCCCCCATCTTTGTTTATTATCAGCTTGACAACTTCTATCAGAACCATCGTCGGTAAGTTGATATTTTACTGATCATCTGTAACGAGTGTTTCTACTATGCTAAAGCGAAACTATGACGGGTATAATTTATAATCAAGAATATGATTCTTGTTCTTTGGAGCAGTTAGTTGGATAAACTATCTGTCAGTGTTATGGATGTGTAGTGAGGTGGTTTCTAATATTTGTTATTCTTTATGGTGACCTCTAATATTGATGTCTGCATCTTGTAGATATCCTAGGGGTTGACATGTATTGTAATATGTTCCATTTTTAATTTGAAACATGTATTGTAATATGGTAATATGTTCCATTTTTAATGTATTCAAATTTCAAATACCTGCCTTACAAAAACTAAAAGGGGAGGGGGGGGGGGGGGGGGAAGTTGGATAAATTATTCGACATGGAAGTATGGAACTAAGTGGGCATTGGTCCAACGGTACCAATTTTCATCAACTAGAGGTGGAAAATGGGCGGGTCGGGCATGTTGAGTAATGGGTCAAATGAGTGAAAAAAAATTAAGTACGGGTCAGGTTGACCCAGACACTTTTTGTCCAAACTTTTTAACTCTTATGAATAAAGAGTGTGTCAAATGTGATTACAAAAGTTGTATATCCCCAATAATAATCTAGTTCTTTTCAATAAAATGTTATAGGAGTTTTATACCTTAAAGAAAACACTTGGGACACTGTTCAGCTCGTTTGATCTGTTTCCTATCTAGGTATAATGTATTACCCTCTTCATAACTAAATGGGTCAAAGTTATAGACATGGGTATGTGAGTCTATCTGTCGTTCCAAAGAAAAAAGAGCTCCTGATATGAAGCTCTATAGTCACACATACAAGTACCGTCAGAACTCTTTGGAAACTTAGTAACTAGAAAACTCCTTGGACTTGCGACATGATAGACTTTATGTTTTCATCATCTAGTTTGTAAAGAGAAGGGAAGATCACATACAAAGCTAGCTTATACTTTTTCTATAGAAAAGGTTAATATTTCATGTATACTACGGTTTTCACAGCTTGTTGCCATTTGCCAATAGTAACTGATGTAAATCTTCTAACCAAAGAATATGGAAGAATTTAAGTATTTAACCACTATTTTCATACCTGTTGTTGCTTAGCCGTAGAATCCAGTACCTGGTATGATATTATCTTGCTCATTATTTGAGGTGGCAAAATGGATCTTGGTTGAAACATGTGTTTGGTAACTGTTGGGTTGAGCTGACTTACAAACATCCTTTTATCTATTTTCTGTAAATGAGTAGTCGATGTATAAAAGATGATTACAAAAGTAATAATGATCTATTTTTTTAGCATAAACAAATTTAGGAGGCCAGAAGCAATTAAAAAATACATTGTGTATTTCTGGCGACTTTCAACCCGGTTGACCTTTTTCTTTTTTAATTATTATATATGTTTATTTGACCCATTAAAGATGAACCATAACCTAAAGCGAACTCATAAGTTATTAGGTTAAAATTACCATGTTGTCTCATCATTATTAGCTTTCAGATATGTCAAAAGTAGAAGTGGCAAGCAACTGCAGAGCGCTGACGGTGAATTCTCAATGAAAGGATGTGAACCTGAAGCCAAATTGGGGGAGCAATTGTTCCTTGTGGACTGATAACATGGAGTTTATTCAATGGTACATACAGTTTATTGATGCAAGAAAAAGTTCTAGACATCAATAAGAAGGGCATTGCTTGGAAAAGTGACACGAATGTCAAATTTGGATCAAATGCATATCCCTAAAAACTTCAAGCTGGAGGTTTAATCGATGGCCGGAAGCTCAATGAAAGCAAACCGCCAAGTCTAGCAACAACTTATTTGTTTTATTGCTAAAACTATCGTTTGCAGCTTTGAACCATCAAGAATAAGTTGATTCGGGGTATTTTTAATTTCTACTGGATCACACCGGTAAAATAATAAAAAAGTGTTTAAAAGGATATGGTTGAAGTTGTCAAAAGCCTCATGAAATGTATTTATAACGCATAAAACCTCCTAAATTATTCTTTTAGAGATTTAAACAATTGTTTTAGTTCATATATTTATGTAATCACTTGACGCTAAGTTTTACCAAAAATAATAAATAACAAAAATAATCTTGGACAAAAAGTCTTTGGGATCAACTCAACCTGACCCGTTTCCACCGGTTGCAAAACTCAACCTGACAAAAAGTCACTGATTTTGACCAATTGCTCATCAACTCTCTGATTTTATGTGATAGCTGAGTGAACAAGAAGACCTTATCGTTTGGATGAGAACTGCTGCATTGCCCACTTTTAGAAAGCTTTATGGGAAAATAAATTCAGATCTCGAAGCTCAAGATAAGATAACTGTTGTTTTGGAGAGTAACTACAACACTTACAGTTTTGGAGGCCAAAAGAAGCTTGTGGTTTCAACCACAAGTTGGATTGGTGGAAAGAATGACTTCCTTGGAATAGCATACCTTACTGTTGGTGGGATCTGCTTGTTCATGGCACTCAATCTCATCCTTCTCTACGCTTTTAAGCTCAGGTTAGAAGGTTTCTATTATGTTTTTGAATTTATATACAAACCCATATATATATCCTCATATTTTATCATAAGGTTGACCTGTGTGCATCAAATGTACACTCATATCCCCTCACTGGTAAACCAGCACTCTAATTGGTTCTTGCAATAAGCAAATGCTAGTATATTGTGCTCATAGTTTTGCTCTGGACTTATGGTGGCTATTCATGATGCAGGCCTCTAGGGGATCCATCCTACTTGTCATGGAATAGAAATTAAAGTAGACAGTGATGCACCGGTATTACAATGTTACCCATGAATTAGGTTGTTTTTCGACCTTTTCTTTAACAATGTGAAGTTTATAGCTATTAAGCTGAAGTTGTGTTGATATTTATGTGTTTATCTTACTTATAATCAAGCAATCAAATTATATTGAATACTATGGTCACAACATATTAGTTAGCAAGAATACAAGAAATGACACAAATGTACGAAATATAAGTGAAAACACTGAAGGTAGAGAAAGTTGTCATGTCCCATTTCACAAGTCTGATTAGTTTGTATAGTGGTATAGTATACGACAGGATTTTTGAGACACCGGTGATCTTAAATTCCTTGTATTATAATACATCCGACCTGAGAACCTAATAGCAAATCAAACTGGAAAATGGATGAACGTGTAATGTTGTTCTGTCCAGCTTGATACCGTAAGAAAACAAAATTACATATCCGTATAGAACTGTATATAGCAATATTTCTGTTTATAATAATATAAAAACCCATAGTTTATTAACATGCTAAATCTTGACCCTTGATCATTATAGCAGCTTGATTTCCCATACTGAAAGAATATATTAGGAATTAGATGGTTTATCGGATCTTATAAAATAATTAAGCACTTCACATCCAGGCACTTTTAACATTTTGAGTTTTTGACCTCACCTATTTTTTATATTTTTAAAATAATATAATAAAACAATGTAATTTTATAATTTACTCAAAACTAGTTTCTTTTTCAAATAAGTATTACCCTTGTAGGCATTATTACTGTATTTCTTTTACGGAGTAGTATTTTGGCTTCAAGTTTCGTTACATAACACCGGTAGACTTGTAAATGTTGCTACACCTTAATTAACTTTGGGGTCTCAATATCAACGTTGACATATTTTCGCACGAATATTTCAAAGACGGCCTGGATATATAATTTGCCCAGATGGCTAGATCAGACAACTAAACATCAAGCACTGAGACCTGCATCCTTAAATCACAGTCAACTAGCTTAGTCAAGTTTTTTTTCTTTGGCAAGCAAACTAGCTTAGTCAAGTACTCGAGTGAAACCAAGATTGAATATAAGAGCCTACCTAATTAGATCAGATATGTTTAATAAATTAAAAACAGGTAACAAATACAACATTTTCTTTCTATGAATCATGAAGTTACAAATTAATGATATAGATAGACAGCTCCCTATGTGAGCTTCATCTTCCGTCTTGCACTCCACATATATATTATTTTGTACCGTCACTATAGACAGGGTCCCGTCTTAGAGACCGTCCTGTGGTCTTCAGTTTTGCACAGAACGAAGCGAGAACGGGAAACAGTGGACCCAATTTGGCCAACAGCTAGTTGGCAACGGCCAGAATTTTTTTTTTATTTTAAACAATATCAAACATCCATATATAATACATACAATCACCCTTCTTTTTCACACACAACTTTTACCGTCTCTACCAATTTCACACACAAATTATATCAAACAATTACCCTTCTTTTTCACGCACAGTTCTCACAATCTCTACTTACATTTTACTCACAAATTATATCAAACACATTCACCAAACATGTCTAAAAAACACAACAATTCCCAATTTCAATCACTATCCAATGATTTTTTCAATAACTTAGTTAACAACCCATTTCCGGGTACGAATTATTCATCTACGGGTTCGTCTTCCGCACAACAATCGAGCTCAAGTCAAACGGGTTTTGCTACATAACTACCTCTCGTTAATCCGTTTTCAATACCAACCGACGACTCATGATCCCAACTTTATTTAAATATGTATCATCAATCACAACAATACTCACAACAGCAGCAATACTTACAACAACAATACTCACAACAACAATACACACAACAACCACTATCACAAAATCAATTCGAAAACCTCCACACACCACCCGAAGAGAAAGCCGAATCGATCAAAAGGAATAGGAAAGGAAAAGGTAATAAAGTTGTCGAACCTAGCGAACGACCAAAACGCCAAAGAGTGTCGTGTCCGCCGAAGAAAACAAGATATTGGCGGAACGGTGGGTCGACGCTTCTCAAAATGGAACGATCATGAATTCACAAACGGGTGACTCTTTTTGGAGAGTCGTACAAGAAAATTACAATCGTTGTTGGGATACGAAACGTAATCTTGACCAAATAACGGGTAAATGGTCAAAACTCCAACGTGACGTCAAGGTTTTTCAAAGCATCTACCAAAAATATAAAGATGAGTGGCAAAGTGGTATGACCGACGTAGACATTATGTTGGCAGCCCGTGAAGGATTCAAAGATCGAACAAACCGGAACTTTCTTTTCGAGTCAGCATGGCGTATTTTAAAATATATCCCGAAGTTCTTTTTTCGGAAAGGTGTTATGAACAACAAACGATCTATGGAAGATGAAGACAACGAACCGAGCAATCTTGATTACGAAAACAACGAATCGGTCAAAAGGAACACGCCTAACTCGACCTTCAAGCATTTATTCGCCGACAACACGATTCGTTGTCCACCCGGTCGGGCATAAAGTCGAAAAAGCCAAAAAAGTTCGGCTTCGTCGGCTGGTACTTCCTCATGTTGTTCGACCAACGAGGTCCGCACCCAACTTTTGAGAACCGCATTAGCTCAACAAAAAACGGAAACATTAACCAAGACGTCTAGAAAGAAAGCATTGTTTAGGGCGTTTAAGGTTTTCAACAAACCCCATCAATCAAAGCTTGCTACCCCAGGAACAAACATTTCTACACAACCTTTGGGAAAAAGTTAAACATGATTATGTAGCGTCTACACAACCAACGAATGAAGACACCGACGAGGAATAATTGTATCGTCTTTTAATTATTATTAGTGTAACGTAGTTTTTTTAATTATTGTAATTTTAATTATTAGTGTAACGTAGTTTTTTAGTTATTCTAATTTTAATTATTAATGTAACGTAGTTTTTTAATTATTGTAATTTTTATTATTAATCTAACGTAGTTTTTTACTAACTGTAATTTTTATTATTAATGTAATGTAATTTTTTAATTATGTAGCTTTTTTTATTATTAACATAAATGTATTTGTATTAATATTTAAGAAATGATGTGACGCTAACGTGACAATGAAAAGTTCAGTCCTGACGTCACCGTAGAGACGGTTCAGTCCTGGGTCAGTCCTCGGTTCTAGTACTGATGCAGAGGTCAGTCCTCAATCTTAGATATGTCACCATAAGAAGTGATCTTAGAGGACCCAAATGTTTCCTACTTAGAAGTTATACGACGTCTATGGTTAGAAATAATAAGGTACATAAAATTAAACCCTTCAAATTAAGCTAAAATTTGGCAAATAATTATGGTGCACCCAAATGGTAGAAAATGCTAAAGCTAAGGTCACACATGGCCATATCACCTTCTCCATAACCACATTTGATATGCTCCATTTTTCTTTCACATCTTCATCTTTTTTGATCCCCAATTTCTTGATATCACTGTCATCATAATCTGCCATTTCTTGATCTCCAAGACAGATGCAACATATTAGCAAAAGAGAAACCAGCTTCACAACCGAGCTCGTGGTCTCTAGTTGTTTTGAACCCACAATAGTTTTAGACTTGTCAAACACGAGTCTTTTGGTAGGCAGCATTTTGTAAGTTGCCATCATCCCCGGGTTCAATTGTACAGTGACTGTTTCTGATGGCACACTTTGGTGAAAGAATGTGCTGGAGACTTGTCGTGTTGAGATTAATAAGGCATGACTCACTTCGGTTTGTTGGTACATTTCAAACGTTGGAGTGGTGGAGAAATCGTCCAAATCACCATCAATGTCAAGGAAGTTGTCGCTGAGATTGTTTGAATCTTCGTTGAGGAATCCTAGTGCAAATTGGTCATCTCTGTTGTTTTGAGTGTTTTCTCCTGAACTGGAATTGTAGATCATTTTGTTAGCATTTGACTCGCATTCTAAACTAAAAGAGTATTATATTTTGATCGGTATAAGCTGTACCTTGAACCTCTTGTTTTTCCCTTTGGAAATTTAATATATATTCCACTCCAACGCTCTTGATATCATCCAAAAATGTCTGTGGATATCAACAAGTAGTATGAGGACATGCTCTAAAAACAGAGTCATTAATGTATCTTTAGTTTATTGACGAAATGATCCGTTATGTTAATATTACGTAAGCTTGCGTAATGTTAGTGTGAATGAGGGTTTTTATGTGCACATATATAAGAAAGTTACTGCTTAAACTATTAATAGTTTTCATTCTTTTACCCATAACATTAGGTGAGTAACGTAATGTTTTACATTACCTATGTTATCCCCTTTGCTATACGGTAAGACGTACAGTTAATATGTACGTACCATATCAAGATCCTGGTCAGGCATTCCAGCCCATCTCAAATTCTCCACCATTCGATCAGTTTTCATCTGTTCATCGAAATCTCCAATTTCAATATAGCTCGTACTTTGATCATCATCTCCCATGAATCTAGATGACGACGTGGCTTGCAAATGATTGCCATTATGTGGAAGAAATGGAAAATCGTAATCAGTTCCAGTATAACTTCCACCCCATGTATTTTGATTGATATGATCTTGAGATAGCTGAGTTACTGAAAGGATTTCATGAAATATATCCTGCTGAGAACTCATTGTTGGTCGCCCATTGTTACTTGATTGCGGTATCATAAAGTTAACATAGTTAGTCGTGACACCATCGTGTTCGTAATCTTGAAGCTGCAATGGAGGTAGAGATAACCTATGCTGCAACCTTGCACATTCCATAGCTATATCAACCTGACAAAATGGAAGTATTTAAATGTTCAATATACATACATATATTATTGATGCATGGGAGTTTAAGCATATACTAAAAAGTAGGAGCAATGAGTTGTAGAAGTACAAATATTGCCATTCTTTAAGGGACAAATGACCTTACATATATAGAAAGTTATTTTGGTCTCTTTAATTTCACCATATGCAATATTTTATTAATTTATTTTTTCTTGTTCACATAATATATATTTGTTAGAGTAGATTAAGCTAGTGTGCACCTTTGATGGTGGATAAGGAAGATTGCCACAGTTAGAGAAAGTTGGATTTGTGAAGGTGAATGCATCTTCTGATAAATATTGAGTCCATTTAACATCATTAATGGTATCACTCGGATTGATGTGCGATCCATGAAGCATAGTTGATGATGAACATGAAGCCCTTTGTGGTGTTTGATAATTACAACTCTCCATATCTTCACCTCCTCTTCCTCCCTGATCAGAATAAACATCGATATATGAAGAGTGATCACTCGTAGCACTTGCATAATGATCTACGGTTGTAGTAGTCGTCTTTGGAGGGTTTAAGCTCTTTTTGGACACACGGCAAAGAGAATAAGCATCCTGCAACTTTTAGGAATAAAAAATATATAATGTCACTCGTATATATCAAAAAATAAGTTACCAAATCATATAAAAAGAATTCAAGAGTGGAATTGAACCTGCAAGCCATATGCTGTTTCACATTCTCTTTCCTCAAGGCGATACTCGTGCATAACCCAATCTGTACGAGATCCATGGGGTGCTCTTCCTCTATAGTAAACTAGGGTTTTCTTCATTCCCATTGCGCGTGATTGTGAGTTCACTTTTCGGTCCTTTCCTGTTGCCTTCCAATACCCACCTTTTGTGGCGCGATTTGTCCTTGATCCGTTTGGATATTTACGATCTCTTGGACTAAAGAAGTACCATTCCAAGTCTTTGCTTGGTATTAATGATTTCCCTAACAAAAATTTCAAAATCTAAATAAGAAAAAAGTAAAAAATATATACAACCATGTCTCTTTTTAAGTTATTGAATTTGTTCATTAAAATATAATTAATTAACGAATTATCTTAGGTACTACATCATGAACAAGAGGGTATAAGAAACAATAAAGAACGAAAAAGAAGGTGATCGTCTCTATCTTTAAATGAACGAACAAAATGTAGTCAAGTTTGCCTTTTGACTTCAATCTTTTGTTACCTAAATTGGCAATTTTTGTGTTCTCATAGGAACCTAAAAGAGGTTGGACCACCCTTAATCCCCTCTAAAACAACCTGCTTTTATATCATCAGCAAATAATAATTATAATTATAATTAATACCCATTAAATCAAAACCATATTTCGATCACATATATGGTTTAAAAATCTTGTTGTTTTATTTATCAAAATTTTGGAATAATATCGTTTAACAAAGATAAAAACATAGATAAATCAAGGGCTTAAATCTTTAAACTAAACAAGTGATTAATCCAGAACAGATCGATATTGAAGCATGCATAAAGAACAGTGAATTATATAAATGGGACCATGATATTATACTTCACCTATCCCCTCTAGATTAATCCAGAACAGATCGATAATAGAGCTCTAAACTTCTCCTATCGCCTCTAGATTTGAAGAGAAAAATTGAACGAATAAAATGAAACAACCTTTGGATATACATAGATTATCATCGTTAATAATATCATTTCCTTGAAATATATAAATGGGACCATGATACTATACCAATTCTTATTATGTTGAAATAGCTTTTCCTTTTCTTAACCTGGTAATAATATTAG
The DNA here is from genome assembly GCA_963921325.1 of Logfia minima. Taxonomy (NCBI): domain Eukaryota; kingdom Viridiplantae; phylum Streptophyta; class Magnoliopsida; order Asterales; family Asteraceae; genus Logfia; species Logfia minima. Next base: position 12,816,784 of record OY992768.1, read on the forward strand.
GGGTGTTTATCGTTCGGTCTGGCTGATTTTTGATGAAAATTCAAACCGGACCGGTAGTTGACGGTATGGAAGGATCCAAACCATAACAAACTGTTTGGAGTGATTGGCCGGACCAGACTGAATCGTAAAAACTGGTCCAGTTCGACTAGTTTTATGATTTTTTGTTTTTATTTAAATAACAAATAAAATAAAATTTGAATAAATAAAATCAATGTGACAATATTATTGATTAGTATTCGATAAAAATAGTTAAGACAATTAATCATAATGTGTTCGAAATATCAAATTTCTAAAAAAGACTAATTAGATACTAGATATTAGGTAGTTGCAATCGTATCATGCAACTTAATTAATGAGACAAAACTATAACAACTATTATGTTTTATACTCATCTATCTATATAGCATGATAAACTTGTAATCGTATTTTGTTTCAGTTTGTTATCGTGTTTATATAGTAACAATACTACTCCGTATATACTGTTAATTATATTTGTATTGTCCCATGAGTGTTTCTCCATGCGATCTTATCTACTACTCCATATTAATGACATCGAAGACCATGATCATGATGATGATCATCATACACGGTTCCAGATTGTTCAGGTGTCACACAGGATCACCACTCGCCCAACTTCATCTTCAACAAAAAGGACAATATTGTACAGACTGATATAAACAAAACATTAATATCTTTTATGTTTAATAAAATAAATATGTTTTTTTACCTTAGATAAGAATTATTTACAGTTGTTTTGTAAGATAAAAATCATTATTTATATATCAAAGAAAATATTTTATTTGAACTCAATCATCCTTTAATGTGATTTTTTAATTACATTATAATGTGGCTAGAAATAATATACACACATATTTAGAGTTAAGGAAAATTAGTGCTAACCTATTTATCCCTTAGCGTAAAGCACGCAATCAAACACTCGGGTTAAAACAAAACTTAAAATTTGACTGGATCGACTAGTGGACTTTCATGATAAATGGATAACACCCATATATAATTGTTATACCGTCCTGTTTAACCGGAGTGTAAGCTATGAAAACAGTCAGATTAACCTGGTTTTTGTAATTTTCAAACCGGCAGTCGAACCTCTAGAAATCAAACCGGACCGAACCGACTAAGTTGATATGATTTGGCTGCTTTTTGCGGTTTAACGGTTTTATGAACACCCCTAAATAACATATAATAAAAAAAAAAGTGTTCATATTGAGGTTGATTAAACGATTGATCTCTTTTAAGATAACAAATATCAACCCAGGTCGCGTATGTAGTTAAATGCTTAAGCAAGGAAATATAATATTTAGCATGGAAGAAATCTTGTGATACTTAGATAATTTGGAAATAAAAAGATAATTCCTTCATAGTATTTTAAGTTATAACCTTTAGTGTGTAAATGTTATAAAAAGTTAATGGATATGAATATCGTTACAACTAAACAAAGATTTAAGTATATATAAACAAGTAAATAGACAAACTTACCTGGTAAATCCCATGGTTCACATTTGTAAATATCGACTTCAGGGATAACTTCGAGCTCGATTTCATGGCCATTAATTTTCCTTTTGAGATAGTACGCTACAAGTTCTTCATCCGTGGGGTGAAAACGGAATCCAGGAGGCAATGAAACAGGTGCCATTGATCGATATGTGTATGTATAGGAGCAGTATTCTTATTATTTACAAAAAGTTATTTCAATAATAAACAGACCGAAAATGGCACCTGAAAAAACTTGGTTATATATTCTTAGGAAAAAACAAAACCTTTAGAAGCAAAGGGAGAAGAATGGAAGAAGATGCAATTAATTAAGGGAGAAGAGCAACAGAAAAATGATAGAAAGAAGGTAGAGAGGGAATTGAATGAATTGAAGAGGGAGTTTAATAATAAGAGAACAAAAAGAGATTTATAAGAAAAGAAAACGTAACTAGGGTTGGGTGGGACCGAGTGACACACTACTTTATCTTTAAAAATAAATAAATCTGTTTTTTCCCATCACAATGATCCTTTTATTTTCTTTTCCTGGTCTTTCTTCTCCAGCGCCTCTCTTTTCTCTCTTTATATATATGACCTCTCAAATCTCGTATCTCTCTCATATCTCCCATGCCTGTTTTTGAACACTCATTGTTAGAACCTTATGAATTTAGCAAATTACTTAAAGTTATATCGAATATTACTCTTGTTGCAAACTTAATTTCACATTAAAAATTAAAAAAAAATAGTATCTTCATATAATCTTACGGTTACTTTCTCTATCACCAATTGATTTAGTAAAATTTCGTTTGAACTTACGTGTTGAATATGTTGCTAGGTTAAATACCAATTCTAATATATTAATTTTGTTGTAATATATTAATTTTGTTGTTTGTATCTTGATTAAGAGAGTGTTCAAGTTATATTTTGATAAGAGGTATGATATCAGATTGGAAAGCGCTTTACCTTACTAATACACTAGATGACATTATTCAAGGTATATCTTGATAGAGGTATATATACAAAATCCTCGTTATCCAAATTCATAGATTGTTAAAATTAACTTAAAAGTATGTTAAAAATACAAAATAAATAAATATATATGATGAGAAAGATATCTGTATTATGTGTTGGTCTGTCTCCAAATATGCTATACTTGCAAGTTGTCTTTTCTTGTAATTCGAGCCATATATATTGTGACTCATTTCCCATGTTTTCTGTTTAACAAGATTCCATTCCATTCTTACTTTAACGATTAACGGTTTTCGTTGACGACGGGGACCCTACGTCCTAGTATTGGCGGCGTTCTTAGGGCTTAATTAAGAACATTCCTTCCACATGCATTACATTATCTAAGTCATAATACACCGAACAAACTAATAATTGTACTTTACCAAAAACTTTAATTTTAGTACTTTCTCTATACTACCTTCTGATCATATAAGTCTCGTCTGTAATCATTATCGACACTGATATAATTATTTTTTTGTTTTAGTTTATTTTTGACTTCTAATAGTCTTCCTTTTAATTCAGAAATATTTTGAAGACTACTTAAAAAGTCAGTATAAAAGTATTCAAACATATTTTGCTTCTCCTCATTATAATAGAACTTGAATTTATATATCTTATATGTTGAAGTTTTATTCCATTCATAGTAGCTTTTTCTTTCTGCTTCTTTGACATCAAACTCAAACTGACTTAGTGTCTTGGCTTGCTCAGTAAATACCATTAGGAATTTATTCTCATGTTCTTCTTCATCATCAGAGGATAATTCTTCATCAAACCCTTCTTCACATAAAGGGCTTTTTCTTCCTTCTTGGGTTGAAACTTGTTTTCACCCTTCATCAAGTTGATGTATTTCCGTCTATACATCTTTGCTCAATTTGCAGCTTTATCTACTTGTGAAGCTTCCATAGTCTTCACTTTACAATCAGCAGCAATGTAACCTGTATGACCACACCTGTAACAAGTTGCCTTTTTTGAATAAAAAATAACCCTTCCCCTTGACCCACAAAACCTTTTGTTCTCTAATCTTTGAGCAAGTAAAACAATCTCTACTTCAATAGATTTGGTTTCCTCATCTTCAGACTCATAGATGTCAGAGTCTGAAGGTGTCAGATAATAATCTTCCCTAGAGAATAATTCTCTATTCTTTTTGGTGCATGCGACGAGTGGAGCTGTTGGATCCTTGACTATTCATTTAGCATTTAACTTCCTTTTTTTTTTTGGTTTTTTTTTTTTTTTTATAATTCAGTAGTAAACCATATAAACCAAAACATTCATACTCCTCCAACTTTTCACTAGCAACCAAAGATGTGACTACATAAAATGAATCTGGAAGTATGTCAACAAATTTTTGGCAGATTTCAAACTGTCTCTTGGTGATTTTATATATTTCCAGATCATCGATGAGAATTTGAAACCTTGTATGGTTATCATTCAATGATTCCTTGTCACCAGCAAAGAAATTCTCATAACTTCTTATGAGACTCTTTTTCTTTTGGCTTTTAACTAAAGTAACTCCCTCATATTAAGTTATGAGAGTATCCCATATAGCGATTGCAGTTTTGCATCCAGAAATTTTAGAGAAGATTGTTTATATTACAACATTTTCAAGAATATTTTTTGCTTTTGAATTAGAATTAAAGAATGCTTTATCTTGATATGTCCATTGACTTCTTGGTTTTGGACTAGAACTTTTAGGGGTAACAAGTTTTCCTTCTGCCTCCAGAACAACATCGACTATCTTTACTAGAATAATTGGTTCTTCCCTAAGAACTCCAAGCATTTCATCATGGATCCCAGCAAGATGCCATTCAACCTTTAATTTCCAGTGGGAAAAGTTTGTTCCATTGAAAATAGGAATGTCTTTTCCGACCATTTGTACAGGTTGCATAACTTGTGTTGCCATTTGATTGTTTATTTTAGTTATTACTTAGATCGTTAAGATTTATATATTATAATTTTAATTCTTATTTGCTCCGATACCAGTTGTTAGGTCTTAAAGTATTAACCCATAACTTGTATTTAATAATCACACAAAGTTTCAAACGTTTAATACTAAATGATTTAACAATATTAAGTATTTGAGTTATTTTGTGGAATAAATAACAAATGTATGAAATCAAAACTTCGAATATTATTAACTATGAATGTATAAGTCGTAATATACGAGGTTTACGCAATTTGTATATAGAGATGCGAATGTATAGTTTTTTCAAACCCTAATGACATCTATTTATACAGGTATTTGAGATAGGAAATATAATCCTCTTATTTCTCAAATATATCGGTTTCTAACTAACTCACCGATATGTATGGAAACTAGATAACTTTTAAATGAAATACAAATCTTCTATTATTTGTAGTTATCTTCGTATCCCTTTAGATGCCAACTGCAAATATTATCTTCTTTCTAGAAATCTGTAACTCTGTATTCTGGATCTAAAACTCTAAGTCTGAAAACGTCTTAGTCTGAAGTCTTGTTGTAGTTGAGTCTGAACTTTAATTGAGTCTGAAAACTTCAGACTTAATTGTGAAAATAAAGTTCAGACTTAACTCTCGGACTGAAAATAAACACTTAGAATATTTTCTAGACTTAGAATTGGTCGACTTATTAGATTAATAAGTTGGATCACTGTTTTTTCCGACATATATATATATATATATATATATATATATTATGACTATTATACATAAAACATTTAAAATATTTAGTTAAAGTTACATAATATTAAATACTTATCATATAATAACATTCTCAAGCTTCACAAACTCAGCTCTAAATGAGTCTAGTTCGAGAGCTCTGTGTGGCTTATTTACCTTGTCAATGTTAGTACTATTTCATTCGTCCTATCTTAAATGTTAAATTATTTGGGTTGTCTCAAAGTAAATATTATCTTTGATATTAAAACTGATCAAAACAAATTCTGAAAGTTTAAGATGACATTGTAATGAATAACACTGTAATAATAATATGTTTCTAAAATTATATGAATTATAAAAGGAACACTTAATTTAGAAAAAACTAAAAAATAATGCATTTTGTAACATTTATTCTAATTTATATGTGTTTTAAGCATACAAAAGATTAATATAAATTATGTTCTAAAATTAAGGCTAAATTTGTTGAAAAAAACACAAGGTGAACGTGTTACTACTTATAGTGGTATACTGGTACGATGCAACGGAGTTTTTTAGGGACGATGCCAATAAATAAGTGAATATTGAGTGCTAATTTAGTGTGTTTGATGTGACAACAGAAAAAGTCGATAGAGGTTAATGTATGATAGTGAGGTAAATAAAAGACTACAAAACTCTAAAAAAATTCACTTTATCTATGCTACAACATCATAAACTAGTAAAGATAATGACTTATGATCTTTTTAACGATTCGTTGTCTTCTAATTTTAAAAGTTGATGTATAATGATTATATAGAGAAGAGAAGCTTCAAGAATTTTGTTTACAAGTCAATGTGGGATTAATTTCTTTTATTTGATTTCGAATAATTTACATTAAATTGTTTTACATTGAGTAAAATATTTAAATTTATTTTATTAATTATTGAAATTTAAAATTAAAAAATGAAGTTAGAAACATAGTTAAAAGATTAAATATCAAAAAGTAGTTAAAGATAAAACACAATACTATTATTTTATTATTATATCAATCATAGATCATAGGTAGATAGATTCATATATAGTCCGAACATAAGAGTTGATTTAAAAATATATCGGTATTACATATGACACTTTTTAAAATCTTGAAAAACAGGAATTAAATGGAACTAGGAATTGAAGGTGACAGGGTGGGTCCAAGCTTTTGCCACGTTAAGTGAAAAGGGGAATCTGACGTATGAAAGCAAGTGGGGTCCATGTGGGTGGGTTTCTTTTCCTTTTCATCAATCCAATATTTTTGTGCTTTTACCCTTTTATGAGTTTTAAGCTTCCTTCTCCATTTTAATTAATTGTATTCTCAAACATTCCTTCCCCCTCAACCCTTATGTACATACTTATAAATGTACATTTAAATTACTTGTAAATTGTGTCACATTTGTGATAAATAATTATAAAGATCAAAACTTGCCTAATGTTGCTCTAACTTTAAATTTCTCTCAAGCAAGATTGTTCATATGTGAAGTTGGTTAATGCTTGGAGTTATTCGAATACTTGTATTAACGTAATGTCTTACGATTTGTTCTTGTTACAAACTGCGTATAGTTGCATCTAGTTGCTAACTGGGAGATATCAATTCACGATTATAGATCGATCTTAATATTAGATTGTCGAGAAGTTTTATTCTAGTGAAATGCTCAATTTGTTATAAAAACATAACCTAAAATTGGAGAATGCTTATGAACTTGTGCTTATCAGAAATAGACCAACTTGTTTTGATAATTGACAAAGTGGTCATTTGTTAGACACGAAACGAGCTGTTAGCTATACAGTTTATTTTCCCTATTCATAAGTAATTATACTAGTCGTCTAAGTGTACCCGAATTTAATTAATTTCATTCCAAACATCTAAAATGACCAAAAAACTCTTAATTATTTCCTTTTTTAAACCAAAATGGAAACATGTTATAGTTTTAACATTAACCTGATCACAACCCTATGGGCCATAACAATCTGATTTTATGGATATATATCTACGACTCTACTAGATGCTATATTGTACATCATATAAATCACATTAACAAATATTATCTATCAAGTAATCAAACACAGTGAAAAAAGCCCAAGAAAGCCCAATTGTAAGAACACTATATATACTTCCTCATTGAATAACCATGACAAAATGAGAACAGCCCCATTATGAACGATGCGTACTAAAACAATTTCTTGTAATTTGTAGTAGTTGGTCACCAAAATGCTCAACTGAATATGATGTACAATGGCCAGATAAATAAGTAGTATTCTATATCAATATTTCCCAAAATTCCCCCGCTATTACTATGGTACGTATATTGCTGTCGATTTGAACCTAAAACGAGTTTATGTAGCCATCCACATTGTAGTTATCGTATACCTGTTGTTGGTTAGCTTCCCACCACCGCTCGGCTTCTTTTTCCCGAAACACTTTCCTACTGCAAAAACCACAAATTATGTTCGACAACTTGTTTCTAACCAAGATTAAGTCAATCTAGTTGGAGCCTAATTGTTTCTGTTGTTTTTCTCGTCCTAGCCATTTTTGGTGAATTGAGTAATTTCTTAAATACAATACTTCCTTTTTTAGCTGTAAAAGAAAAATGTACCTGAACCGGACTCGCTTGATCCCTTTTTGACCTGAGGGTAATATTATGAACGTGATGTAAACGCCCTGTTGATACTGTTCCATCCATTCATGTTTTTGCTTTGCTTTGCTTTGTACAAAAACTGTTGGTTTAGTGACAAGTTCATCTGACGGGCTCGTGTTGTGCGTAGTCGGGACAAGAGTAGAATTACATAAGTTGTTGAGGTCTCTGGCCTCAATGTCACACGACTCACGGGTTGTACGAGATGTCAAGTGCGTTGATGTATCCACGTGAGCTTTTGCTTGTTTTCGAATAAAAGCTCTGGGAGACATTAGATTTAGCTGCAAAACAAAACAAAGGAAAAAGGGAGCAGTTATTTTTAAGAAATTATGTGAATTTGAAAGAAACTTGTATACTGAACCTAAAAAGGATACTGATTCTGTTTGTAAATGAGTTAATTTGCAATGGCTTCTCTTTAACGGATAATATGGTTAATTCAAATAAGTTACTTAGAAACAAAATAGACAAAATGGATAGAAATTTGTCCAAAGGGTGCATAGAACATCCTAAATCGTTTCATTACAAAAATTAGATTTTTATTGAAAAGGATATTGACCCACTAAATATTTGTACAAAGTCACACTAAAAAGTGTGTAGAGTTGACCCTGCCCGTTTCAATATGTTCCAAATAGGACCCGTTTTGACCTGTCACCCCCAACCTTACAGCTTACATGACGTGTTTTGACACAAAAACTACCTGTTTTGACCCATTACCCCTTCACCCAATTTGCCACCTCTTGTGATTATTCATAACAGATACATGATAGTAGATTACCCTTGATGTCAACGCCTTAATAGCATCCTTTGCTCTTTTATTTTTGACCGTTGGCTCGACACCTCCTTGGCATGCCGCTTTTAGCCGGTTCTCAGTCACGCAAACAGAAATACCAGAATCAACGTTTAATTTATTCAACGAGGACTCTTCTTTACAATGCTTACGAAAAGACGCAGGGGAAGAAACCTGACCCCATTTCAATGTTCGGTTCATCACCAAAGAACCCGAACCCGAACCCGAACCCGTAACCATTTGGTTGCTGTCACCAGTTTCTTCCGAGAATGTTTTGATCAACAATGGTCTTGGAGTAAGATCTCCAATCTTCAGCATTTGACCCGAAAGGCCTCTATAACAAGAATCACAAACCCGAAAATATTTACTTTCATCTGGTGCTAAACAGGCATTTTTAGCCTTGTTACCACTACATAAACCGCAAAACACGAGGCCACAATTGTAACAATTGTGTTTCTTCTTCATAAACCCAAACTCCATATTACATCCACGACAAACCGAGTGATCAGAACCAAAAGTTATCGACTTGTGTAAACAAATTGCAGCCGTCGAGCTCGACCCACAACTTATACTCTGCACTTGTCGATGTTCCAACGCCTCAACTAAAGTCGGTGAACTTCTATCCTCCGTATCTCCAGAACCTAATTGCCCGTTCGCCCCTTTACCCCACGTGTAAACATTTCCGTTCGATGTCAAAACTGCAACATGATACGATCCTGCTGCTATTTCTCGGACAAACTCAAACTTTAGTTTTCCTTGAACGATAGTTGTAGAATCCTCTCGTGCCATTGGGTTCCCTAATTGTCCATGAATGGAACTTCCAATAGTATAAATGACACCCGTGGTGGTCAACCCAACAGTCAACATTCGTCCACAAGAGACTTGAACGAATTCGTGGTCAATGAGTTGCATAACACACGTTGGTTTGTTTTTTATTTCATCATTGCCATGACCGAGTCTACCTTTATCACCATCACCCCATGTGAATAACTTCCCGGCTGATGTACTTGATTTGGGCAGGCCCGACATAATCTCGACTACTGCAGCCGTGTGCCATGGCCCACAAGCGACTGATTTCACACGCATACCTTTAAGAGAGTCAACCTGTTTGGGTTCAGTCAAACTTTGACAGTTTCCATGACCAAGAACACCGAAAGTCCCATCGCCGAAAGTAAATAGCTGCCCGGAAGTCGAAACAATTGCAGTGTGCCATTCTCCGCAAGCAACGTTTGATACACTAATCCCGTCTAAGACACCAGAAACCCGACGAGGGAGCCAGCTTTCACCCCATGTATAAAGTTCACCGGAAACTGACAAAGCACAAGTTTGATATTCGCTACAAGAAACTGATTTCACGTGAACCCCATTAAGAGTTTCGACTTCTTTCGGACAGCTTACACTATGCCCGAACCTGCCCGATTTTCCTTCACCCCAACAGAAAACTTCGCCCTGTTTAGTCACTAAAACACCATGTTTCCCAGCCAATGATATCTTTTCAACATCTAACATACTGACTGAATCAAGAACTTTAGGCAACAATGCATCAATTTGTGTTTGATTTCGGTAGCTGTTGACCGTGCGGTTACGGTCAACACCACCTCCCCAAAGTCCATTTTCGACACCTTCTCCCCATATCAAAACATCACTCATTTTGGCTTGTTTCGGCTCGATGGTGGGTGCCCCAAACCGATTGAACTTTTTCGGGTTCTTTTTTAATTCTTCAGGTTTAGTGCAAGGAGAATTGGGGCTTAGGCCATCTGTCAAGTTGTACGTGCTTGATAAACTTGATCGTGAATAAAAACTATCAGACGAAAATGAGAGACCATCAGAGAAACAACGATCAGATAACGATGGAATCGGGCTCCCACATATGCTTCGCACCTTCAAAACCGAAAAGTCAACAATGTATTCATCACTTTGACTTTGTCTACTATTGAGTATACTCTGATTAGAACTGAAAACATAGTATCTAGTTTAAAAACCTGAGAAGTTTTCGTGGTTTCTTTCGAGACCCCTACATTGTATTTTCTACGGACAAAAGTTGCGGGACTATTTACACAACTTTGTGTCCCTCTTTCAAACTGCCCCTTATCTCGACATCTTGAAATCAAAGCTTTTAAGCCCGAAAACCATGAATCTGTCTGAGTTTTGTCCTTGCATACCTGTCAGAAAAAGCATTAACACAAGACAATATGGACATAAAGTCAATGGTTGGAAAAATGTAGATTGTAAAGGTGAAATATACCAGATCAAGGGAACATTGAGCTTGGTTCTTCCGGAATATTAGCGAAAAAGAATGACATTCTCTTTCTGGTTGAAGTTTCCTCTAAAATTTAGCAAAAACGATAAAAATAAGCTACCAATTCTTTAAGAGATATGGAACTAATCAGCAAAAAGAATTATTATTTTTCTTTCTTTTTTAGACACTTACAGTCCGATGGCCACGAATAATGCTTGTAACCGAGCTTAGTTGCACTTGTTTTTCCTCCTTCCCCGAAAACCACATTAACGTTCTTTCATCCTGAAACAACGAATTGGATTATTTTAATAAATATACAGTTGAAAGTTAACATTTGCAGGTGATCATTATAAAAAGGCTTACGGGGGATAGCCTGAATGGACAGAGTTTAGGCTTCCCTCTTCGACCATACTTTAAAATATATGCCCCTTTCTTTAGAGCTACAATAGCCTGTACGAAATAAAATATTCTTGTTGGTAAATTAAATTCAAAGCAACAAGATAAATATCTGATCTTTATTATACCTCTAAAGGTCAACAACAATGAGATCAGAAATATTGATATTGATAATTGATAACAAAATAAGACTGTAAATGTATCGTCAAGGGGAGTATATGGATGTGTGTTTTCAAAGTGATCACTGTGACTTGATGAACCGATTATCATAATCATTATCAAGAATCTACTTACATAATTTCACATTTATATCATTAACCTCTTATTGTGCTTATAGATCATTGGTTATTGTGACTTAAATAATTCGTAAATATCCATTTTACAGAAAACTTTCAAAAGATTTCCCAGATCCAAACAACCTGAAATGGTGAAAGGTTTTGGAAAAAGAGGAAACTTTAGTATGCATTATGCAATTTTACCCACAAATTTAAACTTTTGAGTGTCAACATCACAAATATTTACTGTAAATGTGTGACTGAAACTTAGCATTCCAGTATCTTCAGATAACAACTTTACAACCAAAAAGAGACTGGTCTTCATGGTGTTCTTGTGATGTCAATGAACATGAGACAGAAGTAAAGACAGGCTATTATTGCCTTACACCTTGAAAAAATCAGACACCCATTTGGGATAAAAGTTGACAAAATAAAATAAAACAAAAGCTTTCTTAAGAATTTGAAAAACCCATGTAGCATCATCACAAAAAAACAAAAAACAAAAAAAAAAACACCTATTAGGTAATTTTTGTAAGGTAATTAAGCATAAAAAGGTTTATTATTTCAACCACCCATTAGGAGTAGATAGAAAACATTGAATCAATCACAGAAAAGCTGAAGTGAAAAAGAAAAAGAAAAATGAACATGAAATGGACATCGACATTGTGTGAAAAAATTCAGCTTGAACTTTTATCACATTTCGGATAAGAAAAAAGATTATTTTACAATTGAATCCAAAAACCCATGTAGAATCATCACAAACATATATGGAAAAGCAACACCCAATGGGTAAATTATGAATTGTAAAAGGTAATTGAGCATAAAAAGGGTTTCTTTTTTCAAAAGACTTTGACAAACCCTTGTAGTATCACCTAAAACAAGAACATTAAACAAATAATAATAATAATAATAATAATAAAAATTTGAAACTTTTTTTAAGGTAATCAATCACTGAAAAACATAGAAAGTAGATGAACACAAACACTGTGTCCCCGAGTTAAAGGAAATAATCAAATACAGTAATATGGAGAGAAAATTAAATCAAAAACAAAAATCCTTTTCTACCCAGAGTTTTGGCACAAAAGTGAACCGTTGAAAGAAAACGAACATAATGAGCATAAACATTCACTAACATTAACACATGCTCGTAATAAATAAAAAAACACTTGAAATTACAAGTAAAATAGAGTAGAAATGTAACCTGTTCAAGAACTCTATCAGATGGAGTCAAATTTAACAACAATCTTTCTCCCATTTTCCCACACACACAAAACGACAAAATAAATGGAAGAAATAGAAGCCTCTGTGCACACTTGAAAGAACAAGCAACCTTAAAAGCAGTGAATGTGTTTAAGCATCAACTGGTTAAAATAAGTTAAGAAAAATAAATAAAAATAAAAATGTAAGAAAGAAAGATTTTTGGGATGAGTGAATAGTTTGATAATGACAAATTCCTACTTGGTATATTGTGCAGAGAGACAGTAGTGTTGTTGTTCATTAATATACTCAATTCCACACGTGCCAACTGTTCTTAGCTATCCCCCCGTTACATTAGCTTCTATTTTAGGGGAATATTATTCTACATCTTATTTTAAAATAATAAAAGTTACGTTTTGCCAACGTGTTAGCTTTATTGGGTTTATACTACGGAGTGCACTACTAGTTATCGAATTTTTGATAGATATCGTATTTATACCTATAGAGTATTCAATGTCCAGAAACCAAAAAAGACCGACTTTCATCTTCAAAGTTAACTCAAACATTGTTTTCTTCTTGTTGGCTTTGGTCATTCAGTGACCTGTTAATCATGCATAACTAAATGGTTAAAACATCCGCCTCATAATTGACGAATCCATAAGCTCAATTCCTTTCAAATTTAAAATTATAAAAATAGGAAGTTAATTCAACTACAACATCTTTCTCAACATATCTTTCAATCTCATATTATTAATTAATCATATTAATCCAAATAAATAAATAAAATATTAATTATTTATCATTTCGTAAGTTAATAGAGTGGTGACAAAATTGAAAGGTAAATAAATGAGGAAATTCAGTTTTGGGATAATAATAATAATAACAATCTAAGCAAATACAGCAACTATTGTTACACCAACAATCATTGTCGATCGTTACCATACTTTTATATTCATTGTCGATAATTATCTATATCTATACTAACATATACAGAATTTGAGATGTTTTTTTAATACGAAAATTACTATTGTACCCCTAACATCACTATTAGTCTTATAAAAACTAACTTAAATTATTAACATACATCTATATTCATTAAATTATCATTAATACTATTATCATTAAAAGTGAATGCAAACACAATCTCAAAAGCAGTTTGTCCACCTTTTGGAGTCAAATTACGCCTCTACAACATTCAGTTTTAACTTTCTCCAAATTCACACATGTTTAATTTTTTCAAAAATAGAAATCAAACCCTCAAATGTGTTTTTTATAATTATAAAATTTACACCTAAATTTACATGTTTAATTTTATTTTTATGTTTTCATTTCTGTAATCGAGAATTTTAATTTTTCAATCAAATTTTAGGATTACAATTTATCATACTATAAAATACATACTATGTTTTATATAATTTACAATTTTCATAATACTTAGTATACGAAATAATAAAATAGAATAAAAACTCAATGAAAGTCATACTTCGCTACCCAGTTAATGACTTAGCACCTCGTAACTTGCAACCCGACTCTCACAACTTGCTACCCGGCCTTCATTGATGTGATTGCTTAAAAGTTGATTTTGTATATCAAAATAATATACTCAATAATGAATACTTTATTACATATATTTATGAAATTATAGGATTTGATTTTACGAACTACGAACAAAAGATCAAGTGGTACACAAGTCAAATCAGTCGATGCAGATCAATTAATACAGATCAATGTGTTGACTTAAACTTAAAAATAAAAAATATTTTTTTTCTTTCAAGTAACATATTATATTTTAATTTATTATTCTCGTTGTATTGTACGAGTTTACTGCTTGCAATATAAAGATAAATATGTTTGAGTTGAGTTAAATGTGTGTTATATTATGGTATTAAGATAATTATCTAATAATTAATTTGGATAACTAGATAATGACTTGTAACTAAACCAATATTTTATAATCTTGTTTTTATTATTTGAAATAATATTTTATAATTTCGTTTTTATTATCTACATGTTTCATATTGGATTGAGTTACTATTTTTGTATTATACATAAAACTATATTACTGAGTTTTGTATGTTTAGTCACAAAGATTTAAAATTAGACCTATTCACCTATTTATTAAAAGAAAGAATTATCTTATTCATTAATTATGGCATATGTTACGTTCTTCTTATTTGAATTTGTTCAATCATTTTGCATAATTATTACATTATTATATTATTACATTGCTATCACTTCTTATATTTCAGCATACTTTTTAACTTTAGTACGGTCAAAAATAATTGTTTAGTTTTAAATTTTAACTAATAAAACAAATTATGAGGTAACAATAAAATTATTAGTGAAACTCATAATAATTGCATTTTTTAAAAGTATGTGTCTTATAGTCGAGTATGCACGTAAACGCAATATATACGCTACTATTAATTACATGTCACAATAAAAGACTTCTAGATAAATGCAATTAAATATATAAATGTTACACCTATTAAAAT
Organism: Logfia minima; assembly: GCA_963921325.1. Lineage (NCBI taxonomy): Eukaryota > Viridiplantae > Streptophyta > Magnoliopsida > Asterales > Asteraceae > Logfia > Logfia minima. Next base: position 12,831,948 of record OY992768.1, read on the forward strand.
TATGATAGATACCCGTGTAAAGTAGCGAAGTACTTATTCTATTTAATAATTTTATGATAAACTTATTTATTTATAGACTAAATTGCATTGCATTTAATATATAATTATAAGGAAGGTACATGTAGGAGTGTTTCTTACAATAGTAATGGTATGAATGAATTTTTTATTTTAACATTAACTAATCTTTTTGATAGAAAAATTATATTAAAATTATTAGAATCCTATGTTCTTTAACATGAAATAACAAGTTCTTAAAAAAAATATAAATGACATACAAATTAAATTTGTATATCACAACTTTTATAAATTTTATGATGTATCAAAGTATAAAAAAATTAGTGTATATCATTTTTTATTTTATTTTTTTGAAAAGAATTCAATCTCATAATATAAATTATTAAATTATAATAATTTTGGTATTATTTTTTTTATAAAAAATATAATTATATTGAAATTAAAAATAAAAATACTCATTCTTACCATTAACACTATAAGGAACTAAACTACAATAACCCTCCTTTATAATTATATCTTAAATATCTATGTCATTTTCAAAATTAAGTAATGGTAGATTGGTCTATTTCGTTGAAGTTAGGCGTATTTATGTCATTTTTATTTTTAAACATTTAACTTATTAAATAATAGGATTATAAAAGTGTAAGATTATTAAAATATTATTTACAAATTTAGAAACAAATACGAAAATGTAATTAAACATCACACATTTATATCCGACCATATAGACGTTTATATTTTATACTTGTGCAACCTCTAATCCATAAAGATTGTGGGCTATGGTTATGTAGCTTCTCTTTACCAACACGCTTTCCCAATGTTCCAATCTTACTAATTTTTATTGCAAGAGTGATCTTATATTGTTACAATAACATTTAAAAGCTTTATATGAAGTAGTGGTTCAAGAATTATACTCAAATTTAACAACAAATTTAAATGTTTTATCATACGGTTCATTAAAAGCTTACTCATAGTAATGTTAAGAAATAAGACAACACAAGTGGTGCCATGTTAGAAAATTCATTTAAAATACATGTCAAATTGTCCATTCGATATATTAACCATTAAATTAAACACAAAGAAAGTTATAATTCAAATTACACCTAAAATTTTAACGAGCATGTTTGTGTTTACTCAAACATGTGTTACAAAAAGGTTGGGCCTTTGGGGAGCCGATCGACCAACGTTAATCTCTAACAATAAATCCAATGACAATGTGACACGTAATATGACATTTGACATTAATGGTAGCTGCATAAAATGGACAGCTCAGTGATACAGAAATCAAAAACATGAACAAAAATAATTTATGAAGTATAAATTTCAAATTTGCAGGGTACCGTGGTTGAAAAGTCCAACGTCTTAGGTTCATACTATTTACAGTATTTCAAATTTGACTATGAGTTCATACTTATATATGTATATCTATATCTATTTGAAAATAATAATAATAATAATAATAATATCCAGATTTATATTAGACACTATTTATCTATGTTATGTGAAAAAAGATAAAATAGTGTTACGAAATATGGTTCCTTTATTCTTCACAAGCCTTGCATTCTTTTATGCATTTTATGTTTTTTTTTTTGTTTTTTAGCCATTAAACAATATATGTATAGAAAAATTCCACTTGCATTTATATAGTTTTGTAAACATGTAATGCCTATATCTGGGTTGTATGCTACATTTATAAAATTGTACAGGTACTTAGACTCTGTTTAGCACACATAATGTTTTAAAGAAATTGAAATATATCAAATTAATTGTAATCTAAAGAGATTGAAATATGAAAGAATTGAAATTTGAATAAATTGAAGTTAATTGTAGTCCAACGTCTTAGGTTCTGCTGGACCTTTTTCACTTTGTCGGGTGAATAAAATGGAATTCAAATTAATGATAATAATTCAAATAAAAAAAATTCATAAAATAGGTTTACTGCGAATATAACATTAATTAAATTATATAGTGAAAGAAAAATTAATTAATTATTGTAAAAATATTAATGGTTAATATATAAAGTTATATAATTATAGATAATTAATGTTAATATTAAAATAAGATTAAATATTAAATTAATTTAGGTATATATACAATTATACAAGTAATAACAAGTATTAATAATAAAATGATACAATATATATTTTTCCTTATAAGAGTATTTGTTGCATATTTGGTTTAATTTAATCAAAAATTAATATGTGAAAACACACTCCTTTTGTTTGATGATTGTAAGGTAATTAATATAATAATGATGTTAATTATTAGAAATGATATACTTACATTAACATCGTGTGAAAGATACATGCCAAACCGACAAGAGAAAAAAGTGAAATTGTGGACAGCAGGTCCACGGTCCAAGCATGTTCACACCGTGAGTCAACTATGGTTCTGCTGGACCTTTTTCACTTTTAAGTCGAGGTTAGTCAGCTCTTAGTTATTTAAATAATGTGAGTTTGATCACAATTTTTATAAATGAGTAACGTGATAAAACCGAAGTTATTCTATAACCGTGGGTCGCCCGTGGAGCCAATAGCTTCATTTTGAAATCTTTACAATTTGACCATAAGTATCCAACTCATGTTTAACTTTTAATTTATCATTTTTAGCTTGTAAACATAGATTTTTCTGAATTAAAAAGTGATCATATCTTGTATTGTTTATCACTAATTGTGCGTTTGAGAGATTAAGCTTGTAAGCAAATAGTTGATTTATATAGTGAGGTTATTGAGTTGTAATAACTTGTGCCACTAAATTATTGTTGTAATTTGTTGTAAGAGATCCTCAAGTGTTTGTTTGTCGGAGGATCTCATATTATTACTCTTCTAATTGAATATGGAAGAAAGGTTGAGTGTTTAGGTCTTCCTTTTGTTAGGGAAAGACTCATTTTGTGAGTTTCTTGTTCTTGTGTTCTTCCAAGGTTGTGAAGAAGAAGAGTATGTTACCTTCTAGAGTTAGAAGAAGAAGATTTTGGTGTGGTGATCTCCTCAAGTTGAGTTAGAAGATCATTTGAATAGTAACTGTCTTCTACTTGTTAGGAGAAGACATTGTTGCTATTGAAGTTTTCGATATTGAAAGTGAAAGTTTTCTAATTGGTATCTAGGCTTCTTATTGTAGAAGTTAGATAAGTTGGTTATGTTATCTTCTTCAGTAATAGAATATTAGTGTTGTGTTCTTAGTGAAGAAGAAACAACACTTTGAACTTGGTTTCAACACTTACCAAAAGTGCACTTCCATCATACGCCAATTGACGTACAGTGTCGCACCCGATGAGTTTGATGAATACTTACACATGGGTAAAAAAAAATCCTATGATTGTTTGAAAACTTTACCAAGTGTGTATTTCATTTATATTCCACCGAGTACCTTAGAAAATCAACACTCCAAGATATTTAACGTTTACATGCTAAACATCCAGAGTTACATGGTTTTTCGGGTATGCTCGGTAGCATCAATTGTATGCATTGGCCTTGGAGAATTTGTCCAAAAGGATGGAAAGGTCAATACACACAAGGTGATCAAGGGCATTTAAAGATCATGCTCGAAGCGGTTGGCTCTCACGATTTATGGATTTGGCACACTTACTTTGGTTTGGCGGGTTCAAACAACAACATCAACGCCTTAATGAATCAGATTTGTTCAACGATTTACTCCAAGATAGGGCTGCCTTCGTAGTGTATAATATTGTGGGGACTCAATTTACAAAAGGATATTATCTCGCAGATGGAATTTATCCATAATGGGTGACTCTTGTGAAGTCTTTTAAATGTCCGATTGAGGAAAGGAATATGAAGTTCAAGACTTTCCAAGAATCTACAAGAAAAGATGTAGAACGAGCATTCAGAGTGCTTCAAGGACATTGGGCAATTATTAAAAACCCGGCAAGACCATATAGCATCAACAAAATACGTCGCAACGCTCTTATCGAACACATTTGGCACCTCCCTCCAAATTTAATTCGTCGTAATGTATAGTATTTTAAAGGGTTAATTGTTTCGTTATGTATCGAACTTTACACTTTTTACTATTGTATGTAACCACCTTTCAAAAGTGCTACTGTATGTATCGAACTTGTGATTTTCGTATATTGTATGTAATATTTTCTTTTTTGACCATTACCAAAAGGAAACTGTCAAGGCTAAAAATGGCAAGTCAACATACAATATACAAAAATCACAAGTCCGATACATACAATAGCAATTTTGAAAGGTGGTTACATACAATAGTAAAAAATCTAAAGTTCGATACATAACGAAACAATTAACCCTATTTTAAATTTATTGTGTTATTTTAATTATTGTAATGTTTTATTTAAACTAATGTAACGTTTTAATGTAAAGTTTTTAATTTCAGTGAAATTGTTTTATATAAATATGTGTGGGGCTCAAAAATTAAAGTGACAAGCTCAAAGTTAACAGGGGTGTGTCAGTTTGAGAGGTGCTGATGTAGCGCTGAAGTGGCACAACTGACAAGATATTGACACTCACAGAGTTGGGAATGGTCTTATTGGTTCTCTCATTCTCAACAAAAAAAAACTTATTCTCATTTTGAACTCCCACCATTCAATGCATTATCAAAGACATCATCAATGTGACTAATTAGATTTAATGGTGAGATCACAATCAAGAAAATACATTCAAAAGCTAAGATTAACTTATGGAATTAATTATGACATCATTATAACTTTCTTTCAAGAAATAAGAGAGATTGTGTTAATTTCTGTAATTATTTATAGGCTTCAAATTAGTGTAGTACTTATCAGCAGTTATAAAATTTTTATTTAAGCAACATATAGAGGTGCCCAAAAAAACCGGATCAGAATTCGAAATCGGTTTTCAAACCGGAAACTGGTCAAAATCGGTTTTGACCAAACCGGTTCGGTTTTGACCAAACCGGTTCGGTTTGACCGGATTGGACCGGTTTGAAATCCTACGGTTTAAAACCGGTTTCGATTGGTTTGGACTTTTTTCGAACCAAAACGGTTTCAATCCGATCCGGTTTGAGTCAAAACCGATTTTGATCGGAGTTGACCTAAACCGGTTCAGTTTGAAAACCAGTTTCGGTGTGGGGCAAAACCAGTTTTGCCCACCTCCGGTAACATATATTAAATTGCGATTGTGATTGTGGTTGTAATATATGAGTAACATCATTTACACATGCTACAGTAATAAAAAGATAGTGAAATGTGGTTCTCTTACATAATTGTTGTTAAATTATAAGACAATAATAAAAAGGAATTAAAGAGGATGAAGATTTTAACAAGAAAAAACAAAAGATTGATGGGTAATGGGTTAGCCCCCTTCTTAAATTATAGTAAGCCTATAAACCCCACCCTATGCATTGGATCTCGTGGCCCATATTCACCCACTTTCTATGTTTTTAGTCTTTTGTTTTTAACCGTTTTCTGGAATTATTTTTATTATTTTATTTTATAAATCTGTTAATCTACACAATTTGATCAAAACGACGTTGATTTCTTTGGCAGGTTATTATAGAGAACTAGATCAAAATTTTGTTGTGATTTTAATACAACGGTATGATTCTCTCAACGTAAATGTTCTTGTAGACTCACGAAAAAAGAATTTTGTGAAGTAAATCACGAGTTCAATCATAACTTTCAAACAATTATCATAAAACAATTGAACATTGTAGGACGTGTATTTTTTGACAAAACATCTTAGGTTCGAGTGTTCTAAAATGAATTCTGTGACAACTAGATAAAAACTCTACCTGAGTTAGCAAAGTTTAAAGGTGTTGTTTGACGAACTGAATTAAAAGTAACTAATATTTTTCTAATGATTTCTAAAATATAAATTGTGCATTTAGTAACTTTATTATAATACAATAAACAATTCACCTACCTCTACTCACCGACTATCTTCCAATATTTCTCCTTTGGGATCTGTTTTCAAATTGTTTTCTCGGAAGAAGGAAAAAATCAGATTATATTCTTGAGTTTTTTCTATGGAGAGAAGAAAAGAGAAGTGGGAGGAGAATTTGGGCATTTTTTATGTCCAAACTTTCTTTTCAAAAGTGAGAAGAAATGGAAGGGTGGAAGATTAAACAAGTTAGAAAATGACATTTCCTCTCATTTCTCTCCAACTTGGGAACACGAAACGTGTAAATTTCCTTTCTCTTCTTTTCAACTCAAGAACACAATAGTGTTCTTACTCTTCTTTTATTTTTTTATCATTTTCTATTATTTTCTCTTCTTTTCTTCCAACTATAAACTCATATTCAAACTCTTAGTCCCCTTCGTAATTTTTTTACCCTTGCGTTATCTCACTTTCATGACAATCGTTTTCATAGTTGATCGGTGGCCTTATATAGATTTTTTATTTTATTTTATTATTTATCGACAAAATTTAAAACTTTAATTGAGGTAAATTATTGAAATTTTGTAAATAGTATGATGGCCTCCTGTTCCATGGTTGTAGTTCATATAACCAATGCATAACCAAATTAGAGCAAAAAGCAAAGAAAATGCAATATCAACTGTCTTAAAAGAACTTAAATAACATCATTTTCTGAAAAAAGAAAAAGAAAAAAGAAACATAGTTAAATAAGTTCCTATTTTGGTCAAGCTTTAAGACAAAGAAGACTCAAAACATAAGGTTCAATAACTAAAAAAATTAACTTTCATATGACATAAGATTTCAAAGAGTAGTCATACTATATTTTCAGTGTTTTGGTGAGAATATTCAAATTGAAAATTGAGGAAGCGGAGGAAATTGAGCTTTTAGTGTTCTCCAGTTTTTTTGTTTTTCATATTACAAATTCAATTAATTTAACAAATTGAAACAAATAAAAAAATAAATTAAATAAATGGAATACATTCATTAAATTAAAAAGTATATATTACAAATCTTAAAAAAAATACATAATTGAAGATGAGAATGAGTATTTTGATGTATTTTAAATTTTATTTAAAATGTGATATTTATAGAGTATGAAAAAATGATTAAAAATAAAAAATAAAAAAAGGGCTAAACGGTCACTTAATGGATATAATTTTAATTTTTTAAAATAAAAATAAAAATTGAAAGTCATCATCCCTGACCCGACGCCGACTGAGAACACTGTCGAGGAGTGACGAAACACTGTGAGAGCCGTTCTCAAGCTTGAACAACGATTGAAATGCGTGTGATCCGTGTGTTCAGGCGAGTTCCTAAATGATACACAATTAGTTTTACTTCAGATAAAGAAAAATCGAAATATAACTAGCTCAATAACGAAATTGTGCTTTATATTTTAATTTTAAATTTATAACTGCAACAACTATATAATAAAATGTAAGTTCTTACTATCACATTACAATGCAAAAAATATAAACCACTCCATGAAGTGTTGTCATAAATATAAAATATCCCATACAAAAGGGTATGGGCATATTACGAAATGAGACTTCATATCGGAGTGTATATATTAACAAGCCACATGCCTCTTGAAGATGCTACAAGACATAAGGTTCCTAATGGGTAACATGCCCTAAACTTGCTTCTCAACCACCACCCTACATGTTTTTTTTTCTTCTTTTAGTATTATCAACATTAATTATTATTTGTACTATTTTAAATTGAAAAACAATACTTGAAAAAATAAGTTTTTTAAAATCATCTATATGCATAATATTCTTAAGTCATGATGCAAGTGAAAATTGTATCTATAAATGGCTAACCTGATTTTCTATCTTAGTAGAATATAATAATGATACTCAAGTAAGCCATAACTACTAATTATATATTTGATGTTGATTTTCTGCAAGTTAGATGTGTAGTAAATACCTTTGCAAAAGCCAGAAGGGAGCGTTCTCCTGTTTACTTACTGAACAAGAAGGATTAGACTTTATACCACTAATAAACTATAGCAAACAGAGAAAAATAAACCTAAGTCATTATTTTATTGTGAACCCGCGCACTACCATTGACTAACTAAAAAAACAGATAGAACACTCTTTCCTACTCCAGACAAGTAATATGGTACGGATACGGACTCTAACTCCAGCCTGCTGCTCCGTACATAGTAAGGATTCAGAGTTTTCAAACACTCTAATGAATGTTCAGCCTATTTATGACCTTTTTGTAAGAGTTGCTTTCCTTAGTTCCGAGATCCAACTTTAAAACTATAGGAGACAATCATTCAGTTTATTTCGAAAAGAACTATCTGAAAGTGAGGTGAACAGGAGGCTACAAAGAGTATGATTCTTTCTTTTAATGGTAGTTCTCTCCATCATTCATCTGATCCTATTCTTTGGTTGGCCTTGTCCGACTTTTTCTTGAATGTGGAAGATGGGATGTAGGAAATAAAAGTAACATTTATTTATTGTTGTAATTTAATTTATATTTTAGATTATTGTGTAGTTTGTAATTTAACCCTTGCCTTAGATATTGTTTTTAAATTTAAATATTAAATATATATATATATATATATATAAGGGAATATACGGAGGAACCTGAGCTTTTGATGGGGTTTTTCCCTTTTGATCCTATGGTGTAGATAATTTGAGTTCAAAATTTTAGATTGCAGGTGGCTTCCTTAATTTGACAAGTTAACGGATTCGGTCCATATAAGTTCCCGTAAGTCTTCCTTACATTTTATAGAAGGTTTATCGTATCTGACAATTGATTTGCAAATTTACTACCAATCTGTATGACATGGATATGGATTTTGCATATGAATTATTAATCATAAAACAACTTGGTATCTAATCATACCCTTATACATACACATAAGAGTACATACCTAGATTGGAGGTGTTCCTATCGTTGTTTTTCGTCGAGAACATCATCGGACGACGTTCCACCACTGCTTGACAACATTTCTGGCGGCATTCCGAAACGGCATCTCTCTTGGAGACACTGCTTTGCGTAAACTTTTTTTTCTTTTTAGCTTGATGTCTTTTTGTTTTTCTTGTTTCTTTTACTTATTTTGCCTGTTTTTTTGTTATGAAGAATGAATAAGAAGATTGAAAAAGAAGATAAAGAAGGATGAAGAAGAAAAAAAATATATATATAGTAATTAGAAGTTATCGGGTGAAGGAAATGACGTACACCTTATTTCTAATTTGTTAATTGACTTTTTGATTCTTCATATGATGATTGTCCAAAGTTTTCTTTTTTAATTGGGTCAAGTTCAATTTAAAATGGACTAATGTTGTTTTGTTTTTTTGATTGGGCTAATGTTTTTTTTTTTTTTTTTTTTTCACTTTTAAAATAATGTCAAATTTTAATTGATCATTTTAGGGAAATTCACCAAAATACACCAAAAGAATACCCTATAAAATCATACCCTCCAAAACTCATAATTGCAAAAAACTACTCCCCACACGCAACTCACAAAAGCCATATGCAATACGTAATTTGCATTTTGCGTGTGACTGGTTTTTCAACCTATCTGGCGGATAGGTGCCTTCTGTGGCCAAGCCATAAAGGGACAAATACATATATGCTAGATAGGCTATACCTATCCAGCTGATATGTTCCAAGTTTTTTTTTACTCTTCCTTAATCCGTTTTTGATAAGATCTTTTGAGATTTTCAAGGTTCCTAAATTTTATATAAATACTGTGACCCTAAGATAAGATGATTATTAATTTATTTTACAATTTTAAGTAAATTTACTCCCACATTAAAAACCCAGCAAGACCCTATAGCATCAACAAAATACGAAGAATCATGTACAGTTTTGTGATTTTACACAACATTATAACCGAAGACAACAAACACAATATATGTCAACTTGAGGAAAATTACCCCTCAAACCCGAGTAATCGTCCACGGTGATCATGGTCGGAGAGGCTTAAAATTTCAACTTCGTATGGACATAGAATTACGAGATGTGAGGGTACATCATCAACTTCGATATGCTCGTATCGAACACATTTGGAATCTCCCGGAAAATTTCTGTGTTCGAAATAATTAATGTCATCAAATTTTTAATGTTTTAGTCAATTAATGTGTTTTATTTAATAATAATTGTAATCGTATTTTTATTTTTACATGTAATGTTATGTTTTTAAATTATTTAATGTAATGTTTTATTTTTCATGTATGTTTTATTTTTAAATTATTTAATGTTATGTTTTATTTTTAATGTATGTTTTATTTAGATTTATGTTTTAAATTATAACTGTAAATGTATTTAATGTAATTAAATAAATGGTGGGGTCTTCAAGTATTTCTGAAGAAGCTTATTCTGTTGGTACGGTTGAGTCGTTTTTCTAAAGAAGTGTTAACATGGCGCTGATGTGGTACGGAAGAAGTTTGGAAATTGGGAGAGGTCTAACAATGTTGAATACAAAGTGAGTTGTAACACATTAAACGCATTATGAATGCTTTAAAGTAGTTTTTTTTATGGTAGTCTCAATTATTATTGGTATAAGTCAAGTGACTACTAATTACGATTGTATTAAATATTTATATCTTCAGGTAGTAAATAAAATACATATTGATCTCATATGTGGTTTTCTAAGATCATTTTTGAAGGAAAAAATTGAAAATTTGGATCTTCTTATGTTTGTTTCAACATGAGACTTCACAAAGAAAACTTAACATCCAAAAGTTTTTTATTCATCTCATGTTTGTTATCTTAACAGATTGGAGCTCACATGATATGGACAACATTTTTAGAATCTTGAATGTTTTTTATTTGGCTTCGGGTCTTAATATTAGCATCCAAAAGTCGAATGTTTTTGGAATTGGTGTTTCAGATTCGGAAATCTCTTCTATGTCTCGTCTTACTGGTTGTTCTGAGGGCTCGTTTCCTTTCACTTATCTCAGTCTCCCAATCGGATCAAATATGAACTTGATCTCTTCTTGGAGCATGATTGTAGATAGATTCGAACGAAAGCTCTCTTCATGGAAAGCTAATCTTCTCTCAACCGGGGGAAGTTTGACTCTAATTAAAACAATATTGGGAAACTTGGGAATTTATTACATGTCGCTATTTAAAGTCTCGGAGCTTGTTCTCAAATCTTTAAAACGTATTCTTGCACAATTTTTCTTGGGGGGGGGGGGGGGGAGAGAGCAAAACCAGTAAAAAGCTTTCTTGGATAAAATGGAATCAAGTTTTAGCTTCCCTTGAACGTGGAGGTCTGGGAATTGGAAGCCTCAAATCTTTTAACTTTGCCTTGCTTCTCAAATGGCGTTGGAGGTTAGTCTCTAATCCAAATGTTTTATAGGTATCTCTAATTAAATCCATCCATGGAGATGATGATGGAGTTTGGGCAAATATTATTGGCTCAATAAACTCCCTTTATTCCAATGGTATTCTTTCTAAAGATACCTTACGACATAAAGTTGGCAACGGAACTCAAATTACATTTTGGAAAGATACATGGATCGGGGAAGAACCCTTTATATTCATTATAATCATCTTTTCAGATTGGATGTTCATGAAAACTGCTCTATCCATGTCGATGGTCCACAAATGGTAGGATTTGGCATTGGCGTAGGCCAGTTGAAAATGGCCGAATTGATGCAGTGCTTTCGCCCTTGCTTTCTGAATTACAAAATGTCTCCTTAATGAATAACTTGGACTCTTAGTCATGGCTTCTTGGGGATGACGATTCTGTCACAGTTGGTGCAACTCGTCGCTACATAGATGACCATATTCCGCCTTCTATAGATATGGCTACTATTTAGAACAAAAGTCTCCCTCGAAAAGTAAACGTGTTCATATGGAGATTGAGGCTTGATCGTCTCCCTATTTGTATTAATTTGTCGAGACGTAGGTTGGATATTGATTCCATAATTTTCCCGGTTTGTAATTTGATGCTAGAGGCATCCTCCCATATTTTCTTCTCGTGTGATCTTGCTTATTCTATTTGGAGAGCCGTTCGAAATTGGTGTGATATTTCTGCTCCCCAGTTTCTTTCCTGTTCGGAATGGATTTCGTGGATTGGGTCCATGCACTGCTCTAAGCAGAGAAGGATCGGCAATATGTCATCATTGCTACATCCTGCTGGCTTCTATGGAAGTACCGAAACAGTGTCATCTTTAATCCTTAATCATTGAGGACATGTGACATTTTAGATAATATTCGTTTTTTTTCCTTTTTATAGTTAAAAAATAGAGGTGCTAATATTTGTAATTGGTATGATTAGTTAATAATTTCTTTATAATTTCTTCTAGCATCTTGCTAGAAATTTTCATTTTTTATATATTTTCTTTAACTGTTCAAGAAAAACAAAGAAAATTTAAATAAATTAAATGATTTACTATGATCTATTACTATGGGACATCGTTAGAGAATATTTTGACTTCAACATATACTAATTCAAACATTGATTACTTTTCATTCTCAGTTGTAGTTATAGATTGGAAAAAACAAAATGCCAAAAGGTAAGGAATGGAAAATTGGCCATCTTGTTCAAAAGAAAAGAAAAAATAAAATTTGACCTTCTATTCAGACCACTTCTATTGAGTAATTCTAGTACCACACAGACAAACTCACTATTCAGTAGTAGTGACAATTGAATTTGTATAATAAGTTGTACTTAATTTATATGTCTATGTAGATACTTACAAATACAAAAACAAGTTACTTTTATTTCTTATTTGTTTAGAGGAAAGGATTAATTATTCAAAAAGATATCCAATTTGAACCAGTACATTGAACAGAAAAGCAAATATTGAACTCAAATACAACATTAATGCTCTCAAACATCATTTGAAAACCATTATCGTTCTCACTCCGTTTATTCTCTATCATCTCTTGCCATTTTAGGAACCTTAACATCCATGATTCACAAACAAATAATCTTGATTTATCAAGACCATACATCTTCCTAATCATTATAACAAAGTTCAAGATCCTTTCGGGGTTGGTTAAAGATTTGGAAACAGTTTCTCGAGCCCATGATCGAGTGATCCATTTTGCCAATTTCCGGTAGTGATCCTCCACCCTGAAGCCACCGTACTTCTCATAAGCGAGAACCATGAGGTTAAACCTATGAGCAATATGTCCACGAAACCAAAAGTGTCACCGCTGAAGTAATCTTTTTTCGCCAGGGAGTTCCATCCAAGTACATCAAGATGTCGAGGAACTACTTCTTAGCGGCCTCTACTTGATCTTCTGGTGAGCTCCAAATGGCAAGACCTGCTGGATAGACCTAGCATATGCATATATAGAGAGGGATGACCTTGTTTAGTTGTTTGAGTATACACATAAACACAGTTAGCTATATGTTTGACTACATTATTATTTATTATGTACTATATTTAATGTGAATAACTAAATATGTAATTGGGAATCTAACACATATTGTTATTGACTAAAAGTGGTAGTTAAGCATATTTAATTAGAAAAGTCCCTTGTTTAACTGTTTGTGAATTAAAATTAGCATATCAACCACCTTTATGACTCACACAAGTGCTACCACAACGACCAACCTAATAGGCCGATGAACACAAATAACATTCAGAGAGTCTAATGACAATGCATTTAGTACTAATTATAAATCCTTTATATTTAAGTATAAATGAATACTACAAGGTTAAAAGTTAAAAGGCTTGCAGACAATTCTGTTACTACTGACCATTTACCAATTAGTTATTTGAGTTCAAAGGTGGTTTAAAGGTAAAGCTAGTGAAGTTAGCGTTTTAGACTCCCGATTTAATAAGGTTTCAAATTTTTGAAGTCATGTATTATATATAACGACAACAACCTTTAAGATAATTTGGCCTTCAAGGCCTCAAAGAATATTATATCTAAGAGATTAGATACATTTTATGTAAAAAATGAAATTGTAAGGTCTCAAAATAGTTGAAGTCGTAATATATTAAGCCAATTTTATATGAAAAGCGACTAGGCTTATTTTTTGTCACTTAGTTCTAAGTGATATCTTTAAAAGTTTTCAATGTTCTATTTTGCGTGTCTTTAATTTCAATACTTGTTTTTCATTAGCTATCATTAAAGTGATTTTCTCATAATCTTTATGTTTCGTGATTGAATTCCCCAACCACATTTTTACACATGATCATTCATTGTATTGCTCAAATAACCAACTCAATCATTTCAAACATGATCGATTTAATGGATGAGTTATTTTCAAATTGCATATTGAGTTTAATCTAATCTTTTACTTAGTATGTGGTTGTTAAATGTCACGTAAAAAACTTGGCATTAAGTATATCATATAATGTTTTTGAAGACAAAAGTAACACATAGATGATATTAATACAATTAAATTTAGTAAACTATTTATAGGCTACACATAAAAATATTGTTGTAAATTCTATTACTAGCTAAAAACTTTGATCGAACCTTTATATAAATAAGAGAGAAAAAAGTGTAGATCCCTAAATCTGTAATTAGTTGATAACTTGATTCCTTTCAAAACTCAAAAACTTTATATTTATATAAGTAAAAGATAAAATATGATTTTTTTTTTTCTAAATAACACTTGCTTTGAAAGATTTTTTTTTCCTTTTAATTATAAGAACGTACTAAATTAGTAACAAACTTATAAAGTTGACGTACTATATCACAACAAAATGAACGGACTTATTTTTTTAAATGTAGAAAAGTAAATTTTTTGTTACATAACACATTTTATTGAACTTGCAAAAAAATCTAGTAATAAAATAATAATTATATCAAATTGATAATGCCTCATATTTCATGTTCACTTTAGAACTCATAAAATCTTGAGCCCCTTCTGTTTGAGTTTGTTCTTTTTAATCTCTGATAGGTCAGATAGTTGAAGTTAAAGGATTCGATTGAAGATTATTTTATACGTTTGTCACATTGGCTCAGATAAGATGAATGGTTGGAAGTCTAATTACTACTGAACATGCCCCTTTTGTCACCTTTAGTCACTAAAGATCAAAGATTGCGTCTTTTTCCTTGTATTGGTAAGTGTGTGCCTAAATCTAGACAAAGACTTACCTTGCGGTCAATGTAGTCAGCCCAGAACCTCGCTCGTGATTTTTCATATTCATAACTAGGAAAAAAGTGTTTGGCAGGCCAAACTTGATTAATGTAGGTGATAATGTTGGTGGACTCGGCAATGGGCTTGTCGTTGTGCAACAGCACAGGGACTTGTTTGTGGACAGGGTTGGATGTGAGCAATAACTCACTCTTTCCATTCATCAAATCATCCTCTAAGATCTCTTCATAAGCAATATCTTTCTCAGCCAATGCAACTTTTACTCTCATACAGAAGGGACTAGCCCACATACTCAAAAGCTTCACATAAGCCTTTTCCCTTTCAGATCTCTTTTTCGTGTGTGTTTTTTATGATGATTGTGAAAACAATAAGCTTTATATATTGGAAATGTCACAAAGGAGCTTCAACATTGTATCTATCGCTACAGGAGAAGCTTTGATTTCTACTAATACAAATTTGTTTCATGGCAAAAAGTTAAGTGAAAAAAAATTAACTTTGTTACAACATTAGTAACCTTAGACCAAGTCTTTCTACTTTGTTGTAGAATACAATACATCTTAATAGTCGGCAAATAATGAAACAAAAAGAAGAAGGTGAGTGAATTCAACTGAATGACTACCTTTTAAAAAGATCTTGTTTATATGATCACATTTTTAATTAATCGTGTTTACCATTATGAGTTTTTTAAGAGTGTGTTTAGTCACATAAAGTGAATACGATTCTTTACCATCACAAACTAAAAAGAAAAAATTTCATCAAGAACAATTTTCTCATGATATTTTTCATTTTTATATTATTCGATCAGTAAAAGCTCGAGTTCTAGTTTTGATTCACTTGTGTACATCGTTTTTGTTTATTGTCAATCACGTCAATTGGTTAGAAGTTAGAAGATGGCGTTGGTGATGATAGGTGGTTTCGCCAATTGACTCATCATTTAACTCTTCAATGTTTTTACCAAAAAAAGAGGATTTAGTCACTCAACAAGATATTCGACTTGATCAAATACATCAAATGAAAAAAACTTACATGGAACTCATTTCTCCCTCAAACTAAACATTAATGCTCTCAAACACAATTTGAAAACACTTATTCTTTTAATTCCTTTTTTATTCTCTATATCTTCCCATTTAAGAGATATAATCACCCATGACCCACAAGATTTATCATATAAAACCTACATTCACACACAAAGAATCTTGATTTATTCAAGACCAAACATCTTTCTCATCATTACAACAAAGTTTGTGATCTTTTCAGGGTTGGTTAAAGATTCAGAAACAGTTTCTCTAGCCCATGATCTTGTGATCCATGCTGCCAATTTCGGGTAGTGATCCTCTACCTTAAAGTCACCGTACTTCTCATAGGCAGGGAACCATGAAGTTAAACCTATGAGCAATATGTCCACGAATCCAAAAGTGTCCCCGTTGAAGAAATCTTTGTCACCCAAAGTTCCATCCAAGTACATCAAGATGTCAAGAAACTCCTTCTTAGCAGCTTCTACCTCATCAGGTGGTGAGCTCCAAATGGCACGACCAGCTGGATGGACCTAAGATATACATATAGAGAAAGATGGGCTTGTTTAGTTGTTGAGTTGCTCATAAGCATTTTTTGCGATATATAGTTAATAAAGTATATACTTCTGTTTGAGTTTACAATAAATATTTACTCATTTTGAACCGTACGTAACCCATGTATCCTGCCACCTCTAATTACTAAAGATGTCCTTTTGTCACCTTTAGTAACTAGATGTGCCTGATTTCATTGTAATGGTGAGTGTGTGCCCACATCTAGAGTATAACTTACCTTGCGGTTAATGTAGTCAGCCCAGAACCTCGCTCGCGATTTCTCGTATTCACAAGTGGGAAAAAAGGATTTGCCGGGCCAAACTTCATCAATGTAGGTGATAATGTTAGTAGACTCGGCAATGGGCTTGTCGTTGTGCAAAAGCACAGGCACTTGTTTGTGGACAGGGTTGGATTTGAGCAATAACTCACTCTTCCCATTCATCAAATCCTCCTCCAAGATCTCTTCATAGGCAATATCTTTTTCCGCCAATGCAACCTTTACTCTCATACAAAAGGGACTAGCCCACATACTTAAAAGCTTCACATTTTCCTTTGCCATTTCAGATGTATTTTCTTTGTGTTTTCTGTGTATTTTTTATGATTGTGAAAGCACTAAGCCTTCTGTTTAAATAGGAGAAGAGTTATTGGAGCTCATTGTATTTAACGCTACACGAGAAGCTTTGGTTTTGCCACATACAAATTGTCTCATTGCAAAAAGTTAAGAGAAGAAAACTGGCCGAGGGGTATTCATCGTATGACAAATTTGTACAGAAACAAAATAAACAAGTTGTAGAAAGAGAAAGTATTCTAATTACAAAGTACTACATAATACTCAACGACTGTATGTTGACTTTCGAGATCAAACTATATATTAAATGATACAATAAAATTATTAGTTAAATACATGAAAAGCGGCCACAAAGTAGAGGTGTAAAAAAAACCGTACCCTAGTAACCCCTTTGTAGAAGTGTGGTTCTTTGTCCAGGGCTTAAATGCCATAGGAAGGTACAGCTTGTAATGCATGAGGTACAAGATAAAACTTCTAATGGCCAGAACCTGCAGAAATCAATTTAGCTTGTACAAAATTACAATTCTTGATGCACATGGTACAAGCTACACAGCGTGACTGCAAAGTTAATATATTGTCCAACAAAAAAGTTAACATCTGCATAAGCTACACATGGAGCAACAAATCAACGTCCCAAATTTCCATGTTTTTACTTTCATTCATTAGATTTTCACCAGAATTTCAAGTTAAAACATAAAAGCCTAGATTCTAGCCATTTCATTTGAATCAAATCCTAGCTACTAAATCAGTAAATCTGATAAGAAACACGTATACTTTTTTACTGAATGAGTCAAGAGGAAATAATTAATCCAACAAACGTTTTACTATGCTGTACAGTTTGATGCATGCTACTGAATTGGTGAGACATTTAAACCGGAAGAACATAGGGCACTTTACATAATGTTGACATGTCTCAAGAACCAACTAGTTTAGGAGCCTTGATATACAGACATATATGAAGGAAGTAATCCGGGTTCATTAAGTTGTTCACCACCCAAGAAAAAGGAATTTCCAATTTGGATTCAATGCCTTGAATGCGAAGCAGTTTGATCACAGGACCTGGTAGACATCGGGTCTCTACACTTTCCATTTCTGGCTCAATGCTCTGTTCATTCTTGACTTCTGATTTGATTGTGTTCAAGGGATTGGGATAAAATTCTGGTAAAATTGATTTTACTGCATCAAGCAAAGTAAAATACTTTCCTGATTTAAGACAGTGAATAAAGCTGTCAATTTTTACCCATTAATAAAGAAGATAAAGTTGGGTTGCATATTACAGTAATGAGATAACAGAAAAATATTCTTCTAAAAAAGGCTATAAATGTAATAAGTTCAATGCAATGGAAGTCGTTTTAAACAGTATCTATATGCTTACATACTCTTAGAAAATCCAATTATCATCTCAAAAAGCCATGATCATATTATATATATAGTAAACATTTATAGAGCTATAAAAAATGGACAAAAAGTGTTGCTGCGTTGGCAAGTCGGCCCAACCTGACCCCTTGTAACCGCCAAGTAGCAAGTGACCTGCTTTGATACGAACCCATATTGACATGTTACCCAAGCTATCCGCCCTACCCATTTGACACTTCCAATGACAAAGCAATTGTCACACACTAATACATGTGTTGTAGTAAAAAATGACACGTGTTATTACTAGTAATATTTGGTGAATTCAGATAAACATAAAAGCTTTTTGAACGATTAAGGAGCAGCAAAGCACCAAAAAAGCAGCATTTCAGCCTACCTTCTCCATTAATCTCAACAGGCCGGTTTATGTATGAGATTTGGTCCCAGCTATCAAAATGTGGTGCTTCTTTTAAGTCTACAAAATCTTCATTGACAGTCCAGAGGTACAAGCGAACAGGAATTCTACCTAGCAAGAGCCCATACAACGATTAATGACAGCGCCATTTTATAAGAAACCACACATTCTTTCATGTGGAATTCAATCAAACTATTCATAGATATGCATCAGTATTCCTTTGACATCACAAATTAGTAAAATATATACTCCGTATGATAATAGAAGTTATGATGTCCCAACAATAAGTGATCGTAAAACACTAAGAAAAAAAAATCTAAAAGCAGCATGGACAAGCTTACTTGCTTTGAGACCTGCAGTTGCCTCTGTATTATTAAGACTGTGCTGAGCTTTCAAAGGAGATGATTTCAGTTTTTCAGAAAATTCATCTGAAAATATTCCAAGTTTGAGCTTAGATGAAATGTGGTTGTAGGTCTCCAGTTTACCTGCAAAGTGCAAATAAGTCAAAAGTCTCTAACTAGAAAAGTAAATGCTTGGGCCAAAGTTGGAACACAACAAATGTTTCATAAAAAGAGGTTCGAATATGACAGCCAACTATCATTTTAGATCAATGAGAATGAAATAAGAAAGCTTGCATAGGAGAAGAGAAGTACTACACATTTATATTTCTTACTAGCTTACTGTTCATAACAGAGCGCCACAACTCAACCTGATCAGGATGAGACATGTTCATAACATTCTTGCTGCTCCCATGAATTATATATGCAGCCTGAAGAAATTAATGAAATAATGATTGTATGATGTTGATCATTGGCATCATCAACTAAGTTAACACAGCTATATTGAATAATCAGTCATTTTCAAACCTCCTTTAATGAATTGATATAGCTCCATTTCACACTATCTTGTCCGTCACAAGGAATTAAGACATTTGCAGGGTATCCCCTAAAATGTACCTGCAGAGGAAAAAAATTATGATTTGAGTTATTAACTGCACAAATGTTGGAATTTATATAATATATGGGTCATTAGATAAAACGAATTCTATACAAATTATCTTAATAATGGGAAAGGAAACTTAAGCTTAGAGTTTATATGGTCACACTGTTACCAAATGCTGCATGTGTGGTTTTTAAAAGCAAAACAATTTGTAGTCAACACTCAAAACGCTTTAGATCACAAAAAGTAAGTTATATCATGAATACTGAAACAGCAAATACGATAAAGAGAACTTTCAGTATAAGGCAGTGTTAGAGATGTAGGCTGTATATGTAACTTAGGTATATTGTCTTCTAGAAGTTTCTCAGGCTTCCATACTTGCAACCTCCTATTAATTCCCGATATGATCAATTGCAATTCATATTTATGATTCCAATTTTACCTGATAACATTATCACAAATCCAGATACAAACACTGCCACTTGAAAGCCATCTTATCTAGTCAGTTTGTTGCTGAACTGTTGTTGCCCTCCATCAGATAGTTAACTATTTATCTTTTGCTCTTATCATCTTGAGGGTAATTAGTGGTTTTATTGTAAGGTTATAAAACTATTAAAAAAATAATAAAAAAATTACTGGCGGTTATACATCTATAACTAGTTTATGTTTAATGATGCATACAACAAAATATAGCATTTCACACTAATTAAATAACACCACTGTCATTTTTCAGAAGAGAGTGCCAAGAAAGATATATTAAAATATATACCGTCAAATTCCAAGGTCTTTCTGGTTCAGCACAAAGAAGATCAAAAAGGACCCCTGTAGGTATATACCTGAAAAGTCGTATTATGTCAGATCATATGCTGAATCCAGTAGATATAAAACAAAAATAAAAAATCCATTAGTTAATAGAACAGAGGCTAAAAGAATCTTGGCATTAACAAGGTTATAACTAAGTGTTGGTAAAACAGAAGCCGTTTTCTCATAAAAATGTCCCATCTAATTCTCTCTCTAATAAACCACACAGAGAACTTGGATGCAACTATTCAAACATTTCTTCAGTGGACACACTAATTGGCAAGTTTGTAGAAAATTTAGTTTATCTTTGCAACAATACTACAATTACTTTTGTGATTGTACTAAATCAATGGGTTGCGTATAAAACTTAATTGTAATAATTATTTGTTACATGGTTTCATGGTGCTTTTGGTGGGTTATTGAGCTTGAACAAGTCTTCCAGATTAGGTTAGGCTAAAAGTACTGACTATTAAAATTTTAAAACTTAATGGCAACAGAAATGGATACGGACTACAAGTAATCTACTATTTTTTGGTTTAAAAATGACTAATCAGCCCAGGTTAATCAGCTGATTACTCTAATTCAGGTCCACATAGACCATAACTGTCAGTGTAGACCTTTTAAAAATGAATTAATGGCTAATTACTTAAGCAAGATGCTTTTTCTAGCATTTAGTTACATGACTAATATCAGTCAACATGACGCTCTTAGTTTGCATCAGTCAACATTACGCTCTTAGTTTGCATCAGTCAACATTACGCTCTTAGTTTGCATCAGTCAACATTACGCTCTTGGTAGATTGCATAAGTCAACATGGCGCTCTTGGTAGTTTGCATCAGTCAACATGGCACTCTTGGTAGTTTGCATCAGTTTCACATGATGCTGATAAACTTGGGCTGTAAGTAACTATTCCAAGGTTTATTATAAAGTGTCATTTTTCTAAGAGTATCATGTGACGACCTTAAGTTATATAAAGCATCATTTTCTCAATTTCTTTTTAAGTTCCTAGAGTAAGGAACTCCTATTTCAAGGTGTGTCATATAGAGTCTTAGCCCTTATGGATTCAGATAGTATTATTATTTACCACATGGCATCATGGTAATTTAAGGATGATTATACACAGTCTCATTGATAGAAGACAAAAAGGTCTCTGTTTTTCATACCTAGGCTTGATTATAACATGAATCAGAGTTCAGTTCTTTAATAACTAGATTTCTGAAAACGATAGTTAAAAGTTTATCTAACAGGGGGATGAGTGCAAAACAGCCTTAAGACTCCATAAGGTCTTTAAAAATTGTTGGTCATGCCTTACGACATAAACAACACACCTTGTACCATCAATAGCTTCTACGAATTAGGCGCCCAAAACTTTTCATCACATAGATTATAGGATTCTGTTTCAATATTATCCTATACTAGTGCTTCAAAATAAGATTAATGCACATATAAGTTATCCTGTTTTGCCCCCTCTCATAATGATACAGAATGCTGTAATTTTGGTAATAAGGAGGAAAAAAAGACTCATATCAATACAGAAAACTTAGTTCTACATCAATATTATAAAGAAAATGCAAAACCATTTAAGAGGCAATCCTTTGTACTCAAACCAGATGGTGTCTACTCCAGGAGGAAGCGCACCACTGAAGAATGGCTTGAGTTGTGAAGATAACAGAGGTAGGTACCCTATTCGGGGAGCCAAGATCTCAACTTACAGAAACAAAAGAATTTCGTATTAGAGCTTCAGCATATTGTAGCTTTACTTATAGATTCAACATAGCATGATTGATATTCACCAGTCTAATAGTTCGAACTTCAAACCAAAATGGATACTCTGTTACAACAATATATCATGTAATCCAGGCATTGTCCCATGCAAAATGTAAGAACATAAATGCTGCATTCTCAAATTTTAAAATAAACCGGAAGAAAGGGATGAAGCAGAAACAGAAAAAAATTTAAAAAAAGAAAGAAAAGAAAATAATTGTACCACAAAACTGTGAAACATGGATACACACACAATATGTAACACCCTTAATCATCATTTCTAACCTATCCATCCTTCCGAGGCTACTCATTCACGTCACCATTTCATGCTCACAAAAGAGAGCTTATTGCTCACACTATTAATGCCACATAGAAATAGCTATAATATTTGGCAAATGTGTGATACCACAAATAGGTTCCTTGTTTCCCTTTCCATCCATTTCTCAAGTCACAGGGTATTGGTAAAGCATAAAGAGAATGCAGAAGTGACTCAAAATGCATCCAAGCACGTGATTCGTGAATGATAAATTATCATCCAATAGCATGGATAGAGGTCTGGAAACATCACCTATGGTCAATTATGAATTTAGATACAAAATTGCACTAACCTGGAAAAATATTGCTGATTTACAGTTGATCATCAAGGAAAGAGTGCTCAAGTTATATAGAGATTTCTCACAAGCATAGGTGTCAGTAGCAAATAGCGACAAATAGTGATGACCTACCTATATGCTATGTAGCGATAGCGGTAAAATAGTGGAACGCTGTTTCATATGTAGCGGTAGAATGAAAAATATATGTCTTAAACAATTAAGTCAAAAATAAAGTAAGAGTCATGTGTTTAAAGAGTAGAATGCTTGTAATTGATAAAAATTTAAGTCAAAAATAAACCTTAAATACAAAGAATGAGGGTCGCCGAAGGTTAGGGACACTCGCCGGAGTTCAGGGACGCTCGCCAGAGATGCATAAGTCGAAAATTTGAGTCCGCGGTCGTCAATTTCAAAAAGAGAGAGAGCTGTACGACTGGAGTTCTAAAGCGACAAGAGTTCTAAACCCTAAAAATATTGAAAAGGGGCCTGCTACCACTATATGATCAATAGCGGCCAGATACCGCTTCGCTACGCTATTCGCGATAGCGTTGCTATCTGGCGCTATTGACAACTATGCTCACAAGCATATTGATGCAAACTTTATACGTGCTAATCACTGACTAGCACAATTAAAAATGTACCAATATGATACAAATGAACACTTATCGGTGAAATATTGGTGTTTCACTTATCCTACACAGTAAGAAATAGCTTTCACACAAGTCCATCTCCATTTATATCAATTTCTAAATACATAATAGGAACATCATAATGATCGCCGGAGAGAGAGAAATGTGAAGAAAGACAAGAAGCAAACCAATATTTCACACAAAACTTATCCTGCTTGAAACTATAAATGTTGCTTTACAACCTCTTAGGCATAGTTCCTTGCTATCGGATAGTGTTTTAGTAACCGAATAGTTCTACCATGGACAAAGACATGGCCTGTAAATCCATTGGTAATATGTTTATAGGTTTGTGTAGCATATTTGAATCATTAGCAATTATGAAATAACTATGTAATTATATTATATTATAAAATAAAAGAGAAGCACATAACATTCACGAAAAATCTTATCAGTCAGCTTCCAGTTTATGAGAAGCCACAAAATGCACTGTTTGAGAAGCCAGCTTCCAGATTATGAGAACCAAAATCTTAGTTTCCATCTGATTCTTAATCTCTAATCATTTTTCAAAAAAATCAATACAGTTCCTCTAACATAACATTAACTGAAAATGATCAATTTCTGGTAGCAGATCACATCTCAAATTCCCAACCACATCAGCTTAAGCATAATCTAATATCTTCAAAAGGTCCTAAACGCCCTAGTCTGCTAGATATTGTTCGTTTTCATTCATCAAAAGTTCGCATCTTTTTTGTGCTCATTCTTTACTTACAAACATATTTTCAAGTTAAAACTATCAACATTAAGCAACATATCTCACGATAAGCTACTTCTAACCATCCACGTCAACTATTTCCTAAGTTACACACAGTAATCCAACAATACAAAACTAGATCCATACCTAGGTCAAAATAACAACAAACAAATTCCATTTCAAATGCAAAATTGATATAATATACATATATATGTGTATGTTGTTACAACCGTACACCTACATTAGAAACTACTGGATTTGAACTTCGATTTCAAAGTGTAGCTCGATAAATCCTCAATACACAACTAGCGCTAGCACAAAGTCTTAACAGGATCAATTAGGTTTTGTATACATATAACGAAGTACATATATATACATATATCGAAATCAAACAATTAATTAAAAATGAAATAGATGAATACTATAGAGAGGAAAAGAGGATACCAGAGCAGGTGATGGCGGTGGTAGTGTAGTGACTTCGGAATCGTGAAGATGAACTTGCAACGGAATTGCACCGTCCCAAATGTACTGTTGAGCTCCTTTTTCCATCGAGTTATGTGTTTGCTTGTTTCGCTGGCGATCAAATGATCAATTCTGTCAAGTTTTGGTTTATAATCCCTCACAGAAACATGACATTTTGAAAATGATATTCAGACCTTCTTCAGGTTTTGTAAATGTTGCAGTTATGACTCTTGAATATGAAAACAACAAATACCCCTACATATATTGTGTAGCTTTGTTTAAAACTAATTAGAGCATACGGAGTCGGAATAAAAATTGTCGTCGTTCAACGGCCTTCAGCCTGAGACGCTGAAAAGACTTTTTTTAACCGAGCCAAACGATGATATATGGATTTTAATAACAAAATTTTATATTAACATTAGCATCTTTAAGACTTTTTGCTTCTGGCCACAAAAAATAACAGAACGACATTGAGTATTAGGTGGCGGCTAGACAAGACGGCCCTTGGTATCAGTTGGCGCGGCTATCCCAAAATACAACTTCATATATATATCAGACTAGATTAGATGATATCTATGTATTGGACCCACTAATGTTTCATATAAGTCATTCAACAATAGCTTTCTATTAATCTGTATTAGTGTATCTTCTGCATTGGTTTTTTTTCTAAAAGTGTATACATTCATTCCCATTGAAC
Source organism: Logfia minima (assembly GCA_963921325.1). Classification (NCBI taxonomy): domain Eukaryota; kingdom Viridiplantae; phylum Streptophyta; class Magnoliopsida; order Asterales; family Asteraceae; genus Logfia; species Logfia minima. The sequence continues at coordinate 12,857,386 of OY992768.1, forward strand.
AAACAATACATAAATACAATGAAGTGTTCTTACCCTTTACTTCAACTATTCTTACTACCTTTTATTTTCCAGTCCTTTACATCCACATTCGATGATTCGATCTACGAAGCCTTTTTTCGGTGTCTATCAAACCGAAACTCATATGATCATGTCTCATCAATAATCTATTATCCAAACAATTCATCATATACATCAACTTTACAAGCATACATCAGAAACAAAATAATTAATACATCAGCAACCCCTAAACCCATTATCATCGTGACCCCGTTATATGAATCCCATGTGCAATCCACAATCATTTGCTCCAATATGGAAATAAACCTAACCCGAAGTGGTGGTCATGATTTTGAAGGACTGTCTTATGTCTCCTATACGATCTTTGTTGTTCAATTAATGTCAATATAGAGGAAGAAACCGCAACGGTTCAAGTAGGTACAACAATTTGTGAACTTCATTATCGAATTTGGGAGACAAGTAAAGTTCATGCTTTCCCGTTGGAGTATGCCCAACTGTTGGAATAGGTGGGCATATAAGTGGTTGTGGATATGGTGTTTTGATTTGAAAATATGGGCTGACTACAGATAATATGATTGACGCAGTAATAGTTGATGTTAAGGCCCGAGTTTTGGATAGAAAGTTAATGGGAGAAGATCTTTATTGTGCAATAGGAGTAGGCGGAGGGGGAATTTTGGAGTTGTACTTTCTTATAAACTACAACTTGTTCCAGTTCCTGAAGTGGCCACCGTCGTTTGAGTATCAAAAACCTTAGAAGATAACATAACCAATATATCTAGCCGGTGGCAAAATGTAGCGAATAAAATAGATAGAGATTTATTCATAAGGTTAAATGTATGGGTCGGTAATACCAATAAGATGATTAATGGAGAATTTACAACATTTTTTCCAGGAGATGTCGATCCCTTTGTTTTTGTGATAAACGAGGGGTTCCCTAGACTAGGTATACAGAAAGTTAATTGTAAAGAAATGAGTTGGATTGAATATGAGCTTTTTTGGTCAAGCAACGTAAATGCACCTGCTGATATTTTGCTACACAGAATTGGTACCTTACCAAAATATGCGAAACGAAAGTCAAATTATTTACAAACCACGATCCCTAAAGAAGGGATCGAATCTTTATGGAAAAAAAGGATGGAACTAAATGTGCTTGGGCTATCATTTAACATGTATGGTGGGAGAATGAGTGAAATCCAAGATTGGGAAACTCCATTCCCTCCTCTAGTGCGGAATATTTTCATTATAGTGTTAATTGGAATGAAAATGGCCGAAGAAAACAATTACTGTATTAATCAAATACGACATCAATTTTGTTGGTACACTTTGTGTGACAACAGCTTCTAGTTTCGTAATTAGTCATTTTGTTTATCTTTGTAATTGTAAATGTTTAAGTTTGTCTAAGTAGGTATGTAAGTTCGTAAGAACTTAAAGTAGGTACGAACTTAGATACATACGAACTTAGGACATACGAACTTAGACATACGAACTTGTCTAAGTTCGTACGAACTTACCTAAGTTCGTATGGGCCTGGACATGGGCTAAGTTCGTAGGGCCCAGCCCATACGAACTTGAGCTCAATATATGTCTATGTTCGTACGAATTTAGTAATAAGTTTGGAGAGCAGATTTTCAGTTGTCTTGTGTGAGAGAGAAAACGTTTGTATTGAGGGTTTAGTCTTGATTGAATGTAAAGATTGGTTATATTCAATAAAGACGTGTTTATTAGTGTTCTTTACATATTCGCAATAAATTGTTGATTATCGTTAGGTATATTCAAGGATTCCGCACTTGTTTATACTTGAATATCTCGTAGATCCAGACCCCAGGAACCTACAAGTGGTATCAGAGCCTTTAAACAATTCGTTTTAAGGTTAGGGATATTGAAACGATAAAGAACGATCGATCACGAACGATTTTGACGTTAAAATCTCTGATTTTCACGTTCAAAAGTGTTAAAGTTCACTAATTAGGTGTTTAGATTCGAAAACGGTGCATTTGGATAGCCCAGATTCGAAAATTTGCGAATTAGGGTTTTGACAGTTCGTCGTACGAACCTACTGTATACGTACGAACCTACTATATTCGTACGAACCTAGAGTCTCCTACGAACTTACCGACATCTGTAAGTTCGTACGAACGTAGACCATTCGAACTTACTCAAGTTCGTTGACCATTCGAACTTACTCAAGTTCGTTGACCATTCGAACTTACTTTGACCTTCGAACTTACTTAAATTCGTACACTTTTGTTGACCTTCGAACCTACCAGTAACTTTTATAGAATTCGAAAAAAAAAAAAAAAAAAAAAAGAGTTATTTGGCGGGAAATTTCTAAAAATTTTCTTTCATCTAAAGTTGAATTTAGGCTTACCTTTGTCTAACTTTGGTTTGAGAAAAATTTCAATTTTACACAGAAAATTTTCGAGAAATTTTTTGGAGGGAAATTCGGTACTATTTAAATTACGATGTCGAATCTAAACAAACTTATAGAGATGGACCATGAAGTTGGGAAATCTACTTCTCCACCAAAACTGCTAAAGGCTGAAGATTATTTTTGGTGGAAAGAGCGCTTTGAATCATTTGCTAAATACAATGATGTTAAGATGTGGATCTGCATAAGTGAAGGATATGATGCACCTACCTATGACTTTAACGGAAAACCAAAGGTGTATTCTTATTCAGCCATGAAAGATGAAGATAAACGTATGTATGAGGCAGAGAATAAAGCGCTATCTGCTCTTACTATGTGCTTGCCTCAAGAGATCAAGCATACATTTCCTAAATACAATACTTCTCAGGAGCTTTGGTTAGCTTTAGAGAAGCGATTTGAAGGAAATGAACAGATTAAGGAGAACAGAGCAGATTTGCTTACAAAACAGTTTTATGTTTTTAAGCATCTAAACGGCGAGTCATTAGAAGATATCATCACTAGATATTATCACTTAATGACTGAGATGAACAATATAGGACTCAAATTCACTGACATTGTCAAGAATAATAAACTTCTAGAAGCGTTACCTGCTAAATGGGATATCTACTCTTTATTGATTAAAGAGAGCAGTGATTACAAGACACTGACGCTTGAAGAGGTTGTAGGGAAACTGAGAGTGTATGACTTGAACATGAAGAAGAAAGAGACGGGATCTGATCAGGTTCAAGATCCCAGTGTTTATCACGGGACTAAGTCTGAGTCTACTTCATCTACAAGTAATGGAGTAACAGCTTTCTTTACTGGAGAGTCCGAAACAAATAATGTTATCAGAAATTCTGACGGCAGTGTTTGTTATATTGCTTCATCTGGAGATTCAGGCAAAGATAGGAACCCAACATCTGGAATCACTCAAGGGTTCAAATCAATGTCTATGAGCATGAAGTCAGCTGAGAATCATCTTGCGATGCTTGCATCATTTGTGGCATCTCACGAAAACTTCATTCAGGGAAAGATCACTGATCCTGCGATGCTTACTGAGGACTATGATCAGATTGACCCTGATGATTTGGAAGAGATGGACTTACAATGGCAAATGGCCATGATCGCAAGAAGAACACAAAGGTTCATGAATCGCACTGGTCGGAAGTTTGTAGGAGGAAAAGTTGGTTTTGATAAGACCAAAATCAAGTGCTATAACTGTGATGGTTTCGGGCACTTTGCACGGGAATGTCAAAGACCAATGAGAGAACAGGCTTCGCACCAGGGAAGACCGGGATACTCGTTTCAAGGAACATCTGGAGGAACTTCAAACTCTGGAAATACTTCAAACTCCAGAGCTTTGGTGGTTCAAAATCAAGAAGGTTCTTATGATTGGAGTACTCAAGTGAAAGACTCTCAGGCATTTATGGCATCAGTGGACGGGGAAACGTCTGAGAACACGGTTAATGATGATTCAGAGAACGCTGAAGAGAAGAGGGCTGAGGATGAAGTATCTACTTCAGAGACCAGGATTGTCAAGCTAGAATCAACTGATACAATGAGTACGAGGGATTTCATAGCGTACATGGCAAACTTGGATGCTGAGAAGCATAAGGTATTTTTAAATTTAGACTCTGTTGTAAATGCATGTGTATTATGTACTAACTTTGCAGAGCAGGCTGAAAAGTTAATGGAATCATCAAATTCTGTGACTGCTCAGTTAAACTTATTGAAAGAAGAAAACTCAATCTTAAGACATAGAAATACTGAGCTGGTTAATAAATCAAATTCTGATGAAAAAGATTTAAAATTTTTAAAAGATACAGTTAACGAGCAGCGTCAAATAATTGACTTGGCTCATGAACATGTATCAGATTTAACCAAACAGTGTTATGAAAAAGAAAAGGAATTAGCAGATGCTAAAGTGAAAATTGCTGAACTTCATCAGAAACTTGAGATGAGACGCTTCTCAATTGACACTCTAGACAATATGCTAAGTGTTCAAAAATCGCCATATGATCATAGTGGAGTGGGATACCATGAAGTACCCCCACCATTCAATCATAATTATTCTTTCATTAATACACCTGAGCTGTCACAAGAACCTGACTCTATTAATCAATCAGCGGTCTCTGAAAAGTTTGGAACAAAGAGAGCTGAGTCTGGTTCTGCTACTGATATCTTAAAATCTGAAACTTCCATGACATCTAAAACCACTCTTAAAAAGAAAGTTTCTTTCGAAAATAAGGGTGTGTTGGAAGTAAATCTAGAACCTAAACACAGTATTAAGTTTGTGAAACCTACATCTGAAAATGTTCATGACCAAGGTAAACAAACAGAACACGACTCATCTCCAACTTTACCTAATTTGGACAAACAAAAGTGTCTCAAGGCTCCTAAAAAGGCCTCGGAGAAACTTTCTTGCTTTTTATGTCACCAAAAGGGACATGTAGTAAGTATATGTCCAAACAAAGGTAAAGACATAACATTAACAAAGGTGAAGAAAGACCAATCACCTGTTAAAGCTAGCACTTCTCAAGCAAAGTTAAATACATCACCTGAGAAGACTAGCGTAAACAAGAACATGGCAAGTGTTTTCCAGGATGAAATTAAAATTAAAATTAAGGAAAATGCTGAAACATCGAGTAAAACTGGAATAGGTTATCAGAGAACTCCTAGTTTTCAGAGATCTCAACCACGTTTTACTCCAGTGAAGTTTTCGATAAATGATAGTCCTCGGACCACTACTCCTTCTAAAGGAAGTTATTCGGGAAAAACCATTCGATTGAAAACTCCACAACGTTTTCAAACACTAAATAAAAGTATTTCTAACAAACATAGTAATAATAGGAATTCTCAGAATTCAAACTATCAATCTAATGTTAGATCTACATCAAACCCAAGGCAAGTAAGTCAGAGACTATTTCAAAAATCTCCGGAACGAACGCCTAGTGGAAGTTCATCCCATTCCTCAACTAGTAAGAATTCTAGAGAATCCAAGTCTCTTGAAAAGAGAGATGGATATCTAAAAGAATTCTCATTTGTTGATAAGGATGGCCGACCCAAGACCGTGGTGGCTTGGGTCCCCCTTAATACCTAATGATTTTCATCTTTGGTGCAGGAGCTAATAAGACGCGCTAGGAACTGGTGGTATGTTGATAGCGGTTGCTCCAGGCACATGACGGGGGAAAGGCAGCTTTTGATGGATTTTGCACCTAAAAGGGGAGGCCATGTAAACTTTGCAGGCGCAAAAGGAGGACAAATCACGGGATCAGGATCTGTCACTAATGGGAAAATAACGCTAGAGCAAGTCAACTATGTTGAGGAGCTAAAGCATAATCTCATGAGTGTTTCTCAGATTTGTGACAAAGAACATTCTATTCATTTCACAGATAGAGAAGCCTTGATCCTGAAACCCGGATTTGTGATACCTGACGAGTGGATTATCATGAGGGCACCAAGAAAAAACGATACTTATGTGATAGACATGAGTGTCGCAGAACCTTCTACGGCGTCAACATGTTTATTATCCAAAGCTTCGGAGCTTGAGTCACAATTATGGCATAGGAGAATGGCACATCTGCATTTTCGGAAGATGAATTTCTTAGTCCGACATGGTTTAGTACAGGGTGTTCCATTGCAGAGTTTCGGGCTAGAAGACAAGTGTGTGCCGTGTCTGAAAGGGAAACAGCATAAGAAGTCTCACAAGTCTAAAACTCATAACTCCATTGCCACACCATTTGAGCTCCTTCACATGGATCTTTTTGGACCGGTGACTGCAAGGAGCATTGGTGGTAAACACTACTGTTTAGTTGTGACCGATGACTACTCACGATTTTCTTGGGTATTTTTCTTGGGTACCAAGGATGAGACAACATCGACGCTGATGAACTTCTTCACCCAGGTAAAGCACCAGTATAATCGAGGAGTAAAGAAGATAAGGAGCGACAATGGCACAGAGTTCAAGAACACACTGTTGAACGTCTATTGCTTAAGCAAAGGAATTCAGCATCAGTTCAGTGCTCCCTATGAGCCACAGCAGAATGGAGTCGCAGAAAGAAAAAATCGGACATTGATTGAAGCAGCACGGACAATGCTTGCTGATTCAAAACTTCCCGTCATTTTCTGGGGGGAAGCCGTGAATACAGCCTGTCACGTCTTAAATAGGGTTTTAACTGTTAAAAGACTTAACAAAACCTGTTATGAACTTTTACACGGTCGAAAACCGAATCTACTAGGTTATGAACCGTTTGGTGTTCCATGTACCTTATTGAAAACCAGGAATCAACCGAAATTTGGTGAACGGGCTGACGAAGGATTCTTCGTAGGTTATGTTGCTGGTTCACCTAACAAACGGGTTTACAACAAGACGACTGGTCGTGTTGAGATTGTCTTTAACATTGAAGTCACAACACACTCACCAGCAGATCACATAGGACCCGAGTGGTTATTTAACTATGATGCTGTCTTCAAGTCATTCAATGTTCCTCTCCTAAGTGATAGTGGCACTTCGGGATTGGAATATTCAATTCTGGATGATGATGCTGACGGTTCAGCACCAAGATCCAGTATTTCATGTTCCGACACTTCAACAGGTAACGGAAAAGCAATTATTCAAGAACAGATAGAAGATGTTGATCCGCGTTCGAATGAACAACCTTCAACTTCAGCAGCTACAAGTTCCGACAAAGTCCATTTCGAAGAAGATGTAACAACTGAGGGGGAGATAGGGTCAAACCTTGAATCTGATATACCTGTTGATACTACTGTCTCGACACGAGTTAACAAAGATCATCCAATCGAGAATATCATTGGTGATCCTAGTTCAAGTGTAAAGACACGTAGAGGTATTATTGAAAGCACTAGTCTTTATGTATCCATCCAAGACTCTGGGATAATACATAAATGTTTATATAGTTGCTTTATCTCTCAAGTGGAGCCGAAGAATGTTCAGATGGCTCTAAAAGACAACTCATGGGTAGAGGCAATGCAAGAGGACCTTGCACAGTTCAAAAAGCTCAAGGTATGGGAGCTTGTTGATCTACCTAAGGGAGAGTTTGCGATAGGCACCAAATGGGTGTTTAAGTGCAAACGTGATGATCGCGGGATTGTCACAAGGAACAAGGCCAGAGTGGTGGTCAAGGGATTTAATCAGCAGGAAGGGATAGATTATACAGAGGTTTTTGCCCCGGTAGCAAGGCTGGAAGCCATTCGACTATTTCTGGCATATGCTGCGTACAAAAAGATGAAAGTCTATCAGCTGGACGTCAAGAGCGCCTTCCTGTATGGGAAAGTACAAGAATTAGTGTATGTCGAACAACCGCCAGGGTTCTCGGATCCAAACCATCCAGACCGGGTCTATAAATTGGACAAGGCTCTGTATGGATTGCATCAAGCACCTCGGGCCTGGTATGAGACACTGTCTACCTATCTCTTGGACAATGGGTTCAAGAGAGGCAAGATAGACAGTACACTATTCATTCAATGGAAAAAGGCGGATTTCTTACTTGTACAGGTCTACGTCGATGACATCATCTTTGGGTCATCTGACGAGAACATGTGCAGAGAGTTTGAGCAGGTAATGAAGCGGAAGTTCGAGATGAGTGCTATGGGGGAGCTGAACTTCTTCTTAGGATTACAAGTGGATCAAAAGAAAGACGGGTTTTTCATTCATCAGACCAAGTACGTGCATGAAATGCTTGCACGGTTTGCTATGGAAGACTGTTCGTCATTCAGTACTCCAATTCCCGTAAACCACAACCTTGGACCAGATACAGAGAGTTCCGAAGACGTGGATCCAACTCAGTATCGGGCGATTATCGGATCGCTCATGTATTTAACTGCTTCACGACCTGACATAACATTTGCTGTTTGTTTGTGTGCTCGATTTCAGGCTAACCCAAAGGAATCTCACATGAAGGCTGCGAAGAGGATATTGCGATATCTAAAGGGAAAACCGAAGTTCGGTCTTTGGTATCCCTCCGGAGGCAATTTTGACTTCGTGGCTTACACTGAACAGGTTAAGGGGGAGTCTAGTCAACATCTGATAAAGCTTTATGAAACTACAGAGATAGTTGAAGACATGAAAGCTGAAGATATCAGAAGATTGTGAAAGATTTGTGTTGAAAAGGGTATGTATGCTGGTCGCCATTGAAGATTACAAAGATTAAAGACTGAAGACAACTAGAGCTATTGTCAAGGGGGAGTCTGTTGGTACACTTTGTGTGACAACAGCTTCTAGTTTCGTAATTAGTCATTTTGTTTATCTTTGTAATTGTAAATGTTTAAGTTTGTCTAAGTAGGTATGTAAGTTCGTAAGAACTTAAAGTAGGTACGAACTTAGATACATACGAACTTAGGACATACGAACTTGTCTAAGTTCGTACGAACTTACCTAAGTTCGTATGGGCCTGGACATGGGCTAAGTTCGTAGGGCCCAGCCCATACGAACTTGAGCTCAATATATGTCTATGTTCGTACGAATTTAGTAATAAGTTTGGAGAGCAGATTTTCAGTTGTCTTGTGTGAGAGAGAAAACGTTTGTATTGAGGGTTTAGTCTTGATTGAATGTAAAGATTGGTTATATTCAATAAAGACGTGTTTATTAGTGTTCTTTACATATTCGCAATAAATTGTTGATTATCGTTAGGTATATTCAAGGATTCCGCACTTGTTTATACTTGAATATCTCGTAGATCCAGACCCCAGGAACCTACAAATTTCATGACTCCTTTCGTGTCTAAGAACCCGAGAGGGGTGTATCTTAACTACAGAGACCTTGATGTTGGTACTAGTAACGTCGGGAACAATAGTTATGCGGATGGTAAGGTTTATGGAGAAAAGTATTTAACGATAAATTTTGATAGGTTGGTGAAAGTGAAAAGTATGGTCGATCAAGGTAACTTTTTTACAAATGAACAAACTATACCACATCTAACCGAAAGGATATGATGATTGCATACTTGCTATATTTTCTGTTCATCTTTTGGCCAAGTCCCCTTCTTAGATGAGACTTCCTTAAAATGATGATTATAAACTGTGTTTCAGAGATTTTTTTTTAAAGAGAAAATAAAGAATTTGAAAAGAAGTGAAAAATAGATAGGTGTTTTTCATATTTTTAGAGAGGGAAAAGGAAAGAAATGGAGATGGAATTGTCTGAGAATTTCTTTCCTAATTTTCCTCCCAATTTGAGCTCATTTGAAGGATCGGAAGTTATATCACGTATCTTTTTTATCTTTTATAAAAAAAATCTAGTTTATTTTCTTTCCCCTTTATTTCAATTTGAGAACACCAAAACTAAATTTTTAATGACTCAACTGTTCTTCTTTCCAATACTTTTAACTTTTTTCTTTTCTTTTTACTTCATTTAAAATTCTAGAACAAAGTGTTAGTTAAAGAATGATATGGTCACTTGATGTTCATTTTTATTATACGTTTATGTTTTTGATGTGCCAAAGTAAGTAATAACTCATTGCTCTAATATACGAGTTAAAGATTGTCAAGTGAATTTACACTTAGTAAACCACTAACTAGTATCAACTCAAATATAGTTTTGACTAAGCCTAATCATTATTTTTTTTTAACTACTCAACGATCTAACTCTTTCAGACCAACTCAAGTTAAGGTCTAACCAACAAATTGTCTTTGAGTTAAGAAAAATGTATATTTATGAAGTTACGAATAAATAAGTTCATAAAATCAACAAACATCTACAAATGCATTTATAATAGAGTTAAGTTTCTTAAAATATAAATCACTATGTGTTGACTTTTGTTAATGTGTACACAATTAAATTGACCATCATCGTGTGTACGAAAATATTATTTTGACCTAGAGTAACTTACACAACAGATTACATGTTATTATTATGTTTTTTAATAATATTTATGTTAACATCGCATCCACATCAGCTGCGAATTCATCTTATTTATGACACTTCATTATTTAATTATTTATAAAATATAAATGTTATACTTTAATTATTTGTACATTTTATGAGGATTTCTTGTACTTTTCTTCATCTTCTTCATTTATCACCACCATCAACCACCACAGCTACCACCATCATCAATCGCTATTAAAAAATCTAAACAACCATTAAAACATTCAATTTCACATACGACAACCATTAAAACATTCGGTTTTTCATAACTCATCATCATAATCATCAAACCTAAAGAGATGATGAAGTCTATAAATGACATCAAAACATATTCTCCCTAATCAGAGACCCACTCATCTCCCAATTCTCTCCCCACAGCACCAACATCACCACCCTTGAAGAGTACGCTTTCTTCCTTCGCAGCAACGCCATTCTCCGTCGTACAACACCGACGACCTCGACACTGATGACGGTTTCGATTTGGACATCACTTCCAAACTTACATCGAAACTTAAATCAAACACAACACATGACCACCACAACCACAACAGCTACAGATTTGAACAACCTAATCTAGATCTTGAAATTAGAAATCGGAGGTAGTGTAACCAAATTCATCGAAGAAGACGAACCATATTCGTTAGAGATGGTGCTTGCGTGTGGTCGCGATGGTGGATAGTCTATTACGACATAAACAAAGAACTTTTTGTGTTTGTAATTATTGTTCTTCATATCACAATTGGTTGCCGTTGGTTTCTTGTATCAACATGCATTCTTTGTACTCGAACTAGTTTTTTTTTGTTACGATTTAGTAATATGAGTTAGAGTAGATGATTTATGTTCTTCAAGTTCGGTTAGGGGTTTCCATTTTGATGGTGTTCATGCAGGGGAGAAGAAAGTGAGAAAGAAAAAAAATGACATCTCACTTAATACATGGAATTAGAAAGAAAAAAATAGGTAACTTTGTACACGTAAGCATTTCACGTGTTATAGCCCATTTTACACGTACAATGGTAAAAAATAATAGCTACATATATACAATGGTGATAAATTTAGTTATGTACACATTAAAGAAGTCGACTTATAGTGTGTACATTTACAGACACTTAAACCTTATAACGTTACTCCCTTCGTCTCATATTTATAGTCTCGGTTTCCAAAACTTGACCCTTATAATATTACTTCCTCCATCTCATGTTTATAGTCTAAGTTTTTCATTTTTAGATGCACCCAATTAACTGTCCACTTTCAAAGGTAGATGCTTATAATTAACTAAAGTTTTAATATTATCTCTACTTTATATGTATGTCATAAAAAGGATTGCAGAAAGTAAGAGTAAAATTATCATCTTACACAATAGTACCATGTAGTGATTATATTTTTTTGGTCTGCGTGTTTTTTAGTTGTGAACAATAAATTTGGGACGAAGAGAATATAAATTTGAAACCATCTAGAAAAAACTTCAAAACGTAAAAACGTTCTAAAAATTCATGAAATTTTTTAATCATTTTGTATAAAATATTGGATATGTATATATTATGTTATACATCTATGATTTATATATGCCTTATATTTTGTAGCACGCATTAAAAAATGATACTTTCTTATAACATGAAGTTGATACAAACTGTCTGTTTTGTATTCATACATTTAACGACAATCACATCATTATACAACACATAAATAATTACTTAATCTCGATAACAACAAAAGTTGCATAACATTAACTAGGTTTAAAAAACTAATACGTAACAATAATAATTCATACAAATATCAGATACGGAGTATTATTTATTGGATTAAAATTTATTATACAATCATTACATAAACGAAGCGATTAACATAAATTTTCATATCTAATCTCATAAAAGACGCTGGTTAATGAACAAGTGGTACATTATATCATAGAAATAGGTTGGTTTGAATTTTTGATGTTGATGGTTGTGGGATCATACCAACGGCTATTCCGAAATCCAACTTCATTGATCGGGTGATATCGATGTTGTGAACCCGTCAATGATTCATATAATTAAGTCAAACTCAGAAACAGTCAAACAAACTGTAGCTTTTGATTAAACTGCATTAGTATATCTTCTGCATATGTTATTTCCTAAAATTTTGTACTAATTAGAATTTGAAGGATTTGGAATTTGATTCGCAAAGGATATACGAACGTATTAGAATAAGGTGTGCGTTTGGTTACAGATACTAAAAATGAAACTCATAAAATTTGATACAATTAAAATTAGTACGACTGTATACTATATTTTAACACTATGTTGGTTTGATGTCGATGGTCATGGTATCAAGCCGGCGGCTATTCCAAAATTCAACTTCATAGATTATGTGACATGGACCCACCATGTTTTGTTCAAGTCAAACTTAGCAAAAATCAAACAAACTATAACTTTTGATTAAGTTGTCTATAAATATATCTTCTGCATTTGTTGTTTCTTACTTATGCATTCTTTCCCATTGAACAATACATGAATGCAATGAAGTTTTCTTACCCTTCATTTCAATTACTCTTATTACCTTTTATTTTCCAATCTTTTACATTTGCATTTGATGATTCAATCTACGAAACCTTTCTTCGATGTATGTCATACCGAAACTCATTCGATCAGGTCTCATCAATAATCTTTACTCCAAACAATTCTTGGTACACATCAACTTTACAAGCCTACATCAAAAACCAAAGATTTAATACATCAACTACCCCTAAACCCATAATCATTGTCACCCCATTGTTCGAAACCCATGTTCAATCCGCAATCATTTGCACCAAGGAGATAGGAATGAACCTTAGAATTCGAAGTGGGGGTCATGATTTTGAAGGACTGTCATATGTCTCGTATTCGAACTTTGTTCTACTCGATATGTCCAATATTCGTTCAATTGAAATCAATATTGAGGAAGAAACCGCGACGGTTCAAGTAGGTGCATTTGTTGGTGAACTTTATTATCGAATTTGGGAGAAAAGTAAAGTTCATGCTTTTCCAGCAAGTGTATGCCCAACTGTAGGAATAGGTGGGCATATAAGTGGTGGTGGATATGGTAATTTGATCCTAAAATACGGGCTAACTGTTGATAATGTTATTGATGCAACAATAGTTGATGTTAAGGGTCGGGTTTTGGATAGAAAATTGATGGGAGAAGATCTTTTTTGGGCAATACGAGGAGGGGGAGGGGCGAGTTTTGGAGTTGTACTTTCTTATAAAGTAAAACTCGTTCGAGTTCCAGAAATTGTAACCGTTTTCAGAGTGTTCAAAACATTGGAAGATAACTTAACCAATCTTTTTAACCGGTGGCAATACGTAGCGGATAAAATAGATAGAGATTTATTCATAAGGTTAAATGTAGGGGCTAATGCTATCAATAAGACGATAAATGCTAAATTTATAGCATTGTTTCTAGGAGATGCCGATCACCTTGTTTCGGTGATGAACGAGAGGTTCCCAGAATTAGGTATACAGAAAGACGATTGCAAAGAAATGAGTTGGATTGAATCTGTGCTTTTTTGGACAAACGCCGACAATGCACCATTGGATTTTTTGCTACAAAGAAATGGTAGTATACCAAATTATGCAAAACGTAAGTCGGATTACCTACAAAGCCCACTTCCTAGAGTCGGGATCGAATCTTTATGGCAAAAAATGATGGAACTAAATATGGTTGGGCTATCGTTTAACCCGTATGGTGGGAGAATGAGTGAAATCCAAGATTGGGTGACTCCATTCCCACATCGAGCAGGTAATATTTGCAAAATTGAGTATAGTGTTAATTGGAATGATAACGGAACGGAAGCAAAGGATTACTCTATTAGTCAAATACGACATCTTCATGATTTCATGACTCCTTTCGTGTCTAAGAACCCGAGAGGTGCATTTTTTAACTATAGAGACCTTGATCTTGGCACGAGTAGTGTCGGGAACAACAGCTACGCGGATGGTAAGGTTTACGGAGAACAATACTTCAAGAAAAATTTCGATAGGTTAGTAAAAGTAAAAAGTATGGTCGATCGGGGTAATTTCTTTACAAACGAACAAAGTATACCACCTCTAACGAAAAGGATATGATATCTTCTTACTTGCTACGGAATGACTTTGGTAGAATGTGAGAAAATCATCAATCAAGATGTCACGGTTCAAACCAGGTAGAAGATAACGTGTATATGTGTGATGGGTTGTATTTCCTTTCTTAAAAAAAGAAATTACATACTTGCTATATTTACCTTTACAAAATTATTGATTATAGTTCAAGTATAAAATGGTTATGTCATGTTCATTGTTTTTACCAGTTTACATTTTTGATGTGCCAAAGTAATTATCTTATAATAAATAATATCTAATATCTAATTTTTGAAGTGTTATAAATAATAGGTTTATATTTGGTTTACATTTTCGCATTACTTTTCATTTGTTTGTTGATTGTGTGGTTTAATTGTTTATGTTGTTTGGGTTCAAAAATTCCCATCATGTATGTATGTGTAGTCGTGTAGAGATATACGATTATACGTACGTGATATTGTCAAAAGGACAATATTCATTTCTTTTATAAATAGAATGTTTTTAACTGTTACGAAATGATGTGTTTAAACACTATCTGTTTAAATCTGTTTTCTTTCGCAATATTTGGGTTAGACCTTTGAGTTAGTTAAAAAGATGAAAAATGATTGAGCTTAGATTATGAAGACACATCACACAAGGCCCCGAGTGCTTATAGAGCCTTGTTAGAATTGTTAATGGCAATTGTGTGAAATTTATGAGAATTTATTCGTATGAATTATGTCTATTTTTTAACCTATATTGTTAAGTTCATATAGCAAAAACTCATTATGAATATTTACAATAAATGTAGGTCCGTTTTTACTATAAATAAATATTTAAACCGGTTGAAAATATGAGAATAACATATTAACATAGATAATGATTTAGGTATGTTAAGGTCAAAAGAAGTAAAACAATTTACCATTTAATCACTAACTTCTCACATGCACATAAACAGTGTTTCTTTTACACTAACTTTACCCAACC
This sequence comes from Logfia minima, assembly GCA_963921325.1. Lineage (NCBI taxonomy): Eukaryota > Viridiplantae > Streptophyta > Magnoliopsida > Asterales > Asteraceae > Logfia > Logfia minima. The sequence goes on from OY992768.1 coordinate 12,872,729, forward strand.
CGCATGATATTATCATTACGGATCGTTTCCTCTGAAACCATATATTTTGTGATTTCAATAGATCCATAAATGTAATCAAAATTTGATAACAAATACAATTCTTAAAATAAAAAATACAAAACAAGTATACTTTTTACTGCTTACTTGCTTACCATGAAAGAAATAGAGTTGCAAACAAGATAGGTCCACCACCCACCATTCTCATCCAAAGTGCAAAACCCACGTTGAGAGAGCCCACCTTAAATAGAGAGACGGGCCCAATTTTTAAATTTTGAACGTATAAGAATTATGATGCCCTTTACCGTATTGGGGATGACAATCATGATGCGTTGACAATATAATTAATCTACATTAAAGTGATCGATTTTCATTTGGATGATTCATAGATCTAAAATCAATGTTTGTTATTCAAAATTTTACTTTGTAACATTTTAGGATCGATACCTATATTTATCATTTTAGAGCATATAGAATGGAACTTATGTGTCCACTGTTTTTTGGGGTTAATATCGGTTGGCCAAGGTTAACCACTCCTTGTTGACACTAAAGGCCGATGTTGAGTTTCTAAACACCGGTTAATCCGGTGTTAACCCTTTTTTTTTCTTTTTTTTTCTTTTGATTTCATTTGTTTAAAAATATTTTATGGACATCTTATCACTATAATTTTAACGTTTAACCACTTCTTCAAATTGCATACCTGATGGTAAACTCAGTGTTGAAAGTTAACACTGAGTTTAACATCGGATCATTCTTTGTACTTAATACACAATTTTAATATCTTTATCAAAAAGTGTGATAAATATATCATTATTGTTTCTTATACCGCTTATTAAAATCACTAGTGTTTCTAATCTCAAGCACGAGCAATATGGATGTCTTTAGCACCTATTGACGTGCAATGTATCAAATAGTGTCCAACACATCTATACACTAACACATTGTCTTTATATTGACAAAACGTTAATAACCGCTCGTTGCCTCTACACTAATTGCAATAATCTAGCTATATGTCTTTACTTTCACTAATAGGACTTCGTTTTGACATGCAAATCAAATAAAGCTTTGGATTTTTGACAAGTTTCTCCAAACGACAGCTTGAAGATGAGTTTTTTTGTCAATAAATTGTTGTTCTTACATTCGAAGAACGTTTTCTAGTTTCATTGGGAATTCAATGTGTTCATTTGAGTCAAGTTTTATTGTTAGGAAATAGCAAAGGTCTTATAATCTCATTATTTATTCTTTCACGAGTTTGTCATGATCCCACTTATTCATGAAAGATTTTCAACATGTTCCGCATTTATATCACCAAAATATATCATTATTTACATTACCAAACTCGTCATTAGGAAAAGAATTTGGATTCAAAGTTGCGTTGCATTGCATTTGTTCATGTTCTTTAGGATACATATTGTAAAGGCTCAATATCAAGAAATGAAAATGATCCTTTGGCCATGTTTATGTAGTTTATTGGTTTCTGTTAAGCATTTAATGGGCTCGTTTAATAAGGGCTATGTCTACGTGGGCCATGCACTTTTTCTACAAAAATCGCTAATAAAATAAATTAATGTGAAAAATAATAATAAGTGTATACTTCGAGAGAGTGCGAGAAGGGCGATTATTAAAACAATCAACTACATGTTGTAGTTGAACCTCTCGTTCACGTTCACATAATTCACACACGTACATGGATGTCCATACACATACATGTTATATGTGTATAATCTCTTAAACGAAAAAAATAAAGTTATGATATTATTATAATTATAAACTATTTATAATTATATTATTATAGCTATTTAATATCGTAAATTATTTTCGATTATTGAGTTTAATGAAAATTAAATATGGTTAATAAAATCTGTTAACTTTTGCAATTTGTTACCATCAACTTTGTTGAAATAAAACCAAGTTAACACACATTTGCTACATTATAATTACGATTAATAATGATTTAATTTTTAAAGTTTTATATTTTTCGTTTTAATTTTTAAAATTTTTCTCTTTTTTTTTATATTTTAAAATTTTAAAAGTTTGATAGTTTAAATTAGTATTTTATAATTATTTTATCATGTTTAATTTAATTATTTAACTTTCACAAGTTTAGTGATTTAACTCCAATAAAATATGCAAACTCAAAAAGTTAAATTATTAGTAAAATCTTAAATGAAAAAGTTACCTATTTTTTTGATGTTGATCAGTGGTAATATACAATTAAAGAAGATGTTTGTAAACTGATTGTATATACACATGAATAGAGACAGAGCCAAGTATTTTGAGACATGTATAGAGAAGACACGTGGCAAGAGGAAAGGTGGGTAAGATGGAAATGACTTATGTGTATCTCCTCCCCTTGCCCTTTTACCAGAACCCACCCAGCTTTTTCAAATATAAAATTAAAAAGGAAATTAAGAAATAGAAAACTCTAGTAGAGTGCAAAACAACTTGTGGCCACAAATTTTTGGGCAACTACTATTATTTTATTTTTACTATATTTTCCTTTTAAATAATCCTACCCACATATTATGTGGTCCACAAACATCAGTCAATATCTCTCTTCCTTTTTACACAACAAAATATCGTAATCTTATCGATATCTTGTTTTTTAATATAATTTAGATTTAGACTATTTTAATATTTAATATTTAATTTAATCTATCCCAATTCAGTAAAGATACTAAATCTTACACATGATAGATTGTTATTGTCCATGACTAGCTTTACTTTTTTCTAATGACTCGGTAATAAGTAGTAATATTAATATTAAGATTAATTTAACAAAATAATATATCTGATTTACGACGTTTCTTGTAGGAAAAAAGCACAAATATGGTTCTTTTAATATAATATACATTTTTAAAAACGGCCCAAAAGAATCAAGATTCCCGACATAGACCCTTTACATTAAAATCAAACTCCAAACTATCCTTGTTTTGTTGGATCTTAATTAGTGTCTCTATTTCCTTATATCGGTCGACAAAAACAAGACTACATCGGCATAACTACAAAGTAAATTACCTTGAACTTCAATTTAAAGCTAAAGCAAAAAAAAAAAACTTGTCTCGGGAGACGAAACAAGCGAACATTTGTTACAAATTAATTTCAACTAAAAGTTCATTTGCCTAGCAGACTAATAATATAGAGAGACAACCTTCTAATTATAAAATTGTAATGTAAAGTTGAAGATAAATATATATTCATAAAGTAATATATATTTGTGATTATTGTATCTGAGTACTTATTTTTTTCAAAAATCAAATCAAATCAAATATGATATTTTTTTTTCAAAAATAATAATTTATACTCTCTTAGTCTCGTCTCTATTAGTCACATTATTATATTTATTTGTTAAAATTAAATAATTGTCTACTTTAATAAAACCACATTAAGACCACTCTTTATGGTGCCTTTCGTTTTCCGTCCTACTTTCACCTAACATCCATCCTCCCGTCTTCTCATAGGCACATCACCGTCTTCGAGTGTCGTCCCGGGAGATTCGTCCTGCTGGGAACGGAGTGAGAACAACCATTTATTATATAAAAGCAAATATAAAATTAGAATATTTCATTTGAGTTTTTGATAAAAAGAAAAATGATCATTTACCTGGTAGAATGAGTGGCTGGAGCAGTGACGAAGGAGATGAATACAACCAGAATAAGAATTACAGGTTTATAAAATGACCTAATTTTAAGTAAAGCCCCAAAAATCTAAATTTTAAGCCCATGCTTTTATGGATATGAAAGTCCAATTTTAAAACATCTAGCTCTACTTTTTCTTTCATATTCAATCTACTTTTTTTATTTATCAAAACTTCAAATTAAATTAATTATTATTATTATTGTAACTTACTTTTTTTAATTATGATATTTTTTATTATTAATATAAATGCATTTGTATTAATATTTAAAAAATGACGTGGCACTGAAAAGTTCATTCTAGTGTCATCATAGGGACGTTTAGTCATAGATTAGTCCTCAGTCTGATGTGACACTAATATGAAGGTTAGTCCTCAATTTTAGATATGTCACCATAAAAAGTGGTCTAAGTACTCATTATCTTACCTAATACACTAATTAATTAATATAATTACAATTTTGAAAGTCGTATATGCTTCAAGTATAGGGGTACATGTGACACCCTATCAATTAAACACCTCGTCGATTAAAGTAGGACAGATGCACGAACATGCATGTAGATAAGTGAAGTTTGGAATCGTAATATGCTTGTTCTTAACTTTTGTTGTATCTTAAATTCCACGGTATTGAAAAAACAAATATAATTGTATGTTTTTCTTATGGTGATCATTTTATTAGTTGGCGACATCTTTTATTTGGGACCAAACATTTTCTACAAATTTCAGAATCGCTCTTTAGATTTAATTCTCATTTGTAATGCATTTTTAGAAGTCAAGCATATGCAAGGCCCTACATAATTCAATACAAGGCCCTACATAATTCAATAGATGTAATCAAATTGAGCTTAACTACCCAAGTAAAACTTGTTACACTTAGGCGATTCAATGTTGAAGTCATAATTATTTTCTTCTAATATAAATCTTTCATTTATGTGTTTTAATTATTTATGTTCTAAGTTATTATCGCGTTGGACGATATATAAATCGTCCATGTAGGCTACTTTGTTCAAATAATCTCACAAGTGATCGTTTGATTAATATTACCATCTTTTTCATTACAAAAATAAAATAATATAACGAATCATGTGCTAAAAGTTAAAAATCTATATACTTGATTTTCATCAAAGACAAAGATCAAGGACCCTTATGACAATTTTAAATCATTAGCAATTGTTATGCACAAACCATAAAGCCTAAAGGACCAAATATTCAAGTTCTCAAATGCTGTCCAACGTGTTTATTGGTGGTCCCTTTGTAATTATAATATCTCAGTATATAACTTGACCTAGTAAATAAACAAACATAAATAACTTATTTATAAAACATTTAATACAAAATTACAGGTGGCGGAGCAAATGAAGAGAGGACGGCGAGTGGGAAATATGACGTGGAGAAAAAGTGCAAGTGTGAAACTCACCGGAAGCCTCATATCATATGGGCCTCATCCTCATCGTTATCTTCACGAGCCTACGCGCCCAAACCCGCCCTTTCATTTCCCATCCACAACTTATGGTTTGGCGACGTGTCTTCTTTGTATGTCTCTTCACGCGCCTCGTACTTTAGCGGCTAAGATATTTGCTTCTCTTCTCCTTGTCACATAAAATAAAAAGAAAACAATAATTAGAACATAGTTTATCCGTCATGATCCACTCCAAACAAGTACACATCGTTACATACTTATATTTATCGTATGTATTTAAATTAAGAAAACTTGTTGATAAAATAATGATTGAGAGTTGTGTTAAAATCAAAGATGAAGATTGAAAGGAAAAGGTCAAAACAGTACATAAATTAATGTAAACAAACATGTATAAAGTGGATATATTTATAACACGAATTAATGTTGCAGCTACAAAAATATCGCAAATGCTTGTATAAAATTATGTGATATGACTGCATAAGTGATTCACTACTTACATTGTTATTCTTTTTATTGCCCTTTCTTTCGTATATCATATCATTTTGTAAATTATTTATAAGTTTAGTATTCCTATTTTTAGTCACATTATGCATTACGAGTACTTTTACATAATGGCATATAGGTGTTGTTTCAAATTCAAGCAATCAATTGACTTTTCTGACATACGAATAATAGGAACGTGAGAGAGTGTTTTCTAATTTTCTCTTTTCTATTAAGTTCAACATCGTACTATTTACAATGCATAATTTTGAAGTTACATACTAACAGTACCGGAAGTTCTTGGATTTTTTTCAGCGTTTTTGGACAAAAACACAGGGAGTAAGTTAACCTCATAATGTTAGTTTGTTCGAAGTTAAGCTTTTTATTTTATTTTTTCTTTCTTTTGATTTTATTGGTTAATAAAATATTTGTAGACTTCCTTCAATACCGAGATTAACGTTAAACCATTCTCTTAAAAATCATACCTAATGTTAAATTTAACTTTAAGAGTGAGTTTAACATTGAATGACTCTCTGTGCTCTAATCATTAGCTACATGCTAGACTCACTTAGATCAGAAGTATGACTATTAACAACTAAGTAACTCAATTATCGTTCCGTTTATATTACACATAACAATAAGAATGTATGTTAAATAATAAATATAATGAAGAACGTGACGATATTGGTTTGGGTTTATTATGTCAGGAACCACAAATTTGTCGCATTGCATAATTTTTTCATGAGATTAGTGTAAGAACTAATTTCATAAAAACTTTTTGGATGACTTAAATCTATTATGGATTTCCATTCTTTTTCTATGGCACAAAACACTTTTCATCAATTATAATATGTAAATGGAAAATCATATATATATTCCTCTAACTAAACGTATACTAAATTGCTTAATATACGAGTTTTGCAAAGAATGACACCTTGAATCTCTAAGAAGTGGGGGCGACCTCGTAGTTTTATAATGATTTTTTCACTCCTATCCCCTCATAAGAGGAGGATGCCAAGAGATTCGCTCAACGGCCTAAGGACTACCTGACCTGCCGACCTTCCTGCAATTCAATTCCCTAATGAAATCAACTACCTGTCTAAGTGTACTAGCTGACTTCTCTATTACATAACGCTTCTCACCTGACTTCATAATCACAGCTAAGCTGTCTACTGTGAGGATCTAGCCGTTGCTTCATGCTCACCTTCCTTCAAATAGGCTAGGATTAGTCCGGATCTAACCTTACTGTAGTAAATACTATCAACAGGATGAACTCATTTTGTCTTTCTACGGGATTAAAACAGCATTTCTATAGAGGGATAAAGTGCATAGGTGCATACTTCGTCGTTTATGGGTTATAAACTTTAATGGTACAATCAATGAGTTCAAAACATATTTAAATGGAAAATAGAGTATGAGCACTTAAATACAAAAAGCAAGTAATGAACACGATAATACTTTTCAAGTGATGTCTTCATTACCTTAAAATAAAAAATATCACATGTTGATTGTGAAATTGATTAAGTCAAAGCTTTAATCAAATCAACCTTGACTTTTACAAGATTACTCGAGTTCGCTGATAGCTTAACTTGACCAAGAGAGTGTAAACAGTCTAACATTCACTAACACAATTACACTAGACAAACTAATCATACCAAGTAATGTATACAATCAGTAACCTTATAAAGTACAATTAGTATCAATATATATCCGATAGAAATAACATATTCCTTTTGAAATAATAGAAGAGTTGACATGGCCACATTTCTTTTATCTGAATGGTCGATAATGCTTAAAGCAGTTAACAAAAGATTATTTAGTCTACAAAAGCTCACGCATACATTTTCACTAGTCACGTTTCCAGAAGTAATGTCACACTTTGCATAAGTGGTTTTACAAAGACATACAAATAAAAGCTTTAGCGAGCCATAAAATCAGCTACCAGAACTTTTGTAAGATTATGAAATCAATTTGTTTTTGTCGTTGATTGTTAACTAGTTGCTACAATCCGCAAGAGAAGCTAGCTCTATCCTTTGGCATAGACTCAGTTAGTGCCCAACAGTTATATTATTGTATCTTGATCAACTTTGGAAACATGTCATTCTCCTCTAAAATCAAACATTACCTCACATGATAAGAGCAATAAACATATCTCTTGTCATCACTTAAAATGATAACGACATATGAGTTGAGATATGTTAACTCTTCTACTCGATCAATTCGAAAATACGCATCGATAGTTAAACACATTTAGACTTATACTCGCTTGAGACATATATCCATTTAACGAGTAATATAAAACTCCGTAAATCCAAAGTAGCAAAATTTGTCACAATCATTTTCAGTAACAAAGTTATTATTGTAATAGGAATTAGTGACCAAACGTATTTATATTTAGTCTCTTTTACTATTTTAGATTAATTGAAATGCTTTATGGGTCTTCTAAAAAATGTTATTAGTATTAGATGGTGTGTACTAGTCACACATCGTTGGGGTTTCAAAGATTTATTCAGTTTCATAGGAATTAAATATCTAAAATTTAAAAGTTTCGCATCATATATAACGAAAATGTTGGGTTTGATTTACTCAAGTAGGATTTGTTAATAATTATTTAATTGTAAACACAATGGAAAGTTAAACTGTGTTATTTTAGCGAGCAAAATGATGAAGTTGTATTTCATTCTTAAATATTTACTTTATAGTTTTTAGTAAACAATCATAACTAGCGAGTATAACTTTTAATACTGGATCTAGAAGAATGTAACACTTCAAGAAAGTCGAAGATGAACTTGAAGACACATCTTGCTATTATAATGTCCAAGATACAAGATCCACCATATTTGAGACCAACAACGAGAGACATCTGACAAATGTATCTCTGGTCCATGCCATTTAGTTCGAAGTCACTTGAGATGTACAACATTCTCTTGTTATATAAAGAGAATGTTTGTGAGAAGTAAATGTATATTTACTAAACTTGAATTAATTGCTTTATATTTCTTAGTGCATTTACTTTCGTTAAACACTACTAGCGAGCTAAGTGTTCATACTCAAACACATAAAAAAACTAATTCGTCATTTTTCATTATGTATAAATTATATTAGTCTATGTTTAATTATATTTCACACTTATACCTTTTAGTTTTTTTTATCAATTTACCTTTTAGTTTTTTAATTCAAAATTAATAAGAAAATTACACTATTAGAAAGTTAAATCGCGTATTTATTATAGTTTACAGTAAACTCCTATGATATATATTTGAATTATAATATTTAGTTACTTGTTCATTTAATTTAACACGAGTTTATATTTAAGTAAATATACTTATATAAGCTACTGTTTAGCTAATATATTTTAAGTAAATCATACATTACATATAACTATAAAAAAAACAACTACAGTTGTGCATTAAGAAAAAGCACATGAGGTGCTTTTCAATTAAAAAAGTATCAAAATTCTCCTGTCACAAGAATTGTAGAAAAATACAAGTGGTGTTTTTCTAATATTGTTATTTTATGTCCATCCATTCTTTAAATTATCTATTTCTTGTCTATATCAAACATTATTTCGTTTTTATTATTTATTTATTTAAAAATATCACTCTCATTACTTCACAAGACAGGATATCAACATTTACTTCTTTGTTGTTTGACAAAAATCAATAGAAATAAAAATATATATTACGATTATAACTATACTTTTGTTATTCTACTGACTAAACTACAATTACTCTTATTTTATTTAAGCATAAAACATATCCACAAAATAAAGGTCGTTGATCCAAAACAGGTAAATATATAAAAAAATCAGAAAAGCAAAGCAATATATGGTGTTCAACAATCAAAACACTCGCACAAACCATAAGAATCTTGACACGTAACCCCACTCTATTTCGCGAGTACACCATACTCCTTATCTCCACTACCACGCGCTACCCTTTTTCTGTTCATTTATTATTTCCCATTTCCATTTACCCACCAATTAAACAAACCACGCTCCATAAGCTGTACTACATGCTTAAAGTATTGTAAACCCTAAATCCCTCTAAAACTAACCAAGACAAAAACGCCGTCGTTTCAATACGTGACAGACGACAACCACGTGTTCAGGTCCCTTCTTTCAACGTGAGCCACAAAACTCCACCAAATTCTCGAGAGTTCTAAAAAATTAAAAAAAAAACCAAAAAAGAAAATTAATTTCTGACGTGTCACCCCTCTTCTACCCTTTTTCCTCCAAATACAAAGACCCGATTCATATCTTCCATTTTCATACAACAGACCCTAAAAAAAAATTCACTCTTTTTTTCTGTTCATCATTCTCTCTCTCGCTATTATATTTCTCTCTTTAGATTTTGGGTTTTGAGATTGTGATTGTATTCGGATATCGGTGTTGTTACTCGTGTGCCGTCTCCGGTCATCGGAAACCGTTTTTTACCGGAGGAATATTTTTCAGAACCCTAATTTTCACTTTTCCGGTAGTTTCCAGAGTTCAAGTTCGGATCTCTGTTGAAACCTAGTACTTTGGGTCGGGTCGGGTTGCTTTTCGGCTGATTTCGTTGATGATTAGTTTAGATCCAGATATGAGTCTCTGATTTTTGGTGGTTATTTTTTATTTGAAGCTGTTTGAGTTAATCTGAAGACGAGTCTGTGATGGTGTCTGAAAGCATGGCTGAGGTATGCCTAAACCTATAATTAACTTATTCATTTTTAATTTTGTACAGTAATTGATTGGGTTATTTTGTTATTATCATAGTCAAAAATTACAGTAATATTGATAGGTTATGATTTGTAATGGAAACGGAGTGATTTGTATTGTCATGATTACTTTAGGTAAGTATTAATTAATTAATTAAATAATTATTACAGAGCAATAAATTTACTATTTTTTTAATAATAATTATAAAATAATAAATACTAAATACGAGAGCAGAGTAACTATTTAATGAGGTTTGACTGAAGTAGAAAATAGGTGAAAATATAGAGTAATTTAGATTAGTTTTAAATATGTTCATGCGTTATTTGCGCATGTTGATTGGTGGGTTTGAAGTTTGAAGTAATTGGGGGAGTTCATGGAGGTTATTTTTGGTAAGTTGCAGATTAATCACTTTTAAGCTTAAATAAGATCCCAAGTCTGCTTAGGAATTAAGTATTACGATTGAATTTGATTTATGATGTTGAATGGGAGTAAATTATAAATGAAAAGAAAAGGATTGATTAAGGCGTAATAAATATGCATCAAATTATTGTACATTCAGTGATATTTTATAAAAAACTGGAACTGAATATGGGTTGATTTGCAGTTGTATAGAAAAGGAAACAACTTTCTTTCAAACTGAAGTCCCATTTTCATTTTCCTTGTTTGATTATGATCTTGATATTATGTTTTTAATAAATGTAGGATCGTAGTGAAGGCTCCGTGTCGAATACCTTTAAGAATGACCAATTTTCGTCAGCTGATGATTACGCTCCCAAGGTTTCTATGCTTTCTATGACTCGAATGGGAAATAGATTATTACCATTTTCTTAATTTTGTGTTCTTATGCTGTTGCCTTTGATGTCAAATAGGCTAGGAAACCGTATACCATCACGAAACAAAGGGAAAGGTGGACTGAGGAAGAACACAAGAAGTTCATTGAAGCAATAAGGATTCATGGGCGAGCTTGGCGTCGAATTGAAGGTATTTATGGTTTGAAGTTTCTACGTGTTTTACTAGTCTTAGAATGAATTTGAATATAGAAATTGAATCAGAACACTTTCTTATTTGCAGAACATGTGGGCACAAAAACTGCGGTTCAAATTAGAAGTCATGCCCAAAAATATTTCTCTAAGGTCTACTGCTGTTACACTTGTGTCTCGTTATTCTATTGCACAAAAACTGCGATTTGTGTGATTGTTGGTCATATTTTACTGGTTCACTCATCTTTTTATGTTTGTATATGCTTAGGTGGTTCGTGAATCGACTAATGGTGATGCAAGTGAGGTGAAACCAACCGAGATTCCGCCACCTCGTCCAAAGAGGAAGCCGATGCACCCTTACCCTCGTAAGCTTTTGGCTCCGTCAACAACGGGTCATCACATGAGATCTACTTCACCGAATTCATCAGGGTCTGATCAAGAAAACCAGTCCCCGACTTCGGTTTTGTCAGCTGGTGGTTCAAACATATTTGCTCTCGGTGATTCATGTTCACCAAACACGGGGTCCTCCCCTGAACCTGATCTCTCACCGGAACAAGAAAATGTATCTTCACCCCCAATGGTATTGATCTTGATAATCCATTTTATGGCTAAATGATATTGAGAAGTTAAGAATGTTAGAAGTTTGATTGTTATTATTTCCTGGCTAATATTTTAGAAAACGGAATCTTGTGGTGAAGAAAAAGAAGGGTTTGCTAAAGAAAGTTCACCTGATGGTCGATCGACACAAAGTTTGAAGCTTTTTGGGAAGACGGTTGTGGTAAGTGATACCCAGGAACAATCTTCCCCAAGTGATGTAAATGTGATTCCACAGAACTTGATACCAATCAGTTCTTTACCGTGTGGAGCACCCGTGTACTATATGCAGTTTCTTGATGAGAACTCTGGGTCTTCCACTTCAGTTGCACCATTGTGGGGTCTTTATGGAGGTATATCTTACCAATGGGTTCATCCGTGTAATCCAATGATACCCGCAAAGGGAAGTGGGTCAGAAGTGCTACACGAATGTTCGATAACAGGTTCAAACATGAGTGACACTGAAAGCAGTGTGAAAGAGGAAAAAAGGAAGCCTGTATTGGTGATAGGAAGTGAAAGATCTGCATTTAAAAGGCAATATAGGGATAGTAATGAGAAGGCAGATAATACATGTATAAAAGGTTTTGTACCATATAAGCGGTGTTCAGCGCAGAGGGAGGCTCATTCGGGTGGCGAAGAGAGGGATGAACAAAGAGTGAGGCTCTGTTTGTAGCCCTTTACGAGGCACTGGGTTAGTGAGTCGCTGTTTCTTTTTTCAAATGAGATAAAATGGTTATCTCATTGTTTGTTACTATAATTTAACAAGCAGTTGGTGCACAGGGGCTACTTAAGATGAGAAAGAGGTGTATAAAGGAAAGATATGCACCTTTTTTTTGGGTCTGGTGTTTCTTAATTTTTGTTAATTAATACATTTGTAGGTGACTTCTGTTGTAGTTTTGTATTGTTTCCATTTTAGTCTTGTGATTTCTTAATCTTGTTCATTTGTTGATGGTTACCAGCTTAAAAAGACTGGATTAGTATTAGTCGGGTTACAACATCATTGGAATTTTGTGATTTTTGGACCTTGGGCCCGATAGTTTGCAAACTGAAAAGTTTGTTAGGCCAAGGTTTTGGGCTACATGTGTAACATATGTTGGTATAATGAACGTGGTCACAAATGTACATATGCTTGTATTGTCAGACTCATAGATATTATATATATATTTTTTTATATTTGGCATCCGTTGAATCCACAGGCATGACAAACAAATAAAAATAGTATACAAGCAAGCGTAACCTGTTTGCAAGTGTACCCTCTTCGGTTTTAATTTTTGTACTACAAGGTAAAAGAGGGAACCCTTTGGTTGTAATTGACTATTTGTTAGCAGCTTAGATGATAGTTTGCCAGATAACCAAAATCGGAAGTTTGTTCTTTTATTAGGTAAAAAAAATTACATCTATAATGGGATTTTGACTGTCTTATATATTTGGTCTATTACTTTCGTAATTATTTGCCGTTTCAAAAAAAAAAAAAAAAAATTACTTTCGTAATTAGTTTTGTGCCAACATGGTGAAGTTTTTGGAGGAAGTGATAGGCGATGCTGATTTGGAAAAAGAAACATCATAAACAAAGAAAACACTCAAGTTGTTGTAGAGATGTCTTATGGGTATGATCACTCATATTATCCGGTATGTTTTTCGACTCATATATCCACTTTACAAATTTGTTATTGTTGAAGGAGAATCTGTTATAAAACAAGCTAAACAAATGCTAGTTCTTCCTCACTCTCGAATAGGTGAACTTGGTTCAAGCCTAAGGGAGGATTCCAAGCGATAGGACAGGTCATGCTGGTCCATCTTTCTTCCTTCAACTCTAATTCATGCCATGACTTGTTAAGTCCTTCTATAATAGCTATTGGCTCTCTTCTCTATTCTTTATTATTTAACAACCATAATGTTTTAGCACCTAGTTTAACAATAGTATTAGATGAACCTCTTAATGAATTCTTCAATCAGACAAAACTACAAAACTAAAGTGGGTAAGAATGAAAATCTAGATACACATGATCCATAAAGAAATATGTTCGCATTGAAGTATTTCGGCCCATTATGCCTAGGGTATCGAACTTTACAATCCTAAACTTCAAGATATCAGACAATTTTCCAGGGACAAAAAAATAGTAGAAAATAGTGGATTCGAAAGCATAGAGATCAAAAGTTTACTTTAAAGATATTTTAATCGTTTTTGTCAACATGCTTAGAGATCGAAAGCATAACATTCGCCATCCTATAATAGGTCAATTTGCAGTGGGTGTCTTCATTTTGATAATCAAGGACGGATGGGTCAACATAGTCAAGCTCTGAATTGTTACGGGTTTCAAGTTTTCTGTGGATGTTGTTGTAAAGTCTTCATCAATCATGTATTCCGGTCATGCAGGAAGTGGCAATGTTGATACTTGATAGTAGAGTTTTAGAGAGCACCGTCTATCATGGGATGATATTCCTTCAATCTTGATGTTTTTCATGTAGCTTTTAGTTTCATTGTTTGTCAAGATTTTATAGTTTCCTTAGTAGTATAGATTGTTGGTTCTAAGTTAGGGGCAGAGCCAGAATTTAAAATTAGGGAGGCCATTGTTTTTTGCGAAGTTGTCGTTTTTATTAGATAGTAAGATCATGATCAGAACTAAGTACTTAATACTAGCTACTAACCGGGAATTAACCCCCAAATTTGTATTTTGTATTTATATATATACCAAAAGAAAAAACCCAATAACAAATTTAAAATTTTGATATGTTATATCATTGATACATTATTTCCATAACGGAGTTTATAATCCACAATCATCTTAACCTAATTACTCTTTAGAAACTCAACACAAGGAAACAAACTTTTTTCTTGATAATTGCTAATGTCATTCAATAATTCCAACTAGGATGTTATTGTGATGGTCCAAAATATAATGTGTAGTAGAGTTAAAAAGCATATGTTATATATCCTAATTATTATATATTAAAAAAATAACAGTAACAGATGGAACAAAAAAATAAAATAAAATTATAGTGCAATTTAACGCAGGCAAGGATGAGCAACAAAAGATATAAAATACATTACCTAATAATTAGGATGAACCTAGAAAGAGACCACATATCAATTGTGAGGGAAATCCGCATTGAATTTTTTTATCGATCTATTAGGTTTTTGTGACATTTTCATTTTCATGGTTCACCTATTAGGTTTTTCTGACATTTTAGATTTAGGGAGGCGGTATAAATAATTCATATGAGATCATGAGCCATCAATAACATTGGACTAAATATATTGGGCTTATTAGGGGCACCCAGTATTGTCTTCGCTATTGGTTCAAGTAGTGTTGCGGGTTCAAGATCCATACGTGATATGATATCCAATGTTATTTTTATTGAAGTATTAAATTGTAATATATACTAATTACGCATTTACGTGATGCATGCCAATTATATGTATTTTATACGTTGTTGGTAATTTCAAACTTATATCTATATTTATATATATAAATTTTAAAAATTTAGATTTAATAGTTTAATATTATTTTTCAATTAATTTTTAAGTAGACTTTATAGATTTTTTAAATAATTAATATTATATTTAAATATTATCTAATGCTAATTATATATTTAATTTAACTTAAAATTCTTAGAGGTTGTCACGTGTCATCTTTGTCTACGTGACAAATTTCAAAGTAATTATTTATACTCCAATAATAGTATTTTAAAAACTATTAACAATCATTAGTCATTTTTAAAATACTTGTACAACAATCAGAGTAAACAATTACAGACTATGAAAGCTGATAAACAGATTGCTCAACACAAGTTAACTTGAATGATAAATTTATTGATAACAAATTACATCAACATATCGAATTGCAGAATAGTTAAAACCTACGCGAAAATTAATTCAATATGATTACAAGTTAAAACGTCACTCGCTGTGAGAATATAACCTTTATTACTCACTGACACAATTCGTAGTTAGACAATATTTAACACTGATCGAAATCAAATGATAGCTACAAATCGGTGAACAAATTAGTACAATATGTCACTCTATTTATAGACATACATTTTCCCTTAAATATCTCTTTTTATTTAGGAAATAGAATGAAACGTGTCGTTGTAGCATTGACTTCCTTCTAACAAACAATCGGTTATGAAGGAATTTTCCGTGGTCCCTACAAGATCATGTTTTCTTTGTGTGTTGTATTTCCACCAATCACAACGAAGCATGATGTCATACTCTTCATCGCTATAGACTCATTGAGTTGTTGATGTACAGTAGGGAGTGAATTAGATTGCCTAGTAACTACATTATTCCTGAAGTCGCTAGATGATAAAGAAGCTTCTCCACTCACTGCGAGCTAACATGCTCTCGTAGAGTGACTTAACTTGATTTCTTCCAGTGACCTCATTTTATTTTACCACAACTATTGTTGTGATTATGATTGCCTAAGTGCATAGTCACTTATACTATTAGTGATTTGATTAATTACTAGTAGTGACTATTTGCTTAGCAGTGACCATCTTCATTTGCAGTGAATTGCATCTTGATCAATCTTCAGTGTTCATGGCTTCTAGTAATAGGAACACTTAGTGATAGATTCACCAAGCAATAACGAATCCACAGAGCGTAGTTTTTATTGTCTTTAGTAGTGACTAGGTTCAGCAACGACTAGTGAGATGACTTATCCTTGAAATTTTGACTTAATCATTTTTACGAAGAATTCCAGTGATTTGGCTAATCTTAGATCAGTGACCCAACAAAATGTAATAAGCATATTTTTCTTCCACTATCATTATATCCTCTCTGTTTCAACTATCAAACATAAGTGTTATTTAGAGTTTGGCTGATCGAACTACAATCCGTATCAAACTGATATTGTTAAATTATGAAAACCCCATAGGCATAAGTGTGTTATTGATACGGTATTAATAAATTACATAAGAACCATAGGAATCCTAGACTCATAAACGGGTCGGGTTATACTAAACTAACCTAAATCAATATTCTAATATGCAACCGCAGTTGGAGCGAGAGTAAACGGACGCTCAAATTGGAGCTTAAATATATAAATAATAAAACACTAATAATATGAACATTAAAGCAAGTAAACTCGTAATATGAAAAGTAAATGCAATTATTGATGAAGGCATTGGATAACAAGCGACAAGATATTTTCTAGGTCTTCAATTATAGAAGCGGAATAAGCTTGTAATATCTTTTAGAAATTTGATGTGATTGTTGAACTTGATCTCAAAGCAATTAAAACTTTGAACTCACAAGAGAATGAGGATTTAGAAGCCAAATTGAATGTGTGAAAAGCAAGAAATAACTTTGAAGGAAAGAAGTTAAGAAGAAGGAAATTATTAGACTTGAAGCAAATTAAATCAATGATTTGGATTATAAAAATAAATTAATTAAAAAGAAATTAATCTTGAAAGAAATAAGATTAAGATTAAAAAAAACAGACTTGGTTAGGGAAAAGAAGTTGTGATCGATTGTCAGGGAAAAGGAAACAAATCGGTAAGTACCGAAAAAAATCCAAAATATAAAACGTGAATGGAGGGTGGATTATGAGAAATAAAGACTACATAATAAGTTAGATTTGGCATCTACCAAAGTGACGGTGGTGAATGTGAATTTTCTCTTCATTTTTCTTTTTTTTCTCTGTTAATAGGAGCTTCGACTGTGATTCGATGATGAGAAAGTGGAAGAACTACTTTTGGATCGCAATTTAGATAACAGACAGAGAGATCCAGGGTAGAAGATATAAGATTGATAGGTGAAGATTTGATGGGATGATGACTAGAAGTCGTGGCTGGCCATAAAGAGGGGGTAACTTAGCCGCTGACAATTAGGTCTGAGGATCAGATCCACTATGGTACACAACTTCAGATATAAGCAACCCAAAATACTCACTCAAATCTCGTTGCATGAGCTGGTACAAATGTACAATTGGATTTTAGATCCTGGTTCTAAGCTAGCAAATATGGCTACGGGTATCGGTTAGCTTGTGTTCGAGTTGTATCCCTTTTGATTTTTAGTTTTCTTTCTTATTGTTTTAGTTATGTCTGACTTTGGATCTTTCTCTGAGATCCTTCATTTGTAATTTTGGTTTTTCCCTCGCTCTTTGGGAGTTTATATTATTAGCTGTTAAAACAAATAAAACTACTGACGCGAAACAAAAAACCATGACTCAGCCCTTTGATTCAGATTACCTGAAACATTCGGTTTCACTTAAGTATATCACTATCTAATAATGAGAACTCTTTGGAATTGTGATCGTACATCCATCATCTCCACAAGTATATTCTTTTAAACTTGACTTATGATACCTATCAATTAAAAGCAAACCTAAAAATAAAGATACGTGAAGTCGTATTAGAAAGTAGTCTCATCTAAATTGGTTGGGACAACAATGCTACACTTATATATTATTAATGGTTAGGTTACGTGCCGCCTTAGTAATTAATTTGGCTCCTATTTCTATTTTTTCAACTGAAAATTGTGAGAGAGCATTCTATTTTCGTTTAAATCGTTTGCATAAACAACTAATGATTGATTGTAAGATAACAAACATGAAATTTAATAACGATTAGTAACTTTCATCTTAAATGTTTGTAAATAATTACAATCATCATATATGATCAAAGCTATACCATTTAAAATCACATAAATGTTTGTACCAATTATCTCTTTAAATCATCATATTCCTGTTTAAGTTATAAACTCGAGAATCTATATTCATCATCATCATCCACATATACGGAGTATATAATATATCTAAATATAATCTAAATTAAAAAAGACAATTAAATCTCATAGAATTTATATTTTTCAAAAGAAACAAAAATACAATAATCCCCAAATTAGCTGTTAATCAAAGTTAGGCGAATGGTTTATTTTCATAAAAAGACGAACATGGCGTAGTAATGGCGTGGTGCCACGTCGTTAGTTATACTCATATTCGCCTGGATATCCGATTTTGAGTTATTAGAGTGCGTGTGCATGGGGCAATTTAAGTTGGATCGAGTTGACTCGTTCGACTTCAAGTTGGGTTGAGTTGACTCGTTCGAGTTATTTGATTGACAGGTCAGAACTAATCGTCCGGACCAACTCAAATAATTCATTTATTTAATAAGTCAACAGATTTTAGAGTCAGTTTCAGTTAACAAGTCAATTTCAGATCAAATGAATATCATAGATCGATCTCTAAATTTATAATTCTATTGTAAATAAGCATAAAAATATTTATAAAATTCTAAAAAATCATATTACCGAATATGTTTATTCAAATTTAATACTAAAATATCGTTAAACACTTTATTTATTAATTTAAGATAAATAAGATATATCATTCGATTTTTAACTACTTTTAAAATTTATGTGAGTTGACAACGTTAATCTAAAATCTCAATGAGTGACTCAAACTCGACCGGAAAGAATAAGAGATCGTAAGTTCTAGATCGATAAGTTTGCGAGTAAAAACCCGAATTCAAACCAGACTGTTTTCGAGTCGATTTGGTATCGAATTTTGGATCGATTAAACACAGCCTTTGCTTGCCACCTGTTCAACTATATATATCACTCACTCGATCTAAACCACCATCATTTTCACGTCTATTTTTCAATTTCTTACAATCACTCAAATTTCTGGATCCATATATCATCACTCATATCTTACTTCGCAATACTGATCTACAATGGCCGCTGCTGATACCGAGAAATTAAACAATCTCCGATCTGCTGTCTCCGGTCTCTCTCAAATCAGGTTTATGTTTCTCGAACTTTCTATTTCAATTTCTTAACTCGAAATCGCGCTTTTTGATTCTTTTACTAGAATTCATAGATCTGAATTTGTTTTGTTTTTATCTTTTAACGTTTTGCAGTGAAAATGAGAAATCTGGATTCATCAACCTCGTCTCACGCTATCTCAGGTATACATACATATATATGCATGTATATGAAATGAAACCTACAGTTTCGTACGATTATATTTTGTGTTTGCTTATTGCTTTATTGATCTTTTTTGTTTTTGTTTTGTGTTGCTGTATCCTAATTTTGAATATGTATATTGTTGAAATACGTTAGTGGAAAAGACAGATACAGTAAGTAATCAAATTGATGTTTTTTGAATTATTCAGTTATTTGTATTTAGTTTAATTAGCTATCAAATAACATTAGAAAATTGTAGATTTGTTTGTAATTTAAGTAGTTGAGGGAAGGAAAACGTGGAAAACCACCAATGCCACTTCGCCAACTGGCGTTACCTGCGCTTCGTGTTTCTCAGTGTGTCGTTGAATTCGTGAACTTTTAGAAAGATCCATATTATTACGATCTAATTCTTCGAATTTTTTTTCATTGAAGTGGAGAAGCACAACATGTTGATTGGAGTAAGATCCAGACGCCAACTGACAAGATTGTTGTGCCATATGATAGCCTAGCAGCTCTACCAGAAGGTAAAGATTTGATGTTTTAGTTGGTGCTACTCTATTCATGTTGCGATTTGGCACTACTTAGGATTCTTTTATGTTAGAGTGAATGCTTGATGTATATCGCTTCTGTGGATTTATTGTGTTAATTGGTGCAGATGCTGCTTCGACCAAGAGTCTATTGGATAAGCTTGTGGTGCTAAAGCTTAATGGTGGTTTGGGGACAACAATGGGATGCACTGGTCCCAAGTATGTGTTGATGTCATTATTTAATAGTGAATGGCAATTAATTAATTAAGTAATTAGTGTCTTAATTCTGTTGTCACTCATGATATCTTGTTGGTATAGACTGTTAATCTTAGTATAGTCTGGCCTGTGGCTTATTTTCATAGATCTTATTGTTTGTTAGTGGTTCAAGTTGCCTT
This sequence comes from Logfia minima, assembly GCA_963921325.1. NCBI lineage: Eukaryota > Viridiplantae > Streptophyta > Magnoliopsida > Asterales > Asteraceae > Logfia > Logfia minima. The sequence goes on from OY992768.1 coordinate 12,893,364, forward strand.
TCAAGTCCAACCCCAATTCAAAGTTTGCTACCCGTTTAGTCTCTACCTGTTGCAATGTGATATGATCTGTGATATGTGACTTGCATTTCTTGTACCTAATGCAAGTGCCATACATAGAGGCTGCATCCACTATTTCACTTATCAATCTTCTATACACACTATCACATGCTTAAATTCCCTAATACAGAACTGTTTTCCGTAAGATCAACAATTCCACAAAGCTATTGTTCACTGCTGCACCTACCTATTACTGAATGAAAAAATTGTCTACTGCTACAAAAAATTGCATGAATTATCATGTTTGATAGCCAGCATGCCTAATGGTATCAGAGCTCAATAGTTGTACCTTTGCATAGTCAATGTGAAGTCTGTCATGTTATACAACTTATTGTTTTAGGCTTCTATTTTATCTTCAATTATGCATCATTTCTCTTTCTGAACTTTCGTGGAGGGATGTATCATGGGCTGTTGGTATCAAAGTTAGAAAAATTTTTTGGGGTTTGCAGGCTGTTTTTTTATTTGTGTTTCCTTTCTAGTATCTGACATCATCTTGGTGTTGCAGATCCGTCATTGAAGTCCGAAATGGATTAACCTTTTTAGACTTGATTGTCATCCAACTTGAGGTACTTCACCTTTAGAAAAAGGGATATGCACTTCCATACAGATAATTTTAGACTTCTGATTTTTGCTGGAAACATAACCCTCTACTTTCTTTCTAGTCACTCAATAAGAAGTATGGGTGTAATGTACCATTGCTTCTAATGAACTCATTCAACACACATGAAGATACACAGAAGGTGGCTATTTGAAATCTCTACTTTTTAAATATAATGTTGGTCTTATCATACCATTTATTGACATCTTCTGTATATTGTTATAATGTAGATTGTTGAAAAATATGCTGGTTCAAATATTGAGATTCACACCTTCAATCAGGTTCGATAACATTAAAAGCTATATTTGCTAAAATGACTTCTATCTCTTGCACTTCTAGTTGTACCATGATCTGGTCTTCTGTCCAGCTTTGAAAAAGGCTCTTGCCTATCTTTGCATTGATCTTACCTGCTTCCCTAAAATTTTACAGAGTCAATATCCTCGATTGGTTGTTGATGACTTTTTGCCACTACCATCGAAAGGAGAAGCTGGCAAGGATGGATGGTAAGTCAAACACTAACCTTTTGATTGAATTTTAATTTCATCGAGATAATTCACATTCGTAAAAAAGAATCTTTCTACTTGATTGTTCAGTCTATGAAGATCTGTTCATGAAACATCCTTTTTGGCACATGTACTGAATGGAAAGCATTTTGTATCTATTAGTTGTTTTATGCTGTGCATTGCACTTCTGATGCATTATATCAGGACTAACAATTATTTTTTTGTCTAAAGGTACCCCCCAGGGCATGGTGATGTTTTCCCATCCTTGATGAACAGTGGCAAACTCGAAGCTCTTTTGTCAAAGGTTTTTCTTAAGTTTTATTTTTTTGCCACTTTGAGTATGTAACATGTATATTTAATTTGGTATTTATTAATATCGTTCGTTGTCTTTCAATACAGGGCAAGGAATACGTCTTCGTTGCCAATTCCGATAACTTGGGAGCTGTAGTTGATTTGAGTATCCTTACCAGGATTTTTACTTTCAGTAAATCATTACGTTTCATTAATTTATTTTCTAGAACTTTTCCGAAAATATGCATTGCTTTCAACTTTGTACCTCTTAATTTACTATCATAGAAATCTTGAATCACTTGATCCAGAACAAGAATGAGTACTGCATGGAGGTATTTTGAAGTGTTGCTTAGTTATCCTTTTTTTTTCACTTTCTGTTTCTTGCTTGACATTGTTGATTTGGCAGGTAACACCCAAAACATTGGCTGATGTGAAAGGTGGTACTCTAATTTCATACGATGGGAAAGTTCAGGTGTGTATCTATTATCAATTTGTGTTGCTTAACCTATTACACTTAGATTCATTCAATTTATGTAACCTGTAACCAAGTTATCCTCCTATTACTGACAAGGTTGTTATTTCTATTGCTGCAGCTTCTTGAAATTGCACAAGTTCCTGATGAGCATGTGAGTTTTGGTTCTTTTGTTTTTCTTATTACTGTTTCTCATGGCTCTAGCTCAAAGCATCTAAAAAATGTTTTAACATTATAAAAAAGTGGAATGACTCTGTAAGTTGGAATTGGAAATTGAGTATTTATAGGTTGAGTTGGCAAAATGAGCCGGCCGGGTAACTGGCCAAAACAGGTAACTTTTCGTATAGGTCGAAATAGGTTGGGTTGACCCAAAACACTGCCCAGAAAATTAATTCTTTCTATAGCGAAATACCGTGTCAAATTGCTTGCATAAACTAATAAATTTATATAATTAATGTAATTTTGATTAATCGAATGATTTAGGAGACTTTATGCTAAATAAATATAATTTTGACTTATAATCCGTTCAAACGGTTTGGTCCTTAAGATAAATCCTAATCTAAATTTACCAATCCAAGTTGTTGGGTCAAAGTTATTACTTTGAGTTGCAGGTTATAATCTGTTGAATCTCAAGGAATTAATATTTTATTTTCCTAACGTTAGCTGCAATAGCAACAAAACAAAGAAAAAGGAATGATATAGAGGAGTATTGAGATTGATGACAGATTCCATTTCACATGCTTTCTTAATCCCATGAATTTGTGCCATGTGTAATAAAGTGTGAATCTTCTGATAATGGAATGAAAAGATCTGTTCACATCTATTTAAAATTTGTTCATTCATGGTAGTGAACTTGTGATGCTTTGGTGGGGAATAAAATGAACATGCTAACAAATTTCCCAGCTTCTAATTCAAGGTCTGATTCTGGTCGTTTGTTGTGGACAGGTCAACGAGTTCAAATCAATTGAAAAGTTCAAAATCTTCAACACCAACAACTTGTGAGTTAGCTCATAAAAATGTAAATAAGTTTCATGTAGGAAGTGAATACTCACACTGTTATTATAAAAGGTGGGTGAACTTGAATGCGATTAAAAGACTTGTGCAAACAGATGCACTTAAGATGGAGATCATTCCTAATCCAAAGGTACCTTCTCCATCTTCTCTCAAATTGCCATTTTACTCTGTGGTTTGTTTTATTCTAATATTAACTATAATTTGGTTTACAGGAAGTCAATGGAGTGAAAGTTCTTCAGCTAGAAACAGCTGCTGGTGCTGCAATCAAGGTATATCATGCTGAATATTGGTAGTTAATAATGGTTATGATGATAATATTAATTCATATTGAAATGTTTACTTATTTTGCTCCAATTTTTCTAATGCCTTTTCTTATGACCAGTTTTTTGAGAATGCCATTGGCATCAACGTTCCCCGATCTCGGTTCCTTCCAGTGAAAGCAAGTTCAGATTTGCTTCTTGTTCAGGTTAATCATCTCTATTTGAACCTTTATTTTATTTGATTAATTTGTATTTTATGATCCTTTACTGGAATATATATGTACTTAAGCACCTGTCGTGTATTGCAGTCTGATCTTTACACAGAAAAAGATGGCTATATGGTTCGCAACCAAGCTAGGACAAATCCCGAAAACCCTTCGATCGAATTGGGTCCCGAATTCAAGAAGGTGATATTACATTCCGAACAATCATCCAAAAGTTCATATCTAGTTGTCCATGAAACATTGAAACCCACTGACTCGATCCTCTTCCTCAGGTTGGAGACTTCTTGAAGCGGTTCAAGTCTATCCCCAGTATTATTGAGCTTGATAGCTTGAAGGTTTCTGGTGATGTTTGGTTTGGATCTTCTGTTGTTCTCAAGGTATCATCAATTCACTTTCTAACACCCACACTTTTGTTATAGGATAGGCTTGTGCATTTATGATCAAATAAATTTTGTATTCCTTATTTACTACTCTACCCCTTCTATTAAAATATTCCAGGGTAAAGTGGTGGTTGCTGCAAAATCTGGAGAGAAGCTGGAAATTCCAGATGGAACGGTACTTCAAAACAAGGTAATTTCCTTTTCATTGAGAGTAGAAATTCATTTATTACACTTGTTTGTTGAGGCAAGTAACTGGAAGGATGGTATATGAACTCTTGGAGACTTCGATGCTGTTAGATATTCTATGAATACTTACTCTGATTATAGGTGGGAAAATGGGCTAAACAAACCAGACAGACCCGTTTCCTTTCTACTTAGTTTTTTACGCGTTTGACTAGTTAGAGATAAAACTTAACCCCAATAAACTCATTCTCAAGTAAATCAATCGAAATTGGCATATCTATTGCTGATTTTATGTCAAAAATACTTGCAGGAGGTGCATGGTGCTGCTGATATCTAAGGAGGTTTGAGTCTGGTGTGACAGAGGTTACTTGCAATTTGGCGGCTTGTTAGTAATAATAATTTGTGTAACATGTGTTTGTTGTTAGAATAAATGTACAATTTCGGTTTCTTTTGCATCACATATGCTTTTGATGAGTCGACTTCACAACTATGAATTTTGTAGTCAAATATATGCCCCCATACCAGTATATGAACTGCATTTTTGATATTTGGCGTGGTTCAACATATGTGTTTGAAATCTACATAGGAATGATCTACATGATGATTGATATGGTTGGAGCCTACTTGGCATGGTTTTGGCTTTCAATCAGTCGAAGGCAACTTTGGTGCTGTATATGTTATACTGTTTCAAAGGCTTCAAATGAAAATGAACCTTTTTAACTACTCACAAGAGTCTATGTGAATTAAATTAATTATCTAAGAACATTGAATTATATGTGTCACATCGTGCCATGTCAGATTTTCATAAACATCATTCTCTATAAAATTTTCATTTTACTCTCACAAACTACTCAAGTACATAATAAAACTTTTGTATATTACATGGATAGGTAAATAAACAAAATGATGTATGATGTACAAGTAGAAGAAACATAATTATGGAAGAAAATGACAAATAAAGAGAACTGGCTGGCGGATTCTCTCTCTCTCTCTCTCTCTCTCTCTCTCTATATATATATATATATATATGGTTCATACTTCGTACATATGAATGTAACTTGTCCTATAAACTTGAAGAGTGGAGTGCTGTAATAACCTAAAAATTTAGGAATAATAAAATAGAAATGACATTGAAGTGTTATTCATATTTCATATACATATATGAAATATGAGTAAAAACTAAATAATGATAATAGCTAAGAAATATGGAATAGCCTTATTAAATAAACTAAGTTGTCACATGTAGGGCGATCAGATGGTTCGGTGGGAAAACAAAAGCAAAGATCAAGTATGTTTAGGCTCATAGTTAGTAATATTACAAGGGAAGTTAAAAAAAAAATGTCCTACTTTTCAAAGTATAAAAAAATTTGTCTTAAAAAAAATTGTGATTTTACCTCCTTGTTTGCGATTTGCGGTTTGCAGATGGTGCACGGGTTTTGCGGACAGTGTACGGGATTGTTGCGGAGAAATTATGCCACGGTTCTAGACACGAGAGCTGCAAGTCGCATGTCTGGGATCGTTGCCTGATTTCTAAGATTGTGACTTGATTTTCGTTTTAGATCACTTTTTATCTATCTTGGACCCCTTTTGACTCGCGTTGACTCGCTTTGACCATGTTGACTTTTGTTGACTTTCAGATCAGATTTTATGAGCTTTTTAGGAAAGGACATTTTTGATAAGATCAATTTTTTGCTAAAATGTCTTATCTTTTATCCGTTTTGGATAAGATTTTTCTGATATTTATGAGATTTTAAAATTTCTATAAATATTGTAACCCTAAAATAAGATGATCATGAGGTTGTTTTAGGCATTCTCGTAAAAGTACTCCCACTTTTTGTTAATTGAAAAATCAAATAAATCATAAAGAATAAAACATAGATACCATTGTTCAATAGTACATAACATAGGTTTGGAAATTACAATAATTTTAAGGTTGACTCAAATGAACACTAGGAAAAGATTGAGTCGGTTGTGACGCAGATTCTTCAACCTTTACCTTTGATTTTGATCTTGAGGTGGATCTTGATTTGTTTCTTGATCTGTTTTGCTCGTCTATTCTATCTTAAGGAGCCATACAACCAGATCGACTATGACCGATTTCCTTGCAACAACTACATGATTGTTTGTGTCTGGATTTCTCCTCTTATTTTGAAGGAATACGAGCTCGGTCAGGTGGGCGACCATATTGCCTTTTCCGAAGGATGAACATCGGGTTTATAGGCTCTATGTAGGCTGCTCAATATGTATCCGACGGGAGATACCTCTCCACATAGCAACTTACATCGTCTTGTTTGAAGAAGCGGGCCACTGCCATAACGTGTCCGCAAGGTAAACCGTACAACTTCCATTTCATGCAATTGCATTATCGTCTTTCCAAGTTTACTGTCCCAGTATTTTGCCCATCCACCACCACACAAATCGTATTTTTCCATGGATTCACATTCCAACCCAGTGATTTCTTATTTCTCTTATCGATTTTGTGCTCAGCATATGGCGTAACAGGTGTTTTAATTCCGGCTGCAGTGTTCTAATGTTTGTAATACCACTGTTGTACCGAGGATCGAAAAAACTCTAATACCATTATGACAGGGAGTCTCCTTGCATGCTTACTCATCACGTTAATGGACTTTGCAATGTTACTTGTGAGGTAAACATATCGTGTACAGGTAGCATGATGCCTTGACCATCTTGTTTTCCCAACATTTGTAAGAACCTTGGTAGAGGCTTGTAAGCGTCTAAATATCACACCAAAATGGTGATCAAAATCAGACTTACGCTACGCCTTACATATTTTCTAATAACGCCATTCATAGTGCTTGACTTTTAAAGATTTGCTTCTCAAGTTCATTAATAAATGACGACAACATAGGATGTGAAATGTCTCTGGAAAGACAGTTGAACTACGTGTTGCAATTGAAGGAGCCTTATCAGAAATGATGGTCAGGTTGTCTATCCCACCAACAGATTCAAGGGCGTCACATAGGTTTCCCAAGAACCATATCCAAACATCGACTGTCTCTGATGCCCCGATTCCTTAGGCTAATGGCAGGATGCCATTATTTCCATCCATCATCAGAACAATTAAATTAGTTCAAAAGTAACCCCCTTCAAATGTGACCCATCTATGATAATTATTGGGCGCGTATGGTTGACAAATTTACGTATATGAGATGATATTAAAAATAGAATATAAATTATAGTAGAACGTATGTATGTGAACATAATGAAACCACTTATAGTTACTTACAGCTGCACTGACGGACATGTAACACATTACAAATTATCCTTCTCATCTGTAACCACATGCATTTTGCTCCTCGGGTTATGTAGGTTCGGGTTGTGTAGGTAAAGGGGAAGTATTCGAAATGATTCTTGAAGACTACATCTCAACAACTCTATAGCATATCACTTTGCTCTTCAGGCTTGGTTGTATGAAAGACTTATTTTAAGGGGTTTTGTCATATCAAGTTTAATTTATTTGCCTCTGTACACACATCCTTCCAAAGTCATCAACTCTTTTAAGATGTCACCAAGCACCTTCTTGCTTGCATGATGGTTATTCGACATGATTTGGGTACAAAAACATGTGTGAACGTCAACTAACTTCCTAACTTGGAAGTTGTTACTATCTTTGATACGGTGTGCATTTACCTTCCAGTCACAATCAAACAAGATACATTTTGCTATGTACCTTGTCTTGTCTAACTTATTCGGCTTAATCTGGAAACTCTCTTCGAGACACTTAGTATGAAATTGAAGAAGTGACTCCTCTTTATTTTCAAATGTTTGGCTAACTTGAATCCGGTAAGAGATTTCATAGATTGTAACTTGAAGATTTTTACTATCTTTATCAATGTCTCTTAATAGTGGTGGCATATTCCAGAATATATTATTTGTCAGTGCTATATCTGGTATTGGTTTGTCATATCTATCTCTTAGATCTAGCTCCTCTTCCTCCCCCTCATTATTATCATCAACAATATGATTATCAAACAGATGGTTAAAGGGTTGAGGTGGATTGACATTTTCTTCATCATAATAAGAATCATTATGAGGATGATCAACAATATAGTGAACATCCTCATGATGTTGAGTATGTTCAGCTACCTTAAATTATGTGGCCTGGTTATTTTGTGTTGGAAATGTGGTATATGATGGGTATTGTGGAGTAGCATGATAAGGAAATTGATATTGTGGTTGATAAGCAAACGGAAATTGCGGTTGATATTGAAGTGGTTGGTAATAATCATGAGTTTGTAGTTGCTGAAAATGTTGTTGAAAACCACCACTACTACCACTGCTGCTAGGATTTCTACCAATACTAACAACATTTCTTACAATATCAATAATGTAAATTTCTATCGAAGCATTATTAATTGTAGGGCACAAAAAATCTCCAAAATTATCAACATCATCGTTTATATCAATAACATATTGATCTACCTTATATTTCACATAGATTGGTGCATAAAGTGGTAAACCAAATTTTCTTAGAAGGTTTTTTCAACAAAACTCTGTATGTCAATGGTTTTTCTGGTGCAACGAGAAGTTTTAAGTGCCCTCAATAGTATTCTATTGGCAAACACATTGTCATGTTGTTAACATATTCACAATGACCTCCATAAAAAATATAAACCTTAAACTTATCATTTAATTGACTCATTTTAATTAAGAAAACAAAGTAAACAATAAATCTAAAGCTTTTAAATCGTATCTTGAATAAACTTAAATAAAATTGGTTGAGTATTTTAGACGAAAATGAGAGGTAATTGAGAGTGATTTACGAATTGCATGTGAAAAGCTACTGATCAAGAGATCGTTTTAAAGTTATAATTCTATTCAAAAAATCCAGATAATCTTTTCCAAAATTTCCTCTTTGGATAAGAAATCTAATATGAAAGTCAACAAAAGTTAACATGGTCAAAGGAAGTCAACGCGAGTCAAAACGGGTCCAAGATAACGAAAAAGTGATACAAGCCGAAAATCTAGTCAGGATCTCGAAAATCAGGCCACGATCTCAGATACGCGAGCTGCAAATCATAAAATGCAAACCGCAAAATGCAAATGTGACTTGCGGCCCGTGTGTTCGGGATAGTGGCTTAATTTCTCGGCCACGATCCCGTACACTATTCGCAAACCGCAATTTTCGGTTTGCCAACCAGGGGGGAGGCAAAATCACAACTAATTTTTTGAGCCAAATCTTTTTATACTTCGTAAAAAGGGCATTTTTAAAAATTATTTTAGCGGTGCTTTATTGAGGGTATTAGGGGTTGGGGAATAGAAAGACTAATGAATGATGGTGCTTGGTATCCTTTAATGTAATGCTTAATTAACCATTTGTAAGTAATCACCAATTCTCTATCAAATTGGGGGTAATGGATATCATTACCTATCATTATCCCGACATGTAAAATTTATATATTTATTTCAATCCGCCAACCGCTTACCTGTAAGTCGCTAATCGTTTTAATTTTAGGGCCGGCTCAAGGTTCGAGATAATGGGTCACACGCTAACCGAAAAGTAATCCACACAATTTGACCTGTTTGATGCAAAATCAACTCACCAACCGATAGTTACTCGAGGCCTGTCAACCCGTTTAATTTTTCAGGTTGAACACGGGTCAAGGTTTAGCTTAATGAGTCAACCCGCCAATCCAAAGGTTACCCACTAGATTTGACGAATTTGACGCAAAGTCAACCCACCAACTGATATTAACCTGAAAGCAACATTCCAACCCATTAACCGGTTTACTTAAACGGGTGATCAAGATTATGTTCGGGTTGGATACTCTCGACTCGCCAACCCATTTATCAAATCATGTTGGGTTCGATTTAGGTACTTTATATACGACAACTTGAGTCGATCCAATTTGTTACCAACTTACCATTACTAGGGAATGTTCATTGCATTGCTTAGTATTTCCTTGCTCTTTTCCATTTTCATTCCTCACTTTGAACCAATCGCACCGTTACATTAAAAACAAAATGACAATTGCTCTCAAAGAAATATATATCGCCTCTGCTATTGGTTCTTTTGCGCTGAGCTGTCCTTTGCGACACTACTTCAAGTTGAGAACATCGAAACAAATGGGCTGTTTTGAAGGAGGTTGCCAAAGTCTCTAACTCATTTATTACGATTCCGAATCCTGTAAGGTCGCATCTTTAATTTCTTTTGATAATTGAAAATCATGTATAAATCAATAAGTAGATTATTTAAATGATTTCAAATTAGTAACAGGTTATGAAATACATTCGGATAATATGGTCTATGAAAAGAAAAGTAAAGAGGTAAAATTGATTGACATACTTTTAGGCAAATCGGTCAATGTGAATTTTTGTGTAGTCGAACTTAATATAAAATTTTAATCATTCTGATCAATTATAAGGTACTTGGTTGAATTAAATGATACACGGTTCATGCACAATCAAAGTTGGTCATGGAAAGGATACGTATAGATAGAGATATATTATTGGTACAAAAACTAATAACTGGTGCTAATAATAGTTTTGTGTACTCAGGTGAGAAGAAATATATTTGGCTACTATAATATGATTAAGACGTGTTCGATTGTTACGTGTAAGCTACAAATTTTAATCTTATTTATTCGTATGATTTCTTATGATTGATTATATCTCGGTTACTCGGTACAAATTTGTTGTTCTTTCTTTACGTTAATTGCAATTCATATGTTAATATGCAGGGTCACCCGTGAATTTCGACGGCATGTGCGATAACAAAGAAATACGCCCTTAAAGAACTAGAATTTAATTAAATGTAGATATGCTAATTTTAATTTGTTGTTGCTATTAAAATCAAAGTTGGATTCAATAGAGATTTTGTGTATTTCTTATTCAACCTTTGCATATATCTCCTACATTTTTATCTTTTCATCATATTTATATTTTTTTAATACAAAATAATTATTATTTGAAAAGAAGGATAAAAAAGATTTCCAATGTTGATTTAGCCATTTCCAATAAATATTTAACTTAAAATAGCTAATATGAATTAGTATAATATGTTAAAGAATTCAAGGGTTAAACTTGATACTTGTATAAAGTAGTAGAAGGGCTTTGACTGAAAAATATAATAAAAACATACGGATGAATCGTCATCTTCTCACATCTTCTCACACTGTGCCTACAACTACATATCTCAAATTTGTCCCATGAAATACCAACTTAACCTTTTATTTATCTATTATGACTTCAATTATATATTTTTAATCATCTAAAACATAGACTACACATAATAAAACATCATATAAATATATTAAATCGTTTAAAAATAAGGGTTTATACAAAATCAATTTGCAAATTTTAGGGCCCTAGAAAAATGGAGACCCTATGCGGTGAGCAGCCTGCACATGCTCAAAACCGAGCCTGCTAATATGACTCGTTGGTTCTTAACTCGTTTAGTTCATTAACCGTTAGTTCATTCGATTTGGTTGTTTTTAATTACTTGGTTTATTAGCTATTAATTCGTTTGATTCATTGGTTCTTGCTTCGATTGTCTTGTTATTTCTTGATTAGTTTTCTACATTTGCTTCTTGATTCGTTTGCTTCGTTAGCTTTTGATTCGTTTGCTTTGTTAGTCCTTGCTTCGTTAGTTTTTGATTCGTTTGCTTTGTTAGTTCTTGATTCCTTAATTTGGTTCTTATGCTATGTACGGATTTCTCATCTTATTTATAAGATGTCTTTTAAGATCGTTATATTTTCATTTTGATATCTATCACTTATGTAAGGATTCTTTATGCTTTGCTTCCTATTCTTTCATATGTTTAAATTTGTACGATTTGCATGATATTCCATTTCAACCCTTTTGTTGGCCCACATGTTACCCGAGCTATTAACCACTTACGGGGTACTATAGGGGCATCATTGCGGCACCAATGGAGTCACACCATCCGTGACGGCGTGATCAGTCCACGACGTCTCCCTTTATGTGTGTGCTTTAAGGGCACTAGGCCACCTGATTATGATTTGTTATGGGGCTTATGGGTTGGTCCCATCATATATGATTTGTAGGTTTTGGTGGATGGTTTTGTTGTGCTCACACGCCATCACACATTTGTAGGATACATATGGATCAGTTGGTCCTGTGTACATATGTATGCATATGATATGTTTTATAGGAGCTCACTCGTATCTCCATATGATTCGTTCGGATTTTCTTTGTTTGATATTTCGTTGACCTCTATTATATGTTATCTAATCTTATCGATTGGTTGGCAATAAGGTTTATACGGCTTCATTTCATTCATATTTGTATCTTAACATTATTGTTTATTCTATTTTGTATCCTTTCATTGAGCATTTGGCTCAACCACATTTATATTTCACGGCATGTAACCAGGTAAAGCTTAAGGAATAGTGAAGAGTGTTACGTATGCTCGAATTATCATTTTTTATTGCATTTTGAAATAAATTATCCTTATTGTTATAAACCGTGAAAAGGATATATTTAGTATTGATTATCAGATTATTTCATATCAGATAACCTATTACACAATTCAATAAAGTCTGGTTGTCATTTTTGTTTCATATCGAACTATTATGGTAAGACTATTGTGCATCTATACTATGATGAGATTTTGAAACTGTTTTCGTTTATCATTCACTTTGTGAATGGATAATATCAATTGTGGGGTTAAATTGCAGCCCATCGTTTGTGTATGAACATCTTTCTACGCAGACATTGACAGACAGAGACAGGGGTCGACTTAATGATTTTTTGGTCCGAGTCACCAGTTAGGCACACCCGAATGATATTTGTAAAACCAACGGAAATCTTTTCTTTTTCATCCTTTATACCTAAAGTCTTTGAAGGTTAAGAAATTACATCACAGTTAGTTCTCCCAAATATGTGAAATAGTAAGAAATGTAGACATGTTAAAGTCTATAACTTCGATAAAATATTACTCCGTTAAAGATAATATGGTATCTAAAAGTTTACACTTCGCAGAAGCTTAATTTCTAATAGGAGTTCCATCAATTCCAACTAGGCTACTAACATGAAAATAATGATATACATTTTGTTTTTGGGTGTTTGAAATGAATTAAATAAGTTATTAAGCAGATAAACCGAGAGGAATCCATGTTCATGTCGGAGAAAATCAAGTATCCTTTCAGGTTAGGTGTCTAGTTATCGGTTTTAAGAGTGATTATCAGATGATTTACGAAGATACAGTAGTTTAATCAAATAAATCTAACGTTGTTTAGATATTCGTTACAGATGTACGTGGCTAAGTGATCACGTTAAATATATGTCAATATGTTAATGAAACATATAGACGGTTGTTTATTATATTATCTGTTATTCATCTCAATTTAATTGTTCATATTACTATATTTGTTTATTTTAAAAAAATTATTCATTTACGACAATTATTAATAAACTATCAAAATTTATTCTTATTTATTATTCTAAATAATTTATTTATTAAATATATTTTATCAGAGAAATGACAGAGTAGTTAATCATTAAACGATTTAATACCTACCGGCTACTGCCAGACTTTGTACATTTTACGACTGCCTGACTATTTGTTCGGGGACCTTCGATCAAATATAAGATTCTCAATAATCAATGAGTAAATTACAAAAACCGTCCCTGTATTATGTTACATTTTTCAAAAACCGTCCCTGTATTATGTTACATTTTTCAAAAACTGTCCCTATTTCATGTTTATTGCATAAACCATCCTTAGTTGACATGTTTGGTAACACTTTCAGTCCCTCATACTATATTTGTCTATTTTTAAACTGTTAAGTGACGTCACGTGTAGATCACACGAGGGTACTTTTGTCATTTTGATATTTCCTTTCACATTTTCACTCTCTATTTATTATTCTATTTTTTCCAGACACATAAAAGAAACTCTTCTCCCTCATCACCCCTAAACCCTATTTTTTCTCTCAAACAATGGAAAATTGTAAACATTGTGGCTTATCTTCCATAATTAACACCTCTTGAACACTGTCTAATCCTAAGAGATGTTTCTATTGCTAATCAAGAGTTGTAAGTTTTATATTTTGTATTTGCTTGAATTTTTATACTTTATTGTGATCTAAATCGAATATGAAGAGGGATCACAAGGTGGAGAATGAAAAGCAATAGAAACGTCTTGATCCCTGTTTATATTCGAATTAGATCACAATAATGTATAAAAATTTTAGAGAATACAAAATATAAAACTTACAACTCTTGAGCAACAATATAAACGTCTCTTAGAATTAGACGGTATCTAAGAGGTGTTATTCATGGAAGATGAGCCACAATGTCTACAATTTTCCATTGTTGTTTGAGAGAAAAACTATGGTTTAGGGGTGATGAGGGAGAAGAGTTTCTTTTATGTGTCTGGAAAAAATAGAATAATAAATAGAGAGTGAAAAGGTGAGAGGAAATATCAAAATGACAGAAGTACCCTCGTGTGATCTGCACGTTATGTCTCTTAACAGATTAAAAATAGACAAATATAGTATGAGGGACTGAAAGTGTTACCAAATATGTCAACTAAGGATGGTTTATGCAAAAAACATGAAGTAGGGACGGTTTTTGAAAAATATAACATAACACAGGGACGGTTTTTATTATTTACTCATAATCAATACTCCTGTATTGAAAAATCATCATCAATATTAATAAAGAATTATAATCACTGGTAGTAAAAAAATAGATAGATCTATACTGATATACTTGTTTAAAGTTTTCAGTAACTAATATATATTTATTTAAGAAAAATTATTAAACATGAACTTATAGATTGATTTTGATTTTGTAATTTGTATATCATTAAAATTTTATTATACATCACTAGTAACACCTAACATACAAATACCATTAAAATACAAAGTGATGATGTTGGCATGTGAAATTTCGTGATTGTATACATATTATTTCTTCTGCGCTATACAATGATAATAAATAGAAAAATACGATAGTAGTTAACAATGATCATCATCTTAAACTTGTAGCAATGATACTTATATTAGCTTAGATTCTTATAAAATTTTAGTTTTTATTCTTTGTTTGTTCAATTAATTTTATTTATATATTATGTCATTACAATAATTGTATTTTATTTATTATTTATTTTCAATTCAAATAAATATAATATGAAAGGTGTATAAATTAAAAGAGACAATTAAATAATAAATATACAAATACATATAAAACATGTAAATATTTACAACGCTTGACATAACTAATAAAAATTGATGATTTAGGGTTTGTTAAATATCTTTTAATCGTTAAAGGCACTCAAGTTTCTTTTCTTTTGTTAGTTAATTCGAAAGAAAAAGTAAACATTAGGAGAATGTACGGTAAATAAACATCTTAAAGTATAAATTATCATACATTTATAATTTTATCATGTATGTAACACATTTTAAGCAATTTTCTAATGTGAATTATTGAAAAAAATAGTTCGGGGAGTATAACCAAACTGGTAATTATTGAGTTAAGCCCACCAACCACACCACCGCTATAAATAAATATAAAACCACCATTTTCTGCATTTCAATCTCATATACAAACACATAAATCTCCGATCATCAATCTCAATCAAATCAATCAGAATGGGCTTTTCAAAGATCAAGGTTGCAAATCCAATCGTTGAGATGGACGGTATGCTACTACACTACTTAACTCACTAATCACTTCATTCCTTAATAACTACATCAAATCCTAATATTTACAGTTGATTAATTAATTATGTTTAATTTAACCTCAACAGATCTCCGTTGATTAAACGTATCTCGATTTAATTTATTTAAGTTTTTTTATTTAGCTGCTTGTATCCGTCGTACCTTTTACTTATGACCTGATTACTGATTAATGGAGTAATTAATTTAAGGGTTTATTGATTCGTGATACCGTAAACTTTCATGTTTTTCTACTGTACGAGGTTAAACTTTGAAAATTTCTATTGTACGAGGTAAACCTTCTAAACTTAATATTTCCATTTTTGGTCATTCCAAAACAGGAAAGTTTCCTTTTTTGTCTATGCCAAAAAAGGCAAGTCAACATACAATGGAGAGTTTTTGAAAGTTTACCTCGTATAATAAAAAATTTCAAAGTTAACCCCGTATAATAAAAAAAGTGAAAGTTTATCGTATCACGAATCAATAAACCCTTAATTTAAATCTATTTGCTGAACACTTGATCAATATGATTTTTAATGTAATTGACTGATTGTTATCCGTTATTTATATTATCCGAGTGTCGTGACTGGACTTATATTAATGTTGTGCAGGAGATGAAATGACTCGTGTATTTTGGGAATCAATTAAGAATAAGGTTTGTACTTTGTGTATTACTAATTGATTTAGTAGGTGTTTTTTTATTTAATTAATAAATAAAGGAAGATTTTTCTTTTTTTTTATTCGTACACATAAAAGTGCATGACTTGTAACATCACTGCAGCAGGATGTTTGTACCTTCTTATGTGAAAGTCATGTATATTTTAAGAGATTTTTTCTATTTGTACACCCTAAATTTTTTTTTTACACTACTGTGCATGTGTGGGTCCCACCTATATATGTATGTGTGTGCATGTATGTAGGGTGTGCAAATAGTAACCCTATATTTTAAATCACAGTAAAGATGTTTATTTAATTATATAAAATTTGATAAATTAACTCTAAAAAATATTAAAAGATAAACTTTTAGAAAAACCGGTTATACACTGTTTACAAAACGTACATATAGATAATAGATAGCTAAATGGCGACAAGACATTATAATGATTTAAGTAAATATTAAATATAAGTAATTAACATAATTCTTAATTATATAAGGATTAAAATTGATATAAAATTTAAGTTATAATAAAAAGTGAAGATTTTGATTGTTAGATTCCATATATAATAACTAATCGTTTATTATTTAATCATCTATTATCTTTTAATAGCTTAAAGTATGAGGTTTTATTTTTAAAATGAAGTGAAATAAAGGAACTTAATTTTAGCCAATTTAATAAAATTGAAGAATTTTATTGGCTAATTGAATATTTGATGACATCATCATCCGATTCATATATGATATTTAAGATTATATAAAAAAGGCCAAATGTTTGTCTAATAGTTGTGCTTATATATGTGTGTGTGGTGCAGCTCATATTTCCGTTCTTAGATCTTGACATCAAGTATTATGACCTTGGCCTTCTTAATCGTGATGCAACCGATGATAAAGTTACCGTCGAAAGTGCCGAAGCTACTCTTAAGTAAGTCTATGAATTTTTAACACGTTTTTTATTTATTTTTTTACTTTCTTATTCTGAGCTGATATGTTTAGTACAACTTTAGGTACAATGTTGCAATTAAGTGTGCCACTATTACTCCAGGTACGTGTATAATATTCAAGTTACTGTTATTATAATTATATTATTGGTATCTGTTTGGACTACCATATCTGTATCCTGAAAATTATGATGTTGTGGTCTTCTTATAGACGAGGCTCGTATGAAGGAGTTTACTTTGAAGAGCATGTGGAAAAGTCCAAATGGGACCATTAGGAATATTTTGAACGGTTAGTGTTACTACTAATCGAAAACATGTTGTATATATTGTCCGCATTGTACGTATTGATTTTGATGTTTTGAGCTTCTTTTTACGCTTGGTGTAGGGACTGTCTTTAGGGAACCAATTCTCTGCAAAAACATTCCCAGGTTGATTCCAGGTAATTATCAGTTTGGATGTTCGTGGTCGATTTTGTAATAAATTTTGAAGGCATGGAGTTATAAGGGCTTTCTATGTGCAGGTTGGACAAAGCCTATATGCATTGGAAGACATGCTTTTGGTGATCAGTACAAAGCTACTGATGCAGTGATTAAAGGACCTGGAAAATTGAAGATGGTTTTTGGTATGGTTACTACATTCCTCTCTATGGACCAAGTTATGATGCTTGGTTTTTGGTAGATGTGGTAATCTCAACCCATTTACATATGATCGGGTCAAATATGTTGAAAGTCATCCGAAGTGTTTTCAAATGCATAAAAACCTCCTATATTGCCTTTTACTAACGACTTAATTAGTTTTGTAATAATACATTTTTCTGTAATCAATTAAATTTTTATAAGAATGGGTACAAAATGACGCAAACTGTTTCAAACCGTACTTACAAATGACTGATTATGTTATTACTATTATATTTCTGTCTGCTCATGACACACTGGCGCCAATCTTCTCTTCCAGTTCCTGAAGGACAAGGTGAAACCACAGAGTTGGAGGTTTATAACTTCACTGGTGCTGGAGGGGTAGCTTTGTCTATGTACAACACTGATGAGGTGTGTTTCTCAAATAATTAGGGTACTCTACGTCCTTTTTTCCCTTATTTTGGCCAATGTCAAGTCTTAACGTTCATGTGTTTCATCACATCATGATTAGTCCATTACTTCTTTCGCCGAGGCATCAATGAACACGGCCTACCTGAAAAAATGGCCACTCTATCTAAGCACAAAGAATACCATTCTAAAGAAATATGATGGAAGGTGCGAGACATTATTGGTTTTCTTATTATTTTGTCTTTCTTTCACTTTGTAATTCTTTTAATCACATTTCTTCATGAATATGCGAGGACTTGTTTTGTACGTGTGTATAGAAAGTGCTTATGTGATATTTTTTAATTATCTTTAATTCATTTGATAAAAGGTTCAAGGACATATTCCAAGAAGTTTATGAAAAGAACTGGAAGTCAAAGTTTGAGGATGCTGGGATATGGTGAGTAGCTCAACAAGTTTTCTGGATTTCTCGTCTTTCTTAACAAAACTTACATCATCGTCTTGCAACTATTCACAGGTATGAACACCGTCTCATCGACGATATGGTTGCTTATGCTCTTAAGAGTGACGGAGGTTATGTATGGGCGTGCAAGAACTATGATGGGGATGTGCAAAGTGATTTCTTAGCTCAAGGTATGTGTTATAAGATGCAGGTACATTCTGCAATTCTGGACGCCTTTGATATTTTCCGTGAAGGCGTTACACAAAGGATTATGATGTGTGACTTGATTTGATTTTTCGTCTACAGGTTTCGGATCTCTTGGACTAATGACGTCCGTCCTGGTAATTTTGTTTCTTACGTTTTTATAGTGCACTTTTTCTTGCTTTTTTCCCTGCTCTTGATAGCCAAATGCTAATTCCTGCATCATTTTCCACAAATAAACCTTTGAGATCAATTTTTTGTGTTTTATAATGTGTCTGTATTGAATGGATTCTCATGTACCAAATCTGGTTTAGGTGTGTCCTGATGGGAAGACCATTGAAGCTGAAGCAGCTCATGGGACTGTCACTCGTCATTACCGGGTGCACCAAAAGGGTGGGGAAACTAGCACTAACAGCATTGCCTCAATTTTTGCTTGGACCCGAGGGCTCGCCCACAGGTGTAGTATATTCATGTTTCTTCTCATTACCAAAAGGATCGTTATTTGTTAGATATAGCAACATGGGCAGGTTGGTAATGGATCATATGGGGTTGGCTTAAAGGGGTAGAATTTTATATATCTTGATGTGGATAGCAGACCCCATAACTTTTTATTAGAATATACATTGATTATTTTATGAGCAGTTATTTTGTCAAATATGATTACAAAAACTAGATCAAGTCAATACTATTATAATGTTTTTAATGAAAGTGATTTACGAGGTTTTATGTGTTGAAAATACACTTTGAGTGACTTCTGACCTGTTTAGTAAACTTTTTTTTATTCTTTTCCTTTTTTGGGTTTTACCCACTTTAGTTATTAGGGATAAAACATTACGCTAATCGATACATTTATAAGTAAAGTGGTCAAGACTGCCAACTCTATTAATTATTATCAGGTTTCTGTGACTTCTCTTTTTCTATGGCATGAACAAGTAGAAATTATGAATTGTTTGTGCAGAGCAAAGTTGGATGACAATGCTAAGCTTTTGGATTTCACTGAAAAGTTAGAAGCAGCTTGTATTGGTGTCGTTGAATCTGGCAAGATGACTAAGGATCTTGCACTCATTATCCATGGATCCAAGTATGCAACTTGATATTTTCAATTTAGTCAATGTTGAATTTTTTGTAGAGTTAATATCAGCTATTAATACTTGTTTAATGTCTTTCAGGCTCAGCAGGGAGCACTATTTGAACACGGAAGAATTCATTGATGCTGTAGCAGATGAGCTCAAAGCAAAACTCTCCGCCTAATAATCAGTGTATGTATGATTAAGTTAATTTTTCTCGTATAGTGTCAATTGGGTAAATGCTTGAGTCTTTAGATTGGTATATAGAAACTCTTAGCTTGCGAGATTAGGCTGGCTTGGTAACAGGTCAAACTGTACTGTATTTTATTCTACAGTGTCTTTCATTTCAAGACACAGTCCCTCCTAAATAGTTCATTTTTGGTTTTCAGTATCAAATGCTTACATTAAATTAAAGGAAATGAAAAAATTTCATTGAAGCTTTTTTCTCTCTATACCTGCTTAAGAATAATATATCGTACCCATCTTGTCCCTTTGTTAAAAACAGTTGTTAGCTGCAGACAGTGTTACATGACCCAAACATATCCCACACGTATATTTTCGAACGTCTGAATTACTTAGTGTGTGGACTGCTAAAAATGGAATGTTATTTGGTATTTTTCTGAATCATATGTATTGCCTCATTTTTTAATTTTTTAATATGTTTAACTGATTTCACTGTTGCTGGTTATGTATATGCAGCAAGCTGTTTATTGGAGAAGACAGATGCTTGGTGGTTGGTTGAGAGTGGGTGAAAGGAAATAACAAGGAAGCGATAGAAGATGGACGGGTTTCTCATATCTGTTATTCTTAATTTGATTTTCTACAATATTTCGCAGTGATGAACCATCCAGATTAATATAGATTTGTGTTGGTTTGGGTCTACCTACAGAAAGTGTTGTAATCTGCTTTTGGACACGTTTTCTTAAAACATGGGTATGATCATAATCTGATGGGAATCTAAATATGTGTTAAGCATTTGGGTGGATGTGTGGTCGAACTAGGCAATATGTACTCAAAACGAACGTATTTCTTAAAACTGGCGAATTAGTCGAGTTGAGCCTTGTGTTATAGTGGTCAGGTGGCTAAGTTGTTTTATAAGTAATGGTATGTTTGTTGCTTGGTGATGGGGGCTGCTATCATGTTTTTACCATGTTAGGCCTTGCCCTTTACTTAGGTCATAGGTTGTGCCTTCTTTACCTGAAACAAGTTAGGCACGGGTGAGGGTACACCAATAATACATTTAGATTTACCTGTTTCTCATATAAAGACGGTAGACTATGATATCACTGGGAGCGTAAATGATATTCGTTAGTTATTGATTTGTTAAAAGCTCAATTCCAAATGAGTTTGAGCAGAACTTAAACATAATTTGGAATTAGTTTAGTAAACGGGGTTCAACTTGTTATATTTTGAACCTGTTATATTGAGCTTAAATAAGCTTATGAGTTTAAATGAATTTGAAATCCTTAGTAGGAAGATAAATAAAGTAAACAATAACTTCAACCGAAATATTAATATAGTTTGTTGAATAAAAATTAATATAATATAATATAGATGCTTTAATAAATCATATTATATTATATTAATTATAAGTTATAGATATGTTCATGAAACGTTGAAACCTTATTAATTAACTTAAAACCCAAAGCTACATACCTAAATAAATTTTACATAAATTGGACGATGGTTTTTTATCCGGTTCCTTTTGTTCATGAATATACGTTTTTAATAAATATAAAAAATATTAATTAATTAATTAACTATTAGTATATAATTTCGATAATATTAGTAGTATTATTTACTAATTATCATGTTTACTATGTTTATCCTTAAAATAATTATTTGTTTTATTTTTTAAAATTATAATTTATGATGTTATCAAATTTCTAATTTTACTCAATTTAAAAAAACTATTTTAATTAAATTATGACTTTTGGTTAATTGGATTTCAAATTAAGATGATGATGTTACAAATTTGATTCTTATATATTATTTATTTATTTATTTATAAGATTTGTTCTCCGATGGATTTTCAATAATATAAATAGCGGTGGATTTTCAATTGATTTCCTATTGACGTAGAAAACTTCCAATTAGCAACTTCCGACGATGATTTATGTTGGAAATTTGTTGCAAAAGTAGTTAAGCTTATTAACAACCAAAGACCTTTTGGTCTAGCGGTATGGAGGTTTTACCCTCCTAGGCAAGGTTTCAAGTTCGAGTCTTGTCTAGGGCGATAGGGGTTTCCTCCCGCGTGTGTAAAGGGACGGGTGCCATTGCCTTCTGGGCTGGACCCAACCTGGTTGTGTGGGCTCGCGACGCCTTCTGGGCTAGGGGCCATGTAGCCACAATTGTCGTTCAAAAAAAAAAAAAAGTTAAGCTTATTAACATTTCTAGTCATAAAAAACCATCGGAAATCTGTTGATAATTGGAAGTATGTGGTGATGGATTTCCGATGAAACTTTGTCGCTAAACAACCATTATCATTAGGCCTGTAAACGAACCGAACGAACACAAACGAAACCCTGTTCGTGTTCGTTCATTAAGGTTTTATCGAACAAACGAACGAACATGAACGGATAAGCGAACGGATTTTGTTGTTCATGTTCGTTCACTAAGAAAATTTGTTTGTTTATGAATGCAAACGAACGAATGTATAATTTAATGCATTTGTTCGTTAATACGTTAAAAGAAATTAAACAAACACAAACGAACATATAGATATACACATATATTATATAAATTGTAGCATTCCGATACATATTCAACGTTACTAAATGACCAAAATGTGATGCTTAGTTAAAACATATTAACAAGTTCTATAAGAGATCAACGTAGATAAAAAAAAATGTATAGGTGTGATCATCCAAAAAAATTTCTCCATAATGCATACTTAAAGTTATTAAAGTTTTTAATATTATTATATTTATAATTTAGATGAGATTGAAATAAGATATACAAATACATATTAATTTAATTAAATTGTTGGTAAACAAACATAAACAAACGTACGTAAACGAATATTAACGAACGTTTACGAACGTAAATGAACGAACGAGACCTATGTTCATGTTCGTTCATATAATTAAACGAACGTAATTTTGTGTTCATGTTCGTTCATATAAAAAGAAGAACGAACATAAACGAACTTCCCGCCGCACGGTTCGCGAATTCTTCGCTGAACGTTTGGTTCACTTACAGGCCTAATTATCATGTCATTTTCAATTATTCTAAATCCAGAAGCAACGAATTTCCAACGGAAATATTCGTTGAGAAATTTGTCGAATTCGTCACCGTCGAGGTGTTTTCGGACGGAAAATTTTCGTCAAAAATTCGTTGCTGAAAGCCGACAGATTTCTAACAATTTCCTTTGTCGCCAATGCCCAGTTTTCTAGTAGTGACAGTTTTATTACTTTTACCCATATATATCACAATATGAAAACATTGTATTGTATGTGTAGATGACAAATGTTAACACACAGTTAAAGCTGATAGAGATGAATGAATGAGTTTTGTTTTTTTGTATGACTCATGTTTCTCAGCTTGACTTTTAAGATTTAATATCGTTTGTAAGATATATTGTCTAAATGGTCTCTTATGAGCTTACGTAATTCATGGTTACTAAGTTTTTTTTCTTTCTTTTAAGAAATAGAAATGAAGAGTTTTTGTCTTTAAGGAACACAAAAGATACTCGAGAATTGGTGTTAATGGCTGAGTTGAAACATGAAAGGATTGACTAAAGAACCAAATTAGGCAATTGTAAGGACTTAACCGGTTCAAATATACATATATACATAATCATTAGTTGGTGAACTTAAATCTTCTATTCATTCGATTAAAAGAAAAAAAAAAAAAACTAATGAACTAAATTGTGGATGCAATTGAAATCAAATACTTATTAGTTTTTATTTATTTGAAATAACAATTTACTTTTTATTTTTATTATTTTAAGTCATTGTATTGTTTTTATCCTTCGAGGCAATAAAAATTTGACCTTTTTTTGTTTGGAGTCATTTATCCGGTAAACAGTTGATAACGTGAAAGAGTAAATGAATAGTAAATCGGAAGGTAAATCGGTAATAAATTATAATCACACCAAGACTAAAAAATTATCAGATATTAAATCAGTAAACATGTATGTTTCTAAGTTTCGGGTTAGGCATATAAAATGGATAAGTAAATAATGATTCAGTAAACAATTGATGATGTGAACAAGTAAATAAAAGAATAAAAATATACAATTCTTCAAAAGAATAAAAATAAGTAACATATTATTGTTTTAGATAAAAACTGTTAATAAATCATAGTTACACCTCCCAATTTATCAGATATTTCAAAGAAACGGGTATATTGGTAAAATGGGCCAACTCATAATGGGCTGTGTGTGTAGTTGGATATTTTATTGGCCCAACCTGGAACTTAGCAACATACATGGTTTTGGGTGTGGTAACGTAGTAGATTCAGGCACCAAACTTATTTCATTTCTCAAATTGATTAATTAATATTCCTAGTTTTGTTTACGTTTCTGTTCTTTAGATCCTTTAATAAGAAAAATGTTCAAATAAATAAACCATCAAGTGATTATAAATTTCAACGTAATTGAGCTATTATGTCATTGTATGCAAGAAGGTCCTCACAGCTATCTTCGTTTTACAAAACCCTAACTTTTAGCCCTATCAATTCAAGGTAATTATATAATTATACTTTCACTAATTATTATTATGCTCTTTGTAGTCGCTTATTGTTTCTAATTTTATATGTATATGTATATGTATATTTATATGCATACACACTTATGCTGAATTGCTCAAACCTATTAATGACAGAATTTGCTTCAGAAGAAACAAAAAAACAAAATAAAAAATACTAAGAGAAGTACACCTTCTGCTGCTTTTGGATTGCAATTTTCTGATGCTGCTGTTAAAGTGACTAACTTCATAAATGTAGTAGGTATTTTTGGTAATGAATATGTTGCCATTAGGTGTTTGGATGTATGATTAACCCTGGTTATCCAATTTACTTAGCTCTTAAACCTGATTTTATTCATACTTAGGGTTAAAATAATGAGATTCGAAGGATCATCAAGGATCCATAATAAATAAAGTCATTGATCAGATATAGTTAAACTTATCTGCTGTTTGTAATGGTTTTGGCAATAATCAGATTCAGAAATTCATTCCAAGTTTCTGTTGCTAATATATGCTACTGTCCATTGATTTTGGGATTTAAATAGGAAGATATTTTTATGGACTTTTTATATATCTTTTCGAGTACTTTTTGGTTGATTCAGGTGTCTACTTGAAGTTGGACCGAGAAGATATAGTTTCATTGGAGCTAGTAGTTCTAGACATTCTACTATATACGAACTTAGTCGGAAGTCTTCTAATAAAAATTACCAATTGGGAATTGGGTACTTGAAGACACCTTATTATGTATCGGGTTCTCGTCACCTTTATACTACGAATGTCACTCAAGAACAGAAATCTAGGAAGATACTTTATTACTTAACGGGATTAGTGTTCGCAATGGTGGGATGTACTTATGCTGCAGTTCCCCTTTATAGGCGGTTTTGCCAAGCTACTGGCTATGGAGGTACTGTTCAAAGGCGTGAGGTATGCACACAGGCTTCTTAAATCAGTTTTGGTAGAAACTATCTTGCCAAATTTTATATATCTCTTTATTTTTATCTTTTTAGTTTATTATAATATCTTATGTTTTCTGTCATTACTTTGTTTCAACTTTTGCGGTTTCCAGACTGTAGAAGAAAAGATATTGCGACATGCTCAAGATGGAACTGTCACCAATAGGTTTGTTATTTATAAGATTACAATTGATGTAACTTGAATAAAGAATAAAGATTAAATATTGTCTTTGTTCATTAGTCTACTTCTGTACACGTTTATTAGATGTTGAATTTATTTTTTCAGGGAGATTGTGGTGCAGTTCAATGCTGATGTGTCAGATGGAATGCCTTGGAAGTTCATCCCTACTCAACGAGAGGTATTATAACCATCATTTTACTCCCATATCTGTATTTTGACGTTTCAAATAGCTTTCTTATTAGTTTACAAATAGAGGTGGCAATTTTGACCCATTTATTTGTGAATGGGTCAATTCAGGTTATGTTTTACACTTTTACCTTTAATTGGTCATGGGTAAATGAAAATAAAAATAAATAGCTTAGAAAAGAAGCGGGTCGAATGTTGACTAAGGTGTGTTGTGAATGAATAAAATCTCCTAAAGCTAGTTATGTTAAAGAAATAAGAAAAGATTATTGTTGAAACTATACAATGTTTGTGTCTTTGTGATAATATGTGATAGCCTAATTGCTTATAAAGATAATTAAAATTCTGTTGACAATAACTGTTCTGGGTTAACCCAACTCAACCCGTATAAAAGGTACCAGATTTTACCTGAACTGCTTTAATCCATCCCGTGCGATGCGCCCATCTTAACCTCTAGATCATACAAAATGATATATTCTATTATTTAATATTCAATTTCTTATCTTTCTTAAATGATTTCACTTTGATCACATTAGCTTGTATATATAGGTGAGGGTAAAGCCAGGAGAGAGCGCTCTTGCATTTTACACTGCTGAAAATCGTAGTTCAACTCCTATAACTGGCATGTCTACATATAATGTTACACCCATGAAGGTAGCTCTGTTCATGCTCTCCTTGTATATATATTTATTATGGGTTTATTTTGGTTCTTGATTTATTTTGTCGCAATAAAGGATATAGGATCAAGGTTACTCTGCATTTGTCACGAGTTGCTTCTAGATAAGTTCAATATATATTCGGAAGTGGCAAAATGGACAGGTTAGGTAACAGGTCAACACAGTTACACATGTAAATTTATAATATGGGTTGAAATGGTCTGTCGGTTTGACACTTTGACCTTCCAACACCTTTTGCCCTACTCTTTTAAGCCTCCAAGTCACTTCAATAAAATCGTAGCTCTTACAAAGTTGTTAACAGTTTGAAGTGTCGTATATGAAAGTGAAAAAAATCATATTTAACTAGGAACTGATTATCTAGATATTGTCATGGATAACTGATAGTTTTAGCTTAAGTAGATGTGTCCATTACAAAGTTGTAATGATACTCCAATCATGTTGTAGGTCACATTACCTTTGTCTATGTCAAAAGGAATGTCTGGGGAATCTTGTGTCTGAGCCCCCTCCTTAGTTTATAGCTTTGACTGATTAGGAATGAAACAATTACTACTCACCATGCTAATGTTTTTAAACATGATTATCAAGCATAACCAAAAGGGATAAATTGAATCACTCAGATTTAAATCTTAACCAAAACATACAACAAAACTATACATATTATCCGTTTTAATCGGAGAGAAATCATTGCTATTGACTAGTAATAACGATTTGTCAGCCTTGCCTTAAGATAATTGGTTACTGAGCTAAGGATTCAGCACCAAACCTCTCAAGCTTTTCAAGGCTAAACTTTCTTTTATTATTTAATACTATTTTATGAAGAAATGCCAGAACAAACTGTTAAAGTGGTGTTTTGAATCATCTTCTTATTGATATTTGATATGCAAACTCTTCTTGGATTAACGCCTTGACAATGTACAACCTGACTGACACATGAAGAATTTCACTACGTGAAGCTTTGTTACGTGCACAGTTTACTGAACTAAATAGTTTATGTGGATGTTCAGGCTGCAGTTTATTTCAATAAAATACAGTGCTTTTGCTTCGAGGAGCAGCGTCTTCTTCCTGGCGAGCAGATTGATATGCCTGTAAGTATATCCACCTTTATTAATAACCAGTGAAAATTACACTATTTTAAATTTTGGTTTACAGAAAGCTGTAATTTGCTTGCGCAAATCTGGATTTTTAGTTTCTGACAAATCTGAAGTGTTGTAGTTTTCATTTGCGTAAGGAAAGAGGGAATAAAATGCCATTTAAGTGTGGAACCAAGCACGTCTGATGGTGAACAATTTTTTATTCGTAGGTGTTCTTTTACATAGACCCGGAGTTTGAAACGGATCCTAGGATGAATGGTATTGACAATATTATCCTTTCTTATACATTCTTCAAGATTGCTGAAGAGAAGTGATACTGCTTTCTTCTTTGAAGTCTGAATTCAATCAACTTACAGAAGGTGAATTTTAGAATTTTTTTTTTAATCCATCGGAGTCAATAACTTGTTATTTATGGCTGCCAAAGGTCATTGAGAATAAGTACAACCAGTTGAGCTATTTCTTCTCTATATAGCTTCTGTAATATTCTTTTATGGTCATTCTTTCTTCAAATTTAATTTCGACTACAGTAGCATTGCTCTTGACACTCGGCTTAATTGTTGGTAGTAACAGAGTTTCGTGAACAGGGTTTGTTTTACTTAACATTGAATAATTTTTTGATTTTCAAGAAACGTTTTCGATAATAAATGAAACGCACAATCAACCTTCTTCGAATCTTTGTTTCATCATTATCTTCAACCATCTTAATTATCGTTGTGTTATATCATATTGATTTTGGGCTGTTGCTGAAAGGGTAACAAATATTACAATATATTTGCAGGGTCAGTGGGCTGGGCTAATCAGACTAGATTAATCATTTGGGCCAATAATATGAAACACAGAAACAGTGCAAAAGGAGCATTTGATTTCAAAAGTCCTAAAGTAGTATATATAGACAAGAAACATCATTGCGATCAACAACCAAAATCAGCAGAAACTATAAATCCATGTGCCGAACAAGAAGAAAATAAACAGCAACAAATTGGTTATCCAGTGTCTAATCCTCGGACAGCGTGGATAATATCGTTATCATTATTTTATGAGAAAACAAAATAAAGGCGGTTAGAGTTCAGGTGTTTTAAAACTAAGTGAATAAAACCAACCACCTAAGCTAATAACTCATTTCCTCATCTTCATAATTTCATCTATAGCAAATTAAAGCTGTACAAGTCTAAAAGCCCTTCTTGCTCTAGATCCATAAAGCAAATAAATGCCCTATAAACTGTAAAGTAGGGTAACACGAGACACCGCCAATTAAAAACTAAGGGTGATTTGTAAATATGTTTTTTATGTGTACACAGAAATAAACATTAAAGGTGTCTTACAATGTGCACTACCAACGTGCTATCTTGGCGTACACATCCAATAATTAAATTGGTATACAGATCATTTCTCATTACTGATTACTCCATCAGAAAAACAATTGACAAAATTCGGGAGGAGTTTGTTCCCTAACCCAACGCAATTCCTAATTGAAACAGTTAACTCGTATCCTGAAGACAGTTATAGTCAATTTGGATGTTTAATCACATAATGAACACAATACTCATGGTAAAGTAAGTAACAATCTCTTCTGCAAGGTAGTCAAGATCATCCAAATCCTCTTCAGTCTTCAGTTTCTTTCTTAACTTGCAAATCCGATCTTAAGCGTATGTAAATTTCTAATATTTAGCCGACAATACTAAAAAGCCTAGTATGTTACATATCTTTCCAACAAAGCAAGATGTTCAAACTCTTCAAAATTATGATCAATCATATGCATCAGCAATGATAATTAACCAATTTTGTCTAGCTTTCATCTTTTTCCAAGCTCAATGTTACGCATACTATTCAGCTCCTTTTCTTGATATAGACTTTATGATAAATCCCAAATAGGACCACTGATTTTAAGGTGTTGTAGAGTTCCAAATAGTTGATCTTGTTCAAATTGAATAATCAAGTTTTGATTTCAGAATTCTCAATTACCATGTTAATTAAACTTTGAATGTACTAACTGCTATAAACTTTCTGAAAAGAATTTTCAATAAACTATATCCTGTGAAGCTGATCAAGTACAACAGTACACAACAGACAAATTTTTTATCACAAATTTAGCAACATTTTCCTACTACTCGTCGTGTTTTTCTCACATATCGGGCTTCATACTTTAGTTAAATTCATCAACAATTTGATTAGCTATCCCTACATGCATTAATGACTTTGATACCCAGCTAAAACAAATTAAAAATCACTAAAAGTGTCGATTTTTCTTATATATCTTGTTTTAATCATTGAGAAGCACGGAACCACAATTTACTCATGTTTATAATATAAGATTTAATTGCATGCCTTTAACATCTCAAAGTGAAGTTCCATCTTATTTAAATCATTAGGATGCAACAATGAATAGCTTAATTGGATTCAATCTCATATGTTGGAAATTTGTGGGTTGGAATGGTACGTAACAATCAGTAAACAATCTAGAGATATACTATGGATCTTGTCTGAAATACATGAAGCGCGCTACTTGATCACTTAATTTCACTCTCCATAATTTCCTTTGTTAATTTTTCTCAAGTCCTGTCATTCTCATCACTAGTCAAAAGTGAACGAAAGATCGAAGCGATATACGTTTGGTTGAAATAATCCATCTAATTTGGTATATATCGATCGAATTGCAACGTATGATTTAGTCCCTCTTGCTCTCCATTGTCTCCTCCCAAAGACAAAAGCTAGAGACATGAAACCCGAAGAGAAAATATAGGAAAAATAAACGAAAATTACAAAATTAATCCAAAAAAGTCAAGAAAGAAGAAAATGAAGAAGCAGGCCTGCTAGCTATATGATGGGAGACAAGTTAACATGAATCATAATTAGTTAAACACCTTCTTCTTGTTTTTCTTCATCTTGTTCCTTCTTCTTTTTAGTACTTCTGTCGCATAAAATTTAGGCTTCTAGTGTCCATTACAAGGACAAACTGAAGCATTAATTTGAAATCAAAAAATAAAATATGATCAGTTGCGTTCGTTTCGAAGCCAATCTGGTCTGCCCAAAGTGAACTCTAAGCTTGGGTTTTTGTGATCCAAACTGGATCCTAAACAGCTCTTTGGTCTCGAAGCGTCACATTCCTGCAAATATGAGGTCAATAGCAGCAAGTTATATATCCAACTGAATGCGCGCACAAATATATTAATTCCAGGGAGTTAGAAATCTTGTATTAATGCAAAGTATATTGTTGAGAAAGTGAATGATTAGGATTTATTTTCTCATGTTTTCTTTAGAAATGACTACAAGTTAGATTGCACAATTTGAGTAACAACATCAAGGTTTCCCAGAAATATGATGTTTTCCTTTTTCCTGCTGATCTAATTATTCAGTTAGGAAGGCGGCAACATGAGTACACACATTGTAATTTGTAGCTTCTCGCTAGTTTTCTCAATGAAATCTATTCCTTTCAGATAAAAATAAAATAAAATTTGTGAACAAAGAATATATATATATATACCTCAACCGAAATACTTACACTACGTTGTGGTAATAAGGCAGGTGAGGGTCTGAGGTCGTTTAAGTCATTGTTTGTTGGCAGAAATCCTTCCCTGTTGCTGAAATAATTAATTACATTTATCAGATTTCAGCTTGAACAATGTATAGTGAAAGTTTATTTTGCATTGCATCGATAGCTAGAGAAGCATCCATGACGTATATATGGTTACCATCATGAACCTATAATATAAAAACTTTGTGCATGCATATTCGTACCAATTACTACATCAATGTATCGAACGTTCAAATCCTACATCTATGCTATTTATGTATTATATATTTAAATTGTTCATTTTAAATACTATACGACAACACTAATAGAAAGTCATTTTGTTGTAAATGAAAATTGCCACCTAAATGGATCGAAAATATATTTATCATTCTACGTACAATTCTAAGGCTTGTAAGTATGCATGTAATTCCCTAGCGGCTTTTAATGTACTCCAACTTCTATATACACCATGGACTCGAGGAGTCGGGTACAAAGATTAACAATCAGGAAATCGAGCATGCTTTAATCGGATCATTCACAATATACATACACAAATCTAAGGATAGTTTTCTGTACTTACTAGAGATCAAACAGTAAGATTGATGTTGCACATGTACTTGCAGATCAGTTAATAACTCCATGGATCTTAAGGTGAAATGAAATGAAAAAAAATCGTCATTTTGTCTTTCCAAATCACCCATAGAAGTTGATCAAATATATATCTAGTGACAGCTTGTAATTTATACGTAAAGTCTTATCCGTAATCAATTTCTTTTTTTCGTGTTGATATGATACACACACAGACACGCTATATATACGAAATATGAAAATTTTAGATTACGTACTTCAGAAAACTAGAAAGAAAGAAGTGAAAAATCACAAATTCAAAAAGCATTATACAATTAAGAAACAGGTAATTTAACTCAAGTTGCATGAAGGCTGATGATCATTTTATATGTGCTAAATTTTTACTAGGTATATCACAAATCAAACTCCATAATATGTATTACAACTGACGTTGGCATATTAGATTATACCGTGAGAGCAAGAAAGCTACCAATTAGTTTAAAGCAAAACATTAAGAGAGAGAATTGGAACATATGTACTGAAAAATGAAAAGTAAAAGGAAAAAGAAGAAAATCAAACAAGATATAAAAGATGGTTGTTGATTTGTTGCAAAAAAACAGTACGTCTATGACAGGTCAATCAATATCATATGCAGTACAACAAGGTCCAACCTACAAAAATATATACTCCAAACATATTTTTTAATTTGGTTTTTTAGTACTTTTGAAATCCAGCAGAATGTGGTTGAGTTATATATATATGTTGTAATATATACGTCTGATGGTCAATTTGATGTACATTTTTAACTAGTAAGGGATAAAAATCGACATGATATATATATCGGTCTGCCGACACGCATAATGGTTGAAAATATGAGAAAAAGAGGACACTTGAAGTCAAGATACTGGCGTTTTTTGGTTATATATACAAATCTCCTTGTGACCAAAACAAGAATCATATACTTTTAAGATTAAAAAGGACTTGAGGAATAATTAATGTATGTAATGTAATTTATGTAGTACCACATATAGATAATTAGTAGTACTATAGTAGAGTGGATTTAAAAAAGAAAAAGAAAAAGTTGATTGCTTTAGTTTCTGCTAAACCTATTTTAAAGGTGAGTGTTTACATTATTAGCTTTATTTTTGTTTCTCAAGGTTCTTTCATCAAAGCTTAAGTAGCTAAGTCTCAATCTCAGGTGAAATCTTATCACCCAGAAAAATCTAAGAAAAAAGCGAACTAAAGCTGTCATCATAACACTTTTATTCTTAAAAAATGGTGGAATGTTTTACATGGGTTTTGCCATTTTCAAGTAGAAGACATCATGCAAAATGTTAAAGGGAATGCAATGTTTTTCGTATATATAATTAGCCCATGATTATATATTAACACAACACTCAATAAATTATACCATTTTCAACTTAGTTTGCCGTTCTAAAAAAAGAAAAAAAGTCGTACCTTGAAGAATTGCTCCAAAGGGTGGTGGCGGTGGCTGTGGAATAATTAGGGTAGTCGGATTCTTGTTGATCGGCCGACACTCTTTGATCGACAAAACGTCGTTGTCCTCCACTTCCCATGGTAGAGATATCGTCTTCACCAGATCCATCTGATTGACCTTTTATTTTCGAAAAAAGATAACGAAATATAATACTTTTAATTACATGGTTCTTGTCCAGTATAATGTACAATAAAATAAGGTTAATAGATAAGAGTTATTACCTGAGGAAGCTGCTGGTTTATCAGTTGTTTTAACAGTTCTATACATCTGAAAAAAATGGCAAACAAAGGTTAATCTAATATCAAAGAAACATAGCAAAAATAATGAAAAAAAAAAGAAAAAGTTCTAGGATTTAGAGTGTGGTTTTATGTTGAATGCTTGTGAGTCGTACATAAAGTGATTGGATTTGGTTTCTTGTGTCATTAATCACGAGGCTGATGTTTGAATAACATGAGGTAGCTAGCTACCTGTTTATATTATTATTGAATAATCATGACTAACTTTTGTCTCTTATCATTCTGATCATCATCGGTACTATTTTCTCTTTCTCTCTCTGACTTAATACTGTTCTTCTAATTCAGTCATTAACTGCACACATCGGCGACTGTGCCGGAGACTTCACCGGAGAGAGAAAATAAAAAGGGTTTCTTGTTTGCAAGTTCATTACCTGTAAATGGCTCTTCACATGAGCTAGTGTAAGATCTTTGACATCCATTAACTCCAAAACTGACTTTGGTGTTGCCCCTAAACATTCAAAACATGTTAATTAATCCCTCATTTTTACATTCATTTCATGAGTTCAAAACAAGGTTTTTTTTCAAGAAAATAATAATTAGAGACTTTTTTATTTACTTTCGTGGCCTCCAAGAAGTTCGACGGCATGAACGAAACGCGAGTGAAGGGTGCTAGTCCATCGCATCCTAGGTGCTCTCATACTTCGTTTAGCCGGAAGCTTGGGTAAAAACCTTGATCTCATCAAACCGTGTGAGACTTCGTGAGAAGTGGGCCCACTTCCACCATACTGGTTGTGGTAGTGGTGGTGGTGGGGATACGACCCGGTAAATCTAGTCCCACCACCACCACTACCACAACCTCCAGGTAAACGATAACCTGATGAAGAGGGACCATTTAGGGCAGGGTTCAAAAAAGGCATGTGACCACCACTAGAACCAAAATAAGGTGAGTTTGAAGTAGAAGAAGACGTAGGATAGAAACACATCTTTGGATCTTTCTCTAAAGAAGAATGGTCCAAATTAGGTAAAAAGGGAAACGAATGGTTGTGATAAACCGGAATCCCTTTTATCGGTCTTAAGCAATCTGACACATCAAGCAATGAAACGCCTTGGTTCAAGTGATTTAAGTTGTGGGTACTACTACTATTTGGTTGTTGATTATAAATAAGATGATGGTT
Source organism: Logfia minima (assembly GCA_963921325.1). Classification (NCBI taxonomy): domain Eukaryota; kingdom Viridiplantae; phylum Streptophyta; class Magnoliopsida; order Asterales; family Asteraceae; genus Logfia; species Logfia minima. The sequence continues at coordinate 12,928,098 of OY992768.1, forward strand.
GCTATTATGATGATGAAGAATAGGGTTTTGTGGGTTTTCTTGAGCAAAATTTCTTGATGGGTTTGTAAGGGTGAGGTCAGTTTGCAAACTATTTGATTTGGAAGTGTTCGAATCAATATTAGCGTTGCCAATTGAAGAAGAAGTATTTGGAAGACTAATGTTGAGAGAGAGATCAGGAAGTGGATTCGAAGAGGAAGAAGATGGTGGTGGTGGTTCTATGAAAATCCCTTCTAAGGGCATTTTCTTTCTTTTTTTCTATTAAACTAGATAAGATTACACAATACACACAACAAAACCTCTACTTTTATGTATCTTCCTTTCTCCGACTCTCACACTATCTTCAAGTGGGATATGATTACCTTTTCTTTTTTTTTTTTGGTTCTTTTTTTCACACTATAATCTTGAAGTGCAATCAAAACGACACCATGAAAATCAACAAAAGGGAAGCTAGAAGAGCCAACACAATCACCAACACCGACACTAAACCAAACACAAAAGAAAAAGGTTAAAAAATTGCAAGGGTAGAAAGCTAAGAAAGATCTCTTTGAATATATAATAAAAAGGCACACAAGATAAGAGAGAGAAAAATGAAAAACAAATAAAGTAAAACAAGGAACGCCAGAAAAGAGAGTGTAGGAAGGAACTAGTTGTGGTGCTCCTTGAGACTTGAGAGTATAATAATAACAACAATAATAATATTAATATAATAAGAATTATTAAATAATAATATATCTTTGAAAATGACACTAGAGAAAACAAGTTTCCACCTCTCTCTCAATAGTCAAAATACGCAAACAGAACAAAAACATAAACACACACGAACAGAAAAGAATTTTTTACAAACGCTTTTTTGTTCATGAGAAACATGGAAATCATGTAATTTTACTTTATTTATTTATTTATTAATTTCATTTTTATTCTAAAATGAAATATTAATTAAAACAAAATATACTACTTCAGTTTTCTTTTTTGTAACGAGATACTTTCAAACATTAATTAGTTCCAATTACATTAATTCGTTAAAAATCGAATTAGGAATATAATCAGAGTACAAAACTCAATTGTTATCTTAGAGCATTATAAAATTTTACTTTGAACTTATATAAGAAAATTAATTATTTCAGATATTCTTAGGAAAACTAGAAACATCAAAGTCCAAGTTTTAATTAATTTTAATTATTATCTTTAATTTAATTTAATTAAACAATAAGAGGGATTAAGATAAATGTGTGATTCTTTTCCCCCCACTCTCTACGCTACTTGAGACACCTCTGACTGAGAGTAAGTACACTAATTGAATTCCATTTTCATGCTACACTTTAAACATATAAACCCTACGGTATATATATTTTTGTACATAAGAATGTGAGATCAACTTTTCATCATACATTGAATTATATAAAAACTGCCCGGAATTTATACTCTTAGGTCATGTCATTCTAAAAGTGATCGATTGACAATACTTTTCGAGTTGTTTCGTAAAAAGCTCCAAGTAAGACACTAGAGCTTTAGAAAAATTACAGAGAGGTGGGATTGAGAGGACTTGGATTAGGAGTCCAGTCAATCCAGTTACAAATTATCTTTCTACACCTTGATAAGATCCTAAAAGTGATCGATCAACGATATTTTTTTGAGTTGTTTCTTCATCGTGAATCTTATAGTTAGTTTCAAATCTATTTTTCTTCGGACGGCGATATTATAAAAAGCTCCGAGCAGGACACTAGAGGTTGAGATAAATTACAGGGATGTGAGAATGAGAGGACTTGGATTAGAAGTCGAGTTAATCTAGTTACACTTTATCTTTTTACACCTTGATGAGATTCAAAGGTAAGACACATCACCTCTAGACCTTTTCAATAAAAATACGATTTCATTTCGATGCTTCCAAATAATACAAATGGCCGTGTAAAAAGCCACTTCAAAAGACATTGCTCGTAATATATTTTTAAAATTTATCCGGTAAAATCCATCTCTATATATTTAAAAAACACACGGGATATATACGAAAAAGAAAAAAAGAAAAATTCGCCTCCATGATTTGGATCTTAAGCTTACCTACCTAATTAAATACAAGAGGTATTAAAAAAAGAGTTGGCTCTTGGATTTTATTTAATTAATTTTATATAATATATAGCATGCAGGGTGCGAGGATTGACCAATTAACGAGATTGCATTATATTTGTTTGTTTTGTAGCAAAAGGAAGCTAAAGGGTGGGTAGGAAACGTAAAATTAAACCCAGATAATTAAATCCACATAACGAAACCTTCTAATTCCCTTTCATGTTCCAAATATTCCCCTTCTTCTTATATATCTATCAACAACTTTGTCTGCAGGCATCTTTTCTGGGTTTTATTATGTTTTCCACATGAAGTCCCACATTTCTTGCTAGGGTTTTCAAAACCCTAGGCTAAATTGATGGAATTTAATTACTATTTTTATATAATTCATTATATAAATTCCCATTTCAAGAAACTTTAAACTATTTTGTATTGGGAACTTATCTCTCTTTTAATGCTCACTGCAGATTAAGACAACTAGAGTCTCTTGGAGCTTGAAGAATTTCTTATCTCCTATTTTTCTTTACATGTTTCAAGATTAAATTATAGCTTCAAGAACTTGGTCTAATAATAGTTTAAATGTATTTCATGTTTGTATCTTACATATATGTTATCTAGGCATCTGGCTAAGCTACCAACTACGTTGGTTAGCTATATATGAAACACAAAGTGTGTTTAAGTAGTACTAAGTGTGAAAATGTAAAAAACTACGACAAATTATCTTTTGTGTGTATGAATTTCAAAACTTTTATTTTGTGTATCAAATTGTTGATTATTGTTAATTGTATGTAATTTGACTGATGTGTAATTCATATAAAATACTAATGTAGCATCCTTACAAAGTCTCACGTCAAAATGGTATATTAACATATGCAAAAATACCATGTTTGAAACAAAAAAAAATGGTTAAATATATGTCTTATCTAACATTCAATTAAATGCAACGTTTATACTGTGACAACCTACTGCAGTCTTCCGTTAAGCGACAAAATTCCATAGACTGAGTTTATATATGCTGTATTAAATGCTATAACCTTTCATTCTTTGTTATGCCTTATTTATTTATTATTATTCTTTTCTCTTGCTACGTAGCATATACTGTATAAGCTTTAATGTTATGTAAAAAAAAAAAGACTATGATATGTCGGATCTCAAAAATAATTACTCCACATGTTATAAGTGTAACAGTTACTCACACTTACAAGAAAACAATGCAAATTAAATCCAGCAAAATTAATTATAGACTAGAAGTACGTACGGTTTGGATTTCAGAAAAATATGAGAATAAAAATAGGTGTTTTAGTGTAAAAAGATAAATATAAAGCAAGAGGATGAACCCATTAATTAGTTGGTCAATTTTAGGTTTTGTTAATGTATACTATTGAAGCACACGATTAAATACCACACGATAAAATGTATTTAATAAATTTAGAATTTTTTGAAATATCAGAACTTGATTTATTACTTATTAATTTACTCTAGAATTTATCTTTTTATACATATTATAAATACAAATTTTAATCTTCAAAAACTTTTAGTATCATTAAATACATTTTATTGTGTGTTCCGATAAATACGTTAAAAATTTCGTAATTGACTTTGTAGTTCAGTCTTTTTTATCCGAATTACATTCCCACAATTTGCTTTTTATCCAATTTCAATTCATCTCAATTAATATGAACGACTTTGACCAATTTAGAGAAGGGCTTAACTTTGTCTTAGTTAATGTCCTCTTGGGTACAATTGTATGAAAATTGATGGAAGTGATGTAATTAACGTTTGGCATTTGTGTTTCCCGTAATTCTGGTTGCATTTAAGTAGAAACTATATATGCACTTTTTAGATGTACAAAATCCAAGATGTTTGTAATAAAAGTCCGTAATACGTTTGAATATAAGGTAAGAATTAAGTTCAAATGAGAATGATAATTATTTGTGAGAATGGAGGAATCAATTTCAACCATCCATTTCATCAAAAAAATAATACCCCAACACTTTTAAAAATTGAATATCTCACAAATGGTTAGTCAAAAAAATATAAAAATTGCACCATAAAAATCAGCATTTTTTCCTCTTCGATTAGACATCTCACAAGGTATACTTTCGACGAAATTTTTTTTTTTTCATTTTTTGGTAGGTTTCGAAATTGGTAACACATGTGTTAGTTGCGGTAACACATGTGTTAGTGGTTGGTAACACATGCCACTAATACATGTGTTAGTTTCAGTAACACATGTGTTACTGGTTTTCAACCCAAAAAAAAAAAAAAAAAATTTTTTACCGAAAATATGTCATGAGTGATCTCAAATCGTAGAGAAAAGAACGCTGATTTCTATAGTGCAATTTTTATAATTTTTTGATTAGCCGTTTATGAGATATTTAACTTTAGGGGAAAATTGAGTTTTGCAAAATGAATGGCCAAGATTCATTCCTCCATTCTCACTAAAATTTTCATTCTCATTTGAACTTAACCCTATAAGGTAATTAAGATATAATGGATGTGAGTTGAGCTGTAGATAATAAGATAGAAGTCGATCTTCTATGACATTCACTTTAACATAGTATTTACCAAGGGAAAAACATTGCGTTATCTCAATCAAAACAAAATAAATTTTTATATTTTATAATTTTTACCCTTGAACTTGCACAAACATAAATATTCAATCCCTGTTTAAAGGGGTTACTTGGTGCAAAAATCATTTCACCATTAACTAAACATGCATGATAATTGTTTTGAATTTCTTGTTATCGCATTTCATGAGAATTTTAAGAGTAGAGATTGAGAGCAACCTTCTTTCAGAAGGAAGGGAGGCAGAAACTCAATTAAAATATGACATATGTTATTCAATAATTTTATATTTCTCATATTTTTCTTATTTATATAAGAGAAAAGTGTATGTTTGTGTATGTGTTTGAATGAGGAAGGTGGGTGAATAGTTAGTCAAAATATGTTTTTTTGAGAATGTTGAAAAGGACAAGCCAAAAATGAAAGTTAACACTTTTAACTCCTCATGTTTTAGCTATTTACGTAATATATCTCACACACCTCTATAAAATTTGAATAATTGATCAAACACATGAATGGCTTGGATTACTTGCTCTCCCTTCCCTCCTTAAACCCCCTGCCCTTGTGAACCGTTATCGAACTTTAAATCCATATTCGGTCACAACAAAAAATCGTAAAAACATTATCACATATTTTACAACAAATAAAATTTGTAATGATTCCAAATCTGATCTCTAAAATTACAAAGGAGAACATATATATAGGTAGTTCAGTAGAAAATTTAGAATGGGAAGTCAATTCTTAATGAGTTAAAAAGATACAGATTTATATTTTCCTTATAATGTTGTTAATTCTTATCCTTATCTTTATTAATATACAATCTTTAACAATCAAAGTGAAGCTAGAAATCAAGTTAAATTCAAAACCACTCATTTAAAAGCAATCAAATGGCAACAACAATAGTCAAGGCTGGAAAAGGTATTCCCATTTTTAATTGAACTAATTTTGCCTATTGAAAACTCAAGGCAAAATGACATTTAGCAAGCATTCATGATGAAATGCTTATGGTGATTAGGAAAGGACCTATTGTTACTGAAAAGATTGTGGAAGCAGTGAAAGATGCAAATGGCAATATAATTTCTCTTGGGAAATTTATTAAATCATCTAGGAGTACTTGGACAGACTTAGATAAACAATTGTATAATCTAGATTCTAAGGCCAAAAGTATTCTTGAAATGCAGTTGCTTAGACCATTTTTGCAAAAATTGCTAGTTGTAAAACTGCAAGAGCAATTTAGGATCAATTGATCATCCAATATGAAGGTGTGAATATAATTAATAGTCAAAAGAGGAATAATCTCATTAGGAATTATAAGAAGTTCTTTGCACAACCTGTAGAATCTCTAACTGATATACACACAAGGTTTCAAATATTAATCACTGATTTGGAGAGAGTTGAAGTGTGCAAGGGTAAGGCTGAAATATGCCATTTTCTTGATATTATCCTAGATACATTTTATGAGGTAATAAAATCATTGGTAGTATATGATAGAATGGATGAGTGTGATCTACCTAGTCTCTATGGATTACTGTTAAATTTTGAAGAATCCAAAGAAGGAAGGAGTTGAACACTGGAAGAATAGCTAGGGATCCAGATGTTGCACTCAATGCCACAAGCAAAAGAAATAAAGAATTATACTCCAGGACAGACCACCAAATGCCTAAACCAGACTCAGAATGTTATGAGTCTTGTGATGATGAAGAAACAAGAGCCATAAATATTGAACTAGCTTTGCTCACTCAAAGGCTAGAAAAGAAAAAATTTGATGGATCTAAAGGGAAAAGTACCTTTGATCCTAAAAGCCTACATGTTATATATGTGGTAACCATGTCACATTCCTGCAGAGTGTAAAGTGAAGTCTCTAAAAGCTTCACATGTTGATAAAATGGCAGATTAAGCAATGAAGTACATAAAGAAGTATTTAAATTCAAAGAAATGGGAGTATAAAGTTCAACCCTAGAAGCTGCGGAAGGCTCTATTTGTTGAAGAATAAATGGATGAAGAGCTATCATCTGAATATGATGAGCAAGAAGGTTTGTGTCTTATGACTATTATTGAGAGCCAATTTGATAAGGATGTGAAAGAAGCAGAGAGGGCCAGTTGCAATCTAGATTGGAATAAAGCCCTTACTTGCTTCTAAACTACATAATTTTCAATTATATTTTGAACAAGAGAAGCAAAAGATGTTTGAATACGTCTATGTAGGTTTCTTATCTAGACTTGATGAAATTTCTAAACTAAAAGCTAAACTCAATCAAGTAAAGAATGAACTATACATGACAAAATTGAATACATCAAAGCAATATAAATTATAAACTTGATCTTGATGCTAAAAAAAAGCATACAAAATGTTAGCTTTAGAAAAATAAGAATTTAAAAAGAAAGTTGAGCTTTATGAGAAAATTTCTAACTCATGGTATATTTCTTCTCATAAGAATGAAGATTGTTTGGCAAAACATATTCTAAAACAAGTAAAAGCTATACTTAGTAATGATTTTGATCTAAAGTCGCATTTAAATCAAGATGACATAATCAAAACCAAAACAACTTATACCTGATCTCATACTAAATACTTTTTGTTATAAAGTTGGTGATGAAAAGTTATTAACTGCCGCTTTTGTCAAATCTCAAAATTTCAAAGTTTTTGAAACAAAACTTGTTTTTGAAACTGAGTCACAGTGTGAAGATAAAGATTCTGATATTGAATAATGTACTACCCTAGACTCTAATAGACTAGAACATATCATAACAAATGAAGTTCAAAAAGTAAATACTATAAACTTATCTGTTTTAAAACATAAAGAAAACAAAGTTAACCTGTCACCTTTGTTAAACAAATGCAAAATTTTAAACATGGAAAGGGTAAAGTGGAATGAAGTTTTGACATATAATCTAGTATAAATAAGTCTGTACCAAAATTAAGTTTTTCTGTGTTAACATCAAATCAATCTATTAAATCTAAAGTCACACTACCAAACATTAAATATCAGTCTATAAAATTAAATCATAAGCTTGTAGGATCTAATTCTCAGTCTGTGAAAACCAATTCACTTTTTGAGAGAACAAGCTCTCAGTGTGTAAAGATTAATTCTCAGTCTGAGACATTTAATTCTCAATCTGTGAACTTTAGACCTCAGTCTGTACCTATACAGACTCATGTACATGCACATACTGAGATCATTAACAGACCAAGAAATCAATTGCTTAAGTTAAACACATAATTCAAAATCTAAATTCAATCCACACAGAGGCCTAAGCTCGGATAGACTTATAGTTAAAACTAAAAACCTAAAAAGCACCAACAAATTGAAAACATCTTATTATAATTGTAGTGTCAAAGGTCATGAAGGTGTGAACTCTAAGAAGGTTCAAAAATTTAGACCATCAAAAGCTAAGGTTGTCGTTGAATGGGTTAAACCAATTAACAAAAAAAAACTAGAGAAGACTACATGTCATCCCAAAGGACCCACATTTAAATGGGTTCCCAAAGGTAACTAATTTGTTTTATGTGTCTTTTGTAAAATGAGAAGAAGTAGTACTAGATAGGGCTGCTCAAGACACATGACATGGTGTGTGTCAAACCTATCAGAATTTGTTGAAGAAAATGGACCCTCAGTCAAAGATGGTGATAATTTTGTTGCTAGAACTAGGGGTTATGGAGTTGTAAAGATCAAGAGGGTTACCTATATAGTGGGGTTGAAGCACAATATGTTAATTGTGAACTTGATTTGTGATGATGATAGTGAAATCAAAATAAAAAAGAAAGTTGTAGTCATCTATGATCCCAAAGGCAAACACATATCACTTACCAAACGAGAAAGTGTGTATCTCTTGGATTTAAGTTCAGCAAGATGAGGATGTTGAAACATGTTTATACTATAAATATATCCCTAAACCAAGCTAGTACTACATGCCCTTAAAAAAACTGAACTTTAAAAAAAATAGAGTCCGATTAGTACAAAAAATATAGTGATCTCTTTTTATAAATCCGGTTACTTATCATTTAACTTGACCTTTTTCTCTATTTTAGAGTCCCGGTCCTTTACCATAACTGGACTCCCATTGTATATCCTAAAGAGTTCGGTCATCTATAAGTTAGCCGGACTTTTGTTATGACTTGAATATTTTCTCCCGATCATAGAGTCCAGTTGTTTATTTCGAAGGGACTCGTTTTGTCTCCAACAAATTCCTAACTCTCCTCCGCAAACTCGATCAGACGTTCCCACGTACTTCCCCTAGCAACATAAAACTTTCAAATACATCATATCTCATTAATTTAATTATTTCATCTACACCTTATCTCCCTAATTTATTTGATCTACTTCTTTCTCCAACATATTCTTTATATTTAATTACCACTAACGAATCAGTTCCTTCAATAATTTCTCAAATACAGTAAGTATGTTTTTAACTATTTTTGTATTTTGACTTATACACTAAGTTAACCCTTTAATTATTTGAATAAACATTGTTATTTATTTGTTTTCACATAAATCCCTTGGACGAAAACAAATTGCATTCCAACAAATGACTTGGACCTTATCATTGGTGTGTGGCTTGAAAAATTCATAAGCAATTAGGTAATTATGTAAAAAAGTTGTTGTATATCTTGTGAACTTCATAAAACTTTGTTTGCATTCATTTGGTTTACTTAAATCGGTATGTGTATTGATTTTTGATTGCATCTTTTTAATTTGGTAAGTAAGAGAGAATGATGTACTAAGCTAAATTGATTACAAAGTCAAGAAACTTAGTGTTGAGGTTGTAGGATGTGATCGGTGTCAAGGTACTTAGGATTTCAAGGTTCTTAAATGTTTCGATGTACACTCGTAGAGAACTATGTAATTCTATGTTGATTAAATGTTTGGTTGATAGTATTTTATGCAACAAACAAATTTGAGTTTTTATGGTTGTATTTCGATTATATAATAGAAAATTTTATGTTTTACCAAAAACTGACGATGTGGTACACATTGAATGCATGTTTAATTTAATTTTTATATATTAACAGACAGTGACAAGCTTAAATAGAATCCAGATATGCCTTTTAAATCGAATGCTCAAAGTAGTCCGATTAAATGTAAAAGAATGGTCTCTAATAAATGAATATAGTAGAGTTGAAAATAGAAAAGATAGTCCATTTACAAATGAATAGAGTCCCATGTGTATAAGTATCCAAACCTTTTCTTAAGAAATAGAGTTCCTGAATAGATACCCCCTTATAGAGTCCGGTTAAATAACGGGACTTTAAAGGCCCATTTGTCCGAACTTTATCCTTCCGTGTGTAGTAGTGAATTTACCTGATGTTATCTATGAAAAAGATAATGTGTACTCTGCATGTGTTTTTGATAGGCAAAAGACTCATTTTCCATAAAAACTATTCAATACTATTGATTACCACTACACATCCTACATAAAAATTATTTATTTGTAAGGACTTGATCTTACAAAAATTAATATTTTAACCTCCTATAATTCCAGCCCCTAGAATTTATACGCCAAACACACACAAACTACGAAACAGCTATTTAATTTAATAATCAGCTTTTGATTTGTTTATCTACCCTTTGCTCTGATTTTCAAATGATTCAAACTACTTATCGCATTTACGTTCTTCATACACAACTTATTTACACGTAATAGGTGATTTTTTTTTGTTTTGTACTGAATTTCGTTTATTTCAAAATAACATTATTACTACTATTATTATCTAATGTGCGTTTAATAGTGATGAATAGCTAATTTTAATCTTAATAGATAGATTTAAAGGATTAAAAAGGGAACAAAATGTTTGATACTAAAAAATTTAGTATTTTTCACTTGGGTTTCAAACACCGAGAGACAAGGGGGAAAAGATGTGTCGATTGTACAAATTATGTCAATGTATATATTCTTACACTAGTAAATGTTTGTTTTCATGAGTATCCCTTTTTTACAAACTAACTCCTTACCTTTTATGCGTTTGTACTAAAATACCAACCATTTGTTTGTTGACGTACCAATAATACAATTAAAGCACCGGCTAGCAAGGAAAGTGAGACCATCTTATTAGCCATAAAGTACAACTCTGAATGTCTTGTTAGGGTTAAAATTCATTGCGAATTGAAAACACCAACCGTTACTTTAACAAAGTAATATGCATTGGAGATGTCGCACGGTGTATAACATTTTATAAAAGAAACAATAAGTTTATATGCAAACCCTTTAATTATGTCCATTAAATGACAAGAGTAAACAAAAAAAGAAACTTACTGTAACCAACCGTGTTATAACATTTTATCTTCAAGTAGGCATAATAATACCTAAGAGCATCAGTAGTTCATCCAACTTCATTGAATTTATGAATTGCAACATCAGTATTTCATTTCTTTATAAAAGTCAATTTTTATTCTCTATAATATAATCTGTGCAACTCTCAAACGTTAAAGAAAGAGATAAGTGACCCACCATCTCATTTATACCACTGGTTCATAAGATGGAATGAGTTCATGTGATACAATGTCATATAATCATATTGTAGTGCATCATTTCATGTATACAACTCCACCAAAACAATATTTCCTTCGATACACTTGTATACAACAATAATTACCAATGCTCTAAGTGCTTATGTCTTGTGTTATATACACATGATGTCAATGTTTAAAATTAACATATACACAATGTATATATTTTATGCTTTAGTTTTTGTTAGAGAAATTCTTTTTAATAATAATAATTAAAAAGAAAGAAAGAAAGAAAGAAATGTCAATGTTAGGGCTCGAACATACAATCATTTGATTTAAGAGAGTTGTGGAGTTATAGGTACCAATTAGGCAAAAACCAAAACTATATAGCAAGAAACCAAACTATACAATGAACCTTGTTGTTGTTTTCTTTCTTTGTTAGTATTTAACAGCTTATCTAAGCAAACCAAGTCACATGGGTAAGTACCAAAAACATAACACTTGGTCTCTTTCTTGAAGATATTAAAAACTCACCATGAAATGTCTTCTCTCCTTGAGTATTTAATGCTTCTTTCATAGTTTCATGACTTTTACAATCTTCTGTATCTTACCTATGCCTTCTTTCCTTGGAACGGAAACTGCCTTTAAAGAAGTGATAAGACATTTGCTTGGATTAAAAGGTTGATTGCAATAAAGGACATGCAAGAGTTCAAGAGAATTAAAACTCATTGTGGTGGCATTGTTTTCCATATTAGTGAAACAAAAACCAACTCTATTATCTATCTATATCCTCTCTTAATGTGGGATCTAGTACTTATTTGCCATCTTGTTGTACTTCCTTTTGTCATTAAAATTGAATTTAGTACGTACTATTGAACTCTAAGAATGTAATTAGCATGTAGGTAATTTGGTTGTAATAAATGCTCACAAGTATGGCCACCAATAATGAAATAGGTTTAGTTTTCTAAGGTTAGGGATCTACTCCTACATTTAGAAAAAGATGATGACGACTTTAACTATCTAACAAGTCCCTTGGTCCCACAAGCCACAAGAATATACCTTTTATTCATATTTAAGTGTTAGTTGATGTTTCTTCTAGGTTGAAGTCGACAATTGCTTTGATTCGACTTATTGATTGATAAACTATGTAGGTTGATTCTTAAAAAACGATTATCTTTCAACACAAACGATCTGACATTGGAAAATTGAGGATATTCAATAAAGTTCCAATTTTAAGTATATTCGATCAGCTGGACGAGACTTTTTTCTAAGAGAAAAAATGATACTCTAGTGATCGGAGATATGCAACATATATAAAGTCGATGACATGAGCACTTCAATTTTTATCCTCATGTTCTTTTGATCATGAATTACGCGATTTACCTATCCATGTTGGTCATTGGACCCGTAAGTAGGTGATATCGTAGGATTGATAACTTAAAAATAGAGTTTATGTGTCGATTAGTTATGGTATTTCCAACAACAAAGCATTGTTTGTACCATACAAATAAAAGAGAATGTTGCTATGAATCAAAATTCATCATAGATACTGACGAATATAATATTTCGCAGGTAGTGGATCAAATAGATCGGAAGAAGAAACTATCGATTCAATTTGAGTAAAAGGGATCGTAAGCTTAAAAAGATCTCACTAAAAATAAACGGACCCTTAACAAAGTTGGCTCAATTTACTGATCAACCTTATAACTGTCGTTGTTTGTGTTTTTCCCCAATCCATACAATTCCTCACAAAGTTCTTCCAGGTTGACCATAACTAAATCATAAAACTTAATTAAATCATTTCCGTTATTATTAAGATTCAAGTATACTTTTTATTCTAAATTGGGGAAAAAGTGAGATGTTACACGATCCTACATAAAGTTGTTAATGTTTTGGCTAATGGCTAATAGGATTGTAAAATCAGATGCTTCTACATGCACAACTAAAATGGTAACAACGTTAATTAGTTATCACAATACGAATGATAAGGGTTAAGTTTTAATACGATTATGATATATCACTACAAAATACAAACATTTTGTTGACAAAAAATCACCGCTTTAAGAAACTTAGTTAAAACAACGAATACATTTATATTACATATATTCAATTCAGTTATTCATTAGTTAGAAAAGGATTTACATCATCAACAATATCGGTCTTAGAAATTGAAAGTGAACAAAATTTCTTTTCCGTCTTCCTTATTACTTTATCAGTTTATATCCCTTTTGTGGCTAATAGGTATCGAAGTTGACTTCAACGTTATGAAATTGACTTGCAAGCTTTGGGATAAAAGCTAGATTCCCGGAAGTCATGTGACACAAAATGTCCTCACGTGACTTTAACTTATGTATATTCTTTTTGTTTGCAAATTTTTTGTCTTAGTATTTTAATCACACAATCATGCTAAGATCAATGCCAAAGAAGATATACTCTTTGTTTTATTTATATTTTATTGTAAGCGTATACTTCCCAAAGAATATATTGGAGAATGAAAGACTCCGAAGATTCTGCCTTATGATTTATTTAGTGATTCATTTGTTTGAGTCAAAAAACTTACAATCATATATTCTAAAGTCTTGAATATACGGTAATACTATATCGATTTCAATTTTACCGTTCATGTTTTCTTTTTCCTTTTGAGATGGTTCAAAATAATTGTTCACTTTCCATTTCAATTAATCAAAAGGTATTTAAGAGAAGAATAATGAGTTTTTATTGGCAAAAAGTACTATTATTGTGCTTTTCTACAACTATATACAAATTTATGATGAACAATTAAATTTAGACAGAAGGACTAATATTTTAACGATCCGGATTATCGAACAGCCACATAGCTTAATGAATTATTATAACAAAATGTCAACTATGGCCAAAGGGTTTTAACTTTTTTACTGCTTGTTCATAAAAAAAACTGTAAACTGAAAGAAAAAAAAAGTTAACAAGAGGACGGTTTATATATAGTAAAAGTTAACTGGAGCAGAGTACAAATAATCACTACAGTAAATCCAGGCCTTATACACTTTATTTTCTTTTTCCTTTTTCTCTTTGGAGACTGTTAATAATATAAATTAACCGAAACAAAGTACCGATAATCAAACAACAATTGATAACTTAAACCAGCTAACAACTTGACAACTATCAAACAAAGTCAACCAACCATACAAGTCTTTGCTTGATCATTTAGAATAATTTTAAGATGGTTTTCTTTCCACTTTTTAATTTCTATATAATACCAAAGTAATAACCAAATAATTCCATCAATAAAAATTATTTTTTCCGATAGTCGTCTAGGTAAATTTATTTGTTTCTTTTTTATCTTTAAGTCAACATTTATAACATCATTAGCAATTAAAACCTTCATAAGCACAAGATAAGGACAAGATATGATAATCATTCGATAGTAGCATTTTTAAAATGTTGATCATACGTGCATGATCTAATCGCTTGTCCACCTATAGAACAAAATATGTATTTGTCTAGGACTAGCTAGCGACCTTTATATATATATATATATACACATATATATAGGGGAATGATCCATAGGGAAGCTTCAAAATTTGGGGAAGGAAGGAAGTAAATCTTAGCCCTTAATTTTTTTATTAAAAAACGTTTTTAACATTCATTGGTGATGAATGTTAAATTTTGAAATCTTTTATAATTTTTAAAATTCATTTATGATGAAATCAATGGTTGAGATTTGCTTCCCTTCTTCCCTAATTTTTTTTCTTCCCTCTTAATTCCCACCCTATATATATATATATATATATATTTATTTATTTTTTGAAAAATTAATATTTGATATATACATTTTTCTCTAATAAAACTTGAACCAATAATTTTATATTTATAGCTCTTCTTGATAGTGTTGAACCAATTACTATTTGATGGACTAGCTAGCGAACTTCTAAAGTTTGAAATTCATACGGTAATTCTTGTAAAAGTTATGGGTCACTATATTATTTAGAAATTAATATTCAAGTGCTTATCATGACTACTATAGTTTCATTCATTTCCGCTCTCAAATCTTTTGGATGACACTCAAGCTTTATCTCTTATCTATGAATCAATAGTGGTGGCTAGAAGTGCTAAAAATATCCGTAAACAGAAAATCCAAAAATCCGATCTGACAATATCCGAATAGTTTTGGGCTTGTATTTTGAATATCCGATATTCAAAATCTTCTTACTTTCTTTATTTTATTTTATCTTTTATGAATGACTCTGGTGATGTAGTAGATATTTTGTTTGCAAACACATCAATAAATGATTTAAGTACTTCATTACTTAAAGAATTATGAATTATTTTGGTTGGTTGTATGTAATTAGCAACAATTTATATTGCGAATTTCGATTTAAAAACTTCAATGTTACAGTTTTAAGATATTATGATATTCGAGTTCGAAAATTCGGATACTTGAGTTAAGCTATCCGAAAATTTTGGATTTGAATTCAGATAGTAAAGTCAGGTATCTAAAATTTCAGAAATTCAAAATTCGAATATTCAAACTTTAATATATTTTTTAACAAGAAAGTAAGAAACAATACAATGCTCAATAATTTTGGAAAAGATAAAATAAAATATAGCTGCTTGTTAAAAATGATTAAGTTAAAAATATTTGTCTTGCTGGTTCACTGTGATTATTCTATACCAACCTTTACTTTCTTCCTTTAATTTAAAGTTCACAAACTGAGGTTGATTGAATACATCTACAAATTTTCATTTTAGCAGAATAAAAGAATTTTCTATGTTAATCTTTCCCCTCTCATTCTCGAATAAACCAAACACATTTTTAACTTAATACTAACTAATAACACACGTAAGGACAAATAAGCAATCGACACGTTGGATGAAAAATGCATGGAAGACATGAAGTTGACAAGTGAAGGTGGGGGTTAAATTCTAACACTCTCACATGGTCCAACAATTCATCCGTCAGTAATATCTTTAATTAATTAATGCAGGCAGAAAAAATAAGAAAAGAATACATGCAGCAGGACCTCTTCTGACAGAACACAAAAGATAGATGGGTGAGCCACAACAACACACAAAACCCGTTGCTTTTAAATCATTTTGTAATCGATTGCTTTATGATTGTACACATTTTAGGATAGAGAGGAAATAAAGCTTTTAAAAAGCTTTCCTTTTTTCTTTTTCAGAAGTAAAAAAGTCAGACTATGAGTATAGGGTGGGAGTGGGTATGTATTGTCTTTTTTTTGTGTAATCACAAGCTCATGATGACTTTATGATGAGTATGTTACTACTCCTTGTTGTTGTAAGCATATGGGAATAGAATGGGGGTTTCTTTCAAGCATATACAATTAATGTTTTGTACTAAAAACCATAGCTCTGGCTCTGTGATTGACTGTTTATACTGACATACATTCATAAATATTTCAAATACAGATACTATTATTTCAAAATTTCTGTAGGTCTTTTTTCAATTTTCTTTAGCATACTTTCAATTTTTATCTATAACATAGCAAACTAACTTTACTTAAAATTTTAGAAAAGAATTTTAGGAAGTAACTAAATAATCCATTTTTGGACTTTTATATATAAAATAATAACACTACTACAAATATTCTACAATTTCCTGTTTTCTTATTATAAAAGTGATATAATATATGCATCTAAAATAGGAGCATATATCTAAAAACTTACATATATACTTTTTGAATAACTGTCCTAAATTCCATCTTAATCCTTTAACTTTTTTGGTTTTTCAATCTATATGTTAAGCCACTTGTATACATGCATCTTAGACACAAACATCATTATTATCTGTAACTAGAAAAACTCGTTCATAAAATGTGACATGTAGATTAGGGCTATTCATCATATCAGCTTTTGGAGTTGTTTATGTTATTAAATTCTGGTTTTTAGGTTAGGCAATTTTTCATCTAATTCGTGACCATTCCGAATTGGAATTCACCGTATGCGTAGTAGAGGGAGAGATTGGCATCTACAACTGTAGAGAGGAGAATAGGAGAATAATATATGATGATAGGGTATACAGTTAGAGAATTTGCTTTGATCACATATCATCAAAATATACTTTTTTAGTGACAGATTAACATGTACTTCTTTTTTAAATGCTAGATATAATCTACTTCTATTATAGAAGTCAAAATATAGGTCAATCAATAAAATAGAAATGTGTGTTTAATTACCAATGTACTCTATTAGTAAGACATATTGATGTTTTATAACAAGTCTTGATGCTTTCTAACAAGTCTTTTAGGTTTGAGCCTCCTCAAATACACATTTTGATAGTGATAAAGAAAAATATTTGAAAATGCTCACGACAATATCTGTAAAGTAACAGATAAATTATTTGTTTTTCTCAATTAAAATGAACAAAAAAAACATAATCAGTCTTTCTATTTTACAAATACTATTTCTAAATATTTATTACTGTAGTATACTCCATAATTAGCTTTATATAAATTATATATTTATAATCCAAAATTATTAATTTTTAATTATTTTGGTGATTAAAATGATAAAGTCAAGATTACAAAATTTGATGGAGGGGGTAAGAAAGAATATATGTGGTGTAAATGAGATATCACATCTTGAAGGGACCTTTGTGTAGGGGCTGACATTGTCCTTGAACAAAGTCACTGGTGGTATTGTCTGACCCGCATTTATTGTGCTACAAAGCGCAGTACTTTACGTTGTAAAAGTAGTACCATGAGTATGTGTGTTACACGACTAATAAAGGAAGTAAAGTAATTCTAACACACACACGGTCAAAAGGTGGGGATAACATCATGGGAGATTGGACACGGTCAGCTGTCACCTCACTTTCTTTATTAAATCACAACTACAGTTTTATAAGGGGATGTTTGTGACAAGCAGACCACTTTCAGAGGGCTAAAAATTAAAATATATCAATAACAATAATAACAGTATAATAAGTAGTTGAGGTATGTCTTAAGTATATTGGTTCCACAATTATTGCAACTCATAGACTGCAAGAAATATTGGGTGATTTTTTCGAATATTGAGAAACTTAAAATGAGATAATAACAGTTGTTACTAAATTTTTCTGAATAATATTTGTCGACAAATGTTATATGTGCGGGAGACAATATAAAATTTTGATGTTATTATATTGACCGGTATTAATTAATGACGAAATACAAATTTAGTTTTTATATATTCTAGCCTTCAACTTTTCTATGTGTTAATATTTAATTTATCTTATAACTCTAACAACAATTATTCTAACAACATTTAATTTAATTGTTGTTAGCTGTACAAATAATTTTTGCACTTTTGTAACCCCTAATATTTAAATTTTGTATCAATGTATTATATATACTGCAAAAGTTTATATACTTTATGAGGTGGATGATATGTTCTTTCAGTTTATTTTCCTCTCTCATCAATCAAACAGACACTTGTATACATTTATATATACAGATTTGTGAACATTGTGATCAGGTTTGTATTTAATTACATTGCAGAGGCATTTTGTCTACTTTCAGAAATGTGTGTATAATTGGATTCAGCTGACCGATTTTAGCTCCCATTTTTGTCATTGAATTGTACATTTTCTGGAGAGCAAACTTGTCTTTTTTTGGTCCTTCATATTGACTATGTATATATATTTAAAACTTATAATTTGAAATAACAAAGAATCATTAAGTTATTTGATGTCTTCGTTATGTTATTTCTATTTGCTTGTTTAGGTTTTTTTTCCTTGTACGTTATATTGCCACTTACTCAGTAGTTTTTTTATGGTACGTCCTTACGATATAGAGGCGACAAAATTGAACCTCAGTAATATGTAATGGATGTCAATGGGTCGTGCTTAGTAAACTATCTTGTTTAGTTTTCTCCTCAAATGACATAAACATATTCACAAATAATATAACTGATCGTTCCTATTAGATCTATTAAGGACACAAATTTTTTTTAAAAAGGACATTCATAAGTTTATAGAACGAAATTGATGCTTCTATTTTATGTCTCCTTTGCCTTAAGTTTAGAATTATTATTATTTTTTGTATATAATAAAATGCTATGAATTTTATATAAGACAACAAAGTATTAATGTTCCTTTGCAAAATGTGTTTTACTATGGACAAACACTTGTAACCACAACCAATATTATGGAACCAAGTGACCAATAGTTTTTGGCTTGTATTAGTTTTAAGAGAAACCATATTGAAGCCCACATAACTCACGGGCCTTGGGTTACCGAGTATGGTGGTTTTACCGTTTGACAGTAATAATTTGTTGATTTGAACTATTTTATCATTAATTATTAAAGTAAGAAAATAATGCATTATATAAGGAAAAATCATATTTTTTTCCCTTTTTAGTAAAAAAATACTACCGAAAAGAAATATATCAAAAAGAAGAATTTTAGAAAATACCCCCTTCTTCGCAATCTGGAGGTTGCAAAGTTGGAGGTTGGTTGCGCAATTCGGTCATCACTGTCTGCCAAGAAAAAAGTTGTGTGGTCTGAGAGAGGGTGTGAGTTGCACGTAAAACACAACGAGACACACAATACCCAAATATAGAAAACACATTCAAACACAACATCCTCCGATCACAACCCGTCACCATTTGCACCCTCAGACAGTATTATGGGGGTAAAAAGAGTATGAAAACTGGGCTACGCCCTTTTTAACCAGTTAGGCCCATAAGGCCATAAACAGAACTGCAAACTAATGATATTTGTTTTTCTTTAACAATAACTGGCCCATCTTATTTCACACATACCACTTGAACGATGGCACTTCATGATATACGTACCTTGGATCCCACAAATTGAGCTAATAGTCCATTAGTATAAGGTAATAAATAAGTTTAATTAGTGTTATAACTATTGCAATGATTTGCTTACGCGGTAACAATGATATTTCATATTTGAAAAGTTACAAGATAAATTTATCATACGTGAAGGCGTACTGTAATAGAGTACACGTACGGATATACACAACTTAAATTCTTATAGATTTAACACAACGAGTGTACCAAATTTTACCAAATATGCAATTTCATAAAATTCAATGGTTTATAAAATGATCACTATGATTTATTAGATGATTACAAATAGCATTTTTGCGAAATGTTGACAACTGACAACGCTGACCGGTACGCAAGTCCCGCTTTAAGAATATTTTGTGAAAGATAATGTTTTACGTGACTTGCCGGTTCGCTCAAAAGAGTGTCCGTCCATAATCGGAAACTTGACCATTTCATTGCGAAGTCCCCGCTCTAGAACAAATTAAACGACGAGTATGAGAGCAGGCCCCGGGGATGCAGTCCTTTGGGGTTGAAATTTTGTCTCTACCTTAGATTTTCAAAACTCCACCAATAAACTATCCCTTTGGGTTTGGTAAGTATGTTGCATTAATCTATCAAAAGAGAAAACTTTGTACCTAAGGTAAGAAGGTAAATATATATATATATAAATATTATACATTCTTTTGTTTTGATAGGTCTTAAAGTAAGATCACAATAAACTTGTTAATGACATTATTAATTAATCACAGCGAATTAATCAATACAAATTAAATATTCAAAGTTTAACATCAAGTTATTAACAAATCAAGTTATATTGATCTTTTCAGAGTCAAGAACAATAAAAATCACACAGAATTATCGAAAAACATATTTGCTTTATGTGTAATTCAATTTTTTTTCTATGAATCGTATAGAAACTATATAAACATTAAAAGTCGGTTACAAATACAATCATACCGAATCTTTAACTAATAGTGATAAACCTAACCACAACGGGTTTTATGGAAACAAGATAATTAAATATGAATTTCAAATTAGTCTATCTTTTTATGATATCTTCGAATCTTCATATCTTGTTAACCACGTTCTTCTGAGTCTTCATAGCTTGAGTATGTCCTTCGGATTCTCTATTTCAGTATGTCTTAGTCTGAGTCTGTGTCACGGACTTAGACTGTGCACATATCATAGACTCAACTATACTTGTATGTTTTTCACTGAGTTTCATAGACTCAGACTCTGACTCATCAAATTTATAGTTTGGGTTTCATCATTGTTTTTGCAACATATTCTACTGGGACCAGGAGTGAAATATATACAATATCATGGGGATCGGGAAAGTAATTTACCCTTAAAAAAAAAATACTACATTCTTTTATTTCACTGCTTCGTCCAAAACTATTATTCTAAATACTTAAGTACAATTATAATGTTTGTCAAAGATTATTAATTGCAAATTTCTTAACCTATTACCGGTTTACAGTCTCAAGTCATAATAATCTAATAAGTTAAATAATCATAAATAACTAATAAACCTATACAAACGTTAGTTATAGCATAGATCTACCAGTCACGTTAAGACTCAACAATTAAACACTAATAACAACTATGGATCTTCAATTAAACGTTAACAATAATAATAAAATTCATAACACCAAAGTAAACTCATAAAATCATTATCCAATGATAACAACTAAATACACACATAAAATGGTTCAATCCAATGCAAGTTTTTAGAAAATAATAAATATAACTAAATATTCGAACACATAGACATGAACAAATACAAGATAGTAAAATTAACGCAAGCCGAACACAAGAATGAAATCTTCTTAGCTCGGTTGAATCTCTTCAATTTATTGCTCTTCTAATACTCGAAAACTCCATAAAAACTCTTTACAGGTGCCTTAGTCGAACTAGGGTTAATGGTGTAGATCCCCCAATTAATTAGAAATTGTAATTAAAATAGATAAAGGAAAGAAGTGACCGTAGATTATAATGAGTTTGGAACAAACTTGAAATTACATGAGTATGACTCTAAACTTACTCCAAGCTTATTCCAATTCTTCACTTTCTACTCTCTAATTAATTACTAATCTAATAATAATTAATGACAAATCTAGAGAGAGGAAGCTAGAGAGAAGAACTACTTAGTAATTGAAGTGTTTTTAGGTGAAAGGGATGTGAGGGATGATTTGGTTTGTGTGAACATGAATAATATAGAGTAATGCTCTTGGCCGTATTTGACCAAGTAAAACCGTATTTGGAATTGCGAAAACACACGCGTATTGCACCAGTTGTATCAAGATGCTAGTCTTACGCACATACTGGACAAACCAGCCATGCATCTGGCCATATATGGCTTGTAAATGGTTGTATACGGTTTGCACAAGGTCATACGGTTTGTGCAGCCGTATACGGTTGGCACACTCAGCCGTGTATAGTTGGATGTGCCCGTGTGTGCGGGATCATTGAGTTTTGTGTGCGAGATTGTACCTTTTTTCTTCGTTTACGCTCTAAAATCTTTATTATTCGTCCGTTTTCGTCGATTCTCTTTTGCATCGTCTTGTAATTTCCTAATTAACAAAATAACACAAATAAAGGTAATATTTGGATTAGTATGTTCATTATTTAATTAAAATGAGTAAGATAACATGTGTAAAAATGTGACTTTTTCGTGTTATGTAGAGTTGAAGTAAATTGATCTTCAACACTGATAGGTGTCTCATGGACATCTACCTTCATGGACAGTGAATGCTTCATCATTTTGGGGGTTTGATTATGATATATTTTGTTGGGAAAAACAATGGTTAAACCTAAATTGTAATTCTGATGAGTCAAATTCTAGTCTAGGTGAAAAATTGACTAAGTTACCGAGAAGGTCTACGGTTCGAGCCCGTATAGCCCTATAAAAAACTGAATATTGAAATACAATTTTTTGTATTTGAATTTCCTCGTTATTATTGCTCAGTCTGGTATTGGCTAAACGCAGATTTAGACTTAGATGATCTTTATTCTTAATATGTAAAAAATGCTTAGTCTGATTCAAACATATAGACTTAGATTATGGAGATAACAATAGAAGATTCATAGTTATCTTACTAGTTAGGAGAATTTGAATTGTTATTTAGTTAAATTAGTTTCTATAAAACCTGTAGGGGTTAGGTAGAAATCTCTTTTAGAGATACGGTAAGATTTTATTTCTTAACTATACTACTTGTATAAATAGGTGGTAAGAAATTCATTGAATGGATGGACACATATACCTACACATACGAACTTTGTGTTCTTACGATTGAGTTATTGATATATAATATTCATTCTACATTCGTAATGTGTGTTCCATATTGTTCTCAATTCCGCTAAGTTCAATATCGTTTGATTTGTTATTAATATGATATTAGACGTTGAATACTTAATTTAATCTATTAATCAAGTTACTGAGATCTATTTTAAGACCTAATAATTGGTATTAGAGAAAATAAAGATTTAATTGTTAATATTTAATCTTTAACGATCTAAGTAACCTTAGAAAATCAAATTAATACTCAAAACACAATCACTCAATCAATCAAATGGATACTGTAATAGTTTTGGCTAGTAAAGGAATTTCAATATTCAATGGAACAAATTATGCCCATTGAAAACTTAAGGCAGAATGGCATCTAGCTGGCATCTATAATGAGATGCTCAGAGTAATAAGGAAAGGACCAATAGTTTCTGGAAAAATAGTTGATGATGTTAAAGATTCCGAGGGTAATATTGTTACTTCAGAAAAGTTTGTTGAGCCACCCAAAAGTCAATGGTCAGATTTAGACAAAACATTGTATAATCTTTATGCAAAAGCCAAGAGCATTCTTGGTAATGTAGTTAATGAAACCAATATTTACTAAAATTGTTGGTTGTAAAACTGCAAAGCAAATCCGTGATCAATTAATTGTTTGTATGAATGTTAGTCAAGGATTCTTTTGATGTTGTTTCTGATTAAGTTTTTCCTTTTCAGACTCTTGACAACAGTTACATATTCATACTGCACATTCAAAGAATCTCATATCTCTTTTGCACTTTTACATCTTGTAATCTTTGCAAAGATGGTTTCAAACTCTATATTCCCAAGTATACTATTGGCTTTTGAATCGAGATTGAACAGTCATTTGTATTGGTCTGACCATTGACTTCTTGGTATTTCAACAAATTTTTCAGGTACAACAATCTTTCCTTCAACATCTACTACAACATCAAGCATCTCTTAATGAATCTCAGCAAGATGCCATTCAGCTTTCAACTTTCAGTATGCAAAATTCGTTCCATTAAAAATTGGAATACCCTTGCTAGCCATTATTATAGGTTGCATAAGTTGAGTTGCCAATTTTTTTGATTTGTAAATGATTTTCTGGGTATTACTTAGATAGTTAAAGATTAATATTAATAATTAAATCTTTATTTGCTCTGGTACCAGTTGATAGGTCTTAAAGTAAGATCCTAGAAAACTTGTTAATCTTATTATCAATTAATCACAATGAATTAATCAATACAAATTAAGTATTACGTATTTAACATCAAGTTATTAACAATATACATCACACATACTTATTGAAAAACGTATTTGCTTTATGTAGAATTCGATTTTCTTTAATGAATCGCATAAATACTATATATACAATGTAAGTTGGTTAGGAATAAAATCCTACCGAATCTCTAACTAATAGAGATAAACCTAACCATAATAGGTTTTATGGAAACAAGATAATTACATATGAATTTCAAATTAGTATATCTTTTTAAGATATCTTCAAATCTTGTTAACCACGTTCTTTTAAGTCTGTAAAGCTTGAGTCTTTCCTCCAGATTCTCCATTTCAGTATGCAATTGTCTAAGTCTTTGCCACAGACTTAGACTGTGCACATATCTCATACTCAATTATACTTGGTCTATTTTTCACTAAGTTTCCTAGACTCAAACTTTAACTCATTAGATTTATAATATAGGTTTAATCATTTTTTTCGCAACATATTCTACCGGAACCGGGAGTGAAATATATTACATATCATGGGGATCGGGAATGTAATTTACTCTAAAAAGAAAATTACATTCTTTTATTTCACTGCTTCGTCCAAAATTATTATTCTAGATACTTGACGACTAGTAGTATTGTTATATATATATATATATATTTGTAAATGTATGTATAAGGGGACGAATCCAAAGGGAATCTGAAAATATGCGGGAGGGGGAAAGAGTAACATGCTTTCTAGGGTAGTTAACATTCTTTTTGGTAAATGCCATTTTTTTAATTGATGTTAATCAAAATTGATAGTATGAACATTGAGCTTCCTTTATGAATTTTTTTCCTGTAGGTTATAACATCAATAGATGAATATTATATCAAAAATCGTTAACATCCATCCTGACTGAATGTTACAAAAATGAAAATAAAGTTAACGTACGTTATCTGTAACGTGTATTTGACTAACATTAATTGAAAGAACATCAATTGATGAATGTTAAATGATAAACGTAGTAACAGTCTATTTAAAAGAATGTTATTGGGGAAATAGGGAAGCAGTCACATGCTTTTGGGGAAGTTAACATTATTTTTGAAATATGTCAAAATAAAATAATAAATGTTAATCATAATAGATAGTATGAATGTTAAGCTTCCTACATGAATCTTTTATATAGGTTATAACATTAATTAAAGAATATTAGATAAAAATTCGTTAACATTCATCGAGACTGAATATTACCAAAATAAAATTTTTATATTAAAATGAAAATTAAGCTGACAAATGTTATCAGCACTATGTATTTGACTAACATTCATTGAAAGAACATCAATTAGTGAAATGTTAAGTGATAAAATCCATTCTTTTTAAAAGAATGTTATTGAGTTTATCACTTAATGATTAATTTTCAATGAATATTAGTCAAATACATATTTATCAATGATTTTTAGTTGATACGATCCATTTTGGTTGACATTCAGTCAGAATGAATGTTAACGATTTTCCTTTACATTCATGAATTGATATTATAACTTATAAAAAAAATTATGAATAAATAATAGTAGGTATAATATTTCTTTTGATTAATATTTATTGGTAAAAATATTTTTTTACTGACATTTACCGAAAAGAAACTATTCGAAAAATATGTTGTTACTTCCATTTCCTCCAAAAAATAATATTTCTCAGTAAATCTCCTCTCTCTCTCTCTCTCTCTAAATACACACACAGATATACACACACGTGTACATACATACCGTGTTAACTACTTAATTGTTTGCAATTCACCTATGACATGAACAACTCGTCATCGAATGGTCTTTGCCTAGCCTTATATGAGAAGTCATATATTCGAGTAAGAGATACTAGTCTGATCATCACTGTCAACCACTCACATGACACAGTTTTCAATGCAGTTCACAATTTCCAATGCGGTATTTCTTTTATTAAACTGATATGTTTGGTAATACCCTATATTAATTAAAACTTTTGTCAAAGATAAGCGATTAATCTCGATAGAACTCACACAACAATTGATTGTTTAAGTCCTTCAAGGTACGTTCTGAACAATAACTAATTTAATCCCTCTTTCATTAATAAACTAGTCATGAAATATATTTCAAATTTAATTCTACTTGGTACTAAAATCTTGTGAGAACCAAACAGGTTATTAACACTTTTTACAAGATAGTTGGAATCTTAAGCATACCGTACATAACTACATATAATTTGATGCTTTGAGTGACTAATTAAGAAATTATATTTTATATTTTAAAGGAATATATACTCTTTTCAAGCTTCGGCATATTATCATGTTCATGTACTTATTATTCCCTAACTTAACATATTTACCATTTCTTATCAAAGTATACAACTTGTTAAATTAAATATAATATATAAAAAATGGAGATATAAATATATCTAGTAGGGCTAATGGCGCGTAACTCAGTTGGTAATGGGTGGATGCATATTTGCCACCAAATAAGCAAAAGGTCAGGGGTTCAAGCCCTGACATCCTCATAGCCACAACCGCTGAGTGAGTCAGGTATGCTCCCACATTATGGATAGACAGCCAATTATGAACTGGTTAGAGTTGCCAGTTATCAATTTTTGCCACCAAATATCTAGTAGGTAAAAAAATATATGATTCATTAGTTGAAGGTGAAAGAATATGTGAATGTTATATTGAATGGATTTGGTAAAAACAGATGGGTATATATGTTACATTTTGAAGCAAATTGTATCCTTTCAGTTAAGTATAATTATCATTACTTTGACCAATGATTTAATCTATACCACTATGACTTCTAAGTTATTGCTAATTGAGAAATTAGTTAAATAATGCTACATAACTGAATGTTTCAAAAAAAAGAAAAAAAAAAAAAAAACAAATGTACCATTTAATTTTTAATCTATGAAATTGAAGTTTCTCTTTTGATGCATAGTTTAAAAAGAAAAATGATATACATGTATA
The DNA here is from genome assembly GCA_963921325.1 of Logfia minima. Taxonomy (NCBI): domain Eukaryota; kingdom Viridiplantae; phylum Streptophyta; class Magnoliopsida; order Asterales; family Asteraceae; genus Logfia; species Logfia minima. The sequence continues at coordinate 12,955,409 of OY992768.1, forward strand.
AATTAAGTTGACATTAATATTGACCTGATATCACATGTCAATCATTTAACATGTTAAAAATGATTATTTTTTAAAGTTAGCGAATGGTTGACATCTGTTATCAAACCAATCTTCAGAACAATTTTAGTTACAACAAAGAACACAAGTGATATCAAATACAACCAATTGAAAAGCTTAGACAAAAGTCAGATTGACCTAGAACTCACTTCAAAGGCCAAAAGAGACCAAAGACTAAAGCATTAATATTATTGGTGTGGGTGAATGGTGAAGCATATACCATCTTCACTAACTTATACTCATAAACACAACCTATGGCATAAGTACAAGTATGCCCACATGTTGTATTCTTAATTAACCAAAGCTTATAAAGCAAACTTCAAAGCAAAAAAAGTTGTAGAATATTTAAAAGTGATAAGCACTAAGTTAAGTGGAAGAATGTGTCTTAAGTACTTGATTAAATGCCTGGGATTATACTAAATTATCTTTGTTGGTGGCAGTATACTCATATTATTGTATACCTAAGCTACTGTGTTAAGTTTAATGTAACTTAATTAGTCTCCTCTTTTAAGAGTTGGCTTTACATTTAATAATATATATATATATATATATATGTATGTACTAGAATAAAGTGAGTTCCATGGTGGTGTGTTGCTTGCGGTTTGGGGACCATGCTACTCCTGGGGCGCACTTTAGGGACATCGAGAGCCGAATCTGTGTCTTGAACAGGCATCCATGCGGACCTGAACATGCACACTCCGATTTTATTTGTACTCTAATTTGTTTTTGTTTCTCGCTTAGGTTGGGTGGTTTTGTATCACGTGAATAATAAAACGGCGGAATGTTGGATGTAGTAAACTGTAGCTAATCTTGCATGCAGCAAAAACAAAATTTTTTAATGTAAAACAATGATTTATTAGGACTATAACGGAACTTTTTATTAAAAAATTTTCCTTTCTGTACCCAAACTTATGTTGGGCGAAATTGCATACTTCTTATCCCATCCGATCACAATATATAGTAAGATGAATAGTAATTTAAATTTTGGAAAATGAGACGCTGATATAAGATTGCTCTTGATATGCGTAATCAGAAAAATTCGAAGTATTTTTGAAAAATGAGTCTCTTTTTCCCGTGAACCGTACAATGTCGAGGGCGGATGGTTATGAAACATATGCTAACCTCTGCCAGTTTTTTTAATTTCAGATAAATGTACTAAATGTATATATGAATGAAGCAGTAACACATGTAGAAAGTTATGGTGAACATGCATACCATTTAGAAAGGGTATCAGAATAAGTAGTACAGCTAGTGTCAAATTGTTTTTTTTATTTTTAATTTTATTTATTCAACACGTCAGAAACGGTTATAACTAATGCTGTTGAATCCCTTGCTCCCATCCAGTATAAATGTAAAAATAAGCATTATAGAGTAAGTTGGTGTGTTTTGTTTATTTGTGTTGGTGTCATTCAGAAACAATTTCTAATAGTTGTGAAAAACAGCAACTACCTGTTGGGCTTTGGGAAGGGCCACAAATAGAGGAGACATTGTTTAAATGATCAATTAATAAATACCTAGTATTTATCCAAATCAAAGTTGATGTCTACAAAGTGTAGCGAAATGTACTTAATTGACACTCAACATGCAAAATATGGACAGTTTTATTGACTCAAAAAGATCTTGTGATTTTAATATCACCCTTACCTGTTTTCTTTATCTTTTTTGTTTCCTTTTTAGCCTTCTAGTGAAGTACTTGACTTCCCACACTTGAACTCTCTTCTTCACTTTGAACATCTTCTCACTTTTTTTTATATATTTCTCAATTTCAGCATTCTCTTCTCTACTTTCCTATTTTTTCAACAGCAGGAACACAAGATATAGTAGCAAAAGACGCGTACTAAAGTTGGCTCAAAGCAATTGGTCAGTTTTCTTACTTAAAATTATGTTGCATACTTTTTTCCTTTATTATGTTCTGTTTATCTTCTTGTTAACACCTGCATCTGTGAAAATATGTAACATAAATAAAAACGAAATGATACACTGACAGCTGTATTTGGACCATTTCTTTTTTGTGAGTGTGGATTTGATTTGGAAATTACCATTTAGGCTTCAAAGCTTACTCTGTGTAATCAACAAAAATATCAGTAAGAAGTAGAAGGATTGAAGAAAACCATGAAAAACTCGATGAAAGATTTTAAAAGACTATAAATAACTGTAGTAAGTTCGAGAGAAATATATAAATTACTATAAATAATAGGAAATATCTTGAAAAGAATAGCTTGCTAAGAGTATGAATTACAGTGGGGAATTCGAGAAAAGTATATATGCTTCTGCATAAATTTACTTCATATGATAAATTAAAGTTTAGTCGAGTTAATCCGCAAGGATCATGCTCATGGTATTCACTCAGTCACTTGGTGTCTCAGGTCTTGAGTTCGAATCTATGTAGCTGATATCAATTTGGGTCATGTTCATTAGCTAAACGAGTACTTCTTAATTTTATTTTTGAACGGCAGCTAAAGGAGTACTAAAAATTTTCAGGGCCATATAGAGTGGAACCTTGTATGGCCCTTTTTGACTGGTTGGGTCAAATATACAAGACACTAAAGTAACAAAAAGGAGAGGTTTGGTGGAGTTTTACTTTTCTTGTTTTTGTAATAATACTTGACTGACCTCATTTTGATAGTAAAATTGACTAATGAAACTATGTTCTGCATTACTGTCGAATTTACCATTTAATCAATGATGCTTACTGGTGCATGTATTATTTAATTTCTTGATCTGTAATTAAGATGGTTATACAATTTTCAGTATCCATTGGTTATCCTAAACCTTCACTAAGTAGTTAAAAATTGCTCCATCTGCAGGGAAAAATTATATCTAATTAAAATTGTCAACATTTTTTAAACCTAGTTATGATGTTATCAAGATGTATAGACTTGGAACTCGAGGTCCACGAGGATAATGATTCAGACTCCATTAGCCAAGTTGATTCAAACATATCTCCTATCATTGACAACCTCAAGAAACAAGAAACTACCCAAACAATTTATGATCCTATTTCCCTTGAGTTAAGTCTAACTTTTAACTCGAACATTGACAAGTTTGAACCAAGTTGTATAGATAGTTCAATATCAGCCACAAGTTATAAAAGCACAAACGAAACAGAATCACACACAACAACTCAAAACATGCGAGTTTTTCCATGCAACTATTGCCAAAGAAAATTCTTCAGCTCACAAGCTCTTGGAGGCCATCAAAACGCGCATAAAAGAGAAAGGATGCTAGCAAAAAGAGCTATGAGAATGGGTATATTCTCAGAGAGGTATGCAAGCCAACTTGCAGCGTTTCCGTTAAGATCTCTTGAAATTAAAGCTCATTCGTCACACCATCAAAGGTTCATGCCTCAAGTACTTATGAGGATACCGGCAGAAATGAATACAAGCATTTCTCCAAGATCTCAAACAAATGCATTTATAGGATTGCCTGTATACGTTGATCATGATGATGATGATGATGATGATGGGAATGATCAATTGATGTGGCCCGGAAGCTTCCGTCAAGTGGCTGCAACAGGTGCTGATAAGGATTCACTGCAAGAAACGTCACAAGTTGAAGTGATTCGACCAATTTATGGCGTCCGTACCACCCCTGATCTCACTTTGAGACTCTAATAAATAAGGCTCTTCCTTAGTTTCTTTTCATTATGTGGATTATTGTTTGTACAATTAAATATGATTAGGACATAGCTATAATTAAGTTTAGGTTCTTGCATATTGTTTACTGTACCAACCTAAACTTTCTGTCAATATGAACAGCTTTGCAAGTATTAGTATTGGAGATGTAAGATGTTGATATGGTATCTACTGTTATTTTTTGTATTTTGTAATTTTTTTTTCTTCATCAAATTACGTCCTTTGGTGTAGTTTTTGGCCATTTAGAATGTAGAGCATCAGGGGCAGACCTAGGGGGTTCACGGGAACCCGATGAAAGTTTGTCGGGTAGTGTAAATTATCGCTAAAAATCTCGATTTCTCCAAAATGAACCCGGTCTCAAAATTTGGTGTCACGTAAATACTTGTTATTAATTAATTAGCCAGCTAATATGTTACATAAATTAATTTACTTATTGGTTTTAATGAAATCGTACATTTTAGTTCATTTTTATTTCCTTTATACTCGTAAAAAAAAAATTGTGCATCTGATGACTTAGTGTTCTAGGTCTGCCCCTGTAGAGCATAGTTATGAAACTCATAATTAGTTTTTAATTTTTGGATCAAACAATAATTTTTTCGTATTAATAATCATTACTAATTAGCAAATCCAAAATATATATGTTCAAAAGCTATAGATTATCAATCCATTCTCTCTAATGTCATTTTCCTCTTCTTTTCCTTTCAACCATTTCTTTTGTCATTCTATCCTCTCCTCTTGTTTTTCATCTAAGAACAAATGTGAGATGTTAACATTTTCTTATGAGTACTGATTCTTATAGCGCTTCTTTTGATATATACACAACATAACAAGCATTAGAGAGTTGTATTAATTATACGTATTAGTATAATAAGATAACGTAGTAGTTATGAATCAAAAGAGGTGATGTAAGAATTACTTCTCTTACTTATTACGGAGTATTTCTTTTCTTCCCGTTTCCATGTCCCACCCCATAATTCTATATCTATATTTTGTTGCTTATTTCTTTATCTCCTGTAGTCATGTGTGTGTTGCTTCTATATTTGTTTTCCTTTATAGATTTTTGTTACGTAGTAATTTTTCTATTTTTTCTTTTTAAAATGACAATCCTACAATCTATAAATCTCACATACATGTCCACACATACAATATACATGTTGTCTCCATCAAAACTCGAAGTTAGTATTCTTTAGTTAATGAACGCTCCATATACCGATAGGTCATAATTCCTTTGATATAATTTATTGTGTTCGATTGTATCATTTTTTACTTTTAAAGTTTATAGAGTATGATAATATCATTAATAGACTATTTTGTAAAGTACAATTCCAACGGATGTTTTTATTACAATTAGTAACTAGAATTCATGTAGATATCATTAACATTGATGCCTTGTTGGAAAAATAATATCTATGATAGTCTATTCGATTATTGTAGTCGGTCTAGAAGTATTTAAAAAGAAAAAAGCTTCAATCATAAAATATACGAGTAATAAATAAACAACATTACAAATTAAAAATTAAAATTTATATACATAAATTGAAAGCAAAACACAGTCGACCTAAAAAGATAAAGTAAAAAGAAGAGGAAAAGAATAATAAAATGGAGCTGTGGTGTGGGACCAGGGGTTGGGCGGGGAAAATGACAAAAGAAAAGTGCAAAAATAATGATTAAAAAATAAAAGTCTAATTTTAGAATGGTTAAAGTGTCATTCTATATATAGCACCACTTTTCTAATTAATCTGTCGCGGCAATAATCTTGTGATTGTTGTATTTTATTTGTAGCTAACAATTTTTATTAAATAGTATCAAAGCTCGTGTTGTGAGTTATTGGGAACAAAGGTGGACAAATACATTGTGAATATCGATAAGTTTGATGGCAACGACTTTGATTTATGGAAAGATGCGAAAAGAGAATGTTTTGTATCATAAAAAATTAAATCAACCGTTGTTAGGTATTAAACCTGACGAGATGAAGCATGAAGGTAGGTGTTGTTAGATCATCAGGCACTTGGGTTGGTTCGGTTTGCTCTGGCCAAGAACGTCGCGTAAAATATTGTGGGAAAACCACTACTACGAGTTTGTTAACGATGTTGTCTAACATGGGTGAGAAACCCTGAGTTTAAATAAGGTTTTCTTTGTACGACAGTTGGTAAACGTGAAGATTGTTGAAGGTGCATTGGTAGCGGATCATATGAACGAGTTTAACTCGATCTTGACTAGGTTAAGATCTATAGTAGTTAAGTTTGAGGATGAGTTGGAGGCACTTTTCTTATTATCTTCGTTACCCGAGAGTTGGTCCGACACTGTTACAACTATTAGTAGTTCGTCTGGAACTGCTAAGCTTACGTTTAAGGAGATCCGTGATTTGATACTCGATGAGGGGATTAGGAGAAAGAATTCCGGTGATTATTCGGGTTCGGCTTTGAGTGTGACGGGCAGAGGGCGTAGTGTGAGTAGATCGAGATCTAGGAGAGAAGCCATCAGAGTATAAAAATGTCACGTGTTGGAATTGCAAATAGTTGAGTGTGAACGCGAAAACTGGGGAAACTGTGGTTTTGGCCTTAGAGTGTACCCAGTTGGATCATGCGTGAACATGGCTGGTACACATGTCTACCCGACGGGTAGAAGTGGTGTACTCGACAGGTACTAGGTCGGACAATACAGTTTTATTTCCTTGTTTATTTGACACTATAAATTATAATCTCTATTCTTGTAAACTCTAATACCTACGAAAATTAATAATATTTTTTTCTAGTTGGTCGTGGATTGAACTAGTCAAGTAGATTGGATATAACTACGTTAAATGCTTGTATTCGTTTTAATTTTCATATAATACTTATTTGTATTTGCTTGTGTATTGATTCGTTTATTGTTGTAGTAATAATCTTGAGTATTGTCTCGTATCTTTCGTTTGGTAGAGTGCTCTCGTACAGTGATAGTAGTCATTGTGTTTTTTTGTTAGCAGGTGCCGAATTTCATAGTAAGGGGAGCTTGTGAATTTGAAGGGACTACCAACGATACGTAGTTTATACACATTTTGTTATGGAGCTTTATGTTTCCTATCATATATATGGATTTCTATGAAAAAAAAAAAAAAAAAAGGCAATTCTCGTTAGTAAGCTTACTAGTTAATTTCCAAACTCCCTCTGGTTCACTCTAACCGTTCACTGTCAAATGAAAACCAATTAAAAAATATTTTTTAAATGGTGAAGATAATATTTTATTAGATAATAATGTAATAATTGCACATAATTTCCAAAACTAAGTGCATTTTTAAAATGGATTTTCAAACTGGAATAGAGGAAGTATTGATCATCAATGCAACTCTAGGACCTCTAGTCTAATAGTATTAGGGTAGCCTATCAACCAAAAATGTTAGTGGTTCAAATCTCATTAGAGATAAAATTAAACGTGAAAGGGAGTGTGGAATGTGTATATAACATGTAGCTTAACGGTGTGTTTGCTCTTCACAAAACAAAACAAAAAAGAGGTGATTAATGCAAATTTGAATCAACTCATGTGGTTTGACGTATGTGGTTTATGTAGATACTCAGCTTACAATAATTTGATTTTTTGTTTGATTATTTTAGCGCAGGTACGACTTATAAGTTTCACGATGTTGAATAAAGCCTCAACACACAAAACAAATAAGAATTGACACACAAGAAATATATAATATTCCCTCAACCGTTTCACGATGTTAAATAAAGTCTCAACACACAAAACAAATAAAAATCGATACATAAGAAATATATAATATTCCCTCAACCGTTTAACTTTATTAGTTACCAAATTAAACACTATCATTACACAAAGAAAAATGTATTAACTAGTATCCCCATCACCTCCTTTTATAGAGATGAGGGGATGTAATTCCTATGAAATACGTTCTCCATAGTATAATCCTAGTTCTAGTCTCATTATATATATATATATATTATTTTTAAATATTTTGTTTTAACATTATTTGAAAAATGAAAAAGTGATTCTCACTCTTAAAAAACTATATTTTAGTGTATTGATATATAATTTTCTTTTTATAGTATTACAGAAAATATAATATTATAAATTGAATAAGTGTCAAGCAAATAAATTTCTTCCCGCAGCATTTGCGAGCATACTGCTAGTTATATATTATGATTTTAAATTTTTTATTTTTAGAAAGTATTAAGATTAAGACAATATATTTTTATTTTTAACTGATTTAATACTATTTTATAATAATTTAATTATTTTCGTATTTACTCGTACTCTTTATCATTATATTTGGAATCCCCAAATCTACATACAAGCAAACTTTCTCATCCCACTCGTTTGGCTAATTTATCATTGAAATAGAAACATAATATAGAATTAACAATTAATTTATTATTATTTTTATATAATATAAAGTTTTGCTGTGGAGAAGCCAAGAATTATGCGATTATTTTGGTTATGAATGTAATGTAATTGACACTCTATGTGTGATAGGATTCTCTTGAGAGTTTTCCCGTGTCGTCTATCACATCGAATGTAGTGATTGTAGTGATTGTACCAGTACAAGCTTACATCCTATGTATGGATGGTTATTTATAAGCTAGCAAAATAAACTATTATTATAGATTCTAGATATATCTTATATGGGGAAGGCTTAAATAAAAATTATATAAAAGTTAAAATTTTATAAGAATTATTAAATTATATATTTGTTCATATATGATAAATTCCATTTATATCTAACATTAATATATGTGCTATTAAAATAGAAAAAAGTGAAAAAAAAAAAAATCTAACGTTATGTGTATAAACACAAAAAAAAAAAAAATTTGTTCACATATGAACAATCACATAAACAGATCGGTTAAAATTTGTTTTAAAATGTAATCTTTAAAGTTTTTAGTTTTTTCTTTCTTTCTCAATCTAACATATATCAATGTTTATATATAAATGAAATTAATCATATGTCAACAGATACATAATCTAGTAATTTCTACCAATTTTTAATAATTTCTATCAATTTTTAATTTTTTTTTGTTCTATGTTAAATCCTCACCCGTTTATATTTCTAGTCTAAGATTTTAATTGAGATAATTAACTTTAGTTTAAATTTGTTACCCCAGGTTGGAACAATTGGGATCCTACTGATGTCAATATCAAATTATTGTGAGTCGTTCTTGATATTTTGAAAACTGTACGTTATCTAATATATCTATACTACTTTATAATACATATTTCTTTTTTCAAATCTCAAAAATTTAACACTAAGTAAAATGGATCCCCACCATTCATTTAATCTACAATTGATCTTAACCATCTATTTTCTATCTTTCCCTTTTTACCCTACCTATAAAAACTACCAACCAACACATACACACACTAAACACCTAAAATTACACACATCTCTCCCCTATCTCTCTCAACCGGATGACCACGAAAGCACATCCAAAAGGCAAAAATAAAATACTCACACAACATATGAACACACATAATATTATTGCCGCCGCCGCATTGTGCGGGTATTAGACTAGTATATATATATATATATATTATCATGATCTAGGTTCAAATGAAAAATCTAAATATCGTAGGAACGTAGAAAATGACTTCAAACTCATTTTTAAATATTCAAAACACGTTATTTTACAAAATTTTCTTCATAGCTCCTCATTCAAATAACTTTTAGAAACTATTTTTCAAATAAAAATTTTTTGACTTTTTATTTATTTTTTAATTATTTTTTATTCATAATAATCACATTTTTTAACTAGATAATCACATGAATAATATGTGATTATCAAAATCCTATTTTGTAATTATCTCGAACACATAATAATCACATTATATTAGAGAATAATCACATGTGATTATCATGTTATATTTTGTGATTATCTTGAATAATCACAACAGTAACAACTGCAAAAAAAGTTCGAAAAAAAAGTTAATATTTTTTATTAAAATTTTTATTATAGTTTGCAAAAGTTATTTTAGTAATAATCATTAAAAAAGTTTTGAAGAAAAATGTGTTTTAAATATTTAAAAATGAGTTTGAAGTCATTTCCTACGTTCTCACGATATTTAGGTTTTTTATTTGAACCCTCCCCATATTATCATAATCTAAAAAGAAGGAAATTTTAAGAAAGAAAGGGGAGAAATATATATTTATAACTATGATTTAGTAAAAATCAAATATGATTCAATAAAAAGTAAATATGATTTCAAACTGAATTAAATGGTTCTTATGCTGAATCAAAAGGTTAAAAAACTGGTATCTCCCTTCTCTACCAATTTTTCCTTCTCCCTTGAACCCACTCATATAATATATATATATATATATACATATATTTATATTTATGTATGCGTTTATATTCTCACCAAATATATGAAATGCCACAGATTTCATTTTGTTTTTCTTTTAAAATAAATAAATGATAAATGACAAGAAGTGTAATATGAAACAACATACGAGATATATTTTAAAATAAGTAAAGTTTTTCGTGGTCGCCGTCCGAAACTAACTAAAATGACTATAATAATGTAAATTATGGTTGTTTAATTTGAATTATGCAAGCTAGTTATATGCTTTATTTTTCTTTTTATCCTTTTTCTCTTGAATCTTAGATCTAATTTTCAAAGGTTCGGAGATATGTAGACACCATAATGATATGCTAGTAGCTGACGTTATATTAAATATTTTATGACGAAGACATTTTATTTGAATTTAATTATTTATTTACTATTAATTAAATAAGTAACTGTTTAATTATTTGTTCAACGTCGTCCCATAATAATGACAATGATAATGAAATAGAAAGGCGAGGATCATGACACCAGAGAAATGATACAAGGGAACTTAAGGACTATTTTTATTTATTTTTAATTAAGAAAGCATAATTAATTTTTATTAATCTCACAAAATTCCAAACGTTATATATATTAATTCTAAGTTAACCCTATGCATTTCATGCACGTACACACATCGAACCGAACACAGTTAGGTAAATAACTTACAAAACTATAACATGTGGAATCTATATTGTATTTATGTTCTTTTGAAAGAGTTTTCGAAGTCTTGAATTGTAATTCAAAAATATTTTAGCTATATCATAATTTACGGATATCTCTTTCCTTTATCTATTTAATTAGAAGTTATGTCTCGTGTTATAAACGAGTTCGAGCTCCATGTTTTTATAACGAGCTCCGAAGATACTCACAAATCTAAACGAGTTTATTATTTAGATTTAAGCATTGCAATTGAAGGAGACTTGTAACACATAATTAACCTTTTGATTTGAAGATTTATAAAAATAAAATAAAAGAAATATATAAAAAAAACAGTCACCTTATCAGTTTGAGAGATTACGAGGATCAAGCAAATTGCAATGTACCGTAAGCGACTTAACCTCAAAATTTCATGGTCACATTTGAATCTAAATCACTATAATTTGAAAGGAAAAACAAAAAGATCAGTGAAAATGGCAACATTCAATTATGAACTACTTATTTTTTATCACTTCGTCTTTCTCAATTTTATTTCTTTCAACAAATTTTTCGAAGATTTAAAAATGTTAAGTAAATATTAAATTTGTCCTAAGTAAGTTGGGCTAAATAATTAAATGAACAAATAAAAATAAGACAAAAAGAGTATCATAATTCTTCTTTTGGCATATAACATAGGGCCAGAAATCGACAAACATTAACATGTTGATACTTGTTAAGTTTCATTGCACCAAAGTTGTACTCGGTATTATTAATTAGTCCCTTTTTATTATAACTGCTAACGTTTTACTAGCATGCGCGCGGCGAATATAACTTCAACATAAGAATAACAAAAGCTAGAGCATGTGGTTCTGATCAATGGTCTACCGCACGCATGGTTTCCCCTGAACAATTCCACAAACATACATACGAACACCGAAAACCTAACGAGCATTAATATTTGATTTAAGTTTTAAGTCCTAGAGGAAAGTTCAACTAAGAACCACAAATAATTAGAGAATGAAGGGACTTGCCTTCACCATTGGATCTATCAAATCAATGGCTTAGATTAATCTTGCTATAATTATTAATTAGTATTTCAATAATTTAGAAAAAACACGGAGGAGCATATTGGTAAATTTTACCTTCCACCAATATATCTTTTATTAGAAGTTACATTTCCCTCATTTCTTCCCTCCTTTCAAAAATCAACAACCCACACTCTCTGGTGGCCCTTATTTCTCTCACGAATCATCAATCATCAACAATATTCAAGATTACATTGCTAATCCGTACACATTACTTGATTTTTCATAGCAAATATGTTATGCTGACTTTGTTTTTCTCAATTTCGTATCGTATTTGAGGTTTCAGTTTGGTTTTTTACTCGAATCACATTATGGATCAATCTAGTTCGATTAAAGGTGTTGTTGTTACTTTTGATCCTTTAGAATCAAGTGCAACTATAAATAGTGGTAATAACTTCATTTTTGCCCTAATTTGTGTTTGTTTTTTGATTTTTGTTATTATTTATATTATAAATTAGTTTCGTGATTATTATGTTACTGACTTAGTTTAGTTTTTTTTTTTATCTATTTTTGCTTCAGAGTTTTTTTGTTTGTTGTTGATGGGTTGAGTTCAAATGAGAATGAAAATTTTAGTGAGAATGGAGGAATGAATCCTGACCATCCATTTTGCAAAACCCAATTTTCCCCTAAAGTTAAATATCTCACAAACGGCTAATCAAAAAGTTATAAAAATTGCATCATAGAAATCAACGTTCTTTTCTCTACGATTTGAGATCACTCATGACATATTTTCGGTAAAAAAAAAAAAAATTATTTTTTGGGGGGTTGAAAACCAGTAACACATGTGTTACCGAAACTGATACATGTGTTACCAATTTCGAAACCCACCAAAAAATGAAAAAAAAAAAAAAATCGTCGAAAGTTATACCTTGTGAGATGTCTAATCGAAGAGGAAAAAATGCTGAGTTTTATGGTGCAATTTTTATATTTTTTTGACTAACCATTTGTGAGATATTCAATTTTTAAAAGTGTTGGAGGTATTATTTTTTTGATGAAATGGATGGTTGAGATTGATTCCTCCATTCTCACAAATAATTATCATTCTCATTTGAACTTAATTCTGTTGTTGATATATTGTGTTGTTACTTTTGTCTTATGTGTATTTTTTGTTAAATCATTTGTGATCATAAGATATACATTTGTTATAATCGTATATGATTAGCAGTTGTTTATAGGTAACAGAGGTGTTAAGTGATGTTTTTTTTTTTTTTTTTTTTTTTTTGTGTTCATTAGCTATGATTTACATGACTGTTCCTTTTTAGATAAACATATGTTACTTTACATGTCAAATTATATTTAAATCATATGTGATTTTTGTTTATGTTAAATGATTTTGATTTTTATCGTAAGTGATTTTTGATTACTGATGTCTTTTATAGGTAACAGATTGCATTATTTACAGTCACATTACATGATACTTATACTTGATTTTTTATTACATTTTGGTTCTTTTCCTGAGATTATTAATGTGTTAATTTGATTCATTTTTCTTTTGCAACAATATTTGATAGTCACGTATTATTAATTTGATTTTTGAATTACTTTCAGGTGATACAACAAATGAGTTTTCGCCTAATGCTATTGTTGAGCTTTTAAAGAAACTTGTTAATTCACCCAAAAATCCAACTATAATGTCCTTAGAAGAATTTTTCGAAGCTGAAACTACCTGTTAAAAGGAAGTTGGTAGAAAATAATCCTTCCTATTTAGAATCTTCAGATAAAAATCCACATAAGGATCTTGTTGAAGAAAAAGCAGCAGAGACGTTAGATTATTTAGATGGTTTTACAAATAAAAATTGTGAAGCTGCAATTGCTTTAAAAAACATTCTTGGAGATACAGAAATGAGTGCACAATCACCTTCAAAAACAGAATCGTTAAAAGTTGTTGGGAATAAGGTTGTTCAAAAGAAGACTGATAAGAAGACCGATAAGAATACTAAGGGTAATAGTGTTCAATTAGTTGAGGTAAAAAAGGTTGCAAAGAGGAAGGGTAATGATAAGGCGGAATCAAGTGTTTATATGAAGAGAGCAAAGACAGTTGTAGAGAAAAATAAAACCAAAGTTAAAGAAGAAGTGGCTGATGATAAAAATGTTGTCAAAAAGAAGACTGTTAACAAGCTTTATAAAGTGCTGCGTCCTAGGGTTGTTCTTAGGCCTTTAGCCGGTGCTACTCAAAACTTGAAAACTTCACAAAAATTGAAGTTAATGGAAGTTGGTTTATGTTCGTGTATCAAACTGTCTCCAGGAGGAAATCTTCCAAGGAAACTAGGACACTTTGTTGTCGATAGGCTCAATCAAAACAAAATGGAGATTACTTTAGACTCGGGTTCGATTCCTATCACAAATGAAAGTGTTAAAGACATGTTAGGTATTCCTAATGGCAGTTTATCAGTTATGCAGCTTGAACTAAGGGATGAGAATGATTTATGTGTTTTGAATTGGTTTTCACAGTTTGATACTAGATTAGTCTGTCCTAACAATATTGTTACAAAGATTATTAACTCATCTGATTCTAGATTTATGTTTGTGCTAAACTTTCTGATGCTTTTTGCTAATACAATGGGCAAGTGTGATAATGTGGGAATATGTGACTTTTCTATTTTAAATAGAATACGTGAAGACGTTGATGTTCAGAATCTTGATTTGTGTGGGTTTGTACTAGATTGTTTGAAAGACAGTAAACTGGGAAGGAAAAAGGATAATGAATGATCATTTTATTATGGACCGATTACTTTTTTGAATGTAAGTTATTGTTTATTTTTTTTTAGTATTTACTTTATTTCATTAGTTATTATATACTTGCATATATAGTAATCATTTTGTTTGTGTTATTTGTTTAGTTATCGTATCTAGATTCAACAAAATGTTCTACAATTTGTGTTTCTCGTCAACGCCCAGTTATAAGAAACTGGACGCCTGATTTGATTAGAATCCGAGAAAATGAAGAAATTGAAGCTGGTGGTTTTGGGAAATTGGAGCTTTGTGGAATGTATTCCGGGTGCGATGGTGACGAGGGATTTATCAATATTGAAAAAGATGGTAGTAGTGTATTAAAGAGTGATGACAAAGTGGCAAAAAATGATGGTAAACCTAACGAACACTTGGATGAGATTCCTGGGTGGGAGGAGATGTATACTAAAATTCAGCTATAGCTATAGAGGTCTTTGATGCGACAACATTTTTTCTCATAGAAGACACCTTTAAGTTTCCAAATGATTTTGAATTACCATTTCCTAGTTTTTCACTTTGTTTAAATCAGGAATTCCCTAGCAATGTAGATATAATAACCCCTACGCCGACATTTAATGTTTCTGATGATACCCAAAAGACTTTTGACGATCCAATTCTTGGTGACAAACGTGTGACGAAGCCATCTTTTTACTTGTGTTCTCCTTACATGAACAGTCGTACAACAATCTGAAATAACATTACAAAGTTGGAGATGAGGCTTGCTAGCAGTATCTTTTCAATGACTGGAGAAAATTTGTAAGATTAGTTTTAAATTTATGTTTATTTATCTTTTTATATTAGTTACTTGTGATTTTAATTGTTTTTTCATGTTATATAAAGCTATTTATTACATACAATTTTAATATCTAATATTTGCTTTGACAGTGAAGTTATTTTTCAAAGTGAGAATGATAAGGTGATGAGTCTATTGTAGATGGAGACTTTAGCACCATATCTATGGGTTTCTGGGAATGTTATTGATTGTTGGGCTGTTGTTTTAATCTATGAACAACATTTTAGATCTGATGGGGATCTTTCAAGATTGTTTTTTCAAACTTCATTGATTGTAAGTTGTTTTTTTTACAATATAATGACTAGAATCATAGACTATGTGAAAGTTTTGTACATGATAATGAGGATCAGTGTTACGATTTATAAGATTAGTTGATTATTTTTTTTCCGTCTCTATGTGATTTTTAAGATGCTTTTTTACATTAGATGTTATGTTTTGATTTATTTTACAGACTAAGCAGCATTTGGAGGGTAAATTTGATTTATTTTATTTTACAACAGAACAATTTGAGTTTTTTCAATCTTATGTTAATCATATGTTTGGTTACGATCATGTCTGGTTATCGATGACCGATATTGATCTTTTATGTGTTTTCTTATCTTTGAACTTCTTGTTTTAGTTTATTTTGTATTATTCAACTTCTAAAAGCTTATGACATGTATAGTGAAATCATTTTACTGTTGTTGAGTTTGTACTATCGTTAACATTTCATGAACATTATAATAATTATAATAATGTTTGAACTAAATAATTTTCGAGGTCGACTTCATTAATTGGTAATGAAATGCAATGATTACTCTCGATTATATAGTAAGACACTTGCTTCATATAACTCACTAATTTTATAAGGTAATGATATACGTCTAAGATTATGAATGATGGTGACGTTGATTAGTCTGTGTAAAGTGTTGATTTCCGAATATAGATTTGCAGGTGGGAAAGAAGACATAATGATGTTGTATTGTTAATTAAGTCTTTTTGCAACTAACTTAGGGTTTAGGGTAGTGTTTAGCTTAAAATTAAGTAACATTCAGTTAAATCTAATTGAACTTAACTATACATATATAATAAATGTGTGCATTATTTTAATTAAAATTCTTTAAAAAGAAATTAAAAAAGATTAAATATAATTTTATCAAATTTTTCATAAAATTAAACTTTTTTATGTGTCATCGTTGAAAGTCTACTGCTACAACATGTCATCGCTAAAGCCTTAGCATAATTTTTTTTTTCATTTTGACTCCAAACGGAAAAATAAAAAAAAAAGAAAAGAAAAATAATAATCAATAACACCGTAATCGCTAAAGCGTATGCGGTAATTATTTTCATATTAGCTCCAAATGAAAAATCTAAAATAAATGAAAAAAGGTATCTTTGACACACATCAGAGAAAGTAAAAGAAAAAATCGATCAAAGTCAAAAAGCGTAGAACTTCTGTCGTCTTGTGAGCTTCTGCGACGACAATGCATTATCACTAAAGGGCTTCATATGATTTTCTCATTCTTCTTGTTGTGATATTTTACGACTTGCATTATATGTTATGTATATGTATATGTTTTTAATACAATTAATCATATACTGTGGTTAATTAGATCTTATTAGATGTACCCAACAATACTAATAATGATTAAACTAATTAATAACGGAGTAACATATAACTAATTAAAAATATTGCGTACAGAAAATATATGTTTGTAAAAACCTAAAAAGTAAAAACAGAAGGGAAACAATAAAACAGGTAACGTGGCTCCGTTAAAGAGCCTGTGAAGTTAGTCAGAGTTAGCATTGATTCTGAATCTGTAGTTTGTCACTTAGCGACGGCGGGTGTCTCACATTAAACTATACATCTCAAACTTACCCGACTTTGATAAATAATGGTCCCACTTGTCTCATTCTATATTATTTCTTCATCTCTATTTTTCAGGATTAATTCATTAATATATTATAGTGTTTCAAGTGGTCGTCATCGCTCTAGTCATTCTACACAAGCAAAAATAAACCTCTCGACCGATTTACAGTCACACTGCTACACATGCAAGCAAACACAGTGTATATTAATAAGATAAGAATGAACTTAATATAAAAAAATCATTTGAGACGTACCTTGAAGATATACTTAGTGTTTTATTTACTACAAATGATTCTTAAGTACTTAAATATGTACTTGTTGGACTTTTTAATTTGATATATATCTTGAATGCTACTATATGTTAGTTAATTAATTAATTTCTTTAATTAAATGACAATATATATCGTCCTCCAAATTCACATTTCTACATTTCTTTTGTTTAAATAATTAATAACTATCTTTTATGGTTACCTCACACAGATCTTCTATACTATTGTTTAGAACACATTATATCATCCGTCTCGCTTTTTTTCAAAAGAAAAAATTCAAGACATTACGAGGTTGCATGTCCCTTGCATAATCTAATTATATTAAGGGGGTTAATCATTTTCTTCAATATGTTAAATGTTTAAATAATGTACATGACACAAATACCTTTATCTTCAACGAAATAGACCTATTTACTCTTATCTAATTTAAAAAAAGATATAGATATTTAAGATATAATTATATATTAAATAAAATGCAAATGCAATATATATAGTTTATAAATAAATAAGTGTACTTTGAAATACATGTTCATAAATTACCAAATGAAATAAGTAGTTCGTTGATTTACTCGGGTGTATGCTAATATACATAATTTTGTGTATTCAAAGATAATAATAATAATGAATGAATATAAAACTAGATGTAATGACTGTATTTTGTTGATTAGTTCGTTTTTAATATATAATAATTGATATTTAATTTCCATTAATTAAGTAGAATTGATACAGATTTATATATATCTATATCTATATATAAACAGAGAATAGGGGGTTGTTTCATATTTTGTCACGTAGGTAAAATGACACGTGTCAGTTTCTTATAATTTAAAAATAAATAATTATTTAAATTTAAAAGATAAACTAAAAAATAGATTTAGATAGAGTTTGATAATATTTGAATATAATAATTAATTAATTAAAAAATCTATGAATCCTATTCAAACACTAATTAAAAAATAATATTAAACTATTAAATCTATAAAAATTATGAATATAAAAATTATTTAATTTAAATTATCATGCAACGCATAATTTAAATCTAGTTACTCATATAATAAAATGTCCGGAACCTATAAGCCCCTTAGGGTTTTTTTTTATTTTTTATATGTGTTTGTCCGGTGATATTGATCGTTTGTACAACTTTAGGTGATTATAAAATACAACTATAATGTCCTGTAGTTATCAGAAAAGTTGATTTGTCCGCTATTTACATATTAATAAAATCCGCTAAAAAGGTGAGCCGACTATATATTATGATTATTTTAAAATATAAAGTCTATGAAACATCTATAAATTATAGTTGATCAGATTAAAGGTAAATAATCTTAGTTTTGATCAATTAACAAGCAATCGTAAATTTTCAGATCGATTGATAAGCACTCTAGCAACAGCATTGTATCGGGTCGATAACACTCTAGCAACATGATGAAGTTGCAAAATAATAAAAGTAGAAACAAATTAAATATATCGAATTTGAACAAACGCACGAAAATCGGGTTGCAAGTCCACTCTTGAACTACGTTGGATTAATCCTCAAATTTATAGGGAGGTACACATGTATACTATCTCTAGTAAGTATGATAATTTCAACTGTATGTTAGTTTCACAATGGCGCATTGCCCATGACAAGTTGCTATCTCACTGATAATGAGATGTATCAATAATACTATATACATAAATTTGCTTTTATCTATGATAATGAAATATCACAAATCAAAACAGCTTCAAAAATATGCATCAGAAAAAAAAAAAAGGAAGATATATTTGATTGTTAGTTGATAGCATAGCTTAGCTAGTTTCTCTTTTAAAGATGAATGGCTGTTTTGATTATCTTTGAATTCTTTTGTAAATGTTTATAGTTTGTAATTAATATAATTTTCCTTTTATCAAAAAAAATATATATATATATACATTTATGGGCATAGTGTTTCAGAATGCATTCAATTTTAACACAAAAGTTATGGTGTGTATCTTCATTTTTGCAGTTCTGTTAAATGTACTGAACTCGTAAAAATACCTAATTGATATATTGGGTGACCTATCAAACACTTAGCCGGTCATTTGTCTCCGGTCATCTTCTCCAACCATTTTCCAACCAGTACTTCACATCTTTTCCGGCGATCTAGAATAAATGTTTTAATTTTTTTCATTTCTTTGCTCTATTTCTTGGCAACAACAACAAATTGAATACAATAAATAATTAACATGTAAGTCTTCGTTAGTGAAACATCTTAAACCCATAAATCGTGTTTTCCAAGCTGAAATTTTGCCGGAGAAGATGACCGAAAAAGTGTGTAACGGGCTAAAAATAGATGATTACCGATTATAGTCAGTTTGATACACTAATTAGGTGTTTTATGAGTTTAATATATTTAATAGAACCGCGAAAAACAATACATACAATAATTTTTGTGTCAAAGTTGAATGTATTCTTAAACATCAATCACATTATATATATATATATATACGCATAAGAAAGTCAAAGACACCGAGACAAAAATTACAAAAAAAGGCCATAATTCTGTGAAGATATGAAGAGTTATTGGCATTATGTAAGCTCTCAAATCATGACATAATGAATTCTAACAATAAACAAAAAAAATTCATAAATTATTTAGAGCAAATGGAGTGATCATGGAGACTTCGTGATCACTCAAAAAGGTTATCAGTTTAGTACCATATCATTTTCACATTGAAATCACACTAATACTCATTTTATTATGTATTTGTCACATTACATTCACACTGAAAAGTAGACCTGCATTTAAACACTTTTTACCTGTATAATGAATTATATACACATAACATAAATAAATAAATAATAAAAATGACTATCACTCAAAGTGTAATCAAGCTGAAAGGGAGTGATCACATCAAAATGATTCTTGATCAATCTGTGATCACTCATCTCATTCCCTTCACTCTTACAAAAATCAAAACCTATGAACATGTACCAGAACTGGAACTCTCAGATGTACTCAAGAGCTGGTCTAACAAATCAGATCCTAAATCTTGAAAAACAACAGGACTTCTTGAATAAACTTGATTATTATTATTATTATTATTATTATTATTATTATTATTATTATTATTATTATTATTATTGTTTCTCTTACTTTCAGAAACTTTTCTCACTCTATGAGTCTCTTTTATGGCTGCTGCTGGTGAAGATCCATCCTTAAAACAGCTGTAACTTTTCCCTTTTAAAGACTCCTTAACTCTCTCCATTGGGAAGTTGAGTTGAGTCGATGAACCCCTCATCGAAAATGCAGCTTGATCGTAGACTAAAGCCGCCTCTTCAGCACTATTAAACGTCCCAAGCCAAACCCTAATTCCGTTTCTTGTCGAATCTCTTATCTCGGCTGCAAACTTTCCCCACGGCCTTTTTCGGACCCCTATGAATCTTGTTTTCTGAACTTCAGTCTTCTCAATCACTACTAGTGAATCGTATTTTGTGTGTTCGGTTTTCTTTGAATTGGATTCGCATGAATGCTCGTCTAATTCTTTCTCATCTATTATATGGACTTTCGTAAGCATATCATCATCATTTGAGAACAAAAGCTCATCCCATGAACAATTAGGATACATGGGGAATAATTCACTTTGATATGAGGATATTTGTGAAGAAATTGGTTCCATCTTTCAAGGAAACTAATTAGATGGATTTAAGAGAATGGACTTGATTTGTAGTGGTTGTCAATAGGACCAAAAGGCATACACTTTTCCTTGTTGTCTTTCATGACAAGTGGTTGAAGTTTTTGCTTCATAAATTACTCATTATCTCCGTACGTCAATAGAGTTAATTTAAATTGAGCTGTCTGATTGTATTACATCTTAGGTCCATATATATGGTTGAACCTTTTTCACTTCACTCCCTTATGATATGATTGATCACTTTTATCTTACTTATCAATTTGACTTAAGGTAGGAACTTTCAAACAAAGTTGATATTTGCGGACAGAAATTACACTATAATGGTTGATGTATACTTTTACCTTGTGTATAATATGAAATGAAATGTTCTTGCAGTAATATGTGACAATATGTGTTTATGTACCACTATTTTTTATTTGTACACCGGATTATTACATACATAGTTGATGTACAATGTACAACATTTTAGTATGCATATTAGTGGTGTACACTATACACATGAAAAAAGTGATTTACAAATTACCACACATGGCAATAGCACACTTGTACTAGATTTGAAACCAAAATGATGTTAAAGTTATTCTTATTCTTCGAATGACGTAACTTTTTTAATAACTGAAAGACTAACAAGAAGCTAGGGAAATACATACCAAGAATACATATAGGAAACCTAAAACATTAAAACCCAACGCCTAAAAAATGATCCAAACGATAAGGACAATTCTCGCAACCTATATCAATCCAAAAAAAAGCCTAAACCTTTAGTAGAGCCTACATCCCACAACTCCATAACTAAAACTATATATAACACCGATGGATGAAGCAATTTCATCGCCTTTGATAACCTTAATCCGAGAGAAGCTTTTCTATAATAATAATTATTATTATTATTATTGAAAAGGTCACATTTCAAGATTTTGACGATTCTATATCTGAATGAGTTTGAATAACTTCACAGTCCTCGAGTTTTCTTCTTCCTCTACGATTCATAACCATCATTAACAAAAAAAGGTTTTAGTTTGTTTTGACTTTTTTAGTATGAAGTAGTTAAATAGTTATTTTATTATTTAAACAGTATGATATGATATTATATTAAAACTTAAAAATAATCCCATATAGCAAGAAGCTAAAAGAAATTGATATACAAAAAGAGTTAATACATTATAATGTAACAAATTTTGTCCAAATATTCACTTACATGAATCATCTTTTTTTTTTTCTTTGTGTTCGATTGCATGAATGTAATATGAGAACCTGGTAAATTTTTGACTGATGCTGATTCCATCGATAAGATGTACATGTGGCATATATTTCTGACAAATAGGTAACTAAATTTTGCGAAAATGTTCAGTTTGAGTAACTATATTTTTTTATTGACACTTAGATAACTAATCTTGTATACATACTAATTGAGCCATTTTTTACCCTCTCTCTAACATTGACAAGAATGATGAATTGAGCCATCCTTATGCTCAAATTAAAACATCAAAGATCAAAAATTACAAACCCTCACTATTACTTCAAAAAATGACATGTCTATGTTTCATATTATTTACTGTAAACGAAGTAAAGAACAATAATTTCATATACAAAAAAGTATCCCAAACCACAAATACAAAATCTATTTGTATCATTTATTGTAACAATATTCGGTTTGAAACCACCATTGTTCAATATTCGGGGTGTTCAATATTCAGTTTGAAACTGTCTAATCCGAATACCAAACCAAATAAAAATAAAAATAAAAACGAACCGAATTCGAATTCGGTTTTTGGTTCGGTTTCCAAAAATAAATTTGAATTGTTGTTGTTGTGATGATTTTGTTGATGGTGTTCTTGTTGTTAGTTGTTGAAAAGGGTATTCATTTGTTGTTGATCTTTAAACTTTATTATTTGTTTAAAATACTAAATTGTCTACGTGGAAATAAAAAAATTAGTTACCCAAATTGAACATTTTCGCAAAGTTTAATGCCCTTTATAAACCTTTAAATTACGTGGAATGTAATTGTTGAGCTGGAGCATATGTGACGCTTATGTGGACAAATAGCAGGTTATCTATCCGGTCACCGGTCACCAAATTGATGTAAATGAATATATTATTAGATTGGTTATCTAAATGAACAACCCATATACTACGTTCATGCAATCGAACGTCAAAAAGAAAAGATAGTCCGTATATAAGTGAACATTTGAACAAAACTTGAAATACTATCAATGTATTAATTCATACAAAAATTATGAGTAAACACATACATCCCAAATTAAAGGAGAATACAAGAGCAAGTGGGACACTCAAGCCACCTAATCCGATAATCTAGTGTGACCTTGTTACAACGACTTAAAATTCAGCAAAAAGATAATCTTTGGATCTCCCAAAGCCTCAGCTCCATATTAGGCTCCTTAGCTGCGAAAATCTTCTGAAAGCTTGATCACATACTAGCTTCTTGTAATTGGATCAAGTCGTTATGGATCAAAGTTTCTTGCTAGTGGGGTTTCGTCGTTCCCTCGAATGACAGCATTGGTATCATTTTGAACTTTGTTAGGAATATGGGATATAGAAAAAGAAACTTTAAACTACTATTTCGTGTCCGTGTGTATAGTATTTTTGCAATATATATTGTATGATTGGTGATTTGTACATCTCACCACACCACAAATATGTAGATAGCTAGTTATTGTACTACGTGCATTAATATGTTGTATTTGTAATTTGCACGTCAATTTTTAAAATGTACAAATGCTGCCCATCCTGTATATAGAGAAAAGACAATTCAACTCTAGTTGACAAAAAAAAAAAAAAAGTAGTAGGGCTACAAGAATAAAAAAGAAGAAAAAAAAAAAAGCATGATCAAGTCCAAATCAAAACCAAAGGGCTTCGATCAAAAATCTGAACAATTAACTGCAAACAAACAAGATGAGAAATGCAGAAAGGATCCAAGTCTTTCAAGTTTCAAGAAAAGCGGAGGCCTTTTAAATGATTCATCTTTCAAGAACAAAGACATATTTGAACATAACAGGCATGACCTCCAGATCATATATAGCAATTGAGGTTAGATTTATCCAAACCAATTTAAGAAACTATATATGAGATTCTTATTAAATAACCACATACAGTTTTGACCGCTTTTCAGTTAGTTTTTAAACCAATTCCAGGATAAAGTAAGTTTAACATACAAACCAAATGAAGATATGATCTATGAATCTATGATTCCCATTAGGCTCATTATAATATTGAGATTAACATTTATCTAGGGAGTATCTTTTTGCAATAAATGTTATTTATTGGCTACAGCCATACTGATGGCTCAATCCCAAATTAAAAAATGGGTCACATGCATGACTAGTTATAGCTATTTTACTATAATTCTGCTAATTAGCCCTAAATTTATCAATGACACCAACTAATATGTCAAGTTGGTGGGACTGCAACTACCGGAAAGTGGCTAATTAACATATAATTAGCTTTATTAATCCTTATAAATATTAATTGCTCAGAAGTAAATGGATACCAATTGCGCATAATTTTTTTTTTTTTAATATTCTTTTTGAGTTAAGTTGGCATATTAGATTGGATTAGGTGGCTTGAGTAGTGTCTCACTTTCTTTTGTATTCTCGTTTTAATTCAGGAATCCGTACGTTTCTGTTTTATATTATTTGTATTTCCATTTTAGCTTCTCAATATATATATATATATAAGTCTCAAAAGGTGGTGGGTCTAATATTATTGCTAGCTGAGATGTTATTTGTTACCGATTTACAAGTCTAATGCAAAACATTTCGTTTCGGGCACGTATATATATCAGATGTGGTTCTTCACGTTTTTGTTAGAGTTTTTTTTTTCTTATTATATGCAAGAAAATTATGAATCGTACACCATGGATTCCACTCATTCCAGCTACGAGTATGACGACCATATTCTCGTCGTTGGGGCTTAAGTGTGGCGAGCAATTGTATTGAGAAAACTGACATTACACGTCTCTTAACGGTTTGATCTTCAAGATTTTGGACATATTCAAGACACATACATGGGTCTCGAGCTACCTTGTAGGTAGAATTAGCATGAGCTACGGGTCCATCTTATTTGGCTAGTGTAATATTCTCTTCAGCTCAGAACAATTATTTTTTAATAAAAATTTTTTGATTTAAGATAGATCAATAAATTGTTAGTTTTTACTTTTGTATTTAAAACGTGTTTTAACTGAAAGTTATTAAAAATTAAATAATTAACAGTAATAAATGTGTGTAAAATAGAAAGTTTAGTGAATTTTAATAATTAGAATTACATGTGAATAATATATTTTGTTAAATACCGAAACCCGTTAAAATATTTTGTATTACATTGATATGTACTACAGAGTACATATGGAACAAATCAAAACCCTAATGGATCTAGCTTATTTATACAATTGGGTTGAACTATACAAATCTAACTGAAACATATATTCTAAAACTCCTCCGCAGTTGGAGAGGGATACATAACTGGATCGTATATACATAAGATATAAGAAAGATTAATATATTAAATAAAAGATGCAAGTTTTTTTGGGTAGAAATGCAAAAAACGCAATAAAATGCGAGATGGAGTGGCTGATGAGGCACGAGCGTAGCAGGCTCTTTAATCAATAACGATGACTTTTAGGTCTACCAATTTTTTTACTCTTTAATTGAAACTTGGTGCAACTCTACTTAATGTAGCAATTCCAAAAAAAAAGAGATATGAGAGGAGAACTAGAAGAATTTTTTTCTCTCAAATTAAAAAAGAGTTATAGAAGTGAATACAATCTTTTTTATTTAACTTGGTTGTTACTAAATTTAATTGTAAGTTTAAGTAAAAATACAGATATTGTTATTCAATATAATTATATCAAAGAATCACAAATTAGTAATAAATGAATTACTAACTATCGAATACATATTTTAATACTCAATATCAACTAGAGAACACACTATAAGCCGATTACAAAAGAATATTAATAATGCTAATACTATGCTCTCAAACTCACACAAGTTTACCAATGAATTCACGCTTGACTTCAAGGTTGGAGTCATGTATTTATAGTCGAGGTAGCATCTTCTTGGTAACCACTTCAGCCAATCGGAATCTCTCATGTGTCTTCTTCCTAATTGGAGAATTTTGGACACGCTTTATGTATGTTCTGACATGTACTGCCAAATAATGTCCGATGTATGCACAATTTGTCAGATTTACACTGCATACATATGTATCATTCGTTGACATTGATAAGGAGAACACCATATGCACAAATGAACATGTTTAGCAGGTATGTAATTTGTACAAGTCTGAAGATACCATTTGTATAAAGATCAATGTTCCAAAATGTTGAATCATGCCTCAAGAACTAAATATGAGAGATGGAGAGTAGATGATTTGTGTTGATGAGAAGAGGTAGAAAGAGATAATAGAGAAGGAATTTTCTCTTTTTTAATTGTTAATATTAAACGAAGAGATTGTGAAATCAAAATATAAAATAAGAAAGGGAAGTTACGGCTTGAAGAGACCCAAAATCAAATCTGCAACTTTGTAAAGTAGATATATATTTGATAATATATGTCGCTTTTTTACAAAAATTGAAGAGATATGGGGAAAGAAAGAGAAATAAAAGTAACCAAATATAAAAATCACAAACTCGCAAGCATGTATGTGTAAGAAGAAGAAGAAAAGGAAAATTAGAGAAAACAAGAAGTTACTAGCGGCGTTAAAGGTTTTAATAGACCAATTTTTTTTCTCAGGAATAATACAGAAACTAAATAAGCAAACTAAAAAATCATATAAGTTGCCACGTGGACAGTGAGGGGAAGAAAAATAAAATAGGGGTAGAAGAATAATTTATTTACTTTTTCTTTTTCCGTTATGAATAAGGTAATTGGTTAACAATTAACAATAATGTAGAAGCTATAATAATCAACAATCAAGTAAAATGTAAAAGAAGATAGACAAGAAGTAGATTTGCAGACGGGGAGCGTGAAAAGAAGAGAGTAACTCTAATGAATCAGGTTCTGATACTATATTACATATTAAAATCCAGAAAGATATTATGCATTAAAAACATTTAATGTATTTATAGAGTACAAATAGAATAAACCTAAACTCTAATGGACCTAATCCATTTATACAAGTGGATTGGACCATACAAATCTAACATAAACATATATTCAAAGATTTTTGGAACAAATAAAATAGTAAAGTGAGTAATTAAAAATGAGACGAGAGAAGTATTATTTTAAATAATTAAATTTTAAAATGTTACCGTTAAAAGCTATTAGGGTAATGTTCACTATCAATCCTAGATGACCACTACGCATATACATAGTTCTATGTTTTGACCAATGGAGAACGTGTCTGCAGGTTCATGGATAGAGATGTCGAAGAAGTATGCATGTTGTATTATGTTTACGTGTGGTTGAATTTAATTTCTATTAGAAACTTTTTGTTTTCGTTGTTGTAAGGTTGTTTCTGGTGTAGGTTTTTTTTTTAATATGTAATTGTAGTTTGCGAAAATGTTCACTATTAATTTGTTCTTTTAATTATTGAATTTACTAAATCTTTGAATCCAAATGTTTCTGTGTCCTTGGAAATGTGTTTATTGTATGCAAATAACCTTTTAACCAACAAAGCGTTTAGATAACAGTTTTCTGGGTATGTTGATCGCAGCCAAGCACTTTTCCCTTAGGACCCACAAGGAGGCGCGGCCCCTTTGATCCTCACAATTTTTGTTGAACCGGTCACAATGTAGTAATTTAGTCGGGTTGCACTCCACATCACCTAACATGTATCCACTAATCCGTCAATGCAGTGAAATATACAACATCATAGAGGCAATATAGATAATTAGCTTAGCATCAGTTCTGTGGGTTCGATTGAATGCACTTTCGAGTGAGCTAAAGAACGGCAGTTATTATTATCCGGTATTGTTGGTTACATAAACCCAGAGAAAA
This sequence comes from Logfia minima, assembly GCA_963921325.1. Classification (NCBI taxonomy): domain Eukaryota; kingdom Viridiplantae; phylum Streptophyta; class Magnoliopsida; order Asterales; family Asteraceae; genus Logfia; species Logfia minima. Next base: position 12,983,394 of record OY992768.1, read on the forward strand.
TTATCGGCGACCATTAAAAACGAGAAGAGGCCAGAGGACAGTCCAAGCTTGTTAATCGATTAATTGCATTAAAAAACAATTATGAGACTCGATAGGTTTCAGCATACATTTTAGCTGTTAAAAGACTGCTAATTTAAAATACTGTTTTGATAAACCTGTAAAATTGTTAATAAAATCATGTACACACTACAAACATGTTTGATCACATTATAGTTCTGCAAGATATAAAACCTATGTTTTTGGCCACAAATCTAATAATTTGAATAAATATGTTGTTGCAAAGAACATGCACCGAATTATAATAGTAGAGTCATAAAAGAGTTGCATATTTTTTTTTAACGGCATAACATTATATTAAAACACTAGCAAGCTGCTATGACTTACAAACACCAAACGATAGACGTTTTAACTCACCTAGACACAACCAAACCAAACAACGGACATTTTTAAGTCACCTTGTCATAACCAAACCAAACACCAAAACTACACTAGAAATAAGAGAGTTACATGATTTACATCTATCAAACATATTGTTATGGATCCGAAATAATTATCTCAGATATGCATCGTAGTAATGTTAATTTAAGAAGTTACGAAGATGTTGGCCAAAGTAAGGCGTGGCCATTGATGAAAACAGTTTGCCATTAAGGAGATTCTCAGAAAAATATTTTTTTTCAGTAAGTCAGATCTGTACGGCCGGAGCATGTTCATCAAATTCAATCTTTTCTCGCCCGGCCAGTTGTATTGTAGTTTTTCTTCTTTTAATTTCTAAATGCTTAGTGTTTATAATATTTTGTTTCTTTTATCTGTTTCAAATCTTTATTCAGACACAACAGTAATACAGCTTCAACTAACTAAAATTATATTTAACCATCATTGTCTTAGTTATAGTAAAAATGTTAAAAATAAGCTATTTTCACTGTGTTAGCCTTAATTAATACATAATGAAATCTGAAATTTTAAATATAGAAAATTAAGTAAAGGAAGATGAAGAAAGGGACCTGCAAAATGACATCACAGAATAAGATATAATCAAGCCAAATCTATGAACAGTTGCTTGTAGCTCAACTTGCAGATCATGACCTAGTGATGAAACAAATTGCAAAAAATGCAAAAAAATGATTCACAAAATATATAATTAATTGAATCTATGAACAAGTACTAGTACTAGAGCTGGAACTTTCAGATGTACCCAAGAGTTGTTCTAGTAAATCCGTTCCTAAATCTTGAAAAACAACAGGAGTTCTTGGACATACTTGATTCTTATTGTTCCTTCTATTTTTAGAAACTCTTCTTATCCTATGAGTCTCTTTTATGGCTGCTGCTGGTGAAGATCCATCCTTGAAAAAGCAGTAGCTTTTCTCTTTTAAAGACTCTTTCACTCTCTCAATTGGAAAGTTGAGTAGAGCCAATGAACCCCTCATCGAAAATGCAGCTTGATCGTAAATTAAAGCCGCCTCTTCAGCGCTATCAAATGTCCCTAGCCAAACCCTAACTCCGTTTCTTGTCGAATCTCTAATCTCTGCTGCAAACTTTCCCCATGGCCTTTCTCGGACGCCTATGAACCTCTTTTTCTGGACTTCAGCTTGCTCTTCTTTTGGCTTCAAAATCATGACTTCTAACTTTTCTACGGTCTCATTTTTATTGTCTAAATTTTTGTAAGGATCTGTTTCAGATAAATATTGATCGAGTTGTTTGTCCTGGAAAAGGAGATTCGCTTCTTCTTTGATCTGAATTCGTGAAAACATATCGTAAGAGAAGAGAAGCTCATCCCAAGAACAAGGAGACATTGGAAAAAATTCTAGATTGGGATATGAAGACATTTGTGAAGGAACTTCCATCCTTTTTAACAAATTTGGGGTAAGATATATGATTAATTAGATGGATGATGACTTCCGTTTGAAATTTCTTTGAGGTGGTTGTCAATGGGTCCAACACTGTAAGTACACCTTTCTTGCCTTTACAATTAACTGGATGGAGTTTTAGCTGGATTAACCACTATTATTTTCATATTTAATAAGGGTTAGTAAGACTTAATTAAATGGTTATCTACGTACTAGCCAATCAAAATTCTATAGTTCCTATACTAGAATACTAGTATATCTAGCTAGGAGGATAATTATGTTCTCAATGGAGTAACATAATGCTTATAGGTTATGGCTCACACTAGAAGAAATTAAAGATGTAGCTATACTTATAGTACTATTAACTAATTAACAATATAAGTAGATTAAGAGTGCATATAAAAGTGTCAAATTACAATGGCTCCAACCTCAATAATGTTATCACTTATCACCCTATATAATATGCCCTATTTTAAAAATAATATGCCAAGTTGGTGGGGTGCAAACTTGTGAAAGGGGCTCATAAGCCCTACACCATACTATAGCTTTTCTGGTAAGAGTTTACTTTTAAACAGTTTATAGACTGAGATTTTTTTAATATTTTATTGGTACTATATATTATTATATATATTTATGTAATAATATAGTTGATTTTCAAATAAAGACTTTTGGTTGCTTAAGTCAAGTTTCGATGCTTTAAGCAAGTCAATTTTGCTAGAAAAGTAAACATTCATCCAGCTAACCTTTTAAGAAATTTACACCAAAACTTTGAAAGTGAAATTGCTCACATATATATTAAATTGCTATTTGTAATCAGGGCCGTTCTGAGGGCAGATGGGACAGGCGACTGTCATGGGCCTCACTTCATAAAGGGCCTCAAAGTTTGTATTTATAGTATATTAGACTAGACCTATTTTTACAGAGGTGTCACCCACTTTTATAATTTCGCCTCGAGTTTCGAATTAGCTTGGACTAACCCTATTTATAATTCTATACTTCCTCCGTTCAATTTCTGAAACAATGACACGGATGGAGTAATACACTGTTACAAAGTTATAATATAGAAACTTTGACTTCAATTCAATAAAAAAATTCAACCACATGAAAGGCCTGGCGTACGTACCTTTCTTGCTAATGATATACAAACTCCCTTTTTGGTCCACAAATTAAAATTTTGAAGTTTAGAACAAAAATTATTGGAGTTGATATATAATTTTTGAATAATTTGTTCGAGAAATTAAAAGGAAAATTAAGTTGGAGAGAGTGGGAAGTTAAAACAACATCGATATATTTTATGAGGAAGATATGGCAATTATATTTAGTTTGGGTTATGTTAAACAAGACCACTTCTAACAAATGAGAGTCTTTCTTTCGTGTTTCGTGTTAGTTCAGCGTCACGTCAGTACTTTCTCATAAAGACTGAACAAAAACTGAAAAACTGCCAACAGATGACGTTTCTTCAAAAAGACTGGACTCATTATTTATTAATAATACATTTAATATATACACAAAACAAAAATAAAAACAAACACAATGGCTAACAAAAGCTACGTCTTTAAGCTTCTTCACCAAGAAGAAAATGAATGACTGTGGGAGAAAGACAGGCAAAGAAGACATAGTGCTAACGGAAGAAGGGAAAGACAGACACAAAAAGGATGAAAGACGAAACCGTTAACACCAGTCTAAAGTTGTAAATAAAAATTAATATGACATATTGCAACTATTATACGTTGTAGTAGTAGTATAATAACCGTTAAATTATCAATGTAAAATACAAATTCCATATATCATTTTCATATTATGATGACAACTCTTGCGAGTTGTCAATTACCATTTTGGACTTAACTAATATTCTAATAACAATGTAACAAACGGTTCAAGTGGAATTTAGCTAGCTTATTCCTACAAAGGATTATTTTTTTAATTATATACAATTACTGCTTCTGTCACGTTGCATTTGATTTCGTTGAATCTAGTAAGCGTGTTTGAATCTTTGATGCACAAATGTTCCATCTTTTCTTCCTGACAAAAATGCATATAGAATATATAAAATAGAACCATTTAACTAAGTCTTACAACCACTACAAGAAAAAAGGGTTTCATGTCAAATTAACAGGTAATCCATCGGCAAAAATCTAATTAGACGTCAAACAATGGTATGTCACTTTGTGCGTTTTTTGTGTGTCACTAACTGACACCATTGGCACCAACGTGTCGGTTGGTGCGTCAGTTGGTCCCAAGTCGGTATACCGACGAGAATAAATGCATGCGTTAGTTTTTTTGTTTTGTTTTTGTTTTGTGTTCAGTGTATATAAATAAATGTATATTGGTAAAAGTGGGACCTACAAATTAAAGTGACACACTCACGGTTGGCACGGGTGTGTCAGTTTTGTGTCGATTTGAAAAGTGGTGAGGTGGCATAACTGACACGAAAGTAACACGGTAACGGTTGGGAATGGTCTTAATAATCTATGACACATTTTTGTCGTCGCTGAAGCCCAGTATTCTAGTAGTGAACCCCATCCTAAAACACATCCGAAGTGCCCAAAGGCCAGTTTGTATCACCGCATCTAAACATCATTTGACGATATGATGTCAATCAAATTTGTGAAAGTTTAATTGAAAAGATGAAAGAAGAAATTCGGCATTTAAAAAATCTATTGGAGACAGTTACGATAGAGAAACTGCATATGATATGTGCTAAAAGTAATTAGATTACGTCAATTGTTTAGATTGATATTTACTGCCAACATATCATATATTATTCTTTCGTATTGTAATATATCTATCAAACGAATGATGATTGTAATATAAGGGATATATGGCTGAGTTGTCAGAAGATCGATCAAACAGTTTACTGCTAATTTTGTTTTTCTATTAATTGTTTTTTGAAACTTACTTGATGATGAGAAAAAACTAAAATCAAAACGATGAAAAATCCTTACTCGAAGCATGGACATTAACAGAATTTAGAGTTACATAATGAATGATCTAGGTTAAAGATCATTTAACCAATTTAATTACTAACTTGATCAAGCAACTTTTCCATGTTTTTTGTTGAGATCTACCTTAATTTTCAGCTCTTTAAAATGAAAATTTAATTCAAAGTAACTTATCGTAATTTGTTTATTATTATCTGAAGTAATTAAAGCACGTAATTAATATTTTTAAACATTTTTAACTACATAAACTTACTAAAGAAAATATGTAGATATAAAATGATTGTTAAATATATGGGTTCGTGAAGGCGTAAGTGAAAACAATGACCGGAAGTTCTACGTGAGTCGTGTTGGAATCACATTTCAAAAAATGTATTTGAACCTTGTATGTTATGTCTAAGTTGCACGAAATTTACTTTTGGATAAAACCGAAGAATACTTATGTTTTGGCAAAGGTACAGAAATCGGAATGTTTATGTGTTTGGAATTTGTGTATGAATTGTGTATATATAGATGACCAACATATATGAAAATTATAGCTAAAAGTCTCCAAAAACCGTTCAGTGGAATTTAGGAAGGTTGCATGCGGGTTACCGACGCTCAGTCTAATCCGGAAATATTGATATTTCTGCCGTTAGAAGAAAAAGATCAGCTCAGACCGACTACACTACACTTTCTATATGACTCATGTTCCTTTAGGATACGTAACCACACGCATGCTAATGATGATTTAGATCGTACATGTATTAGTGTTTTTATGCCTAGTCGCTCACTTAAAGATGGCGTAAGTGCTTAAGTGGGAAAAACCAACTCTCATTAATCAACTGCTTCAGATGGTATACAAGGACAATAATAGTCTCAAGGTGTGGGTAGGTTAGGTGTAAGACTTTAATTTCTTATTGTTGCACAAGTGGATTTTATTTAAATATCAATTAGTGGTTCGAGTTTGATGTGATCGAGTTGCTATCTTATTGGACTTCCAAAATCCAAATCAAATTGTTTTCCAATAATAACTAGCAACTCTTTCTGATTGTCCGTCCTAGTTATCAATGTTTTTATGTATTTCCCGTTCACTATTTTGGTTACTGTTTGCTTGGACTATCCAAAAATACCAAAAAGGGCGGGAAAGTTTTAGTTAATGAAGTCATTTCTAGTCTTATGTTACCGAATCTTAAAACAGAACATAGGATCAAAACTCACGTTAAACAAAAAGATTCTATTTTCTCAATTTCTAGTTTTCTTCTATACTGAAAGAAGTAAATGATTCTAAAGATCATCATTCCCTTAATGTGCACATTGTTTATGAAACAAAAGCTCATTGTTAGCAGAAGTACCCAGATACAATCTTGACCACCCCTCGAGGGTCGTTATAGAAACACAAGTAGACCATCTTGAGATTTGTACCGATTTCTGGATATTGATCAAGTCCATTGGTGAACGAAGAAAAAGCATGCAACGGTTATAAAAAAACTGGTTCTCCAAAAGAAGGGATTCAGCATGCGAGATTTGTTGATTCTATAAATGTTAATTAAATCCCGTTTAATATAAAGATTTGTTGATTCTATAAATGTTCATTAAATCCCGTTTAATATAAAGAAATACCAAGTGCACAAAGAACTAATTATATGAGAATACAAGTTTCTTACATTAAACAAAAATTTAACTAATAACATGGAGTAACAGATAAAAGGCATGAAAATTGTGTAACCGATAACTGCAACGATCTGTAACACAAGAAATAGTGATTACCTCTTCTAAATAAAGTCCAAATCCAAAAATATGAAATTATTCTTCTGTAATAATCTTCTATGTGACATGCAAGTACAATACTCTTCTCCGTATATTCAAACCTAAAGTTGAAAACAGAAAAAAAATTCTAAAAAATAGTTCATTGTCTTTACACAATTTGTAGAGGTGGAAAATGGGTGGACTTGGTAACCAATCAAATCTAGTAATCTTTGGTCAGTGTCAATCTCGGTCGAGTCAGGTCAGCAGACACTCTTTCCTATTTTTCCTTTTATAAAGTATTAATGTCTCAAATATAATTTCAAATATCTTATCATTATTACAATAATAATATAGTAAAATCTGACCTATTGTTAATAAAAAGATGTAGGAGGTTTTATGAATTTTAAGACACTTTCTCCGACTCCCAACCCATTCGACTTATTTCCTTTTGGAGTTAAAAAATTTACTTACCCCGTTTGGCTCATTATAGATAGAAACATAACCCAAATCAACCCATTTATAGAAAAAAGTGTCAAAACTACCATTTCTGACAATTTGATTTGACTAGTTAGGTGTTCGGATTTACCAGTTCGATGAGCAAGGCTGACAAGAATCAAAATCAGGTACCTCCCTTCTGCTTGAGAGTAATTTTGTCCCCCAAGCTTAGAGCTATTCCCTGTGTTTTGCTCCTTATACGAATGTATCCACTCAGCTTACCATCACCTTGCTTCTCGATGCTCAAATTTACCAAAGCGTCCTCTCCAAAAACACTCTTTGCATATAAATTGGCAGCCAGGAAGCCACAATCACCTTCCAGCGCAGACCTGATGCACAAATAGTTGATCACAATAATGCAAGAAACATGGTCTCTCTATTGATGTGTTAAAAAAGCATTGGATATATAAGCAATTAGGTCATCTTCATGAAAACATTTATGATGTTTACTGAAACTACAAAATATGGTATTCTTTAATTATAACTTTAGATGATTCTTTCTCCAACGATTGGGAAGAGAACACAGCAGAAATGCTTGATATCAGATTAACACACAGAAAAAAACTAGAAAGATAATATGGAGTAATAATAATAGAAAACCATGTGCACTGGTAAGATAAATGCAGTTTTCAAGCTTCCTGATGTTTCCGATTTAAAAAAATACAAGCTGACCGGTTAGGATAAATGACTTACGGTGCAGTGAGGCACTTCATGTTGGTGGATTTGATAATATGGTCGAGGAATTCTTTCTCATCTTGAATTACAGTGTTAACAGCAACCTAGGTAATGGGAACATTAAATAAGATTAAGATAACATAATAAAAAGAAAATATATCTAAGAAGTTAAAGATGATTCCAACACAAGCTTTTGAAACTTACGAATATACAAAAAGATCTTTTATTATAAAACAAGTTGTTATCTATCCTGAACATGTTTAGTAAGGGTGCTATCATTAGGTGGAAGTGCCAAAGTGATTCCTAATAGTCCATAATAGTGACCATCCATCACTGATCTCGAATTCCCTCTTTGAGGTTCTATGGTACTAAAAAACAGAGAACCAATCATCTGGGGAAAATATGTGAGTTTTCACAACTTGGGTGTGTTAAGCTCTAGATGTGAGTTTGTCTTGGCGTTATGTATATACAGGGTGTTGTTGTATCTCTCCTTCATAAACTTTTAGTTTCTTAGATCTTAATAAGGTTTGCTGTAAGAATAAAATAAAATTTGGGCTCTAATGGGTAAATGGGTCAATTGTAAGAAGTGGGTAGAATGGAACAAATCATATGGGTCGCGAACGACCTAAAGGTACTTAAATGCTACAACCTCTTATATGGCTTTTTAGAATTAGATTCTTATTTTAATAAATAATTTTATAATCACAGTCATTACATGAATTATAAACTATTCATATAATATCAGAAAGAAAAGGACAATTAAAAGTTTACGGGTCACCCCGACCCATATAAAAAATTATCCAATCCCAAACTGAACCTAACCCATTAGCCAACTTGCAAATATATCCACCCATATAAAAGTTACTGGAAACCAGATATCAAAGAGAATTAATACCTTGTTTTCCCACTCAAACTCAGCCCACATAGTTCGAAACGCTGCATCACTACACACAGCTGGAGAGATGTAATCCATAATATCAATATGAATGTCGTTGAGTACAATAACAGTACGCTCTAGCACATTTGATGTTTCATAAACAATGTTTCCGAATATGACTCCAGTCTCAGTCGAGGACACCTTAATGTTTGCCTTAATCTGCTTGCTTGATTCAGGAGCAAGTGTATAGTTCTGTGGGCGCTCTACAAGTTTAAGGTCACCCATTGTTGCCAACTCCAAACACAGATTCTGGAGAGTTTCTTTGGTTCGGTTGATAACCGTTACATCAAGCACAATATCATAGTGATTAACAGTAACATATGCTTCAGCATACACTGGGTCACTAAATCCAGTCAGCTGAAGAATACGGTTCAGCTTATTGGCAGCATCTCCTTCCTTGATAAATTCTCCAGTGGCACGTTTTAGATCATCTTGAACCTGATCCTCCAACTCCAGCTGGCTCATGCCCTGAAACGATGACAGCATAAATTGTATTTTTTTAAAATTGATACATATGTACCTCAGCTAAAGGAAGAACGTGTTCTAAGACTGGTCATAACGCATGAAAATCTTAATCCAAAACATGTAAGAGAAATATTATTTCTAACTAAGGCAGCAATTATATTAAAAAACCCAATAGAAATAAATAAATGCATGGAGATAAAAATGTATCTAATATATTTAAAGAGAAAAAATGTGATCGTATCACATAAAAAGCAGCCATCAGAAAACGGGGAAAAACAAAAGATGAAAGGAAGGATAATCTTACCTTCCTGCTCTTCAGATGGTAGAAGTCAATGAGATCGTCCGGTTGTGCATGTGAGACCTGAGCCTTAGCTTTCAGTTCCTCTGTTTCCCGCAACTGTTTATCTGCAAGCATTTGGACAAAACTTTCACGGCAAGACTGCAGCCATATTTTCTTGATATTTTCACCTGGATTGCATAACAGTCTTATGCAAAGGACAATTCTGTCATAAGAGTCATTGTCGATTGGGTGTGGAAGAAATGATGATTGCCCAAGTTGTAGCATGGAGACAATAATTAACAACACTTGAGTCGATGCTTTATTAACTTCACTTATTAATGGTTGAACCTCTGCCAAACGCAACACAAGTTTTGTCAATGTGCAGGCTACAACTGCCCCAAGGAAGAAATCACCAGTTAGAAGAAGGGATCTCAAATTTCCTGAAGTCAATGTCCCCTGGATCACCGTAGGAGGCGAAAAGGCTGTTTCAGAAGCTGCACTCTGAGTTGCATAAGTGCCATCAGCAAGAATAGCTGGCCTCTTGGATGAAACAGTTATTGAGTTCACTTGCTGAGACTTCTTTGAGGAATCATTACCATCACCCTCTTCTGAAGCCATGTAAAATGGCAGGTCGCCAAGGCACTGCTTTATGGTTGCAGTTCCACTCTCGACTTCTGAGAGTGAAAGACAGTACTCACTAATGATCCAAAGAGCACAACAGCAAACTCGTGCAGATCGTATTTGGTAAAAGGTGTCCAATAGCCTTGTTATGATTGAAACCCTCAACTTCGGATTTGTTTCAATAATTTCTCTCACGAAAACAGCTACATCCATTGCTGAAGCAACATTACTGTCACCTAAGAAATCCATTAACAGATGTACAACCGTGCTTGCCACTTCAGGGAACTTGATAGCACAAGAATGAATTGCTTGGATGAGCATTTGGCGGTACTCCCCATCTTTTTCCAATTCCCCACTTTGAGTTTTTACTACTTCCTTTTTCAAAGTAAGAACAACCTCATTGATATTTCGAGGAGTGATCAGATCAAGAACAATATCAAGTGTCTTTCTCCGGATATCATGATTCGGACTTGACAGTGCCCGGAGCACATCCATTATCATATCAACCATAATTTCCCTGTGAGAAGATTTAAGTTCATTCAAACGATCAAGAACAATAAGCTTCACATTGTTGTCACTCTGAGAGAGGAGAAGCTGGCAATAGGTATTGGCTGCAGCCCTAATTGCCGTTGGAGCAGATGACAGTGACACTAGTGTGCCAGCACATTCATAAATAACAGCAGCAGAAGGGACGGTCAATAGGGATATAATGATCTTAATGTACTTCCCTTTCTCCCCTTTGTTCGCTCTGCACACTTTACGAATCAACTCCAACACAACCATCTGAAGCAATTCTCCCCATTCAGCCACTCTTTCCACATGGGTTAAAAGGTAATTAACTGCACGTTCCTGTGCACATGTGAAAAGCATAAGAAACGCGTTTCTCTTGGCAGATTGATCCGCTTCTGTTGAGAGGACCTTCTCAATCATATCCGGAGCATCAATAAGAAGCTGATCCCCTTGTGGAAGCTTGTAGATGGCCATCACAGCAAGTATTGCATTCCTCCTGATAAATGGATGTCGATGCTCCAGATTAGCCAGTATAGATGGGATCAAGGGCTCAATAATCTCTGTCTCATTAAGACGACAAAGAAACCTTAAAGTCACACCACGAATGTACTCATTGGGATGCTGAAGATTGTTCCGCAAATTTTGGCAAATTAAGATCATTTCAGGCAAGATTTTTCCTTTCGAATCTGTTTTCTCTATGATTTCTAGATAAAGTAGCAGTAATTTCTGAACAGTGTGATCCTCTGAAGGGAGAACATATCGGACGATTGTGATAAAAAGTTGTGGTAGTGTTTCTCCATTCAGCAAAAGCATAACTGCTTTCTTCATGGCATCAATCTTTGCATCATCATCATGCCCTTCAAGAGCCTCTTTGATCTCATTGGCGAGCGCAGGTGTTCCTTTGTCAAAGTGGACAAGTAGAGAGCATGTTTTCTCCATTCCTTCTATAACAAATGACTAAACTTTTAGTTGTTAGACCTGAAAACTTGAGGTTTATTTTCTTTATTCTATGAATTGAGTACATAATAATTAGCAAAAATGGACAATTAATAGATACCCTCAAATACACACAAATTTCAAAAATCTTTTTTTTAAATACCTTGTCAGTTTTCAAGTACCAAACGCAAGGTCAAACTTTTAAAGTTATAAAGCTAGGAACTTTTCGGTAACATCTACAACCGTCATATTTTGGAAGATTTGTAACTTGAATAACTATACTTTCTTTATCTCTCGTTCGAAAAACTACACTACAAAAATTCACCAATAACCTTTCAGTCCACTCATATTTCATCTTTCACGCCACATCTAATTTAAGATACCATAAATTAATAGTACTTAACATGTACATATTTCTCTTTAAGAATGGCAGCAGATGACAGAATAGCTAAGCTAACAACTATAACTTAGTAATCATGAACATAGAGGTACGAGCTTATAGATCAACAATTTATCAATCAATCTCACGTAAGTTTTCAACAAAATAACAGAATTAGATCCGTGTTGCGCTTTTTCAAGCGGCAGGAACCTCTTCCAAACCTACAGGTTCTAAATCTGAAATCAACTACTGAATGCCCTACCAAGCATAAAATCCTCAGGTTCATCAGATCAAATACCACCAGAAGAGTAAAAAGCTAATTACACATCTACTAGATCCGTCATTCTGAAAACCTAATTCCAGTAAAATTTCAAGTAATATGACAAATTCAGTAAGCAGATGAAGTTACAAAGAAACGCAAACACCGATTTGTGATATCAGAGCTATAAAGCAAAGTTATCAAACAGAATATAGCTAATCAAAAAACGAAACACACTTCTAGAAGATCCGATTCGATACGATCAATAGATTCACAAATGTACATACCTAATCACGGAACGGAATTGCAAAAACCTAATTTTTATTTGAGGAGCTAGGGTTTGAGAGTAAGAGGGAGGTTATCGGATTTACCTTTCTGACAGCAACTAGATCTGGATTCTGCTGTGAAGAATGCTACTACTGCACAAAAATGTCAAAATTTTGTGATATCAAAAACGCTGGTTATTTATCGGAGTAGTTTATAGCTAAAAGTTTATTACTCCCTTCCTTACATTTTTCTTTCCATTAGGCGATTCACGATGCTAAGGTAAAATCGACCGGTCACTTTTTAATTTATATATTTAAAATAAAATACATTTTATTAAAATAAAAATATTACAATAATTAAAAAAAATACATTACATTTTCTAAAAAAACATTACAATAATAAAAAACACACTAAATATTTATTTGTAGTGTGTATATATATATATATATGAATAGTGTATGAATTAATAGGTAATATAAAAATATATAATTTAAAAAAAAATGAGTTTTTGTTTGTTTTTGGATGTAGGGATGTGGCTGTTTGGTCATGTTTTGAGATTTCATATTTGAATGTGGTCGTTGGACTGAATGAACGAGAAAAAGAAAAAGAAAACCGAAGCACTGTTGGAAAACCAATCCAAAATCAACCGATGGCCAACCGATGAAACCGTACCAATGGTGTTGGTTTCGTCGGTGAAAACTGACGAAGAAACCAACTGAGCATTGGGACTCTCTTATATATTTATATATTTGTACTAATATATAACATACTTTAATATATTTTAAAAAAATAAATTGTTTTATTTTACGTATATTTATATATTGTTAAAAATTTATAAAAATGACCAACATATCCCTAATTATTAATTATTAAATTCTTATCAATACTAACATTATTAAATCATAAACTAATTAATTTATGACATTTAATTAACATACCCCTAACTATTAATTATTAAATTATGATTAATACAAACATTATTAAACCATAAACTAATTAATATATGACATTTAATTTTAACTTAAACTTCTCTATATTTATAGACTATTATATTATATGATGCATTTGAGATGTTTTTTAAAATTTCAATTTTAATGTAAATATTGTTTAATATTAAAATACAAAAGGAAAAAAAAAAAAAAAAAAAAAAAAACTAGTGGAACTTAAGCCACTAGACTCAACCAATGACTCCACAACTCGCAATCTGTCCATTAAGAACTTGAAACCCTGCACTCGCAACTCGCAACCCGACTATCGAGTTTGCAATGACATATTATGATATATCTAATATTTGATTATTTTGTTACAAATTTTTTTTTTTTGAAAATTTGTTAAAAAGTGAATTTCCCACTTATAAAACAGTATTCGTGTATTGTTATGTAGTTTTTGATTTTTAAAATATTTCAGAAAACATAATACTACATATCGAATCAATGTGAAACTAGTAAACTTTTCTCGCTACATTGCGTGGGTATTCTTCTAATATATATGTATATATAATATATATATATGTATGTATATATCTTTACTAACAACTAGTTTATTACCGCGTTTTCATAGGACTACACAAAAAGATTTTTGTTAACGGCGTGATTTATCTAACGAAATACGAGTATTATAAGATTTTTACGGTTGAGATAATATGATATATATATATATATAACTAGCTTTTAAACCCGTGTATACACACAAGTCATTTAAGCCAGTAAGATAAAATGACAATAATTAATTATAGTTTTTGACAAAAAAAAAAAACTCTATAATTATCATGGATTAACTTTATTTTATTAATCAATTGTTGTGTTATTCTTTTATCATGATAAGAGTCACAAATCCCTCTATTATCTTTGTCCATATAGTTGTTTCAATACTCAAATCAACTATTATCGAATAAGAGAATTGGTAGTCTTCTTAGTACATTTGATTAATTAATAATTGGGCATGGTAAATGTAATTAAAAATGGTATTGACATTTTTAATTTTGAAATTCAACTTATAGTATAATCTCTCATTCTTACTTCGTACACTTTTTAAATTTCAAAGACCCACTTATTATCTACTTAGTTGATGGGAAATCAAAACTATAATAAAATAAAAATAAAGGAATGTATACGGTTTATAAAATTGTGTATTAGTTGATAGTTGATTTAATTAATAAAATATGAATATGATTCCTTATAAGTAGTTTTCTTATACAATTATTCGTCTTAGTAGTAATGTATACCATTACTTAAATCATAGAGTACCAAAAATATGTAATTTTATATTTTGATAATTAACAAATAGAATAAATAAATATATAGTATGTATGGTAATGAATAACAATTGATTTGTAATTTAAGTTGAATGATTTTATATGTTTAACATAATTATTAATTATTAAAGTAAAAGTAAAACTGAAAATATCAATGTATTAAGTATTTTAATTTAATAGTCTATTAAGAAATATAAGTATGAAATAAAGTAATATAGAAACCATTAATTGCTTACTAAATGTTGTTTAATGAAAAGAGGGAAAAAAGAAGAAAAATAATAATAAATTGATCTTATTAATTGACTACCAAAAACTCATTTAGAAAATATAACTGTGATATCAATAAGAAGGATTATTATGAATGAGAGTCGATCTACAGTGATGACCAAATAATAATAGATATAAATAATAAATAAAATAAATGTATGAATATAATTTTAATAAAACTAATTATGAGTTATCTTTTATTGATTAAGATTGATTGATAGTTTTATTTAGTTTAAACCAAAAGGATGATGTCCTATTATTAGATTTAATATTATTAAAAGATAATTAAAGATAATGTGTAATTAATTTTTTTATGAATTGGACGAAACATACATAGACATGTGATGGGGTAGTATTAAATTTAATATAGATAAAAAGATAAATTTGATATATATTAGAAATCATGAAATTGAAAGTGATTAATTAAAATTTGAAAATAGAGAGATTAGATGAAAGACATTTAACTTATTAAAATATATATTTTAATCAAATTATGGCCTCTAATTGGTTAATTAGATTTTAAATTAAGATGACGATGTCACGAGTATTATAAATTTTGATAACAATATAATATTTCAGTTAAGAGTTATATAATTTAAAAAGTTTAGGATTGTAATTTTGAATTGAGCAAAATTAAAGGCCTTAATTGACAAAAAATTTAAATTAAATGATGATTTCATCAAATTCTTAATTTTACTCAAATTAACAAAATTAAATAATTTTATTGGGCAATTGAATATTTGATGATATCATTGTCCGTTTCTTATATTATATTTATTATTATTATAGAATAAGATTTAAGATAAGATATATTCATAATTATTGTATATTAATTTTGTAAACGTTGATTAGAGTGTGATTCTTCGTATGATAAGAATTGGAATGAGTATGATTCATAGTATAAATATCATCGGGGTGTGATGTCATTGATTCAGTATAAAAATAAGATCTGATGGGTATGATATAAGATTACATGAAGAGACATATCAGAAAGAAAACTTGCAAACACTTTTAGTTTTTCCCCAATTTAAGATACCGAGATTATAATGCTTTCATCTAAATTCGCACAGTCCAATTAATTAGAAGTCAAAGGTTCAAGGCTAATTGCTCGCTATCACATAAAAACTACAATCGAAGAAACAAAATTTTAAGTAATCACGTCTAAGCATCAATGTGAAAACGGGTCAAATTCATCAACCTAGTCAAATGGGTTAAAAGTTGTCAAAGTATTCCCCAATGCTTAAACGTTAAAACCTCCTCCATGGCTTGATAAAAATAGAATTATAACTATAGTTTCTTAACCATATTTAATAAAAGGTGACCTCGTATCAGCCCAACCCGACTTGTGGGACCCAAATTAAAACGTCACTCAAATTGACCCATTGCTCAACATGTACATTTTTTCACCTCCAGTAACAAATATGACCAGGTTACTATAGAAATATTTAAAATTTTAGATCGTCAAAACTATTCAGTTCGGGTTTACATGCTAACACTACTTTTATTTTCTTATTAAATCTTATAAATACTAAATAAACTAAAAGTGATCATAATACTGTAAATACTAAATATTGTCATTTCTTTATTATTACTGTTATTATTATTATTATTTATTATTTATTTTTATTATTATTATTATAGTAAAAAGTAATAATTAAGAAAATGACAATGAAAGTGATAAAGAGGTGTCAATAAAAAAGAAATTTATGCATTAAATTGTTGTACGTTACGATTGAAAGTCATTACCAGTTTCGGTTGATAGTTATTGTACCAAAATTATGATATGAAATTGATTTTTATTAATAGCTCTAAAAGTTATCATTAACAAAATCATAATGTTTAATACTACAGGTACAGGCCATTACTATTATTATGTATCTATATCTATATTCTTTATTTATTTATTTGTTTATTTTGAATTTAATTAAAGTGAACAAAACCGGATGTCCTAAATTTGCACCATTGATAATAAATTATGTTTTTCTTATATAACTGATTGTAATGCAATTGTAACAAAATATCCTATATACGATGAAATGATAATATAAAATATTTGAAAAGATAGTTTCAGTGAGTTATGTAAAGAAATTAGAGAACTACAAGTTACATGTAATGTACTTATTAATTACCAACCCCTAAAGATAAGATAAAATACATGTACTTTAAAAAAAATTGACAGTTTAAATTCTCTATTGGATGCAAAATATTGATCTAAGTGATTGTTTTCTCTCTAGTTCGAGATATATTGGAATTATCATACTAATTTATACTGGGTATGAACCTCGGACGAAATCAGTATCGAACTGTATCGAATTAGTTTTTTAGTCTTAAAGTGAGTATTAAATACCAGACTATTTGAAGCGGTATAGTTCCGGTACTTGTACCAGTGCAGTAAAAGTTGTACCACATCCGGTTTGGTACAAGAAATATAATTAAGAAGAATAACTAACACGTATATGAGTGATCCTTGTGTATGTATCTTATATTCAATAAAAATTAAATGCAACAAATATCAATGTATTTCAAATAAATAAAAAATTGATTATCAAACATAGAAGGACAATGACAAAAAAAACATATATATACAAAAATGTTGTATGTACCATTTTATGTGATTTTGTAATGACACAAAGTCACAGGTCTTACCCTATATATTAATAAGCAATACACTTGAAATTCGATTTAATTGGGATACTAGTACGTGAATTTTTGTGTCAAAAAAGTTCATTTGTATTCATACGTGATAGCTAACTTTGATTTTGTTTAATCGCAGAAAAATATCATTTTGGTTTCGTATACACAAAATATGATCACGGAAATATTATTTTACTCACTTATATTTTTTTTTCGAATAAATCTTATAAAAATATAGAAAGAGCCAGATGGCTAATAACAAAAAAACATATATATCTCGGGTATGGTACCAAAACAGGAAAAGTGAGAAAATACCGGTACCGAACCGAAGTACTGGTTCTCTTTTTGGTCCAAAAGTGAGCACCGAATATCGAATCGTTGGAATCCGGTTTGTATTGGTATGGGAACGGGAATCCTGTACAGATGTTCACCCCTTATTTATACTATATACTGAATAGGGATGAAACGGATATCATACAACTGATATGGACCAATCTAAAGTAATTTTTATGATGAGGTGGCTTCATGTAGTGTAAGGAATTTTCTCCTTTTTTCGAATTTTTGTAATAAGAGAGTGAAAAGTTTAATGTAGAATGATAAATATTTGAAAAATAGAAAAACTAATAGGATTGCTCTATTTTAAAAATCATTTCCACATCTTTTAAAAAAAATAAATATCTCATAAACTGTATGTCTATAAATTATAAAAGTTATACCGTTGGAATTAATATCTTTTTGTCTTTAATTAGATATCTCACATTATATACACAAAATTACATGTAATTTCTTGCAATGCGATTTTTGAGACCCGACAAAAAAAGAATTTATCAAAAATGTATCTTGTGAGATCTATAATCGAAGATAAAAAGATACTGATTTCGAATACATAACTTTTATAACTTTTAACTATATTATTTGTAAGATATTAAATTTTAGAAAATCAACTAAAAGTAGAGTTTTGAATTAAATGATGCAATTTTATTGTTTTTTTCAGTTTTATTTTATTTTATTTTACCATTGGAGCCACCTCTTCTTAATAATTTTAAAATTGAATTGTTCTTAATTTCTTTGTAATTTCCTTGAAGGATGAAATGACGATGATATGATGATGATAGCAGGTCTGACATTTTCTTTCTCTGTCATCTTCTACACACGATGGTGTTCAAGCATTTTTTTTTAATCTCTTTTGGGTTTTGCCTTCAGAAAATGTACTTCGATTTAGAATTTGGCAGTGTTCAAGGATCCAATAACCAAAAGATAAGTGGATTGGTTAAGTCTTACAGTTAGCATAAGTCATATTTGTGTTCCTTCAAGTTTAGTTTTGAAGAGTGATTATCAATGCTGTGGCCTGGATAGTAGAGTTATCAAGAAAGTTTGTCAGAATTTTGAGTTAGATGACTGCTGTGATTTTATTTTGGATCAATGCAGTGAGTTGAATTTTTTCTTTGTCAAACTGGAAACAAGTGCAGTTCTTTGGAAATTGATCAAATGCAGGATACTCTAAATCATGATAATGTTTTGGGAGGAAAAATGTGCAATATAGGCTTGAATAATAATAGCTGTGTAGATAAAAAGATTGGCCCAAGATCAAAAATGGATATGAAGGGAATAAAAAGAAGGATATGGGCAGGAAGATGGATGTGGTTATGTGTCTGGGTTATTCTAGCCAATATGAATGGTCAAGAGACTGCTTTGTCTATGCAGTGATATTGAGTTTTGTAACCAAAGTGGATATCGTATGCCCTTTTGGTCCTGTTTGAGGCCATTGTAGTGTATATCATTCATAGGTATAGGGAAATGGAGCAGTTGAGTCAAATAGGTGATTATGTGCAGAAAAATACGAACATATAGTTTAGTTTCTTTATTACACTATTTATGGAATGGAATACTCTTTGAAATTTAGATCACCTTTAGAAAAATACTCTCATATATGGAACAAGTTCTGCTTCACTATCTTTTATGTCTTTTTGTATTTTTAATTTAGAACAGTTAACTATATCAGTGAAATGTAGATCATTAAATTACTTGAATCGGCAAATAAGTTTTTTATACCAATAAAATTACTCAACCTAATCATTTAAAAATAATTATGTTTTTTTATCTTTCTTTAATATATTTGTTATTTATAATAATTATATATATATTTTTTTACTTTTCTTTTGTTATTTGTTTCTTATTTATCTATTGAAAATATAAAATTACTTTTTGTATGATAAAATTATTGTTATAACTTATAACATGTTGGGTATTGTGTTAATCTATTAAAAATATAAAATTACTTTTTCAATGATAAAATTACTGTTATATCATACGAAATGTCATTAACGAAATTGGTTCATACATAAATTATTCTTAATAAAAACTGAAATACGACACAAAAGTTTAAAATATATTTTATATGTTAATTAATTTATTTTTTATGCACTAAGCAGAAAATTTGGGAGAAAAAATAAAATTCAAAGTATTTTGTTAAGAAGTCAAAAGATTTGGCACATCTTACCATGTAAAATGTAAAGTTAATAGGGTTTCCTGTGATATTTTCATTAGTAGTAATACCTGTCTAGTCTAGTGATATAGAATAGTACATAGAGGTACAACTTCCAAAATGTTAATCAAAAGTAGTCCAAGATTCATACACTCCACATCCCTCACTAATAGGGTGTATGAATTTCAATTTAAGGTATCACATCACACTAGCATGTCACATCATTATTATTTTATTATTGACATTAATTTTCAACTTATTTGATTTTTCTTTTACATCTTTTAAAATATAACTTTTTATAAAATTTCAAATATACCGTTGTGACGTACTTATTTTTATTTATGTTTCGATATAAACTTTATGCAAAACTGAGTCGGTTAAAAAATAATGTATTTTTTCTTTAAAAATTTCAAGTTTTCGGTTTTTTTAGTTTTTTACGATTTTTCGTTTTTCTTCGTCCTTTAACGTTTTTCTTCGTTTTAAAAAAAAAACGAAAAAAACGTATCGAAATAAAGAAAAACGGAAAAAACGTTAAAACAACAAAGAAAAACGAAAAAACGTACAAAACGAAGAAAAACGTAAAAAAACGAAAAATACAAAAAAACGAAGAAAAACGAAAAAAATATAAAAAACCATTAAAAACGAAGAAAACGTAAAAAACGGAAAAGAACAAAGAAAAACATAAAAAAAACGAAGAAAATCGAAAACTTGAAATTATTTTTAAAAAAATACATTATTTTTGACCCGACTCAGTTTTGAATAAAATTTACATCGAAACGTAAATAAAAATAAGCACGTTACAACGGTATATATGAAATTTTATAAAAAATTATATTTCAAAAGATATAAAAGAAAAATCAAATATGTTCAAAATTAATCTTAATAATAAAAGTGGATAGTGTGATGTGACAAGGTGACAAATTTTAAAAAGGTGTATAGATCTTAAAAAAGGGTGTATGAATCTCAAATCCCAAAAAATTACTTATTGGTATATTTAGCATCACTCGCTATTTAAATATGTTACTTTCATTTTAATTGTTGAAGTTCGTGAAATGACTAAAAGTATGATTGTGATAACACGGAAATAGTTTTAACAGTATAAATAAAAACATAGTCATCATTTTGATACATTAATAAACGATTAAAAATAAGGTGTTATTAATTTGCTCAAAATAAAAAGTTATTTTATGTTAACTCTTTTTGTTGTACACGTCAAATACATTTTTTAAAATTGTTTTCTTTTAATCTTCATATCATTGACAGATAAATCCATCACCGATAATTGAGCAAAACTTACTAATACAAAATTTAGAACATTAAACGTTGCAAATCATTTGTACAATTCCTATAGGTAGAAAATATATCGAATAAATTTTGTAAATCGGAGTATTTAACAAACCCGTATTCATTGTGAGCTCCATTATCTCACAATATCGATAAAAGGATAGTTTACACTATGAAACTTCACAATGTATTTAAGTAGTTCTCGTGCTAGTAGATTAATGAGTTTGATTGCATAAATATTAAAGTAATAATTACAATTATTACTCTATTTATATATAGAAAAAGTACAAAAACTTATAGAGATTAATGGTTGATTCATTTCAGCGAATTTATTATCTCTTCTCTTTTAGTTGATAGGTCACTTGAATCCAATACAGCAAAATCCATTTCATTAAATCTTATACAACACAAATCAATAAATTGTACCATAGCATAGTATGGATTTTAAAGCGAAAAACACTACACAACGTGTTGCTTACTGTCATTAATTAATAACTGTATACATTTGTGGGGGGAAAACAAAACAAAACAGAAATGGGTCTTGCTATAGCTAGCACATTGTTCTATCTGCATTGCTTTGATTACACAACACCACCTCAATATAATTTCAAAGATACTTTCTTCCAGTATTTCTGTCGTCTTTGTTCTTCCTAATCTTGAGTGTCACCACCAATCATCTAGGCTGCATAAAGAAATTTTGCACTATGGAACCCATCGATAACAAGAAAATATTCTGTAAAGATTCATCGAACCCCATGGGTATAACTGTAATGTTCAATTAAAAACACATGAAGGGAAATAATGCTATATGATGCATTATGTACATTCCATCCTAATTCGTAGTTATTATACGAAATATTATTCTTTGGTGTTTTTTGAAAAATTCAAATAACAGAGATCTTCTTTTGCAAAAACAGTATTAAAGATAAGATAGGTTATGCGAAATCATCTTTTTTTAGCATGTCAGGGTAACATTTTATGAAAGGATAACGAGGAGTTAGGAGTAGAATGAAGACCTGACTATAGTTAAGAAGGGTGATCAATAAGATTTAGCAAAAATTGCGACTTCGTCAGCTGGACTACCAGTCATCAGGCACTTCTTTGGCCCTTGAGGTTGATCAAAAGGAAAACATCTAAGGGTTGCCCCTGTTTCTTCTTTGACCTTCAATTCGTCTTCATCACTGTTAAACAAGGAGGTCAAAAGTTGCATGGAGCCAGGAAAATGTACTATTAATATGGGCAAAGGTGGGCAAATAAAGTGTGACGAAATAAGCTATAAATGAAGAAGATAATGAACACTATTGTTGCACCATGTCATGCTGTACAACAAACTGGTCAATTTTGTTGTAAATGACAGGTTGTCTCTATGTCTGGTGGATGATTCTAAATTTGGACACTGGAGTTGCCTAGACTTTTTGTAATCATGATGATCATAATGAAACACAAATACTAAAATTGCAAGTAAAGAATACGTAACAAAATCTACATAAACTTGGTATAGTAAAAAAGAGATGAAAAAACGTATATCTGGAGTCTGGACCATCTATCATGGCAATTTTCAAGGTTGTAAAAGTCGAGATTAATCCCCGATTAATCGGGATTTAGGGCTACTCCGACTCGACTAGCCTTAAACAGACTTACAAAATGAGCCAACGGTGGTCAACGGGTCAAAGTCAGGATTAATCGGTCAAACTCGGCCAAAACGGTCAAAGTCAAACTTGGTCAAACTTGAAGTATTTGAACAACTGAACGTTGATGTTTATGTTTATGTTTCTAGACAATTATATTTATGTTTATGGTTCTATTGTATAATTACACATAATTTTGAAATTTATTTAAATGTAAAAAAAAGTCCAATCCGATTAGTCCCCGGCTTGGCCGATTAGTCCCTACAAGATCTCGGCCGATTAGTCCCCGCCTAGCGAGTTTTACAACCTTGGCAATTTTACAATAAAAAGCTAACATACCTTCCCAGCCATGGACCCCTTGCCCATTTTCCCTGCAATATTGCCTCTTTCAGTTCGTCATATGAGTTCACATCCACAATGTTGCTGCAGAAAAATCAAATACTCATTAGCATTAATACCTCTTTAGAAGGTGCATCTCTACAACTATTTCTTAGATATTATTCAAAAAGAGAATGCAAAGCAGATCAGAACATTCGTCACAATCTTAATATTTGCATTGTAAAATGGTTGCACGAAAACTGTGCAAGATACGGAACCTTTTTATATCAAGTAACAACGGTAGTAAAAAAACATTAGATTCTTCCTTTCCTCTAGTTTCACTGCTAAATAGCCTCATCTCCTCTTGAATTCAACAGAAGAAAGGTAAGAAAAATAGTATATCACCAATATTGCCATAGGGAAGAAACAACGTGAATTGGACTGCATACCTATTTCGAAAAGCCGTAGCCTTTTCCAATAGGGATAATTGGATCTCATCCAGCTTTTCTTTGACATAGGGTACGAGAACTGAAGGTTCCATAGAGATTCCAAATACCTTCCCTGGTTTTCCAGGAATATCTCTTCTAGATATAACCACGCTATTACTTGAGACATCGCGTGGACCGATTTCAATTCTTAGAGGAACTCCCTGCAAGAGATATATATAGATAAATTAAGGAAACCACAAAAAAAAAAAAAAAAAAAAAAAAAAAAACTAAAAGAAATCATGCAAAAATTTACTTTATTTTTATGAGTAAGCAAAGGATAATAAGATAACTATGCTAACAAGTTACCATCTCACCTTCATTTCCCAAAAATTGAATTTCCATCCTGGCGTTCTTTGATCAGAATCATCCAGCTTTACTTTAATGCCAGCAGTATGAAGAACATCTTTGATAGACAACGCAGCATCAAGAACTTCGTTCTTCTCATTAGCTTTCTTCCAAATTGGTACGATCACCACCTTGGAATCATGAAAGAGACTTTAAATATGCTATCACTCATGTAACTGCTCATGAAACTAAATTTCAAATAGATGTGCATACTATTTTATAAAAACTACTGAAAGTTTACGTCAAAGTCCCTACCACAACTAAAGCACATCTAAACTTCTACAAAATTACGGATAAAAGCTCCGGGTTGAAGAAAAGCACCTGCACAGAAGCCAACCTTGGGGGAAGCATTAATCCAGCATCATCTCCATGGGTCATGATGATACCACCAACAAATCGAGTGCTTATAGCCCATGAGGTTTGCCATACATGCTGCCTTTGACCATTTTCATCAGCGAACTATATAGACAAGATTTATGTTTCGGGGTCAATAGTTGTCGAGGTAGTAATAATCCAAATAAATTAGTTCCTTATTTATTAATACAATATTGGATTCTGAAGCAGTCTACTCCCAAGTCAAGTACAAAATTATTTTCCTTTTACCTCCACCTGTACATATTTCCTAAACTCGACACCAAGTAAGACCTGATAACATTAATTAGACTTGAAAAGGCAACCTGTGTACTAAAAGCACGAGAAAAGTTTTGTCCAAGATTGTGGCTGGTTCCAGCCTGCAAGGCCTTACGATCACCCATCATAGCTTCAATTGTATAAGTTCTATCTGCTCCAGCAAATGTCTCTACCCTTGATTTTCGACCTGGAATTACAGGTATTGCAGCTTCCTCATAAGAAAACTTTGTATAGACATTAATCATTTGCATCGCCTGCAGTTTTAGCAGCAAATACATGTTAGAGGATACAAGGGATAGTGTACTTGACACATAAAATAGATATAAACCTCCTCTTCGGCTTCCTCAGGAGTAGCATGTGCAGTATGCCCTTCTTGCCAGAGAAATTCAAGAGTCCTAATAAAGGGTTTGGTGCGCATCTCCCATCTCGTGACATTTGCCCACTAGTAATAACAAATAAATAATATAAAAAACTAGCAAAGTACAAAGCGGTATCAAATAAACATGAAAAGGAATAAGTCAATAACCCCAACGAGAAGTTGACAATAGATGACACGCAAGTAAGAAAAACCTGGTTAATCATGAGAGGAAGATCACGATAACTATGGATCCACTGCGTAAACATGTGATTCACGATTGTTTCACTAGTAGGTCGAACCTGCAAGAGCCTCACAAGTTGCAAGAATCAAAGTCACACTCATGTATCTTAACTCTCACAACTTAAATCAACATTCACACATGCATCTCCGGCTCACAATTCCAAAAAAATACAAAACTATATCAAATAAAACCGAGTAACAGAGTTAATACCACAAGTTTTTCTTCAAGTTCTTTCCCTCCACCAACAGTCACAAGAGCTAACTCAGGACTAAAACCCTCAACATGACTAGCTTCCTTCTCTATAAACGAATATGGTATAAACTGTATCCAGATCACAATCACACTCTCTTCATCAAACTATATAGATAACTAACAAACTTCGATTGTTTAATAATTAAAAAAACCTACCTGTGGAAAGTACATGTTACTGTGTCCAGTCTCCTTAAATTTAACATTCAAGTAATCCTGCCAAACAAAAATTATAAATTCAAGTAACTTATACTATATTATAAAGCACTAACCTGCTAAAAACTAGTATTATAATAATATAGGTTAAATAATTAAACTAAAAGGATGTACCTGAATAGCTTCCCAAATGGCATAACCGTAGGGTCGAATAACCATAGTACCACGAACAGGACCGTAATCAGCAAGTTCAGCCATTGAAATAACATCGAGATACCACGCGTTGAAATCTTGAGAACGAGGTGTTATGCCTTGTTCCTGAATAAAAGGTTGTTTTTGGTTTGATTCAGGTGGAGGAGCAACTTCTGTGACGGGACTACTTTTGGCGAAAACTTTAGTCGTAGAAGTAAGTTTCTGAACACGGAGGTGATTACTACGATGGAGAAGCAGGGATGAGCGGGCGGAAGAGACGGCAAAAATGGATGTCAGTGAGGGAAGCCGCAAAGCCCCCATTATTATGTAAAATCTTTAAAAATCACAAAAGATAAAGGGGTGTTTGGTTTGGGGATTTGAAATCTCGGGACTTAATAGTCTTGAAGGACTTGAAATTCTATCGTGTGAGTGGTTGACAGTTTTGGTTCAACGTATTTAGAACGGATTTCTAGATTGACGACTAAATGCCTTTATTGATATAGCTGATAGCATAGAAGGGCCACCAAAACTGATCAGAGATACACGAAGACGATAGTCGCAGGTATCGCCGGAGAAGACGATATCGAAGTACTAATGGAAGTAGCAGGTGGCGGTGGTTACTGGAAGTGTTACGTAGAAAATCGAAGGGAGAAGCTCCATGGATGAAGAAGGTGTCGCTGCAGAAATTCGGATGAAGGGGAAAAGCCGAATACGAATTAGGATTAGCCGGATAGGTTTTATGGAGTAAATTACAAATGTGGTCCTTTTATTATAACGTTTTCTTCACTTTCTGTCCCTTAATACAGGTTTTTCCATTTTCAATCTCGAGCACCAGAACTCTGTTACATTTCCAATCCCCTGTCCATATATTATGATAATAATGGCCTTAATGTTCTAGTCTTCTAATTTTCCTAAATTTAAGAATATTTTAGTAATTTTATACATATATGAGGGACTAAAAATATAACAGAGCATGATGTTTAGAGACCAAATATTCCAAAAAACCTTAGTAAGGAATCGAAATTGAAAAAAGAACAATATAACATGTAGAAAATTTACTCTTATTTTTTTATATAAGGGTCTGTTTGGCATGGAGTTTTTTGGAGCTTTAGCTTTTAATTTTTGAACAAAAAGGTCCTGTGAAAATAAAAGCTTTGTTTGTCATGTACAAGCTGTAGCTTTAGAATTCAACGAAAAGCTCGAATTTTCAAAGCTACTAGAAGTAGCTTTTTGCGAAAAGCTCCAAACGTAAAGCTACAACTACAGTCTATAGCTTACAGCTACAGCCTACAGCTTACAGCTACAGTCTACAACTACTTCACCAAATATACCCTAAATGATTAATACGGTATATCATTTGTTTCACTCTATGACAATGAATAATTTACGGGTTTAGTCCCCTTACCCAACTTTATGTCTCATTGTCAGTCTCTCTTTTTCTAAAGATAAATACATAATTTCTTTTTTCTTATTTTTTTTTTGAATAAAATAAATTAAAAAGATACTTTTAAATCTTTTATTTCTTTTTGGTTCTTTTTTAAATTTTTAGATCAGTATACATTTATTAAAATCATTTACAAACCTAAGTAAACCGAAAGCAATATCTTATATATATACCATCGGTGTTATTTGTTAACAGTATTAAACTGCTGTCGATAGTTTCATGAGCTTATACATCAACATTATTCTTTTTAATAAATTACTATATGCAATATGTATTATAGCGGTGAGCTCGGGACGGAACGATTAGTACCTACTTTATTTTATCTTTTTAAAGTAGATACCAAATATCGAATCTTTTGAATCCGGTAATACTGGGGGGTATGGTCCCGTTACAAGTTTGATAAAAATAGTGCCAAGCCTGATTGGTACCAAAATGTTAAAGAATAAAAATAGAGCTGAGTGTAGCCAAGTGAGATGTATATGTTTATGTTAAACTATGATCTTTAAGCAATTATTTAGTGAAAAATGAGCATATAAGATGACTATTAAGGCTTCTATAATATGAACATGAATATATAAATGGTTAAAAACAATCTTAAGTTCTGGCGAACATTTAAAATCTAAATCCCGTGTTTACTAACTACGTAGTAAGATTTAATTCTACAACAAAAGTACAGGAGCTTCGCTTTGATATGATATGATATGGAACTAACAACTCAGAACCATATAAAAAGTTTCTAACCGGATATTTGTCATTTGGCACAAAGACTTCGCACAAGATAAGTATACCAACCGGTTGCAATCCTTTTTCTTTTTAAAATGTCGCACGATATCATTTAGTGCAAAAAGTTGGAGTTTCCATATTCGGGATCACCGTACTAAAATGGAAAATATTAGTGCCGAACCAGAAATACCGCTCCAAAAAAGTTTACATATACAAATAGCATTGCAAAATAATAATGGTGTTGACCATTGTCAACAAAGATCCTTACTTTGTCTTTATGTAATGGTGTTTTAGACAAACTAATAATGGTCTTTCTTACAAAACATGTCAATATTGAACTTGTTAGATCACCGGGTTAAATACCTTGCATTTATGGGATTGGGAGAGTGAATTCTATTACAAAAGAAGAAATACAATAAATAATAATAATAGTAAGTAACATAATCACTTTTTTTATAATAGGAATGAGCATAAAAATTGTATTAGCGTGGCTCCAATCTACAAAAGCTATTTTAAAAAATATATACTAATATTGTTGGTTGTTATCAATCAAAATAAGTTCTCTGCACTCTCAATTTTCATCTCTTTCAGAAGTTTCAACAAGGGATACTACGCATGAATCCTAACCAGGTATGCAAAGGTTCACCTCATGTAATTTATTGTTACACAATCAAAATTGTTTTCCAATTTAAGTTCAATCACATATTTATGTGTAGAAGTGTAGACTATCTTTTTTGCCTAGAACTCTTATATCTCTTATGATCAGTGCATCATTGCAATAATAAAAACTGTCTGGTAGGCACCTACCATCCCGACAACCTTTAAGATTTACTTCATCTACAAATAACTAGAAGGGGCAGTTTCAACCCATTTGTAAAATGGGTCAACTGGGTTTATATTTTAATGCAATCAGTCCACACGGACAAAACATGACAAACCGTTTGGCAGTTGCCCAAAGTATTCTTGAGCGTTTTTAATCTCCTAACTTACTTTACTCAGAAGATTAGATCGCTATTTTAGATTTTTTATTTTTATATTTACAAAAGCAAAAAAAAGGGGAAATAAGTGTTTGTGAGTCACCCAAACTTTTTATGACCCGTCCTAATAGTTACCCATGTCGAAGCAAACCATTTCAACTGATTAACCAACCAACCCGAACCACCCGTTTTACCACCTATGGCTTGGGAATTTATAAGGTAAAGGATCTTGTATTCTATTGTTATGCAATATTTCGCCATGTGTCTCATATGCGTTCTTTTATTCTCAAACTTTTGGGAAACTATAACAAACGTACCCCCTCTATATATATTATATATATAGGAATAGAATCTAGACGGAACCTAAATTCTAAAGGAAACGAGGGAATCTTCAAAATTACACTAAATATTCATCAATGTGTGTGATATATATATACATCTTAGCAGTGTACTAGTCATATCCATATAAAAAGGCTTTTTTTTATGAAAAATGATATAGCATGAAAAAGGGCTTTTTTCTCATTGGGAATGTTGTTAGATAGTTTATGTGTATTCTTATTCAAGCTGTTGTGTGTGCTCGTGTGTATAGGTATAATGGTATAATAGTGTTTCTTTATGGGGTAGGCGTTTAAGAAATAGAGGAGAATGGAAATTGAGCAGTTTCCAAAATTTTCAAAATAGATAGTGGAGATTGATTAAGAAGTTGCGGTGGAAATTTTCAACCTCCTTAATGGTAAACTCAATATCAGTCAACCTCTTAAGATATGGTGCGACCCAAATAATACGTGCATAAATATAAATATAACATATATCAGTATATAACACAAATATATACATATATACAAAATACAAAAAGAAAAAAAAAAGGCTTCAAGATATGTAGTGACGATAATTTTGGTACCCTCGCATAACAAAAATATGTAATCTCACGTTTGTGCTAGGAAGCATGTATCTATTGCCAAACCTTGGCCCAATTAAAGATAATATAAATTCCAAATTTCTACCACAAAGGAACAGTTGTATACTTAGTGATAGCTAGAAGGAAAATAAAAGGATATTAATCTGGATGTGAAGGCTATATGCCTTGAGTAATTTTTTTCTTAATGTGATGAGTTGCAATCATGGAGCAAAAGATATGGATATGATCATAACATTTGTTTGATCTGGAGTCTCCAATTAAAAAAGTTTTCGTCATGTAGGTGGCTGGGGATGTATGGTGGCTCAACTTCTTTCTGGCAGTCTTTCTTTTTTGCATGTGGAGTGCACATAAACAAACAAGCAACAGTCAGAATCAATACTGCATTGACTGCGAAACAGCTGCATGCCAGCATTGCCTGTCTGAAGGCACTCATTCTGATCACAGGGTAATAACGATCTACAGGTATATCTGCAAAGACATTGCCCTCGATCAGATGAGCAGACATATTGATACCTCAAGCATACAGGTAGTTTCATATGAAGTAAGCATATTTTTCTATGGTTTTAGCAGTAATTCTATATTTAGACTAAAGCTGCAGTCTCCAGAATAATGTAACAAACAGTAATATCACTTAAACCTAAGATAATATCCTAGATGACGGATATTAATTCAGTATACATGTTATATTGTGCTTATGAAATGTAATGTTATCATGTTCATACATACTTTGTGTAGTCATACTTGTCTTCTTTGTTTTCTAATTGTAGCCATATACGTCTAACGGAAGGCTATCATTAGCCCTTCATCCCCTACCCCACAGCAGATCAGCCCAGCTCGAACCGAATCTCTGTTTCTAGCTATCACTAGGCACTACCCCACAGCAGTAATGGTAGTGCCCAGGTACCTGCAACCGAAGACTCGTAGTACCTAGGCACTACCATTACTGCTCCATTGCTTGCAAGGTACTAGATACACTGGTGGTACTACATACACTGATACAAGAAATCTATAGCTACTACTTATTTTTTAGAAAAGGATAACAACTACTAATGTTACACTCAAACTTATCATAACCTATAGCTCTTTAAAATCACTCATCTTCAGATTCTTTTCTTTTTAACATCAACTAATCAATTTTCCAAAGTACAGTTTCAGATGGAAAACAGAAAATGGAAAACTGAAAACCAACAAACCAACAGTTAAACCTCCTGCACCAGACAATGGTGCAGATGGTAATGCTGAAGCTGGTGCTGGCAAGGGTTACAAGAGGCCACGCGGGGCAAGTAGATGCAAGGGAGTCCCAATCAGGTCTCCATTATTCTAAAGCTTGAGTCGGATACAATATTTAATCCTTTACTATGGAATGGCTAGAGAGACCATTTGGATTAGCATTTATTCTAGAAAGCTATGAACTTTTGTATGCATCTTCCCAGCAATTTGAAACATGTTCGTAGAAGAATTGGATTTTGTTGGCAGTTCTAAAATATTTTGTAAGATGGTTGTGGAGACCATCTTTAAGTCAGATTTGCTTTTGAATATTTCATTTCTAGATTTGATTCGGTCATAAAAAATTATAGGTATGTCAGATTGGAAATTAAGAACAAGGATGAACAACTTCAAATTTTGTGAAAAAAGGTATTTACAGCAAATTAGCTTCAATAAATTACTCACCAGTGCTGTACTAAAAAAGGGGTTGAATATCTATGTAGGCAAAAACAGCACTGAATAGCTACGCATTATCAAAACAACTAAAATAAAATTTTGTTTAGAACTGCTTCCAGAACAGCTATCTAGGATGTTTGGGATGCTAAGCCATTTAAAAACACTAGGTGCACACAC
Source organism: Logfia minima (assembly GCA_963921325.1). NCBI lineage: Eukaryota > Viridiplantae > Streptophyta > Magnoliopsida > Asterales > Asteraceae > Logfia > Logfia minima. The sequence goes on from OY992768.1 coordinate 13,015,160, forward strand.
ATTAATATTAAATGTAGACAAGTAGTATGGCATAAGAAATCATGGATAAGATGAGAGACCATACCGTTCAAAGAAGTAGAGTACGAGTTCCGACTCTTCAGATAAGTTGCAACGCATGGATCTTCAAAAGCACTGATGAGCATAAGCAAGGAGGATCAAGCAACGTACACACATGTATACACTTAAACATAGGATGAATACTTGCATACCAATATATACACCAGTACGAGCAAAAACATATATCTACACATATCAGTATACTTGAAATTATACCTAAACCACTATTTATGTGGTAGGAAAAAAAATTTCTACAGTTGAACCTTGTCATCATCGAAGAGGTTCTACTAGTAAACCCACTTGTAAAGCAGGAAGTTATATATAGGGCTGCAAACAAGTCAGAGTTTTTATCGAGCAACACGAGTTCTGCTCGAGCTCGGTCGAGTTGAGCTTTTTTTTTTAGTTCGAGCCCAGTACCGAGCTTGAGCTTTTGAGAGCTTAGCTCGAGCTATTATCGAGTTGTTCGAGCCTTAATTAATATCTATATGTTTATATATATATATATATATATATTAATTTTAGATCTGTAAACAATATTACTATTATATTTTAATACTAGTGGACTATTTTACAAAGTTTTTGACTAATTATTACAAATAATTTTAATAATATATGTTGAAATGATTTTTTGTATTGATTTTTCTTTAAAATTAACATTATATAAGTTTGAATATAGAAATATTTTTTTAGTAAAAATTCGAGCTTTTCGAGACGAGCTTGAGCCATTCTAAAACTTTTTCGAGTCGAGCTCGAGCATGCTTTGTGAAAGCTCATCTAGCTATCGAGCCGAGCTCAAGCTAATCCTAATGAGTCGAGTTGTGGTCGAGCTCGACTCGATTACAACCTTAGTGGTATGAGGGTCGACGGTGAAGTTGTTGACGAGCAATAACCACAACCGGTTAACTCAAAACAAACTTTAATCATTTGCTTTTCCATTTTCTTACTTTTTCGAGATTAAACTAAATGTTTTGTCCAATTTTTTGATTTGTAAGATTCAGGAGTCAAAACAACTCGGAAGAACCGCCAAATAACTCGTGAGAGACAAAGTCATTCGGAATCGGGGTCTCGGTCACCTCGTTTTTTGGATTTTTTATTCGACTAGTAAGAGTAGACTTGTGACTCGTAAGAGATCAACAACTATAGGTATTTCTCAAACAAGAAAGCATAGGGAGAAACATGGATGGAGAAATTTGATTCACAGAAGAGTACTAGGTCTAAATTAATAAAGTCCTTATTAAATCAATGTATTTCAATAAAAACTACATAGTTCCTAAATTATATGATAGCCCTTATTAATAAAGTCCATATTCAGTTTCACAATATATAATTATATATGTACCAATGCATGTTAGGTGGTGTGGGACTGCAAACGAGACAAGTCGAGCTCAACCTCGGCTCAACTCGGTCGATTTAGATGAAGCTCAATAACTCAACAAGCCTTCAAGACTTAGACTCAGCTCGGCTCGGGAAGGCCCATTTTGGTTCACATAATATTTTTTAAAGAATTGGAATATGTCAAACGAAATTGAATATGAAAGAATAGGAATTTGAAATAATTTGAAAGTATTTGAATATTCGAATTTAAATCTGCCATGCGTCCGGTTGGCAGAAGATGGATTTGAAATCAAGTTGACAATATTATTAATCATAAATAATGTAAAAATATAGGTTTAAAGTGAATAATAATAAAACAATTAATTACTTGATAAGCCCAAATATATTACATTTAGTTAGATAAAAAATTTATGATTGTAACATCACATCTTTAATATTTATTGTACTTATTTAAATTTTGCATTTAATTTATCATTAGATATTGCAATTATAATAATAATAACTAATTGTGAAATACAATAATAAATAACAACCTAGTATATAATGTATTAACATTAACAATTTAAACATGATGCAATAATGTAATATAATTATACATATATTGTATAATAATACTTAATTATAAAATATTACAATGAATCACATAAGATACAATTATGTAATATAATTATACATTATATTGTAAAAACAATAAATTACAGTGAAACTTGAAAATAATAATAATAATAAGAAGAATATAATAATAATAATCTAATCTAATCTAATATTACTTAATAAATATCGATAGTAAAAAAAAATTAGTAAACAATTATACAAGATTCTTTTTATCAAAATTATGAATTCCAATGGAAACATTTCATCCAAAATATTAGAGAATCTGATCATGGAATTCGAAGGATTCCATATTCTTACGTTTTGCCAGCCAAGCAAGCTATTTAATGGAATTCGGATCCTCAAAAAGAAATTCAAATTCCTACAAATTTTGTGAACCAGACATAGCCTAAGCATTCTATTATTTGTAGCATTACTGTAAATTATCATTTCCTTAATCCACATTTTGAATATCAAATACAAAATATTAATTCTCAAAATATTATATTTGGTAATAATAGATATACATTTATGTAGTTCACATAAATAGAAGAAAAATAACTCCATTCCTTAGAAGTAACAATAATAACTTTCCAATATCCATGTCATTTCATAAGTTTTTTCTTAGCAAACTTAACGTTACATTCCCATATAAGTTCATTCTTAACATTAAATGATAATAATAGTATTAAGTTTAATCCACAAGGATCCTTACTTTTTCATATGAAATATTTTTTGGACACTTTTTAATGGTCTTTATTACAAAAAATATAACAAGTCAAACAAATCTTTGTAGATTAATTGTGTTCAATTATGAGATGGATATAAATGATATTAGCAATCAATTCTTAGATAAAAATTAATTAATAAAAAAAGAACCTACACTTTAATTCTTACAAGGTATGAGTACAAAAGGCGTGTACTAAGCTTTCATCAATCTCTATCAGAGTGAATCTTAACAACAGAAGTTTAGTGCATTTCTCTTCCTAACCCTTACTTTATTTCAAGTGGTGTCAAGATGAACACTAATGAGGTATTTTTTTTTTTTCATCTAATGGTATTTGTTGTACAAGAACCAAGTTCTTGTGTTTATATAAATCAATCATAAATTTAGGTGTCAAAATGTAGATAACTCCAAACCCTTTTATCTACAACTATCATATTTGAAGTACTTTATGTATTATTGTAACAATAAATATTGTTTGTTAATCGTTGCACTTGATACGAATCTCTTCAAAAAAATTGCTACTCTAGCACCTCTTAGGCTATACTTTTAATATAGATAACAAGAAGTGGCAACTTCAAACCATTTATGTTGAAATAACTCAATCAGGGTAATATGGTCATCTTTTGTTGCTACAGGTCAAATGGGTAAAAAAATTATTTAAGTTGCACTTAACATGAAACCCTTTAGATAATTATATGCTTGTCTAGCACCTTTGAGGGTCTAGTTTTATATAAAGATAACTAGCAGGGGTAACTTCAGCCCGTTACTGTAAATATGAGCCAATGGGTAAAATAAAATTTTAGCTAAAAAATGGGTCAAATGGTCTACAAAACTCTTAAAAGTACATATATTGGTTACCACCTCCTAAGTTGCTTTGTTTAGGTTGAAAAGGTTTTAAGATAGTGTTTGGTGGTTTCCGTAGTATTACTACACCCTTCATCTGCTTTGCATTGTGTTGCAAATATTTGATTTTCTTGTTCAGGCTTATTCAAGGTTGGTTGACAGAAATTATGTAAAAAAGTTCAACATATGTACACTTAACTTTTCTTTTGGTGTCTTTCCAACGCAAACTTAGTAAAATAGATATTTTCCTAATCGTGATACAGTCACTATTATTTTATTGACTACTGTTCATTTATTTGTGACTTGTTAATTCTCAAGGGCTACGCCTTCCCTTTCAACGTAGTCAGGTGTTTTTGTGGTTTTACTATTACATCTTGGCAAATCTAATGTCACTTCATGAAACATTTATTATAAGGTACTTTCAGAGTGTGTTTAATCCTTATGTTCTAGAAACCGACATGTCCTAGTGTTGTGTCCTGCACAACAACGCTCACCTTTAAGTTGGCAGCATAGTTTGCCTAACATGCCACAATTACAAAGTTCCATGAAAGTAGCTTCTCAACTACTGCTCTTTTATTATTTCGTGGTATATGATGGATTACAACAAATTAAGATATGTCAAGTGAGCAATTAAAAGGATGATACTCTAAATTTTTGAGAATTTAGCATTTAAGATAGATTTGCATCATAGATTTAGTCAAACGTATTCCAAGTTACTCCATATATGAATATATATCTACATAGACACCAACAGTGTCAGATATCCATGCATTATCAAACAATTAAATGGAATGTTGCATAGGAAAGAAAGCTACTCTAGCAATATCAGATCATTTAGAAGGTTCAGCCATCGAACACACACCAGGTGCATAAGATTTAATGTATCATGAGCGAGTGATAATGTCGTGTGTAGTGTAAAATTATAGATGCATAAAAACTATAACATCTGAAAACAGTTTGAGGTGACTTACGGTTGAGTGTCAAGAATATGTGTTTCATCATGTCAGGTAGTTTCCAAGATATTAGTCTTCAAATGCACTGTAGAATTAATTTAGTTGTATTAAACTGCATGCAAACAAATATACATATATAATTATGTAAACATGTAGACTCTACCATTGAGATGCAGTTGTATATTAAGTGATAATTCGAAGGAAGATTAAAACTAATAAGGAAACTAAAATGGATTATTGACAAGGTGAATATTTTCAACTACGGTATGTCACAATCATGGAAATATCTGTTCTATAACTTAAAGCCATTATCGACAGGACTGCAATAAGGAGCAAAAAATACACATATGGCCCTAATCCATTGGTTTATGTAGAATCTTCAACTGAAAGAGTTGTGTTTTTGTAGGAGCCTGGAGCTATACAGTGGATTTTTCTATTTCTGGCCAGGACTTTCTTTGCGGCTTGTGGAAATCACAACGGCTGCCAAGCTAGACAAAATTATTACTGCATTGATTGTGATATGGTTGGGTGCAATCGTTGCCTGTCAGAACATGCTGATCACAGCGTAGTGCAAATTTACAGACTTAGCAACAAAGATGCAGTCCCCCTCAATGAGATAAGCAGACATATTGATTGCTCACGTATACAGGTATTTTCTTTTTATAATAAAATGCTAACTTTGTGGTATAGGATAAGTAGTAATTAGTAAACATGTTGTATGCGTCTAGCATCAAATAAATAGACAGTCTGTATAGCTGGCTAGCTGCCCTCTTTCTAACAACGTAACAAACACTTTCAGACTAGTACTTTCACCTTAGTATTTTCTTCGACATTTATAACCTAAACTAAACTAGTCAAAGTGGCTTTACCCCTATCTAAAACTAGTCTGCAGATAGATACCTATTTCTTTTCTACAATAATCTCATACGTGTTATATTATTCATAAACAGAGAATGCAATAGAGTATGAGCAATTTATAGTTTAAGATTGCAATATATACATCCTTTATTATTCCTCTAATATGCACATTTAATTATTATACCTAACAGCATGCAGACGTCAAAAGACTGCTGCCCGATTGCATTATAACTAAAGGCGATAAGACAATCACCATAGAATTATTTAATAAAATAAACATCTGCAAAGGTCATTTAATGCAAAAGCGAGAAAAACCTCCAAGGAAAGAAGTGATAACTAATTAATGGAAGTGGCTAAAATGTCAGTGAACAGAGAATAAGTGTAATTAAGAGGAACTCTTATGCTTAAATTCAAAACAAGCCTAACTAAGTCAATACCCAAGAACAAAATTAAATATTCAACTACATTTTATGTTACGTCAGAGTGTACTTTTAAGCGGAAACAATGAAAATGAAGATAAGATTAACAAAACCTGCACTCTTATACATGTACATCATCAAGTAACCAGAGAAAGTTTAACATATGTTTAATCATAATTATAAATATTTTTTTCTATTTTTAACACGACCTTGCTAAACATACCAGGTAAAATTAACGGAATGTATCTTCAATTCCTTCAGCCATATTAATTTGTCATCATTGATAATTCTAAAGACCGCCACCACCACCACAACCAGATCCTCATAATGCAGAAAAATGCACATATATGTGCAGACAAGTTCCTGCCCACATCATATATGTAAGTAGCTACTTTTGTGAATATAAACCCTCTTCTGCTCTTCATACATAGATAATGCAACATATTATGTTTTTTTATAGCTTTTCTAAACCCATCAGATAATGCAAACATATATATGATACTATTATGCTTTTTATGGGTTTTGAATTGAGGAACATAACACAATCATCTTTTTAATTAAGAACAGTGTTAAAAATAGCCTTAGGGCTACAATGAGTTCTACATCAGGATATTGAATGTACGGTACCTATTTTATAATACTTCTGTTGAAAAATGCTTCCTAAAAAACAAAAAAGGGAAAATTAAGTACAGCTTTATAATTGAAAAACCAAACAAAAGACTCGAATTCTCATATGAATTAATATAACTAATATGTAACTAAGCAGCTACATATCATATTCTCACAAAATATAAACATGATACATTCATACATATACATATATAAGGTAGTATATTAGTAACATAAAGACCTAATTAATCACTTTCTAGCAAACAAAATCTTTTACCTTTCAATATAAGATAGTTAATCTAATAGAAGGGGGGGGGGGGGGATGGGGGAAGAGGTAGGGGGGAATTCATGAACAATATTTCATTCAGACAACTAATCAAACACCTAATCTACAAGTAAAACAATTATAAAATGTTCAAATAGATACATAACCTTGAACTGATTACAAGTTTTTGAACAATCAGCAAACGCGAATTCTATGGTTATGATCAACAGTCGTTTGGCCGTTACGGGAACCGTCTACTCAATTCGAGTTCCGAGAAAGTTTTTGGGTTACGAATAACGAGTCAACTCAGGGGGGTTAATAACTGGAAACCAACGAGGTTTCGCTATCGCGCGTTGCTGCGACATTAAAAGGTAGTTTTACTTGATAAAACAATTCATTTTTAAAAATATATATTTTAACTGATAAAAAAAAAAAACATCATCTCCTTACTTTTACTTTTTAAACTAAGGTTTTTGAATCGCGATGCTAAATTATTTTTGTCCTTGCAAGATTAAAATTTAAAGATTTTTTTCTAAGATACTCGATCAAAATGTATATTAAATTAACAAAAATTTTATAGTTTAAATACTATAACATTAGTTCGATACTTCTAAAAACTGTTGGATCTTCACTTATCAAACTATTTTATCAACTTCATTTTTATTAATTAATTAAATTATTAGCCTATTAAATTTTAATTATATAAAATTATTTAGTTAAACGTTTTTAACTCATTAATAAATGTTAGGTAAGGTCGGATCGAATCAAGATTCTAAAATCCTATACATGGAATTAGCATAGCATTAAGATCATAAGTATACTTATGATGATTTTTAGATCTTATACATGATCACGATCGTTTTCATTCATGAAGATTTTCAAGATCAGAATTTTAAGAACCTTGTTCTAAACTATACCATCATCATCGTCATCATATATTAATAAAGCAAGATATGATTGTTGTCTTTGTTGAATAGATATTTTAATTATTGTGTTAGTTGTTTAGCAGTAAAAGTGTGTATAGTAGGTTTTATAAGAAAATGGGAGGGTTAAAGATATTTATTGTACAAAGATGAAACCTGGAACTGTAAATAAAGAAATGAGAAAAAGAAAAGGGTGAGATCCGAACTTGGGGTTATTACCACAAAACACACAGAAATACGGAACCATGCTTTTGTAGATGCGCTAGAGTTCTCCTAATAATTAATACTAGCCGGATACCCACGAAAAATAGCAAGATAGTTATTTCGTTTAATCTTTTATGAAATAATAAATTGAATTTTATCGACGTTTAGTTAATACTTTTTATATTTCTAAATTCAGTTTATATGTATATTTTATGTAGTTAATTATAATTCAGTTTATATGTCTAAATCACTTTTGAACATAAACATCACAAATTATATTAATGGATTTATGTATAAAAATCCTGTGTTTTATATAAATATGTGAATCTTAAAAATATAAATAATTATATTCAATTATATTAGTAGTGAGTTTGAGACTTTTTGTAAACATTTGATGTTATATTATGGAAATAATTATATTCACTTTTTGTAAATATTTCGTCTGGTTGTATAATCTTCAATGATTATATTTAAGGTTTGTATATTATTAATAGATTGATGTAATATGGATAGTCGGGTAATTTTTATTTTGTTTATGTTGTTTTAAGATTTAACATTGATTATTTTTGTAAATAGTAGCAAATATATATTAAATGGTAGAAAAGGATATGAAAGAAAAATATTGTCCATTATGTCTTTTTAGTTGTCAATCCTCGTCGGGTGAGTATCTATTACCTTTTATAATATGTGTTAGGGAATTTTCCTGCACACTTTTGAAAATACAATAATACCCTTTATTTATATTAAACCTATATACTTTTCTTCACGTTTTTTAAAATTAAATATTTCAAAAACGGTTAGTCGAAAATTTATAAAAACTACACCATAAAAATCAGCTTTTATTTTTCTTCTATTAGATATCTCACATGATATACTTTCGACGAATTTTTTTCTTTTCATTTTTTGGAATAAAAAATTAGGAGTTTTTACATAACGATTCAATTACTAAAATTTATATGTGTTATCACGCGTAATTGCGGGTAAATAAACTATATATAATTAAACAGTTATAACTTTAAGCAATATACATCTACATATCTCATCTAAATAATTATTTTATATTTGAAAACGAAACAATATATTTACCTGCTGCAATGCGTAGACACTTTGCTACATATACTAATATATAAAACATTTACCCCTTCATACTTTCTCATTTTTTAAGACTACGTAAAGTTAATCTTCACCATCGAATCCATATCACTTTTAATCACATCTATTCATTTTACTTTAACATACCTATATAATAACACACATAACAAATAAACAAACACTTTTAACTAAAAATCTCACACAATAGGTTTATTTGTCTCCCTCACATACCTGTCATCTGAACATACGAACATCTAATGAACACCATATAAAACACACACATCGGACACTTATAAATATGGTGTCGAATCAAATCATTTGGCGGCATTGCTTTCCGCGGGTACAAGGCTAGTATATAATAACCCAAATAAAGTACATATTATTTTTAGGTTAACCAAATTAAAATAATAACAATAAATAAATGTATAGAATTTGGATGTCATCATATATCCATCAATTTTATTCGGGTGATGATATTTTCACCATTGTTTTTGATAAATCTACCAAAATTGTGCATTAAGAACTTTTAATGTGCACATAGGTAATGCACATGTTTGATGGATTTATCAAAAAAATTAGTGGAAATATCAACACACATTCTATTTTCATTTGGATCACTTCGGGATACTTTATCAACGCAACAATGTTTTTCGTCAAAATAATAATTAAACGTAAATAACAATAAGGAAATAAAGAGTTTTGATCAAATCACTAGTCTAAATATTTTGCCAAATACTCAGAGTTACGGTTAACAAGTAAAATTGTATGTATAGTTGGTAAATTGTGATTAAATGGTGCTTGACGGTTTTTAATAGTGGTTAGCAGTTTTTATGATGATTACGATCTTAAGCACGTAAACGAACAATTTGTTTACTTTTTCATAATTATTTAGATAATTGGTACTCAAACGGAACAAATGATAGACGTACCAGATAACATCTTCAATAAAGAAAAGATATGAATGAATGTATTTGGTTAGTATACCTTCGTTTCTACACGATTAACTTGTTGTGAGTTGTGGAGTGAAAGATTTAGCCACAAGGAATAATAGAAACTTTATACGAATGTATTCATATTTTCAGTTCATTTCATAATCCGAAATCGGTTTACATAGGTTGATTATTGTTTTTATCAATCTGATTCCTCACACACGCAATATTACCCAACATGTTCATGTGTTATTGACTCATCTTCTTGTATTCATATTCACAATGTACCTGTTTTATAATTACAGCCATATACTTCCAATGACAAAATAGTATTGGCACTCCATCCCCTCCCTCATGCTGGATCTGGAGAGGTCACACCAAACAGCTCTTGTTTTGAATGTTCCCGATCGCTAAAGAAGCCAATCCACTACGACTATTGTTCCATTGCTTGCAAGGTAACTTACTACATAACCATCCTAACATACTTTTTATTCTTTACAGCATTTAGTACTAATTTTCCTTATTTAGAGGGTATCTATGATTGCTTATTTATACATACTCATTTGCTTAAAAGATGAACTTGTGTTGTATTTTTGCTCATTTTCAAGTGTTTATTTTTTTAAAATAAGCAAATAAACAATTTTTAAAAGGTGTTTGGATTGGCTTATCTGGTGTCAAAATAAGCATATTAGCATTTTTTTGATCTAATCATCATTTTCCATAATATAGTTTCAAGGTCAAGGTGAAAGTTCTAAAATCATCAAGACAAGCAACAAGACATGCAACAACTTAAAGCCCAAACATAAGCGCAAGCAGTCAACCCCAAAACGCTCTCCATTCTTCTAAGACGAGACGTATTAATTCAGTCCAAAACCTAAAACTTGTTTCATGTGTTTGTTTGTTAGCCCGTGAAGACTATTTATACTCGGGATTACTTTTTTCCTTGCAACAATCATTTGAAAACTATACAATTTTGATAGACTATAATGAATCTTTTTCTAGTAACATATATGTACATGTCATCTACCCACTGCATCGAGTATGCTGCCAAACCTCACACGCCATCATCGTCTCTCGCACCACATTTGCAGCTCACAAGTCACAACCCAATTATCCTCACCACCTTCATAGTTCAAATCACTAGCAGGCAACAAGTCAACCGCAAACCCATGAACCGTGATCTCTGACCCTGACTCGACGGTCCCAAAAATCATCTCATGTCATCCAAACTTTCTAATTCCACAATCTCTGTAACCTTCGGTTTCTCTATAGCACAATAAGTGTCCCGCATACCGTTTTCAGAAGCTGCTTTTAAGTCACTAATCATAGCATGAAGTGGGACCACCACGAGCTCGCCCACCAAGCTTTTTCTTGAATCCCTGTGGTACCTAATGGAATCACTCGACATATAAACCACAAAAAGTCATCTGCGTCGCCGTTAAAATGCCAAGCTTTTGTAAAGTTTTTGCTATCCAAAATTGTCCTTACAGCAAACTCGACCATTTCAGAATCTGTCTCCATCAAAATATGTTGATACAAGTAAGCGACATCTTTGTATACATCATTTTGTGCGTGACCACTGACTCAACTCGGTCAACTGATTCGTCATATTGATTGAGCTCTTATAGCGAATACTCAAGAACACCAGTGCAAGAATTAGTTGCATGACATACTACCCTCTCCTATAATGGTAATCAAATAATAGAATATCTAGTCAGAAATATCGAACCAACGCCTACTGCAAGCAGGTATTAAACGGATAAAATGAATGATTACCATATTATTTTCTAAGATTAAAATTCTAATCTATAAGTTACCGAAAGCAAATATTCATCGACGTATTAAGCTAACTAATTTTAATTTTAATAACTTGCAAAAATGGGATTTGAAAATGTAAACTTGGACTTACATTGAACCCATCTGAGTGTTGACCTTCTACTAGCTCCATACCTGTTTCACATACTTAAATATGAGAAACAAATAAACAATGATACCAACTCTTAACATACATATATAGTAATACTTAACATATTTAATTAACTTAAACCATCACAAGGTGACCTAGTGATTGGCATCCTTATATCCTTACAAGAGGTCTCGGGTTCAAACCTCACTTGCAGCACATCTTGGGGTGGCCAGAGAAAGGGTTCGGAAACGGTCACGGACTAACCGAGTTAGGTAGCGTACATCAAAGTAAAAAATATATTCGCCCTCTCCGATTAACCCGAACAGGGAAAACCTTCTCCGTTTACCCATTTATATTTGATTAACTTACTAATCAATTGGCACAGTCACTATTTTCTATAAATCAAAACCAATTTCTTATTTAGGTTACTTGTTATAAGAATACAAACACACTTAACCTTTTATTGCAACCATGGATTTCCCTCAAAGCACATTTTCAATGTCCAAAAACTTACTCTATCTTTTCATCCTTTTATCAACAAATCTCTTAACATTGTTTATCTCTACGACATTCTACTCCTCTTGTTCTTTAACTTCGACTGTAAACATGCCAGAAGTCATTGCTGACGACACCACCAGTCAACTCCCACCTGAATTCATTGACTTTACATCACCAAAAGACCTTCCATCTGTAATGAACTAAAATTTCGACTCAAATAAACTATACCCTCCAGTTGGAAACCCGTGTACCCTTTTTCCTGATGAACTTAACTGCAACATGACCTATCAAGTAATCGGATCCTGCCCAGATGACGAACTTTTAGCACAGTAACAGAATGAAGTTAGGAATTTTCCAAATAGACCAACAAAGGTTACACTTGAAACAATTATTATTTTCAAGTTTCAACGTTGCAGCAATCAAAACTGATATCAATTTCTGCATTAAACTTGAAGGGCTTACTTTCATCTGTGTAAAGTAGTGGAGGAAATCCATTAGTGTGAAATCGGGTCAACCCTACCCATCTTGATCTGTCATAAGAATTTAATTATTGGCACGAACCCGCCCTACCTGCCTGTTTTAGGCACCCCAGATTACTGTGGGTCTGAAATTATTCATGAAGGTAATAAAGTTTTAGATTGACAGTTTAGTATTTTGTTGTTCTGTAGTATTAGACATTTCATATGTTTTACATTATGTTCCAACTGACAAGATATGATTCTCTTATTATACCTACTCCTTTTGGCAGGTTGATACTACGCTAAGAATAAGCCACTATCTTGTTTTACTTTCCTTACGTTTGCTCTAACATAAAGTAGTAAAAAACAAAATTCCTTAATTGTGAAGCAGTTATTTCTATCTATTAACAATGTTCAGTTGTCTGTAGTTGGTCAACTGTAAAAGAGCTGACCTTCCAAACTGTGGAAGAGTTTACATTCCATTATTGACTTAGAGATATCGTTTCATGCTTTTAATTGTGTAAATAGTATCTACAAGACGTCCAATCTAACTATGTCACTTCATAATAGATTTTTCATCTTGTACTTTCATTCCTAAATCCTTTTGTTCTAGGCATTGAAATGCCACAATGACATTAGGTCCGTGCAACCTCATGTTGGCAGCATAGCTTGCTTCACAAGCCATGATGACTAAGTTCAATAACTGTAACTTATCAACTACTGTTCCTTTAATTATTATGTGACATAATTGTATATGTTCAACAATGGGAAGATCACCATCTCTAAAAGAAAGGCGTGATTACCATTGCTCGCGTCATTGAACATACACAGCCAGATCACAGAAGAATTAGGAAGTGAGTTAAGTGATGTACACTACTAAAGATCACTCATGGCGGGTGTTTATTTCGGATATTCAAAATTTCGGGTTCCCGAAGTTTGGATATCACTACCCAAAACCCGTATCCAAAATTTCAGATACAGATATCGGGTGATTCGATTAGTACAAAAATTTGTGAAATAACTAAACATCCATGTAAAGTAATTTCTGCATAATAGCCTTAAATCCATCCATATTCTTAGAACTTCAAAAAGTTTGATTGTCAAACACCATGTAAAATGGTTAAATTTGTAAAATAGTTAAACACCCATGTAAAGATGCAAATTAGATACTATCTGTAGTTTGATGCAAATTAGGTTTTGGTGACTTCTTGTGGTGCATTTGTTGATGTCATAATTTCAATTATTTTATATGTTTAATATATTTATCAAACCATTTAATTTATAGTTGAAAAGTCTTTTTAAGAAAGTCTACCCATATCCTTTTAAAAAACCCGTCCATTTACCCTGAAACTTTAAAGTTTCTCCTAGATGTTTAAATTTTATTGAGTTCTCTTTTATCAACAAGCATCACGCAAAATTGAGCCGCTCATTCATTATCTTATTTTTCTCCTTTATCCGCCCTTCTTGATATTCACCATATTTTTTCTTCATTCGATTGAAGAAATATAAGCATTCAAAGCAAGATCTTTATGTATTTTCCTCCATCAATTTTCTTTAGCAAGTATGTTTTTTTTATTGTTTCCATAGCTCTTTTATAGTGTTTGGTTTTAAAAGTAAAATCGATGATACTTATTGTTTTGTTTATTCAATTTATTTAGCGGGTTTGTTTTAGGAGTTGGATTTGGAGTTGTTAGGTTTCGATTATTTTAGTTCTGGGTTTGTGTTTATTAGATTTCTTTAGTCTAGGGTTTGATTTTGATTGTATATGTGTTTCAGCGTGTGTGAGTTATGGTTTTACAAGTACTAATTTTTATTTTGTGGCTTTAGTTTGTACAGGTTTTGCAATCGAGTTTTAAGATTATGAGTTCCAATTTTTTGGTTGTTTCATGTATGTATTATTTGATTTCTTTAGTTAAAGGTTTGATTAAGTAGTCTTAGAATTGTTTTGGCCCTTAGTTTTGAAGATTTAAGAATTTGAGAAAAAAAAATTCTCTTACTAAGTGTGAGTTTATGTAGTTAGATACGTTGTCATGATACGCAAAGATTAATGGTGATAAAGTTGTTAGTCTCAAAAGAGATTTGGACGAAGCCCTAAGCATTTGATTAAATGCCTAAGAGACAAGCTATTAAAGGTATAACTATTTTGATTCGATGTTATTAAATTGTGTTTAATGGGTGTAATGATACGATTTTAAACATTTTTATGGTTTTTTTTTGGGTTATCAGGTCTGTACAGTTATGATGGTGATGATGTATGTTTGAAGGAAAAAGAGATAAGAAATCAAAGGAATGTAGGTTAATCTAATGGTTTTCATCTCATGATGTACGTTAATAATTACTTTTCATGCATGCTTTACTTGGGTTATGTAGTCTCTTTCACGCCTCCTTCTCTCATTGGATTCTCTACAATTTATGTCACGGCCCAAAAACCTTTCTCACTCGATTCTTTTGTTTTAATTCTATTCTTCATTTAGATTCTTCATGTCACATCCTTATAAAATATTATAATTTTTAATTAAGTTATAAACTTTGCTAGTTAATGTGACTAACAATTAATTATAACTTTATAATTCAATTCAATGTCATGTTTAGAATTATAGGACTAGCATATTCGTACTAATATTTATGTAGTTTATTTTTTTAGGATTATCATTAATAGATTAAAGATAATGATACTATTTAGATGACTTGCAAAATTTTTATCTACATGAATGACTAAGCTAGTTCATTTGACGTGTAAAATTATTTAGTTAGCAAGCTTTATTATTTGTTTAACATCTCATCTAACAAGTTGTAAGGACATCAAGTCTAGGCTTATAAACATGCTCATAAGACTTAATTGTAACTAGTATAAATAGGGTGCCAACTTACGACCAAATACTCGTTCCATACATACATTTTATACATACAAACACCTACAAAGCATACAAGCATTCACACAAAGGTAATAATACACTACCTCTTTTATTACTCTTTAATTTTTATATTTTTCTAAATTTACGTTACTTACATGCATTAGATTATCATGCTACTTTCATAATATAATAACCACATGTTTAATAATAATTATATGCATGTAATGATAATAATAATTATAGTTTATACATATAATGACTAATATTAATTTAATTTGTATATTAATAGATTGACACAACGAATCTAATCCCAGTCTAAACTAACGAGGTGAGTTTCATGTTAATTTTCAAAACTGAGATATATATGATATACGACGTGATTATTTGATTATTTGATTACCTGTTTAATTGCATTTAATAGCACCCACATTGTCTTTTAAATATATTATGTCATGTTAGTCGTCGGATAACCAAGAGCTGAAACGTAATGGTCGTTGGTCGTTTGCCCACATATATATATTGGTACAATTAGTACACAAGCGGACACTTGTTTGTACTAAGTTGATACTAGCATATACATATCACTCTGTGTAGTGCTACCATAGATAATGGTGACACATATAGCCGTTATGCTAAATTGATGTCAAAGACGACTTGAGATCCGGTTAATTATGATAAACACAGAGATCTCATCATACTTTATACATTTTACATTTTGCATCATTAATGCACATTGTGTGATATTTTGTACACGAAAACATCAAGTAGGCACATCACGATGTGGATCGTAGGACCAGATGATGTCCGAAGACGTTTTTGTTTATTTATCGTCTTCTTTTTGAATAGCTTGTAGTATATTTACGCTTCCGTTTGTACTGTAAAACTTTGATAAATAAATAAATAAGATGGTCATTTTGTTACAATATATCTCCGGGTGTCATACTTGATGTTGATCTTCCAACCCTAATAACAATTGTTAGTTTCTGTTCACATTTTTACTTTTAATAGTTGGTTTTCGCGATGAAGATTGGTATGAGATCACTAAAAATCTATATCTTATTTATGTATTTTTTTTAGCACTGCGATTTCTTTCTGCAAGTAAATCGAGATTGGACGATTCAATTTGATGTTCAACATTCCAGTTTTCCTTTCCTACCTTTTGTTTTATTGTTTGAGTTAATATTCATAGTGGATTATGATTAAGTTGTTGTTTTAGGATTAGAGCATATGCATTGCAAGTATTCATTCATGTTGTTGTATTTTGGATGATCATTAAGACTGTGAATGTGAATGGCTTGCTTCCTTATTGCTTATGTATGTTCCTCTTCTTAAGTTTTTTTTTTTTTTTGTTCTTTTTCTCTTTTCCAAACTAACCTAATATATCATACTATTTAAGCTTATGTTATCTTCTTCTATGTATTAGAAACATTAAAATGTTGTGAATCAATTCAAGATAGGCATCTTCTTAGACGCATACCTGGTATTTGATGAAATGACGGAGATGAATTTAATTATAGGTAAATAGATAATGTGGTTCTGTCAAATTTGCAATGCCGTTATGTTTTATATGGATATATAATCTAATCTTGCACTATTAAAATGTTTTGAGAACCTCAGTTGATCACTTTCCTAATTCCTTTCCTCATAATTACTTAGTGTCATTTTGAGAACCTCAGTCTGATTGTTGCTTTCTGACAGATCTATAACCTATTGTAAAGGAATATAATAACCATGAGGTGCCCTGACTTAAACTAAAAGAGTTTGATTTGGTAAAATGCTACTCAAGACTTAGTATCTAGTATTTTGTTTTCATGGGTTTTCAATATAATGTTATAGTAGTTTGTTTTCAAGGATTTTGACTATAATGCCACTCTGTTTCTAATGTCTAAAGAAAATATAATTACTAATTGATATAACCCATTACTTTAAATAGTATAAGTTAATCATTTGAAGATTTTTTTCTTCTTCTTATTATTATTACTCAAACTACATAACCCTTTAAAATTTCTTGAAGTAAATGGTTCACATAAGTCATGACAGATGCTTGAGATTATATTAGAATGATCCTTATTTTGTCTACATTCGTTTCTCGATTTTTGCAACCATAAATATAAGGTTTTTGATTTGTCTTATTGGTCTTATGGGTTGCTTGACATTTGCTTGTATGTTGACATTTATTGTTTATTCAACAGTGCAGTTTGTGGGTTGAGTCTTTCATGTTCTTTGTGAAGGATCAAAGCATACCATTTTCATGAAATTATGTTCTTGTGCAAATCTTTAATCATCAAGTAGCAAAATCATGAGCTGGTTATAGCCCACAAAACATGGACCCAAAATTGTGACACTAATGAAAACAAAATTCTAACTTGGCTAGCATATAAAGTTGTTTTAATTTGTAGCTAACCTAAATGAAACCTTTTGAATTCTTAGACAATAGGTTATGCTTACATTATAAAATATTAGATGGACCAAAGCTTTATAGGTACAAGTTTAGTAGACAATCTTTTACTAATGCAAATAGCAACGGATTCATTGTTTAGTTGTCTTTTGGTCACTATATCCCAAGCTTCGTGACATATTGTTACAAAATTCTTATATCCTTCTAATTTTACTTAAATTACAGTTACATGTTCGTGAGTGTGATGAATGTGGACAGGCTTAAGCTGAGACCTACGAGCCTCCTGTTATTGAGCCTTGGAAAACTGGTATATTTGGTTGTGCTGAAGATACAGAAAACTGTAAGTTTTACTCTCGCCTTTTGAGCAATCCAGCACATCTTCGTTTCATCTTTTTGAGTGGCCAATCCTAAGTTTTACAGAAGTCTCACAATGCCACTACTTCGTTTATTAAGTTCCATGCAACTGTAACACTTAAATACTTCGTATACGACTAATCTTCATACTTTGTATAATGATCTTTTGTTTGTTGCGAAAAATATGCAATAACTTTAAAATGACTACAAAATGTAATAGTAGAAAAGTTAATACATACAAGTTATATCTAAAATTATTATACTTAAATATTACTATATCAACTAATCGTATAATTTAGATCATTTAACAAACTCATGTTATTCATAAAACTAGTTAAGTGCAAATTAGAGATGCCACTTACCAGTTGTTCATAGATGATATCGAATATCGGCCGAGGAAGTGAGGGATCAAAGTTGTATAGGGTTTTAAGTAGATGTTCTTTTATTAATTTGGGTATGCATAAACTAATTACAAAAAAGAATAAGTAACTGTAATACAATGTGATTGGTAGGATGATAATAATGTTTGATCAATTCTGTAGTTTGTACCTTCAGCTTTGTTTCTTGTTCACTTTACACCACTAACTTTATGGATAAAAAGTTAGCAGTTCATATATTTTGATTGTGCAACTTTAATGTCTAAAACGTACTTGAGTGTATATTGAAATTCCATTTTTTGTCAAAAGGAGCGAATGTACTTTCAAATTGTCCATTTTGAACCATTATGCAACCGGTTAACTGCCACTAAATCACTTCTTTCTTAAATGTTGTTCCATTTGTGCCTCTGTACTTTTTCTTTTGCCATTTGTGCCAATATAGTTTTGGTTTTGTCCCACTTGAACTACTGAACTTTTCATTTTTGTCTTATCCAAACGAACACTTTCACAATAACTCAACGATAAAAATTGCCATGTAATCAATACATCATACTTCTCCGTTCAATGATCTCATGGGATAAAAACAAAAGTATGTTGACTCAATAGAATAAAGTAAAAGTATGCTTTGTGAAGAGGAGTGGTGGGTGGTGGTGGATTAGAGCTTCCGTTGTCATGTTGATGTTGGGTTTCGGTGGTTAAGAGATATCGTAGGAAATAGATTAGATATGTAAAGAGAGAAAAGGTGATGAGGGTAACTAGATAATAGTGAATGATATGAGATAGAAATCAGTGGTGATGGTGATCAAACTTGAATTATGGTGGTGAGGAGGAAGACGGCAGGAAGGTGATGGGGTTGGAACAAATTTTTAATCAACCCAAAAAATATGAATGTTGGATGGAATTGAGGAGCAAAAGGAAAGAAATGAGAGAGATAAAGGAAAGGATGCAAGAGAAATGTTTTAATTCTCTGATATCATGTTTAATGGTATTTTTTCGTAATGATTAAGTATTGCATTTGCAAATATAAATAATACATGAGAAGGGTCGATGTGCCGATTACACACAAATCCATGTGGACCAAAATCCTATGCTAGACATATACAATATACATACATACTAATAACACAACTAATAACAACATGTTCATGTGTTATAGACTCATATAATGCTTCTCATATTCACATTCAAACTTGTTTTATCATTACAACAATACGCATCCCCTCTGTTATGCCGGATCTGGGGAGGTCACACTAGTCCGCTCTTGTTTCACATGCTCTAGAATTCTAATGAATCCAATCAACTATGGCTCTGTTTGACGTAGGGTTTTTAGGAACTTTAAGCTTTTTATTTTGATCAAAAAGCTCCTTAGAAAATAAAAGTCTTATTTGACATTTACAAGTTGTAGTTTTAGAATCAAATGAAAAGCTCAAAACCTTAAAGCTCTTAGAAATAGCTTTCCATAAAATTGAGGAGTTTTAGAGTCATACAGCCTACAACTACAACTTATAGTCTACAGCCTAAAACTTGCAGCGACAACTACAGTCTGCAGCTACTTCACCAAACAAACCCTATGACTATTTATCCATTGCTTGTACTCATTTTCCTTATTTAGCATCATTTTGGGTATGTTTGATGAAGTAGTTATAGGCTGTAGTTGTAGGTTGTAGTTGCAGGTTTGAAACTTTTTGTGGAAAGCTACTTCTATTAGCTTTGAGAATTTGAATTTTTCATTAGATTCTAAAGCTACAGCTTGCACATGACAAACAAGACTTTTATTTTTATAGGAGCTTTTTGTTCAAAAACTAAAAGCTAAAGCTCTTAAAAGCTCCATGCTAAACAGAGGATTTGTCTAATCATTTTCCATAATATAGTTTCAAGGTCAAGGTGAAAGTTCTAAAAGCAACGAAACAAGCAACAAGACAGGCAACAAGTCAGGCAACAACTTAAAGCGCAAACATAGGAGCAAGCAGTCAACCCCAAAACGCTCTCCATTATTCTAAAAATGAGTCGTATTAATTCAGTTCAAAACCTTAAGCTCGTTTCATGTGTATGTTTGTTAGCCCGTGAAGGCTATCATACTGGGGCTTACTTTTTTCTTTACAACAATCCTATGCATCTTTTGAAAACTATACAATTGGATTTTGAATTTTGATGGACAATTATGAATCTTTTTCTAGTTAACATATATCAGTATATGCATTGCTAACAACATGAGCCATCATCCAGTCCACAAAGCCCCTTCCATCGAGCTGCTTTGGGTACTTCTGAGAACCAATTGAATCACAACATTTGTAACAAATGAAAAGTGATGGAACAGCTTCACCATCATCGATCCCACTGCAACGAGTATGCTGCCAAACCTCACACACGTCACATGCCACCATCCTCTCGCCATCATCATCTTTTGCACCACATTTGCAGCTCACAACCCAATTATCCTCACCACCTTCATAGTGCAGATCCCTAGCAGTCAACAGGTCAACCCCAAACCCATGAACCGTGATCTCTGACCCTGACTCAAGACTCCCAAAAATCACCTCATTGTCATCTAAACCTTCTAATTCCACAATCTCTATAACCTTCAGTTTCTCCATAGCACAATATGTGTCTTGCATAGCGTTCTCTGAAGCTGTTTTCAAGTCACTAATCGTAGCATGAAGTGGGACCACCACGAGCTCGCCCACAAAGCTTTTTCTTGAATCTGTAGTACCTAATGGAATCACTCGACATATAAACCGCAAAAACTCATCTGCATTGTCGTTAAAAGGCCAACTTTTTGTAAAGTTTTTGCAGTCCAAAATCGTTCTTACAGCACACTCGACCATTTCAGAATCTGAATCCATCAAAACATGCTGATACAAATACGCGACGTCTTTGTATATATCATTCTGTGTGTATCTCGTAACCACTGAGTGAACTCGGTCGACTGATTCGTCATTTTGACCGAGCTCTTTTAGTGAATACTCAAGAACACCCGTGCAAGAATTAACTGCACGACATACAACATACTCTCCAACAATCACATTATTCATGGATTTCAACACGTAATCAATCAAACCCGTATCACCAATGTATAAACGGGCCATATCTCTGACCTCCTGCCTACACATCCCACAGTTTTTCTTCTCTTTCAAAGCGTTCACAACCACATTAGCAACGTCCTCAAGCCTTCTCACGGGCCATCTACTGTCCAACTTACTAGCCATATTCGAAAACTTCCTACACCTCACGTTTTTCTCCTTCTTGTTCGTTACTTTCAATCTTGTTTTCGAGTTGTAATCATTTTGTGGGATTCGGTATTTGAGTGACAGCATGAATCTAAAGAGGTCTCGGATAGTAATCAATTCAGTATCACTCAACTCTCTATATCTACAAATCAATTTCTTAATAACGGACCATTGATGCATATTATGAATGATACTATCAAGTTCTAAAGAGTTTAAGATTTCAAGTGCTTGCTCGTATTTCTCTTTCGTGACACCAAAACTCCCATGACAAAATTCGTAGTCCCATCTTCCAAACCAAGGGTGCCCATAAGAAACCCCATATAAAAGCCGAAGATCCATCTTTCTCTTCCTTGATGTATCCACAACGCTAATTTTCCTTCAAATAAACAAAACAAATTTCAATTTTTCTGAATCAAACAATGTTTAATCTGGGAAATTTGGGGATGATCACCTGCTATGAAGTGTGGTGCAGATTCGGTCCCAAAGATCCATAACTTCTCTACCACAAACAGAATTTGATCCACCTTCAGTTCCATTGATACAGAGAAGATGACCGAATCCATTGCAATGAATCGAACCGTGTAAAATATGAGTTTGAAGATCGAGAACACCATCCTTGATTGGTTTGTTCCAATCGTTGTCAATCGGGATAATGAAATGGTATTTCCTCTTCGATACGAAATGGTGACTCCACCCTGTTTACACATAATAATTCCTCATTGTTGAACCCTATATACCCACTGACTCAAATCAAATTTCAGCTTAAACTGTTTAAAAGAAGATTAAGAAACAGAGACCCATTTGACAAGTATGAAGTCAAGGTTTCTTAAACATGAAAACCCCAATTCACAACATAAAATTGTTTAAAAAACCAAACCCAGTTCACAGATACAAAATCAAGATTTGGAAAATCAATTAAATTACTTAAAAACCAATTTCTAGTAAGATCAATAAACACAAACCCAGATCCAAATATCAAAAACCCAATAAAGAAATTGAAAATTAAGACCATAAATCCCTAATTCCCAAAACTTAAATAAAGTAATTCTATAACGAAAACCCTAATTTAGCTTACATCAGTAATCACAAACCCAATTCAAAATATCAAAAACCCAATTAATAAATTCAAAATTAAGACAATTTGGAAAATACCCAATTATAAATTTAATAAATTACCAGAACACCGGCAGTGATCACAGAGTGGTTGAAGAGAGTTCTTAACACATTCTTCAATTGTATACAACGGAACTGCAAAGCCCCGATTCTCGTGAACAAGAAGCGTGCACCATATTGGCATTCCTTCAACATTATACTCCTCAAGTTGCCCACATTCTTGCAGAAACAACCGAACATTGTCACGAAACGGCCCTGATAACGAAATCGGGCAACCCGGTTGTAGAAAACTCTGCAATCCATAATACTTTCCAGCTTTCATTTTCCTTTTATTAGAATCAATCATTTTGAAAATTGGGTTTAGAGAGAGATTAATGACTGAATCCAGCTTCGAATATAGTTTTTATTATGACTTGTGAATATGAAATGATAGAAACAGAAGTTGTTATTGTAGGTATGAATTTTGAATGTTTGTTGTAAGGGTAATTTGCCCGCTCGATTGATGGGTTTTGATCCAACGGCGCAAAGAAGAGCTTGTGTAGATAAGTTTGATGTGGGCCGTTGGATTGTTTAGTTGCAGTTACGGAGTTTGTTATTGTGGCAACTCGACGTCGTAAATAATGTTTCTTTTTATAGTTAGATTATTTATTGTTCAAAAGTGAAGTGTATATAATTTCTGTTTTGAGATTGAGGTGAAACAGAAGATATTAGTCTAAACTCATTTACTAAAGTCAACTTGTGAAAACTTGTGATTGTGTTTTAGGAAAAATTTTAATTGTACACTTTATTATTTTTGAGTGCATACTCTATGTGTGTATATATGTGTATAATCGTCTCATCACCCCTTATGTAAGTCAACCGTCATTTCTGTGTGTGTCTAAGTCGCATCACACTCTATAGGATGTGCAAATAGTAGATCTGTTGTATTATTGTCAAATTTCTAAAGTCATTTAAGTCAAGATTATATTAATTTAATTAAGCATAAAAATTAGCTTTAAACTATATATAACAGAGTTTTGAGTGTATAACAGTTTGGTTCCTTAATTCTACTTTCCTAAGATTACACAATGTTAAGGCGAACATGAAACTAAGAAAAGAATTGATTTATTCGTAACTTTATAGATACACAACAATATTCAAACCCTATCGTAACAATATTGACCTTTAACTTTTCTAATATTATACAATGTTAACGTTACCCATCGTGTTTTCTAACATTTTTTTACATATATTTGGAATAACTTGGGTTATCAAAGTTACTAATTATATCAATGTTTGAGATGTGCTCGAACCCAATCGAAACTCAAATTTTGCTTATATTTTTGTAACAACAACGAGTGGTTATGTTTGATCTTTAACAAATTGAAATTAATTTATGAATTAGTTACTAGAAAAGAAACTAGTCAAAGTGGATTGAAAGTTGTATTTCTAATACGTATTACCTACTAAAATTTCAGTGTTAATTTACGAAGTCTCTAACAATATTGATTATATTTCTTATTTATAAAATTGCTAAAAATGGTCAAAAAAATATTTGTAAATTAAATAAACATAAATCTTATAAAAAATGCTTTTTTAATTTAAATATATGTGATCCGCTAAGATCACTTGGAGTAATGTTGTGCTAGAGTCCGTTGCTTGACCTTTTAATATTTAAGTTACTTATACACACCAAAAACTTATTTATATTTATATTATAACTATATTTAAAAGATATCAATTATAATATATTTGTTGTGCTAAAAATTTTAAATGAAACTTATACATCTCACGTGTTATATTAATCATTCTGAGTGAATAATACAAGATCAAGATATTGGTTTTAGATATAAACAAATTGATAGAGATCAAATTATATCTAAAATAAAAATTTTATCATATATATAAATATGTGAATTTAATTTTTCCGTCACAATGCAATAAATTAAAAGATACTCGTTGAAACTATTTTCAAATCCTTATAAGTTAAAACCTCCCATCTCTATTGAAATATATTATATTAATAATTTTCACAATATATTTTTTATAATCTTAATTAATACAAATACAATACATATTCACAAAACCCCAAAGTCAAAACCATGGACAGAAAGAAAGTATCGACGGGTTGATCCAACCCGTTTCGACCAGTTTGGAGTTTGGACATGTATAAAAAATTTTAACAATTTATCCATTTTGCCACGTGTAGTTGCACATCATGCATACAATGGCCTACAGATTCCTGGATATGCATGACCAAAAAATACCCTCAAGATTGAAACATTATATGCATCATTTAAAAGAGATCAGCCCCACGAGAAAATCCCAGAAACAAGAATTTTGTGCTTAAGGTTAGAAGGGGGAAAATGGCCATAAGATTCAGATATGCACACACATAACAAGTATGAACATGCAAGGTACAATTTATATAACTCTAATGTTGTACCTGTTCACAAATGTTGTCTTAAACCAAAGGGTCATAATTGACAACATCATTTACTCCCAAGCAGTAGCCAATCTCTGACTTGAGGTGTAAAACAACAATTTCTTCATGACCAAGTGACAGTCTAGAATGCTAACTTTGGAAGTTAAGAAACTTGATCTTTTCAATGAAGATTTTGAACAGGAGGTACCAATATCTTACTCATTTCTTTGAGGGATTGATCAAAAACTTTAATCTGCAAAAGATAAGGATAATCTACTTGAGCATTTATGCAAAAACAAAAGAAAAAACAAAACATTCCACACAACTAGAAAAGGGTCATTTTTTAGTAAGTGTTAAAGCATTTATAAAAAATTAATTAAATAGCTAATGCATAAATATGGTTAAAAAAAACGATAGTGTGACAACAGTAATCTATATTGAACAAGTCCATGTAGAAGGTTGTATTGGTCTCGGTTTAAAAAACATTTCATTTACCCATTTGACCCGTTCCGTGATTTTATTTATTGACCTATTTGAAATGTGAAGCAACAGAAATCGACCCATTCGTAAGTAAATGGATCGAGATTTCCAACTCTACACACAATTATCACACACAAAAAGAGAGCAAAGTGAGTGGAGAGTATGCTACCACCCAGTGAATTAACCTCTACAAATGTTTAGCTCTCCAGTCAACAGCATCATCACTATCTTCATCACTCGAGGACTCATCAAGGCTACTTTCTTTCTTCACCACTTCCGGAACTTTACTGCGCTTGCCTGACCTGGCAGCCTTGAGCTCCATTTTTTTCCGCTTGAATATTTCCACTCTTTCCCTACAAGACCTGTGATACGAGCATGTCAAACAATCTTGATCTATAGCAGGTTCCTATTCTCCATACAGAAAACAACTTACTTTTGCTCCACAGTTTCCTCCTCCTCAATCGTCTCAGCTGCATCATACTACATCATAATCATTACAAAATTAATTGTTAAAAGAGCTTCGATAATTGACACGTTAGCAATTACCACCTTAGAAATAGAGGTGGCAAAATGGGTAGTTCAGGCAAGTTGGATAACATATCAAAACGGATAAAAATTTTGTACAGTTCCGGTGCAGTCAACCCGAAGACTTTGTGTCGAATTCTTAGAGCAACTTTATAAAATAATCTGTGTAAATGATGAATATGAAACATATGTTATCACAATAAGTATAACGATTTTTCAAAAAAGTGCTTTAGTAGGTTGTAATTGTATGCATCATAAATACACCACAGTAACTTTCGAGCCATTCAACCCATTTGACCGGTTTCCTTCTTCGCTATTCAACCCATTTGACCCTTCAGAAATTTAACATTAGCCGAATCAACCTGTTCACTTGTAACCTGGTAGCATTGCCACCTCTAGTGGAAACTGAAATAACAATGAAATTCATTATGAGAATATTAAAGCAAACCTCTTCTTCCTCCATCCGGTTGTCTATCTCCTTTAAGTCTTCTTGGATCAACTTCTCAAACTCCTTGTACTCATCTCTGGTCAAATATATCATGAATTAAATTCTAGGTTCTTCATCAGATTGAACAAAAGTTTATCAATGTAATACCCTTTTATGTACTAGCTATAACAAGCAAGCATAGAACTTTTTCAGTTAGTCACAATAATACGAATTATAGGTTCCTAAAGGTATTATAGTCCAACTATGACAAGATAAATTAACTTGTGCTATTAGGGACAGACACTCAGATGTAAATGCTAATTCTGATATATTCCGATAGTATGAGTTGGCAACTATAACAGCTTTGGTGCACATTTTAAATGATGATCCAGACATAATAACTGAATATTTGACAGAACAAAAGAAGTACTTCATCACAATTTCTTAATGTGCTTTTATCACCCCCAAAATAAATCTATTATGATTGGATATATCATTTACTTTATCTCGACAAGACTTGTAAAGAATAATTGTTATGTTATGGTTTTGAAAACAACTCGAGATCGGTCGTGGGTCATTTTCCATCAACCATCACAAATATGCAAATTTGTGTCATGCTTGAGACTTCGAGCATGAATGTCATGTACGTAACAAGGGGTGTTCAGCAGATTGTATAAGTATAGGACGAATATTGAAGTATGAATGTGTTTAGATATAAAAATTGTATTGCGGTTTCATGCTATCAGACTAGCAGCCCCACTTTGTAACTCTATTTTTCCCTCTGAATAGATTAATGATGTTCTCACCCTTCTAAGAAAATCATCGTTTTAGCTTCTAAATAAGAAGCATATAATATGGTTGTCTTCTTGGTTGAGAATGTCATTAATTTCCAGTTTATTAAATTAAATTAATGTAGTGTGGTGACATAAACGGATCCACTTATTTGGCAAAGATAAATAGATATTAAAAGTTAAAATAAATTTTGAGCTCATTATTTGGTACCAGGAACAATCAACTAAATCACAGTAATTGAAGAATATTAATACATCACAGAACCAAGACAATAGACGGGTCCACTTTTAGAGTAGTAAATATTATTGAGTTATAGATTATAGCAAGGATGGAATTCTAATTACTTTGTCACATTTGTTTCTCAGAATAAAACAACAACACTACCCAATCCCACCATTGGCCAGGTACACTTGCTTCTCAGCATGTGCTTACAAAAAATACATGTCATCCTTGATGCTTTCATGTTTGTTTTAACTCCTGTTTGTGACAAAAAGAAATTGGTGGTTTTTTATCATATTACTTTATATCTAGTGATAGTTATATATTTACCTATATATGATTATCAACTTTCGAAGTGTATTTCGAAATCAAAGAATGAGAACTTCTAATAAGGTTGGGGTGCTCAAGTAAAAATCACAGTTGCTATATACTCAAATTCTTTTTTAATTTTTTAATTTTTTAATTTTTTTGACAAGTTAGCATCCTATTATATATGTCTACCAAACAGCCGAAACTTGATTGAGCAACTAAATTCAAGCATATGGTTTCTAGAGCAGTCAGAAATGGACTTTGTTCTAGTAAGACAATGACTTATGTTGGGAAGAACTCATCAGAAAACTAGATGTTCATAGGACCAATACTTAAAAGTTAAAACCATATGTGAGAACTTACTTGATATCTAGCTTAACGGGAGTAATCCCACGTGCACGTAGATCAGCATCTTTATCATCAAAAAAGCCTTCAGGGAGAGCTCGTGTTTGAGAAGCCTGAGGCTCATCACCTATTGTCTCGGCCACTGTGGCAATAGAGACTTCAATTCTTTTGTTCTCTCGAGAATCCACCACCTTTTTCTTTTTATCATTGACCATCAACTTTGTAGTAGGAGTTTCTAGCGGAGAAGCAACAACCAGATTCAGTATAGAGAAATTAAGTGGGGGCTTGATCTCCGTGATAATAATAAATAACAGCATCCAAATGAACCATCATATGCAACTAGTACAAAATTCGCATGAAGAGTTCCCTAACGCAGTCAATAATTATCTTAATGTATGCACTTGTCTCAACAAATTAAATGTTTTAGCATATACATACTCTTTACAAACCTCACATATTTGTACTTTGAAAGAACAAAAACATGAATATTGTAATTATTTAAAAAGGAATCTACTACCATAGAGGAGTACCTATTACCTATATGATAATTCGATACATAGACAAAAAGATAAATAAATAGAGACTCTATATGATGATCAACTCTAGTGATACACTCTTACCATTCTCTTGCCTTTTCGTCTCAGGCTTATCAAAGAAATTAGAAGGCAGTGCAGATTTTGGCTGAGGTTGAGGTGGCCCCATTTGACCTTTATATGACTCGCCAGAACGCTCGGGTTTAGGTTTATCAGAATCTGTAGGCGGCCCCAGCTTCACATTATTAACCCTGCTAGCCGCAGCAGCATTTGCTCTTACATTTTTAATTGCCTGACAAAATCAGAAATCCAATTAAAACGCGAAGGGAGGGAAAACGAAAAGAAGAAAAAAACGTATGTGTATGTGTATGCACAACAACACATTAATATCAAATGCGTATTATTCCTCTCATCATAAGCCAGTACATTGAAGGTTCGAGAATATTGAAACATACAATGTGCAACTTAAAAAAGGGGAACAAAAAATACACTAAACATTATCAACTACCAATATGATATACTTCATCTTTATATTACATCAACGTAGATCGTAAAGGAAATAAAAGAAATCAAGCATCCATTGGAACACACACATGTATGATATATGAACTAGTACGTATTGGACTATCGGCACAAAAAGGCAGTAGCAAATAGTTTACAGCAATATTGGAAAATATGATGTGCAGCTTAAAAATCGGGAACAAAGAACACATTAAACATTATCAACAACCAAAATGATATAGTTCATCTTTAAATCAAATACAACCTTCTCATACATCAACATAGACTGTAAAGGAAATAAAAGAAATCAAGCATCCATTGAAACACACACATATATGTACTAGCATGGTATTGGCACAAACAGCGCCAGCGAATAGTTTCCAACAAGTTCTCTCTTAATTTGGCGGTCTGACAGTGGCTGGCAGTGGCGGTGTAAGAAAAGGGGAAGAGAGGGTGACTGACACATTCCTATCAGAGCTCGTTAATCATAAAAGTAGAAGGGGGTAAATATTTAAAATATCTAATAGATTTAGATATATGTATACTACTATTACTATATTAAGCAATTTAACCCTCCCCCTCTTAAGATTCAACATCACCAATATGAATGTGACGCATCGACCTCTCTACCCCTCTCTGACACCACCAGCGCCAGAAACAACAACAAAAATAACGGAAACCGTTGGAAACTATTCGCCATTGCCGCATTGTGCATGTAATACAGTATATAGTGAAAAACACATGCATTATATGTGTGTGTGCACGCGCAGCGTCTAATAACGAATGATCAGCATTTCAGCACGACCTGAAGTGTCAGCAAGTAACTTTTTGATAGGATATTCACTCGCCCATGTTGTAAGCTTTCAAGCTCTTTATACAAATCAAAATAAACTATCATATTACCTCACGATGCTTTGCAGATATCTGATGTGCACTCCAAGCAGACTCAGATTTTAGAACAATATCACAAACTTTACAAACAGGCTGGTCAGATTCATTGTACCTGGTCCGGAGTATATAAAAGTAATAAGGTACAAAAAACTGAAATTATTAGAAGAACATAATATCATCGTCAAATTCAAACACATATTAAATAGAGCCACAAGTAAATAAAGATATGCAAATATAACAATTGAATTCAATAACAAAAAGCCTATAAATTCCTTTATATGAATGAGGAGTTTATACCTTACGAGAGGTGAATCAATACGTTTATCCTGTTTTTGAGCTTTCAATTTAGCACGATACAGTGCTTTCTTCTTTGCTTGAGCATCCATTACTATAGACACTGAATTAGGGTTAGGGTAGAGATAATAACGTTCAATATATTTATCTAATATTCGATTAGGTATTCCGTAATCGGGGGTAAATTGATGAAATTGAGATAAAGTAATGTATAGAGAGACATTTACCTTTTAGTAACTGATGAAGTTGGAGTGCAACAATTGTACAACGGAGTAATAGTAGTTTTCAATGTTTTATTAATTCTCAATCGCCGTTGTAATCCTGTCGTCGGCTGCCGTGGCTCCGATTTGATTTTGTATGTCCTGAGTAGAGTATTAGTTTGATTAGGGGTGGCAAAACAGGCGTGCCGCGGCGGGTATGGGTAGTTGGGTAAAATGGGTAGGGTCACAACATGCGGGTGAAAATGGATTCGGGTTAAAATGGACACATGTTAAAATGGATTCGTATCAAATGGGTATATATCTTTATTAATTTAGAGTTCTTAACAAGTTTTTCAAGTCAAAACGGGTCGTCGATACTTTGTTATTCCAACATCTTAACTAACTATTATAGTTATCTAAAAAGAAAATAAGTATTAAAATGCATTCAAACATAGTAAGCGTGGTTTATTACTATAGCATCAAATCAAATCAAACATGTAATAACACTAAAAATAACTATTATTTATTAGGATAGCATTTATGATTTTTAATTGTTATGACTTTATATGAGTGGTTCCACTAACTACGAAGAGTAGTCATCACTTGGTTCAAAAAAAGTAAAATAAGAATCATATATTCATGCATATATGAATGATATCTTGTAAACTTTACTGGATTAAAAGTCACTTACCTCCAACTTATTCAGTCCATAAACCTCATCATATCAGTTCATTCAATTTAATCATCTATTTCATTATCTCCGCCTAATTTCAACCTAATCATCATCATCAGTCGTTATGTATCGGTGATTGTTACGAATTGAATAATATCAATTTGTAAGTATCTTTTTGTTACTGAAATCGTCACTAGTGATCATCATCATTTTCATTTTATTACTTCTTATATGCATTTGAATGCGCTTACTGTTCTTGATTCAGATGACCCAATGCAAGTAATAAAACATACATATTCATATTTGAAACCGTAAAGAACATGATACGATTTTATGAAAATAGATAGATAGAATACTTGTGAATGATGAATCGATTGTTGAATGCTCAATCGATTTGAATCGTTCTGTTTGAGGCAAGCAATTTAGGGTTTTTGAGAATGAGCACAATGGCCGGCAGCCAAATACATCCGTTTTTTACTTTCACCTTGTCCAAATCTTTTTCTTTCTCGAATCCATTTTAACTTATTTAATTTTTAATTTTTAATAAACTCAATATCATCCCTTAGATAATTAAAAGAAATCCAGAATAATTCAGAATCCAATAAATGGACTAATTTTGCCATACATAAGTTTGGCTAACCTTGTTTTACAATTTATAATTTATTTAATCGTAAGTTCAAGTTAAAGCTAATACTTCAAATACACAGTTAAAAATGAATCTACTATCTATGAAAAAAGATTATAAAAAGAATACTTAATTAAATTTTAATAAGTTGAGAAATTTAAAAAATAAGTTAACCGAAACACTTATAAATTTCTATTAAATATTCCTCAAACATTTTATCAACAAAATTGGCTATAGGATATACAAATTCAGTTTTTATTAAACCTTGCATAATTACCATTTACGATTACCAAATTTTTTAAGTTATCCAGGTGGATATTATAATTTGTTAGAACATCTTCAATGATATTTTAAAGTTTTTCTAAAGCATTTTAATAAAGCTTTTCATTTTCTAGTGTAATATTTCTTACAAAGTTTAAAATTTAATAAGTTATAGATATACTAGACTCATGTCTCTTGATTATTTGATTAGCATTTTAATAAAATTTATATATTATAAAGCTTTTTTTCATTAGAGCATTAGCTATTTACAACAAAACAAAAAAAAACTTTTCAAAAAAGCTCACATTATAGAATGCTCTTAGAGCCAAAGTTCATTATACTGTTTATTAAGCTCATAATCTGCCAAATGGCTTCTAATATAGTGTAAAAGCCTCAAGCTTTTCAACATCTGTCAATTGAGATCTCAAAAGAAAAAGGAAATTTATTATAACCGATTAGAAAGGTAAATGTGAAATGATCGACGATAAGTAACTAACTATTTGAATTAAAGATAGGTGCACAAAGGATACTATTCTTTGGTCAAATGGGATTCGCAGCTCAACCTTATCTTGAACCCTTCACTAAATCAAGAAAAAGCAACGAATCTTTATTGAAATACAGACGATGCAATCATAAGCATATCATATTGGGGTATCATCAAACAGTTGATAAACATATGACAGTTACAAACATGCTCAGAAGTTTAAATGTTGTGGGTGATGGATAATGTCTCCTCTAAAGTTATCAATTTGTGGGTGATGAATTTTGTAATTGGAGATCCGTAAGGAAGATGTTATCCATTATGCAGTCTTTTCAGCACATACAAGACATACGACCATTACACCCTTTACAAATAGTGTATCTTATATCTAAGAATTGATGACTTGTGACTTGAGGCTTTACAAATAGACTGACGTTTACAGGGTTCATATTCGGGTTTGCTTTTGCAACCCGAACGTGCAAACACGAATAATTAAACGAGTATCGGGTTCAGGTTGGATGATTCCAACACACTAACTCCGACCCGACAACAACTTGCCACCCTAGACCAAAAGTGTCATTGCAAAGGTCTAGTAATGCAATTCAAGGAGCTTAATGCATGAAATGCAACATAAACATACAATTTGACTATTTGCGGTAAATCCTCAATTCCCTTCGAACCAATAATAAAGGAATCATCTAGTAAGAACCATAACAGAATTAGGTCTATTACTCAACAAGTCAACAACATTATAAAAAAATTGCTTCAGGAAGGTGTCATCTCTTCCAGATATGGGAACCTTCAAAAGGCATTACATAGCTTTACCAATCATATACTCACTAAACTGAGTAAAAAGATCATACCCAAGAGGTGCACAAAAACAGCTCTGCAGTGGATAACCCAGCCCAACTCGGCCTGACGCGATAATCACACCTCATCCGAAAAGTTAACCGATAAGTCCCAGTAATGACCAACACCAGCATCAGAAAACACCTTACGGGCAGCATTTTCAGTCCTGCACTCCTGCACCAAAAACCTATGAAAACTCGGTTTCGCAACACTCCCCTGCCATACCAGCACACACTTATTCTTGGGTTTCTCATCATCATGATCTTCATCTTCATTCTCTTCTTTCACAGCAGCAGCCCAGTTTATACGTTTTAACATCAACTTCTGATAACGCTTTATGGACTTATTACCGCCTTCCACTACCACAACACAAATACCCTCTGACATAACCGCACAGCCTGACAGCCGATTCTCTTGGGCATTAACATCAACTTTAAACCTTGTCTGAGGATGAGAAAGGTCATTAATTTTGTAAACAGATACTATTGTCTCAAGGGTATTATTGTCATCGAAAAGCTTCCTTTCTTTCTTTTCACGTCTTTCGGCTGGTGTTAGCTTCCGCGCAATGTTTCTGTCAACATGGGCTTGTTCACGTTCGGCCGCAGCACTTCTTATCTCCATTTCAAGCCGGGTAGGGTCTTGGGTCGCTTCTGAACCAAGAACTCTCATTAAATTGCTCATTTTGACTTTTGGTTTGGGGGGTTCTAGAAGGCCTTGTCTAATCATTTCTTGACGGTTTTTCTCGGTAGCTAAGCGTCTCTGAGTGCGGAGCTTCTTGCGTTCTTTTTGGGTAAGTTTTAAGGGTTGAGGTGGTGGTGGAGCAGGTTCAGCTGGTGGTTCAATAGGACGTGGGTGTTCCACGTATAATGTGACTTTTTCTTTCTTTAGTATGTCTTCTGCTAACCCACCTTCTGTGATGTTCCCGTAACTACCAGAATCGAGAAGAGGTACATCCCTGAAAATTTAAGACCTTTTTAATCAAATTCTTGCAAATATGTTTGGAACTTGGAATATCAAAAGTCACAATGTCAATTTAACAACTTAGCCCCCATCAAACAAACACTTTTGCATACAAGTGACAGAAAAAGCACTGTCACTAACAGTATAGTACAAATACAATGAAATCTGTTCCATTCTGGAAAAAAAAAATTATATCTGTGGCAGATTTACGAAATGGTTATTGACATAAGTGGTAAGATGTACAGAAGGACGGGGTAGGCAACACTTAGACAGGTCAAAAATAGCTTTAGTTGAAACATGTTGATGAAAAAATTTCAGATTATGAGTCAATTCTGGTTAAAAACAATATTATTGCAATAACAATCTATATCTTATAATAAGAATGAGTAACACTTACCACCACTCAACATCAGGAATCGGATCCTTTGGCTTTTCTTTGATAATAATTCTCTCCGATACTTCTATCAGATTCGGATTGATATCAGGTTCAGCCTTAGCCTTAGCAAGTTGTGCTTGTTTTGCTCTAAACTCTCTTGCTTGTGCTTCTCCAAATTGACTCTGGAAACAGAAATGCAGCAAATCAGCAAATCAGCAAATCAGCAAACTAGAAATAAAAAGCTCACTAGCCCAGAAAGGGTAACAATGGAGCAGAAGATACCTTTAGCTTAATTATCTGTGCCTCCTTGGCCCATTTACCTTCCTCTACGAACTGAAAGGTCATCTTTTTAGGCCTTAAAAGTTTGACTTTATCTATTCCCATCCGAGGATCAAAGTGAGGATTTTTATCTGGGTCGACCTCTAATTCAGGTTTCAATATCTGGAATGCATCTTTTTTCTGCTTGTTAATGTTAACCTGGACGGTTGGAAAAGAAGAGAACAGAAATAAGACTTAGAACATAATTTCACATTTGAGTTTAACACAAACAGTGGCAATGTGGGTGGGTCAAGCAGGTTAGGTAACGGGTTTAACCAGGTCATCTTTACGCATCAAAACAAATGGCCAATGTGGTTTCTTTGTCCAATTTCATAAATTTATATGAATAATAGATGTGTTAATTATAGCTAGAGCAATAATGCAACCATGAAACACGAGGACTAAGGAGTTTGTTTGCATTAAAAATAGATTTAACTTTCATACTCGTTCACTTTTAGCTTATTTTGATGATTTTATCCTTTCGAAAATAAAACAAAACCCACTTTGCCCCTTTAATAAGAAAATGGACAAAAATTCCCGGTTCCCACCGCTAGTCAAAACCAATACAGACAGAAAGGATCAGACCTTAAGGGTGCTCAGATTGTTTAACTTTGGTATATTCACCACATTCCCATGTTCATCCACTTCCCTTCCCAAATTATCCAAAAGAAGGACAGGAGCTTTGGTAGGCTTGGGTTGAAGAGTGACTTCTGGTGGCATCTGTCCAGGGAACATATTAAGAAGTGGAGCAAACTCTGGGTCCTGTCTAAATCCCATCTTGGCAGCAAGCTCTTGTGCACGTTTTACAGCTTCATACTTTGGTGCAGTAAGTCCAGCAAGTTGGGGCACACCACTACCAAGTGGCTGCATAGAGGCAGTGAAACCAGTAGAGGTTACAGGCTGAGGAGGGGCGGGGAGTATTCCTGAACTAGATGGAGCTTTAGGGACCTCTTTTGTAGACATCTGACCACTTCTTTGTGTGCTTGAGTTAAAACCTTTGTTTAACTACACCATAAAAAAAGCCACAAACATACCATGGCAAAAACATTACTATAGAGAAGTTTATTGCTGAACTCAATGGTAAATGATAGCTACTAATAAGAAGGCGCACAGAGTGTAAAAACATAAAATACAACACAATATACAAATATCAAAAATTAATAGCTTACCATAGTGATTTTCTTCATCTTCTCTGCAAGCTCCTTTCTCTTAAGTAATGTTGCTTTAGCCTTCGATAAGGCATCGAGAGAGATGCCTCCACTCTTGCCAGCATCTGCAGAACTCCCATCTGTACTGGATTTCCCAGGAACCTCATGAGATCTGTTACTATTAACTCCTTCATTTTCATGTTTGGTAGAAATCGAAGGTACCTTAGGAGGAGGGTGACTGTGTGCCAAAGAGGTCTCTCGTGGGGTTCCAGATGCCTTACTGTGTGACTCAAGTACACCACCCTGCAGCCAATAATAAGAATCACAAGTCAACATAAATTACCAAGATAATGCTAAACATTGATGATACCGGACAGCAAAAATCATGGAACAGCTCTAACAGAACGCCAAATCGGCAATGCATATAACAAAAACGAAATCGAACCCTGAAATCGAATCTTCATGCATTCCCAATACAAATCTCCTCTAAACACGAATAATTACTAACACAATAGTAATTATCAAATGCAATACCATCAGAAGGTCTCTCCAGGTAACAAAAATAGCTCATGTCAAAGATGAAGTAGTTTACAATGGTAGAAGACTTGGCTTATGACGAGTTATAGCAATACTTCCATTTCTCCATACCTTCTACATCATAGGAACTCCAATTGAAAACCACCAATCCATAAACCATGCTCAAGTAAATTCCATGAACTGGCAGTGCTAACTTACTGTAACTATATTAAAAACAAACTAGATAATCAACTTACAACAACAATTTGTAACATTACTCCAGATAAACAATATAACCGTGTAAATTGTTAATCAATCAACAAATACCCTCTCCCACCATTCCATAAAGACATCAACACTTTCAGTTTGAGGATCTACAATTTTAAAACCATTTCAATTTGATGTAAAGTAAACACCGCCAATTTTATAACAATTAGCACAAATAAACTAAATTAGTACTAAACATGCTATATCATTTCATGTCAGCTATACCTATAAGCAGTGCTAAATTTCACATTTACAAATAACGCATACATATAATATGTGTGTATATGTATATATATACACCAAGCATATACCAACCTACACTGTCATAAGGCACAAAGTCACAAACATAAGTAATGAGAAACTTACATTGGCATTGGAACCACCAAACAATTCATCTTTAACTTCACTTTTCATTTTATCCCCATTCAAATTCCCTTGCTTAATTCCATCATTTTCTAAATCAATTTCTTCTTTCTTAACTTTATCTTCAAAATTCCTCCTCTCTTCTCTATCTCTATCATCTTCAGCAGCAGCAACTTTATCTTCAAACCGCCGTCGCTCTTTCCGTTCATCAGAAACCCTAATTCGTTTCTCACGAGCTTCATAATACCTATCTTCATCATCACTATCTCCATTCCTATCTTTCCGTTTATGATGATGTCGTCTATTATCCACTGATTTCTCTGTCAATTCTCGATCCTTGCTGGTTTCTCGGTCGTATGATTTCTCACGCTTCACGCGATCTTCATTATCTTCGGATATCTCGCGTTCGGAACGACGACGGCGATCTTCGCCGTCGGTGTCGCGGTGTTTGGAGCGGTGGTGCTTGTCTCTGTCGCGATCGGAATCTCTGTGTTTCCGGTTCGATCGACTATCCATTGTGGTTAGGGTTTTGTGTAATCGCTATAGTTGTTACACCACAGGAATACGAGATGCACGTGAGTCGGTAATAAGAATAGTGGAATTAGGGTGTTTTATCGGGTACAAGCCCAAATTTGGTAACAGATTCCATTGGGCTTTCTCTTTTCAGTTTTCACTTTTCATATAGGTTAAAGAGTAAAAATAAAAATAATTATATTAAACCCTATAATACTGAAGTATCAAGGTTCAACACCTCTCATGAGTGTTTTGTATTGGCAAGATTGGAGATTGAAAAATTAGATCGTCATCATAAGATCAAACTAAATATAGATTAAAATGCAATCTAATACACTTCAAATAAATTATTCCACACAATCACATACTTTGATTTGATTATTTATTAATGTTTACAACTTAAGTAATTGGTAGTATATATTAGTCATTTTAGGTAAAACACCACTTAGGTATTAGCTTTTAATCATTTGATATTATGTGTTATATAAATTAACTTTGATTTATGAACCAAAAAGTGTAAAAAATATATTAAAAAAATATGAAAAGTATGATTGGGTCGCTATACGATCTTACCTCCAATAGTGTGATCCTATTAAAAAAATCATATTACAATTCAGTTATATTTTGGTTGTCAATATTCAAATCTTGCAGTATTTACTTTTTAGTTTTGATTTTATAACGAGATGCGCATTTAATTTAATCTTATGATGAGGTTTAATAAGGTTTAAACTAAAGTTGTAGTTCAAACTTTTTTAACAAGGAATGTAAGTTGGAATTTTATTCTTTATATTTATATATAAATTCTAGACAAACTAGTTTAGATAAAAACAAACATATGGAATGACTTATAAAATGACTTATAAAGACTTACAATAAAAACGTAAAAATATAGAAATTAATCAATTAATAATTATTTAGGTAATTTTAATTTTTTTTATAAACTCATACTGATTTTATAATCTACTTCAAATAATTTTTTATTAGAAAATCTTTTAAATTACTCGTTGCAAAAAAATTTAAATTAAATTTATATGAAACTTTATTTTACAACTGATCTCTCATAAATAAAACTTTAAATGTTACGAAATAATTTTAATATGAATAAACAATAATACGATTAATAATGGCAATGGCGATAATAAAAAAAATAACATTAGTACCAAAGTATTAAAAGTTACTATTACTATAACTTCGTAATATTATTATTACAACTACTATTATAATTAAGAATTGTATTATAAAAATATAATAAGCATCAAATAAATATTTTAATCATAGCAATACAATACGAACAGTAACCTACAATTTAATTTAATTTTTGGTTTATGGTACGCATCTTTAACGTATTATCCTTTTTGTTCCAATGTCACAAACGTACCATTTTGATTACCAAGGTCAACAACGTATTTTATAAAACTGTGTTGAGGTCACTAACTAATCGTAATCTTACTGCCTAGTGTTTGAAAAATCTAATGTGTCTTTTGCATGTCATTTCATTTGAATGACATGACATCAACGTAACTTATTTTAATACAGCTCATGAAACACGTTAATATGTTTCACTTTAAAGGGTAGCAGTGCTCATCTTCAATTTCCCTTTCTAAACCTTAAAAAACTTTTGCAATGTCAACTTCATCTTCAAGCTCAACATCCCAATCGACTCCTCGTGATTTATGTGAGGGTGAAAAGCCTCGACCTCTAAAGAAATGTACGTCATGGACTAGCATCAACCATGCTTGAAGGTTTTTGACTTGCCCGAATTCCATGGTACTGAATTATGGAAGATTTTTTCTTTTAATTTAATGAAATTGTGTGTAATTTACTCTTTATATATTTTCAGTAGTCATGGAAGAAGTACAAAGCATTTCACTAGTTTATGTGGAATTGGATAACGGGTGGTACAAATCTAACATATACGAGTTTATTTCATGTTTGAACCGAGACCACGGAAAGTTTCAATCGGATTATAGAGTTTAGAGAAATGTATACAAATCTAACATGATAACGGAAGACAACAAACGCAGTATATGTCAACTTGAAGAAGACTACCTCCTAAAACCCGAATAATTTTCCACAACGTTCTTGGTCGGAGAGGGTGGAATGTCATGATCGTATAGACAAATAATTACGTGATAGGAAAACGCATCGTTCACTTCGTAATAATTTTATCGAACACATTTTGAGCCTCCCGTCAAATTTTCGTGTTCGAAATAACGTTACGCCTAACGAATCCATTGACGTCGAGTAATTGTAAGTTTTTCTAAATTATTGTAAGTTTTATTATTATTAATGTAAGTTATTTTTTTTTTAATTATTGTAATTTTTTATTATTACTAATGTAACTTATTTTTTTTTATTAATTGTTGTAAGTTATTATTATTATTATTATTATTAATAATGTATTAATGTATTAATTAATATTTAAGAAATCAGGCGTTCGGAGTGGTCTAAGTTTAACACTTCTTCGGGCCGACAAATATTTAAACGGCAACAAGAACAAGAGTTGCAGAGATGGAGGACAGGGCCAAGTATCTAGCTTTAATTGGAGCCGGTGCTCTTTTGGGCTCCATTACCGCCACTGTTGCCTTTCTCAAGCTTCTTCCTCCAAATAGGTATTTTGTTATTACTATATTATTGTTTGTTACTTCAAAGTTACTAAAACACTACCTGACCTATAACTTGTTCAATGCTCATTCATTTCCCTAATTTTACAGTCGAGTAACTTAGGTTTTAATGTCTTTATTATTTATTTATTATTTTTTTTTTTTTGCAGAGGAACTAAGGTTCACTGCGGTAATGATTCCGCTACATCAAATGGTAAAGTTTCTGTATAAATTGCCCTAATTTACAACTGACATAGTGATTGACTGTTATAAGATGAAAATTTGTGATGTAATAAGCTGATTGTGCTGTTATTTAGTGATTTGATATCTTAAAATCTTTTAAGTGTATATGAGTCTACAAGCTAAGATCGTGATTGAATGCATTTGTATTCTTTCTACCTTGTGTTGCTGTTGCGGTGCTCTGATAGCCGTCCTTTTGTTCGTAGGTAAAGCAAGCTTATCTATTCCAGCTGCAGAAGTTGATAGCTCTCTAAAAGAAGAAACATATGAGTTAGAGCCTGCAGAGCTTTTAAATGACGAGATAGTTTCTGAACAGCTCACCAGGTACTTTTGACTTTCCAATTGGTTATCTGAGTTTGACTAAGAACTGTGTGACAATACAAGGAGCAGTAGAGTTGTATATTAGATATATTGTATTAACGGTTCTCTAGTTTCAGATGTTCCTATGTTAGTGAACATTAATCATGAAAACAATGTTAAATAGTTATCAAGCAGGGGCGAATCTACTTGCTTGTTAGGTGGGTCCATGGACCCACCTTAGATTTTAAAAAGCATGTGAAGTTTATGTATATTTCTTTCATGGACACACCTAAATATTATAGTTGGACACACCTTAGAAGTTAGAACCATAGACATAGAAAGGTAAAGAAAATATGCAATGTATTTGACTTTCTTCTTCAAATTAAATAAATGAGGGACTTGCAGGGAAATGAGATAGATATAAGAACGGTGAATCTATAAGAGAGAGGAAGTGAGTTGGTGGGATAAAGTATTATAAGCATTCATCACTTGTATAGTACAAGTGAATGGTGCACACTATATATTTATATCTAGAAAAACCGAGTGTATTAGTGAAAATGAAGAAAAGTGAGTGGGTATCTAGGATGATTTAGTTGTGAAATTAGAATTTTGCCTTTTCTTTTCTTAATAAGTTATCAATATTTCCATTAGTTTTAACTTAACTTGTCTATAAAGTTTCTAAAAGAACTGCTTTTTGATGTGTAAAATTTTCTGAAATTAAAATTTCTACTTCAAATCATACACTTCAACTGTATTTGGAATCTATAAACTAATTTTA
The DNA here is from genome assembly GCA_963921325.1 of Logfia minima. Classification (NCBI taxonomy): domain Eukaryota; kingdom Viridiplantae; phylum Streptophyta; class Magnoliopsida; order Asterales; family Asteraceae; genus Logfia; species Logfia minima. The sequence continues at coordinate 13,057,342 of OY992768.1, forward strand.
GATGTAAAGTTTTCTTATTATAAAATATAAACTTCATTAACCATTAAGTATGCTTTGATAACTTATGTTCATTGTATAAAGAAATCATTTTGAATTAAAATAAATAAGAAAATTTTAGTATTATTTTACTCTTCTTGAGAAAAGTTACTATAATTGTAGAATTAGGATACAAAATGAAAATGTTTCAAAAAATGTCATCAAAATGAAGCTTAAGAGTAGGAGTACTCATAGCCCGAACTGATTTACCGGACCCGAATTGTTGATTAACCCATTTGACCCAACCAATTTCTTACTTCAACTAAATTGGACCCACCTTAGTTTGACTCCTAGATTTGCCACTGTTATCAGGTGACTGTGAAACTGGATAATCTTCTGTGCACAAAATGTGTATGGCACAAGGATGATTGAACTGATTAATTGTTGAATCATGGACCGATATGTTTAGTGTTTGAGGGTTTGGGAAACGTAGTCTAGAATATTTTCTCTATCTCATCAACATACTGATGATGACACGATGCATCCTATTCTTTTTGATGTCAGGAACATCCAGTTTTTTGGGTTTGATGCCCAAAAAAAGGTGACAACTTCCTATGTTGTAGTCATCGGCCTTGGAGGGGTGGGGAGTCATGCTGCATCAATGCTTTTGAGATCAGGAGTTGGCAGGCTACTTCTTGTTGACTTCGACCAGGTATATTATATTCTTTTAAAATTCGAGTACTATCTTATTTACAAAGAAAATCAACAAATATCACCATAATTTGGAATCTAGTTTTTTTCAACCTTGAACACGTTATTTAATGCATGTTCATATATTGTTCACCAATAATCAGTGTTGTTTTTATTGTTACATTGTCAGGTTTCACTTTCATCTTTGAATCGACATGCGGTTGCAACAAGAGTAGATGTTGGAACCCCAAAAGCGTTATGCCTTAAAAAACACTTCTCATCAATTTATCCAGAGTGCCATATAGATGCGAAGGTGATGTTGTATGATACTTCATCAGAAGAAGAAATTCTCTCAGGTCATCCAGATTTTGTCTTGGACTGCATTGATAACATCGATACAAAGGTATCTTTCGCTACTTTGTTTTTGCTCCCAATTCCCAGGTTATTTATCGTTGATGATATGCTTGGAGTCTTGTATTGTTCATGCTTGTTTGTTTGATTGGTTATTTGGCAAGCAAATTAACGTATTGTAATTGTTTTTATTGCTATTGTTGTATATTTAGACTTGCTGAGTAAGAAATAAGGATACTGTAAGTAGATAAGATGAGTTTTCTGATGTGCATTTTGTTTCGTTGATATAGTTGTATGTAACAACTACATAACTATTTTGGTGGTTGATTATGTTTCAATGATAAAGTTTTTGCTTAACCTGTATCATAGGTGGCTCTTCTTGCTGCATGTGTTCGTAGGGGTTTAAAAGTTTTGTCTGCTACAGGAGCTGGTGCGAGAGCTGACCCAACGAGAATCCGGGTAGCTGATTTGAGAGAATCGACTAACGACCCACTATCTAGATCAGTAAGGCTTCTGTCTTCTACATTCCATTTTTCTTGCTTGTGTCCATATATATGTGTTAGTGGTAGAAATCTCAGTTTGGGTTATACTCTGCCTCTAACAGGTCAACGTCACCCAAAATGAATTCAAGAACTCATAAACCTCTTAAACTTTTATTTCAGAGATTAGATTGTCATTGTAATAATATTTCCATCACAAGCATCAACTATTTGTAAATTCAAGAAAATAAAAGTGTTTGTGGGTCAGTCCAAACCCACATGACTTGATCTGTTTTTTACCCATTTTGACACCTTACGCACATTGTGGTTGATGCATTCTTAGCACTCGAATTTATTGGTACATGCCTACAAAAGCTTAAGGCTATGCTAGATTGACTAGATTTTTTGAGCACTTTATGTCTGGAATTTGAATCGGACATATCAAATTGGTAAGCAACATCATTCTAATCATCAACCTTCGATCCTGATGTTAATCATTGACAATGTGGCTTTCTGTAAATATTTATTTGCAGGTTAGACAACGTTTAAGGAGAGATCATGGTATAGAAGGTGGCATTCCTGTAGTTTTCTCTTTGGAAAAACCAAAGGCAAAACTGCTTCCTTTTAAGGGACCTAACGGAGATGAAGAAAATCCTTCAGATTATCAAGTAAGGATCTTTACTACCCATTTCATGTCCTTAGAGTCTAAGAGGTTTCGATTTTGGCCTATTTACTTATGAATGGCTCGGTTCGGGTTATGTACTTTGATCTATCACAGGACCTACGAGTAAACTTTTTTAGAAAAGTGTACAGGGAAACGGGTCCAGTGGGTCGAGCAGTTTAAAAGTTACCTAAAATGTATTTTCAACACAAAAACCTCTTCAATATTTTATTCAAAGATTTAATTGATTGTTGAAATAATTTACTTTTTTGTAAATATATATGGCACACTTAACAAATTAGATACAATGTGTTTCGGGTCAGCCTGTCCTGGTCCATTTTGACCCATACAAAAGGTTACCTATTTCAAAACGTTACACAATGCGCCTGCCCACCCATTTTGCCACTTCTACTTGTATTGCACACTAATTACTATTAATGCGTTTTCATGCGGATGGGGTTTTATCCATAGCTAATTTATAAGATCTTGGCTTTTCATTTTTGTAATTACTTTTTGTTTGCTATGAAAATGTGATTTTCGACATATAAATCATATGACATGATATCAGGTAGTGCCTGGATTTAGGGTTCGCATAATTCCGGTATTGGGAACCATACCTGCTATTTTTGGACAAATCATGGCATCATACGTTCTGACAAAACTGGCCGAATTTCAAGTCAACATGGAGCCCATTGTGAACTTCGATACGGATCATTACCGTGTACTACATCAGCGCCTTATTGAGCATGAAGAGTTGGTTTATGGCACATCCATGCAAGTTCAGGTACAAGGTTCAGCCCTTACGTCTAACATTGTTTTCTTTTCAATCATCTTTTTCCCGATCTTAAATGATAACATTCCAAAGTATTTTGATTGAGTACCTCGAACATTTAAATGTTTTTCATCTTCAGAATCTGTGTATATTTCCTGTTTCCTTTTTATGGCTTGATATCTGATTGTATTTTAAGTGAGTAAAGTTATGATAACCTTTATTTTCCATTAGGCATCATAAACAAAGTGGTCTGTGTACTATCACTCAAAACGAATATATTATTGATCACCTCAACTGGATTGATAGTTTATTTTAGGCAGTTTTGGTTTAACTTGGATGAAAAGGATGCAATGAATACAATTACGAGAGTTTTTTAAGTATGCGTCCCTTACAGTGGAATCTTTACTCACCCACTTTTATGTCATTGGGTTTTTTCCCCTTGATTTTTAAGGTAGACGTAGAAGAGGTCGTGTATGTTGCTAAAGAATTGTGGCATTGTCGAAGTGCAAGAGATCAAACTACAAAAGAAGTTGGGCGTGGAATGTGGCGTTCTGTCAATGAGTTGATGCTTGTGAGGTAATGTATATCTTATGATTTATTTCTAAAAGAATTTGCATTTGACAACATGGAAGAGAATAAAAAAATTATGGTGTTTGAACGAGGACATCTTTTATAAGTTTCATAACAAAACTAAGAGAGAGAAATCTAAAGCAAGTCAAATTAATTTGTTGGTTAAAAGCACGTTTACCATCACTACTCTTTAATTGTAAGATTATTCGAACTTAGCTGGGCTAATGAACAGTGAACATGCTAGCCTGCTTGGTAAAATATAGTATTGTAGGCGTTGTAGATTCTCCCCCTGTTAGTTTTTTTGCTGTATTCATGTGCTTTTTTCTCCATGGTAGATGGGACAGATCAAAGCCTGCATCTGCATCGAATCTGATTCTTCTAAAATTTACAGAGGTATATATTACTATTCATAAGATTGCTGGTGAATATATACTATGCGACATTACTAAGCTAGTGGAAGTCTAAGTAATGATCATTCTAGTAATGGCAACATATCAGCATGCAGTAAACTTTATTCTTTCATAGTCGATCACAACGACATTTATGATGAACCATGGTAAATTTAGAGGAGGCAATTCATCCCTGTTGCCAGTGTGTGAGTTTGAGATACATTTGACTGTTAACAGGTAAAAATGTATAAGTAAGAAAAAGAATTGGCGAAAAAGGGAAGGGGTAAGACGCTTATAATCACCCACTTGCCCATTACATAATCAAGTGATTAAAGCTGTAATATTGTTTTTTTAATGTTGGATTATTATTTTAATAGAAGTTTCCTGCAACCATTTTACTATATTATTTAGGTATGAAACAGAAAAACGGAACCATGCTACCTAAATTAACCCAGTTGTCCATTTTTACCTGTCTTAACAACTTACCTGTGTAAATGTGAGTCCATCTTGACACGTTACACCTGACTAACACGTCCATTTGGCTACCCATAGCAAGAAATCCCATGAGTATGAATGATTGGATTATCTAACCTCTATTGATCTGATATGGGGCTTGAGCTCATATCTGTTCTTTAATACATCTAAACTGCACTAAATCTCTATTCCATGAACTGTCAGTCACTGATTTCTGTTTCTTTTCTCCTTGCTGAACCCAAAATAGGCAGATGAACACGAGTCGACTACACTTGAAGAAATAAAGGAACACGAACCAGAATTTTTCACTAGCGTTATATCCACGTTGAAGAGAGCTGAATTAGACTTTGGTCTGTAGAGTCATTGTCATGGGAGATATTGCATCATTTCTCTAGGTTCTTTAGCTCCCGGTCATCATGTGCTCACATAGCATTTCAGTTAGGCTCAGAGATGCCAAAAGAAACTAGGTGCAGGGTACCTACACTTAAAGCCTCTATTGTGACACACTGCACCTTCTGATCTATCCGATTATGAGAAGCTTGATTATGATGACCAACATATGAAGATTTTGAGGTAGCAAAAATGGTTACTCTTTGATCGGTTACTTTTTTGTAGTTTTGAGCTGCCATGATGTATGGTTTAGAAACTAAGCTATTTTGGTTTGTGCTTTGTAGTTATAGTTTGTATACTGTTCTGTTGACAATAATAGCTTCTGGGATGATAACATGATGGGTTTTTGCAGATCAATAGCTAAAGGATTATAATTTTTATAATATTTATGAATATGAATATCCTGAAGAATTGATTACGAGAGCTCCTCTCATAAAACAAGGTATTCAATGATAATCATTTATACATATAAGCGGAAAGTTGCAAACACAATTATAAACCAATAACCCAGTGGTTCCCTTGTTAACTAATAATTAAATCGTCGCTATAAATTCTATAAAGTTAGTTTATTTATGATCAACTAAATAAGTTGGTTATTCAGACTTCAATGTGAAGTTGATGGCTTCTTTTTTTAAGATGACTATAGATTAATAAAGCCAGTTGAAGTAATTCAGCATAATTATTACGTTGGTTCACATAAGATATTACTTTAATATAAAATAAAATGTTATGTAGCTGCATATCGTTTATATTAGAAAAGGACTTTTTATGCATGTTTAGAATTATATAAATTAGAGATATTTTATTCCTGAAAGGCATATATAAATAAAATTAACAACATGCCAGGATTGCAATAATAAAATATAACTTTGATCTACGCGACCTTGAAAAATTACATTAATCATTATACTTCCAACGATCCTAAATCATACTTTCAACGACTCTTTAGACTAAAATGACCCTAATTTATACTTTTAAATATATAATTAGGGTAAATGTTTTGTGCATGAAAGACTAATCTTGTAAATATTAATAAATTTTAAGAATTAAAATTATAATTTTTATTCATATAAAATTTTCAACGACACTTAACATCTAACATTTGTGCAGTCAGCTGAACATATGTTACTTTCATATTAATTATTAATAATAATTGCTCTTTTGCTACAAGTTTTGTGGGATTACATCCTCGCTAACTAAAGTAGAAACAAATGTGATTAGAAACAAATGTGATTTAAGTATTTAGCCAAAAACATTCTAATACTAATCATGGGTGAAATATGTTTTCACCTATATTTATAAGGACTATTGATGTCATTTTAAACTGAAATGACCCTAATTCATACATTTCTAAATATAATTATTGATAATTGCTCTTTTGCTACATGTTTTGTGAGATTACATCCCCACTAACTTGAGTAGAAACAAAGTGTTGGAGTATTCAGCCAAAAACATTCTATATTGAACATGGGTGTCTTCATCAATATATATTATATAAGGACTATTTATATAATTTTTAAAATACTACAGGTAATGTGTATGTAAATCGATTAAACCCACTTAGAAGATTCCTCCAATATATACTCAAGCAACAAAGAAAGGAGGGTTTTAGCACAAAACCAAACCATAGAGAAAGAGGGAGGTGTGAAACGTCAATCAATCATCGTCGGCGTCGTCTTCACTTGTGAAAATGGCGGATGAAGACTACGAAATGGACGGCGCGTACGTTCTCTTACACATCTTTTTCGTCCCTGTAATTGTTTGTTGTGTGTGATTAGCTTCGGAAGTACCTTTGAATTTGCTTACACTTGTTGTAATTCACCTGATCTTTTAGGTGTTAGGGTTTGGTAATAATGGTAGCTTACTTTTATAGCATTTTGTTTAGATTATTGTAGTAGCGGCTTGATAAATACGTTCTATACACAATCTCAAAGGTTAAAAAAGTCTTTAAGGGTTTGAACCTGGTTTAAGTCTTAAAAAGTTACATGATGCTTCAACACTGATATTCTTCATGCATACTCTAGGAATTATTCAACGTATGTATTTATGTAATTGGCATGCACATTTCAAGCTGGTGATTACTATAATCTTTCTACAGACCTGCAATTATAGCTATATTATTATAAATAGATAAACAGAGTGAATTGAAACCTAATCCTAGGAGCTTGAAAATTGAGTGAAATTGAGCTACAACAAATAAATAACTACAGTAAATTCACCATTAATTTAAAGCAAACTGAAGGCATAAACGTTTCAGTGGTTTTTTACTGATAAAGAAGAAACGACATGAACGAGGCTTAAATTGAAATCATGATTGGAAGGGTGGACATCTGTGAATGGTCTTTCCTTGGGTGGCGGGACGTTTCAGTGGTTTTCTACTGATAAAGCTTTGACTTGAAAAGTTGGTTATTGAGTCAAACTATCTACAGTCTTCTATTTATATTAGCAATTTCTTATTATTCTTTTTTCTGTTTAACGTAGTTCATAATATTTCTATAGGTATGATGATGAGCCAATGGAACCTGAACCCGAAGTAAGTAAGTAAGTTTGTTTGTGTTGTTTTTTAGTCCAGTATTAGTAATCGCATAATTGGATAATTTGCAGGAAGGAGCTGAGGAGGATGTCGAAGGAGAGAATAAAGATGATGAATTAACAGATCCTCTTCTAGCTGACAATGAAGAGAAGGAAGAGCAAGAACAGGTTGAAAGACCTCGGAAAACATCCAAGTATATGACAAAATATGAAAGGGCTAGAATCTTGGGTACCCGGGCTCTGCAGATCAGGTTGTTCTTTCTTTTCAGCTTGCCTTCCTTTTTTCGTTGTATTCTCAAATAATGTACGTGTTTCCTATGCAAGTAGTATTGATCTACACACCAATCTGAGTATTAATTTTGTTTGAACAGCATGAATGCTCCTGTGATGGTTGTATTGGAGGGTGAGACTGATCCCCTTGAGGTAAAACCTTTTAACAAGTACTTACAGTTTCCAAATAAAGTTCATAACGTTAGTTCACTTTTGGTGTTATTAGCTGTTAATTGTGTTGTTTGTTCAATTAACTTTAGAGGCAGATACAGAAATACCTATCTTAGCAAATAACATACTTGTCAATTTCTTAAATGGAAACTGTTTGATAGTAGGGAGAAGTTACTGATTCAGTTCAGGAGCCACTTCATATAATGGACCATATGTAATGAAACTTTTGTTGGTCAGTGAGGATGCTAAAAATTTACAAAGAAGATTGACTACTTGTATATTTGTTCATGTGGATGGTGATGCGTGATTCCTAGGCGACCATGACCGTTGTTTCTCAAGGGCATGCGAAACTCCAACTGGATTGACCAAAACCAAGAGTCAGGCTGGTAGTGGCTGTACTTGGTTTTAATAATGGTTCTAGAATTTTTCAAAGTTCAGTTCTCGGTCTGGTCCAGTGTGGTTCAAAACTGGACCAGATTTTCTGCTATTTATTTCTTAAACATTACTAAGTTGTTTTAAATTTACATTTTTAAAAGTTAGGACAAACTCATACCATTATATGCTTCATGGTTTGGATTGCAACCGAACCGGTTCTAAACCAGAATCAAAATGATACCAACCCAGATTTATTTGGTTCAGTATTCGATTCAGATGCACACCCCTATGTATTTTGTCTTCTGTACATGCATGAGCAAGACCAATTGTGAAATGTGTCATCTGTTTTAGACAGATGTATTCTACTTGGGTTTTCCTTTATCTAGCTTGTTAAGGAAACGATTGCTGTTCTTTAATTTTCTAGGGAGAGGCTTATCACAAACAGCATTTAAATTAAAAGATGTTAAAAGTCTATCTAACATGCTGTGCTTTTATGTGATAAGTGGAAGTGAGTATAAGTCCATTAAAGTCAAGTTGATTATTTCATGCAGCTTAAGCTAGAAAGATTAATAGGTTATAGCTCCAAGCCTCCAAGGTTTTTTAAATCACCTTTAAAAGCTGTGACAAAATTTATAATATTAAAAGATGGGCTGACACTTTACTTTGTCGTTTCTGTACACGTTCCTCATGTTTTAAAAGGCAGTATCTTGACCATTCACAGATTTTCAGTTTCCTATCTCTACTAATCTTCATGTACGTGATTCTTTTTTCTATCATCTTAGATTGCCATGAAGGAGCTTCGTGAGAAAAAGATACCCTTCACCATTCGTCGATACCTGCCAGATGGAAGGTACTGTTGTCGTCTAAGAGTCAGTAGACCGCCACACTGCTAAAGCCTAGAGCCTAGAGGTTGCAGAATGGCAAGGCGTGTGGGGTAACGGGTTCGGGTCAAAACAAGACGAGCTGGGTTTAAATGCTCTTATTTTTTCTGGGGTCAAAAATTGCAATTAATAATTCGTTTTTGAAATAAGATTCATTTTCTTTTTCTATTTATATGTAATCTTTTGAATGTAGTGATTCAAAAATTGTGTGCATTGAAAAATGAAATGTACTTTTGGTGACTTTTGACACGTTCCCCCTTTAGCTAACTTTTCTAATATTTTACTCACGTGACGTGTTGGAGATATGACATGACTCGGATCTGACGCTTTTATAGGTAAAGGGGGGGTCAAGTTTGCCACATAGATACATCAACATCAGCTTTAATCATTTGTTTATTTCTGATATTGTAGCTATGAAGACTGGGGAGTGGATGAGCTGATTGTGGAAGACTCTTGGAAGAGACAAATCGGTGGTGACTGACGTCGCCCATCTCCTGTTCTCCAATATGTGTACCAACTTCTATTTGCAGTTGGATAATATAGCATTAGGCCCTAGTTTAACCCAACTTGTTTAGAAATCTAACTAGTATCAGTCAGTATGCTTAGGTAAATGTGTAGATAACATTTGGATGTTGGAGAACGAAACTGTAGTTGATGACTTGGTGGACTACATCGTATTATGTCAACAATGGTATTCTAATTTTGAAAGTATTGATTTAGAAGATGGCAACTGTTGACCATTTAACTGCCTTAAATTTTTTGTAGTGTATGCAAATGTGTTATATTTCCTTTTAGATCAAAGATGACCCATTCTACAGTTTAAAGTTTAAACTGTAACCTCTAAAAGGATATTTGTTTAAGTTTGTCGTCGATTATGTTGTGGTTAATTTTTATGGATAAATTGGGTGTGCTGTACATTTTTGAAAGTTGTAGGATATTAAACATGAATATTTCTTTCAAAATAAGTCTTCACAGCACATAAATAATACGGAGTATCTAGAAGCGTACATGTCATGTCATCTCTTAATTTTATATGCTAAACTGAGTGGGAGCTGAAGCGTTTGTTTGTCATGCTAAGGCCAGTGATTTTCCAAAACTCGATATGGAAGTTAACAAAATTGTATCTAACCATATTCTAAAATCATACTTTATATTTAGAGTATTAATAAGTTTACTTCAAACATGGAGGATCACTGTTCATTCTATTTCAAAAATATAACTAAATTCTATTTATAGAGTGTGATTGACGATGAACATTGTCTGAATATCAAAATTGCTTAAAGATACTCAATCATACTTCATTTTTAGGGTACATGATTGGAGGTGACACAAGGAGGCGTGTTTTGCCTATTAACGTGGATTGTTCTAAATGGTAGAAAACTGTCTTCATTTGTTTTGCGATTTGGAGCACTTAAAAGTTGGTGATGACGGAGGAAATGCCATCTAAACTTTTAAAGCTGCAATTCAAAGATCTCTGTACATTGATCTTCGAACGTCAAACTTATATATTGACCTAGAGCCAAGTGCGTTGGGTTATAGTCACGGAAAACAGGAAATTAGCCAATATATTTTCATATTCGAACTTCTAACATTTTAATATTTGAAAGAAGATATTAATGTTATAGCATTAAAGTTCGCATACAAATATGCAAATACACCCCACATATATAGCTTTCTGTGAAATCTCCCGAACACAAGTCAGTTGCGAAATTCTTTCATACATCCTTAAGAAAAACCCAAGTCAGACAAACCTCAAATCGTTCCAACTGATCCCTTCTAATATTTCAGCATCTGTAATCGAGGTCAAACACCAAGGAAGTTAAATCGATAGATGAGCCTGCAGAAAGTTGTTGTGATGTTGGATCAGAGGTTGTGAATCTGTCAACGCCTTTTCTAATGAAATCAAACAAAAAAGTTGAGACGGAGATTATTGATCTCTTGATCTCTTGAGCCCGATGTCTGTTGTTTGTCCATCAAAACATCAAGAAGATGTTGATGTGATTGATTTGAGTGAGTCAGAAATGGATGTGTCACCTGAACATGCAAAGAAGGCTAAGAACTTAGATTATTTGTAGCAAAAATCAAGAATGATTTCTCTTGATGTTCATTTAGTATTAACTGAGCTTACTTCAACAGTTAATAGCGTACAATCTTTGTACTTTAGCAAAAAAATGTCAAGTATTATTTGGGTTGGTTTTAAAACTTGCAAGATTCACAGAAACCAATTAATGTGATTCAGTTGAGGGTGTTAAGCATAATGTTGTCATAGTGTTGGAGCTAATTAAGGTTTGTTCCGATGCTAAGAAAAACCAGCTAGTTAGTTAGCTTGAAAGTTATTCACACAGAGTGGGCGTCCTCCCGTCTGGAATGTCGTCGAACGGCGTTCTGTCACTCTGGAACGGTGTCTTCTTCAAGATGTTGTTTGACTTTTTTATATTTTTTTGCCTTTTTCAACGATTAAATAAAAAATAAAATCCATAACACTGTTCTCACTCCCTATATTTTTAACGACGGTATTCAAATTATTGTAAATGAGGGTTTATTACTCCCCGTGCTTTAACTTGTTTCTACTTAAAGAGATTGAACATGTCACTCTCATTTTTCTACCCAATAAATTTGACATGTTAGTCTCTCACCCTAGCCCATAAAGATGTGATACATTACTTTTTCTTTTTCCCTCGATAAACTTTTACAAATTATCTTTTTTTCTCGTCAATAAAAATGTAACACATTATTCTCTTTTGCACCACCAACCATTGCTGAAAACTATATGCGACTCTCGAAATCTACATGGAACCCATCAAATTCGGCGTGGACACCACTAACAACTTTCAAAAATCGTTGGAAACAATTGAGTAGGCCATCAACAAATAAATTGGGAGTTCAAATCCCCGTCAGGAAACAATTTGTGTGTATGTATGACTGTAAATATCATTTAACGTAGTAGGTTTGAGATTTAAAAAACTCTTAGCAATTTAAAAAGGGAAACGAAATATTTAGCTGACTCTCCAATAATTTTGTGTCGTTGTAGGTATATCGTACAAAGGTTTTGTGAGTTTATAGATATTTACAAATTAAGTTCATTCTTTTACCTTTGTTTAATCCGTACAGTTAACTATACATATAACTACCTTTTAAAAATAGAATAATTGTAGTTTTTTTAAAGTAGAATAATTGTAGTTAGTGTTATGAATTTTAAATATAATCTATTAACACAAATTTCAAACTATATATTTAACTCACAACCACCTGCTTCTGCTTCTTTAGGATATATTATTAGTGAAATGAACATTATATTTTGTAGTATATAATATATATACCTTGTCATGTTAAAAAGTAAAATGAATATATTAATACATTCAAAAATGTTTATACTTCTCCTTTAAAATTTATAATTTTATTCTTTTTCTTTAATCTCTTTAAAAATTTTAGGTTATATTATATAACACCCCTCATTCTATATAAGAATATAATATTAATAAACTCGGAAGCATGAATTTAAAATATATTACCTTAGAATATATTAAACATTATACATAAACAGTTAACATTTTTCCATATTTACACAATATCTAAACTGTTTAAAACTACAAAAGACGGGGTATTATAAAATTCACAAAACAAGGTTTATTACAAAAACCATATCAGAGTCCTAAAGTGCAGTCAAACATTCCATGATCAACCAATCACCTCCTGCACCCCCAATTAAACAAAACATATCCTGCAGGAAGTAAAATGAGGGGTTAGCACGAAGCTAAGTGAATAGATTCATCACACAACATTCAACTTAGCATAACTAGCAGTTTACACCAAATAATCGTAAACATACATAATTCAATGAGAATCGGTGGCTCTGGGGATATCATAATACCCGGGGATTCCCCCAAGAACACTTACCGTCAATCCGTATGGCCAATACAGAATAGACCGATAACTAATGGTTATTAAACTCATACACAGGTTTCAAACACAACATATGAATCAAAACCTGTATAAAACACATAATAACCAGAAGTCCAACTACACGTTGACCTCAATAACATAATACACATAGTTCACATATCACGTAGATCAATAATCAATAATCAAGACTAAACAGTCTAATACACATCTACGTTACTTGTTGTAACCGTCAACTCGCAAGTCAACTCGCAAGTCAACTCGCAGGAATCTCAATTCACAGGTCAACTCGCACCGCAAGTCAACTCGCAAGCCAACTCAACTCGCAAGTCCACTCGCACCGCAAGTCAACTCAGTTCGCAGGACGAACTGAGAACTGCGAGTTGAGCCGCTGTTACCAGTTTTTCTAACCAAAATTCACCAAAACTTCATAATACTCAATTCTAAGGTTTTTAACACTTCAAGTAACATCAAACAACACCTAATAACAACATATCAAGCTTCAATTCGATTTACACACTCAAAATCAAGCTTACTTCTTTTTCTTTCTTTTGAAAATGAAAGGATGGATAAATCTGATGAAGATTAGGATATAGATGATGATGGTTATGATGCTATGAATTCGAATTTACAGAAACACAAGCATGAATCAAATTTTGCTAAGGTTTCCTTTGAATTTGAAATCTTACCAAATGAAATCAAAAAGAAAATATGAGAACTTATATATGAATCCAAAGTCGGTTTATAAATAGATGGTATAATTTTATACCCGTCCTAAATCTTTTGTCTGGAACTTTAATACCATTTGCGAGAAATATTATTTTATTTTACCGTCATCTTTAATAATTTAAAACGACCAACATTTCACTAGTCACAATAAGTCAAAGGACTTATTTATCTACGTTTCACAATGAAACACATAATATTAAATAATTTCTAAAATATTTATTTAATCGATTAAAATAATAGAAATTACCAGACCGCAGGAGAGGATGTTACATATTAAGCTATCAAATCTTAATTGTCTATTTTTATTATACTTCACTCGTTCCAAATTAACTATTCTTTATTAAAAAACATACAATTAAAAAAATATATAATTTTTTATGCTTACTTTTGTGAAATAACGTTTTTATTCTTTACTAATTAATAAAGATAACTTTTTTTTTTTTTTATAATTTTAATTTCAAATAAAGATGATCCGATAAGCTTGAATAAGTTTTCCTATTCATATTTAATAAAGGACAATTATTATATATACATGACGACTGGGTATTTACTGTCTACGGGTAGTATTTATTGGCTATACCCATTTGTTCATATGATATCCTGCATCCGGCCAGTCACTGTATTATCCAAGAAAAGTTAGTCAAACATAGCGGCTTCTAAGTTTGTTTCAATTTTTAATATGGAGCGAGCTACTATCTCACATACCTCATAATAAAATTTAAACTTTTAAATTTTATATTGAGGTGATAGCTCGCTCCTAGAAAAGTCAATCACTGTATACCTTTTCATTATAAACTTTAAATTTTATATTTATCGTTGAAAATCAATAACTTTTAAATAAATATTATTAAAAATGCAACAAAAACAATTCAACATAATTGAATTTTTAAATTGAATCCAATTGAATCTATTGGATTAACCATATTATTACTTGAATAATATATAAAACGTATATATATATATGTGTGTGTTGGGTCAGAGACCCCACTAATGTAATTTATAAAATGACAAATTCACTAAGTATTCATGAAGTTCACTGCACCTGTTAGCAGTGAACATAGAAGTAGATAACAGAAGTTGTCACTGATCAAACTGATCAGTGAACTATTCTACACTTAGAATATTCTTAAGTCTACTCTGATCACTGCATATGTTAGCAGTGATGATCTTGTAACTCGAAGAATAATGAAGCAACCATCACTCGCTGATGAACACTTGATCTTCAAATGTTACTAGGGGTGTCGCCGAAAAGAACAAGAAGTATCTATTGAAGTCGAAGACTGAAGAAAGAGACAAAGAGCAGTTCACTGATGTGGAAATCAACTATGTTCTATTAACCAGCGGTCCATACCTTTATCCTGAAAAGTACATTAGGTCTGACAAAAACCTAATGTACAACAGAAGGTCAACTTATGTAGCATACGAGAAAGCGTGCATATCTTTTTCAAGATATGTACGATCACTTATTGTACAATTGCATTTAATTCCTTGTACATTCTTCTGTAATCTAGGATTAAAGTAATATATAAACTTTATTCCTAGGATGTAATGTCACATCCAAAATTTGGAAGTTGCATTACTATTCCAACAAATATGGTGTTGACACGTGTTGGTTTTATCTCTCATAGTGTGAGAGTATAAATACCACACTCAACTACCATATTAAATGTCCAAAATTTTGTATTCGCGATCAACCTGTGATTAAAGCCCGTTCCTGCTAATTAGAGAACCAAGTGCCCTCACTTATCAGTTAAGTGTTGATCACTGAGCATTATCAGCGAACTGTTCGCCGATAATCTGTAGAGGCCAAATTTGTCACAAGTTAGTTTACTTAGACTTGTCTATTTCCGCAAGTAAACTCTGTAAAGTATTCAATTGATTCAAATCAATAAAAGAAAACTTTAAACTTGAATTTGTTGTTAGTAGTTAAACGTTTTTATTGACAAACCGGGACCAACAATATATTATAAATTGGTGTCTCAATGCTCTTTGCATGTGACTTCATAGGTTCATACATACCTAGTAATCTTAATTATAATAAAAGAAGCGGATAATGACATCATCTAAAACTCAATTGGCCAATCAAATTGTTCAATTTTATTCAATTGAAAATATGATGACATCATTGTAACAAATCATTATATCTAAATACTAATTAATTAATAAATTTAATATATACTGTTTTTATGTATATAAGGAGGTGGGGTCTAAAGGTTGTTGGGAAACTGAGTCTGCGTTAACCTTTAGCAAATGGTGAGTTGGTGACGTGTACCTTTTTCATTATGGGTTGGAAAATAATTATTTTATATTAAATTTTAATCTTATCTTAATTTTAAATAAATAAATAATCTTAATCTTAATATAAATTATATATAAGAATCATACTTGTGATATCATCATTTTAATTTAAAATCTAATTAACCAATCAAAAGTCATAATTTAATTAAAATAAATTTTTTAAATTGACTAAAATTAGGGATTTGATGACATCATAAATTATGATTTTAAAAAATAGAAAAAATAACTATTTTAAGGATAAACATAGTAAACCAGATAATTAGTAAATAATACTACTAACATAATCTAAATTATATACTATTAATTAATTAATGAATTAATTTTTTTATATTTATTAAAAACATATATTCATGAACAAAAGGAATCGGATAAAAAATCATCGTCCAATTTATGTAAAATTTATTTAGGTATGTAGCTTTAGGTTTCAAGTTAATTAATAAGGTTTCAACGTTTTATGACAATGTCTATGACTTATGATTAATATAATATAATATGATTTATTAAAGCATCTATATTATATAAATTTTTATTCAACAAACTATATTAATATTACAATTTGTTTATATTTTTATGAATGTATGGAGTAGGTTTTAATCTAGGATGGAACAATACATATTTTGTGTAGTAAGATGGATAAATGATTTTCATTGTGATTAGATGCTCAATTATCATAACTTTTTGTAATGAATATTGTTTTTAGGTAGTTTCATTTCAAAAACATAGTTTAAGAATCATCTAATAATAAGATTCAAGTGGAAGAAGATAAAACTTAATTAACATTCAAATAAATAAAAAACGGTTATTTATTCAATATCAGTGTGTATAACATGTATTTTAAGTACTCTATTATTTTTTGAAAAAATTATTAACCCTTAAGATATATAAAAAAGATATATGATTATAAATTAATTATTTACATTTATGTTAACAGTCTCATAGGTGATTACTATTTAACTTACAAAAAGTTTATGTTTAAAATCACCCTAAACTATATGCAACACACCTTCTTCTACTATTTGTCATTTATTTTTTCTTCATATTTTTGTTGCTTAACGGTTTCTTTGAGGTTTTTAATAGTCATATATTGTTTGTTATATGAAGTGCTTCAAATTTAAGATTATTAATCATATTTCACGAATAACACTTGCAATTATTTTCAAAAATATTCAAATAGTATTATTTCGTATTTTTTAAAATGACCCGTGTGTAGACACGGGTGTAAAAACTAGTATAGTTATAAACCGTTCAACAGTGCACATAATTCCAACAATTATAAAATGTATTTATCACACATAAATATAACTAATTTAATGTAAAAGAAAATTAAAGGGATTAGGGCAAGGGAATGCATCTAACTATTACGCGATGTCTATTGCGTGTACCCAACTTACGTATGCTATTTTTAATACATCCAACTTTCAAAAGTTGTGTTTTAATGTATTTTGATGACGTGTCATCTATTTAAGGTGTCACGTGGCATCCGTAGAGGTTGACACATAATCAAAAGTACTACATAATACATTAAAACACAATTTTTGAAAGTTGAATGCATTAAAAATAGCAAACGTAAGTTGGATACACACAATAGATATCACGTAATAATTGGGTGCATTCCCCTGCCTTAAGCCCAAAATTAAAAGTCAATTAAAGGATGACCGAGCATTAATTTATACATATTTTTATTTATTAAAACTAAATTAAATATTATTATTATTATCAATAAAATTCAGGTTATTTGCACTTTCTTAATAATGTTAACTAGTATAATATTCAGGCGGTGCTCTAAACCAACTAATTTTGAGTGCTAAAAGATGTATGAACAAAGTGTTTGCTTGTGAGTTTTACGATATTAGAAGAAACACGTGTACGACTTAGAAAGAGAAATGTATATCCTTGATGCGCCATTACTGTAATTTGAGTGTGTTTTATAGCATATACACAAATGTAGGTGTCTAGTTAATGTCATCCGATATACCGTTGATCACCGTGAAGCGTCCAACCTGGGGTTATGAGTAACCTGCTTCATCTCAAACACTATGTGTCACATGGCACAAATTACCGGCCAGTTGCAAGCATCTTATAAACAAACAAAATTCGAAGCTTGGTAATCAAAATGACAAGTGCCTAAATGTCATGCAATCTTAACACATGCGTATGGTCAACGGAATTACAAAAAGAAATTTTTTTTGATCGTTGTGTAAAGAAAACGGGACAACATAAACTATTGATGAAGATAACATGAATCATTTGCAAACAAAGAAAATAAAGACCGGATAAATGATTACAAATTCCAAATTGAATACTTTAGAAGACAAAAGTTGACTTACGATGCTTTAAAAGTGATAATGACATATTAATTTCTTCCCATCAATCACAACTCAACGTCACTTGAAATAGTTTCCACAGTCATTTCGTCGAACATTTTGTGGGCACACAAAAACAATAAGAAATTACAAATAATATTATTTAAAGACCTATTGATATGAACTAAACCCACGTAAAATATTAAAAAAAAAAAAAATTGCCTTACAGTATGATAATTCGTGGCATTCTTCAGTTTGAACACCTTGCGATAAACACGGTCAACATAATTTGGTAGCAAATCTCATGGCCATTTTCTAACAGTTTTAGAGCAAGTTCGGAAGTTATGTTGCCAGTTATGAAGGAAGGACTTCTCAATTGAAGTTTGGAGAGTGAAAGTAAGTGGCCAAGTACATGTTGTTCCCTGCAAAATCGCTCTCAAAACTTGTCCATTAAAAATTGTCCACATCGTGTAGCCGTCAAGAATAGATTAGAAAGAAGGATCTAGAGTTGGCGTTTTTCTGTATACTTTGAACGGTTCAGATCGTGGGGTCAACAGTTAGCGGTTGACTCGACTCCAACGATGTAGTATTATAATAACTTAAAGAGTTAAAGATAGAAAACAAATTTGGAGGTTAACCAATGTTTTGAAAACAAATTCGATCAGTTGAATTAAGTTTTGGAGGAAATTTGCCTTGGAAAATAACTGGTTTTGAGGTTTGTTGACTTGGTAAACGACTTGGCGTTGGATTGGAAACCGGTCGGTCGAATCGGTAATCGGTTTGGACCGGTGTATTGACTTTTTTTTTTTTTTTTTTGTAAACTTTGAAATGTTACATATTTGCATTCGTAACTAAGATTAAGTCACCATTTTTTTGAATTTGTGTATTTTTTTAGAGATCTATTCGTTGGCAAACCGTCAAAGTCTTACTTTTTTTTTGAAACTCAGTCTCATTGACCTTCAATTTTGACAATTTACATTTATTTTGACTTTTGAATGCACTTTGACCACTTACAACTTGCTATAAAAAAAATTCAAATTTCAAATATATAAAATTTACATTGATTATGAAGTCTCATTAAACATTAACGTTCAATCAATTTTAAAAAAATTAAAAAATTGAAAACGTAAAAAATTAAAAAGTTAAAAGGCTAATCCGACCGGAACCTAAAGACGGCCGATCCGGGGAAATAACCGGTGTTTAAAACAACTCGTAAGAGAAAGTTTGTACAATTAATTTAGTGGTTTTTGTCCGTATATGTTCTTTTCTCTCTTTCTTTTTCCGTTTGACCCGACACAACAAATCGGATCTACCCGTTTCGTGACAGTCGACCTTTCATCAGTCAACTAAAAATTATCGACGGAATAGAAGAAGAAAGGAGGGCTTGAAAGTTGAAATTCCCCAAGAACATATGTCCATGGAAACATTCTAGGGTTTACCGATTCAAATTACCCCCAAAATTACTCATCAATTTAAGCCATGGCTTCCAACCTGTTTTTTCTTCTATGTTTATGTTTACTCTCCACTCTTCATCTTTGTTTCTCCGGTCAGTTAATTTCCATTTCTCATTTATAGCTTATTTGATTATCATTCAGTACAGTAACTAACTATTCTTAGCGTTATTGAATTCGCATGCTATTTGATTTATATTTATTAATTGTAAATGTCGTTGCATTCAACTTTTAATCAATTGCTCCATTTATAGCACTTCTGTTGTAAGAGTTTAGCATCGAAAATTTGTATTTATCTGTAATACTGTATATTAATAAATTATAATATAATTGCTTGAAAAGTTATACCTAAAGTTTAACTGTAGGGTTGTAATGCGTTTATTTGTATACATAATCATGCACATTTATTTGTTTAATATCTGGTTGACTGCTATTTTACTTAATAATCAGCTTCAAAAGGAACGGCATTCAAGTCGGTTCCTGATTTAGAGAAATCGATGTACATTGTGATGGATGGATATCCTTGCGTACGATTACTTGGCCTTTCTGGGGAAATTGGCTGTGCTAGTAAGTATCTTGTTTACATCTCTCATAGAATCACTGTTAAATTATAATTAGCTGCTGCATTATGACTAATGATGTAATTTTTCTTATTTTTATTAGATCCCGGCCTTGATAAAGTTGTAGCTCCTATTGTTAGATTCAAGAATGGTGTTGAATTGGAACGTCCAAGTTCAGTAGTAGTTTCGTCATACGAATTTGAAAGTTTACTTTCAAGGTATAGAGTTATTTTGTTTCCTCAAGTTTAGAGTTGTTACTGTTACATGGATTTTAGTCATTTCACTGTTTACATTTCGTGGTATTGAAATATGACAGTTTTGTGTTACATTTAACTTCATTAATGGATCATTAAGCCATTGTATGATTTTGATAGGTTACTTTCAAGGTAATGAATAAGTATGGGTTTTAGATTGTTGTGCGTGCATTTAAATATACTGATGCGTTTACTTTACTTCTTCAGGGTATCAAGTGATTCAAACTTCGCTACCCATGTAGCTGGTGTATTAGTTGAATCAGGAACTCAAAATCAAACCCGTGTAACAGGTAATAGTGGCGCATGCAATTTGGGTGGTTGGGTTAACATGTAAAAACTGAGTAATCCGAATACAGATCCAACTGGGTTGGGACTAGCAGTCAACATATTTTCTCCATTTTTTAAGTTTTTTTTTTTGTAAATAAAAATGAATTAATAAGGATAATAAAAATGATATTGCATTTTCAATAGAGGGATTTATAAGGTTTTAAGCATTTGAAAACACTTTTGGGTGACTTTTGACCTGTTCCCATTTTAGGTAAGTTTTAAGTTGTAGCTTGTATGATCTGTTGATGATAAATTATAACCCAGTTTGACCATTTTTAGGAAAATGGGTTATAATTACCAGTTTGTAATATAAAAGGTAGCCAGTTCCTTTCTGGGGACTTTAATATGGCCAGATAAGAGGAATTTGGGGAAATCTTCCTTCACTGATTTTTGGTTTTTGCTTTGTTGCAGGATCATCTCCAGACAAGAAGTTTCCTCAGGCTGAATTTGCTCCATACCAGAACAACAAATTTGAGTGGAATCCAACTGTATGGTTTTCTTTTTCTTTTTTTTCTGGGTAGTAGGAAATATTATTAACATCTAATAGGGTTTTGTAATAACAACCCTTAGGGCTGTCATTAAAGGCTTAGGACATCCTTAGATGATTGTACTTTAACAGTTGCTGAAAGTTTATTCAAAAAGCATTGAACTTTAGAAATTACTTTATATAATGAATATATGTATTCTAATAATAAAGGTTCTATAATCATATTTAACACATTCATTAACTATAATACTCAAAATATGTTAACACCAAAAAGTGCTCTGGCCGGCCCAACCCAACTCTCCCCACTTTAACTTATAGTAAATATTGGCTAATTTGGCCAAAACTCGTTTGACCTGTTACCCAACATGCCCATTTTTGCCAGCTCTACGTTCTATTCTGTCTGATATTGAGTCCTAGCTCCAATGTGATAAATTTCTATAAAGTAAACAATATGTATTCCTAGGTGAGACTAAGAGAGGAAATCTGATGATCTGAATTGCTTTGACAATTCTAAATCCATGGAATGACTCATCCTTCTTTATGATTAGACATTTATCAGTTTCTATTGTAGATGGACGAGCGATGGATGTTGAGCTGATAGGACATCCATTTAAGTTACTGACATTTATTTGCCATGTGCAGGGATCTGGTATAATGTGGAAGTCTTATAATTTTCCTGTATTCTTGCTTTCAGAAAGCAGCACACAAAGCCTGCAGGAGGTGATTAATGCGTTAGACATGTTGTGATTTCTCTATGTAGTGATATATATATATATATATATATGTATGGGAAAAGGGTGGATGTATCAGTTCACCTTATGAAATTCTCAACAATAGATATAATATAGTTGTAGGCATGTTGCTTTTTTTTTTTCTTCTTATTTTCTCAGTTTTTGAAGTTTACCCAAGAACTATTTCCGTTCTGGCAGTTTGTTGTGAAAAATGCAAATAAGAAGGAAACATATGCTACGGAGGTGACTGAATTTGATCTAGTGATGCAGGTAAATGCTTTTGCACTTCTGTCATGTGAAACATTATGTCTGCTACTATGCTTTGTAACTTCTCAACATACGTTTGACCTACCTTTTTCATTTTATACCTTACTTGTATACTTAATTCCTAATTGCTCTGTAGACAACTAAAGCAGGAACTCATGATTCGGAATCATGTTTGAAAGAAGGAACTTGTCTTCCGCTGGGAGGATATAGGTGAGCTTTTATATTTATTTTGAATATCTCCAACTTATACCTCGAACTATTAGGTGGCTACCTTTTTGCAACTTAAATTTGTATTTGTATAATGTAAGGGTTATGGTTTCCCAAGTTCAGTTTTAGGTAAACACCTAAGTGAGGGTGTTTTTATTTGCTCTGAATGGCTAGAAGTCTAAATGTTAGTTGTTCAATATACAAATGTGAGAGTTGTCAAAGATGAACTAAAAAGGAAGGACGAGTGGTGCATGATGCTGGTACTCTTCGAAAACATGAGCTTGTTATATTATAGAGGTTTCAAACTGGACGGGTTGGGCAGGTTCAGTAACAGGTCAAAAGTCAAAATGAGTAACATTATGGTACAGTTCGAAACAGCCAGGTTGGGTCGACCAACAAGGATGTCCAAAAAAGCTTATATTTGTTTATATAAACTATTAACTGAATAGTTGAATGTTATTACTTGAATTATATCACATCTATAATAGTCTATTTTTTCAAATAAAATGGTTTAAGCGATTTTATGCATTAAAAACACTTTCGGCGCCTTTCAACCCATTTGACCAGTTTTTTTCTGTAGCAATCCTTTTCTTTTTTTCTTTTCTGAACTATTAAACCTGTTAAGATAAATCTAACCTGAACTATGCCATTCATTGTTCAACGGATTGAAATGGCATTTCTATCATATTGGGTAGTAGAAACAGTTTGAAGTAGCTGTAATCCATCTAAAATATGACAGTTTAAGATAATGTGTGGAATTATCGTCTGTCTTCGAATATGGGGCTAGTGGGTCTTTGAGTAAGAACTCCAAAACTGTGTGGCTTGTTCTATTGTAGTCCGATGTTCGTCATTTGACATTATTTGACCGTGTTTTTCTGTTCATGTAACTTGAATATGAAGGGCAGTGTTTGGTCAGCCCTTCCAACAAATGTTTCAGATTCAAGCAAAGAAAAGCCTATTGTATTGGCTGTGGCATCTATGGATTCTGCTTCATTTTTTCGTGACAAGAGCCTGGGTGCAGAATCTCCCTTATCCGTAAGTTCATTATCTTTTTCAAAAGATTTTGTGTGCTATATTTCCTTACTTAATCCATCTATGTTTGCGTTATCTGCTAGGGTTTCATCTCATTGCTTGCAGCAGTAGATGCTCTTTCACATATTGAGGGCTTAGATACCCTTGATAAGCAGGTTTGTTGATGATGACACTGTTTTTCTGTTAATCTCGAGCATACATGTGATTTGTTTCCTAAGTCTTTTTTTGTGCAAGTGTGTTGAAGTTCTCTTATTTTCTATACCTTTGCAGCTCGTCTTTGTTGTTTTTACTGGAGAGGCTTGGGGCTATCTTGGCAGTCGAAGATTTCTTCTTGAACTTGATCAACACACAGATGCTGTTAATGGAATTAATAACACATTAATTGAAACGGTATTCACGTGCTAGAATCGATATCTTTTTTTTAACCTGCCATTTTTTCTAATTGACAATAACATAGTGGTGACAAAACGGGTAGATTGGATAACAGGTCAAACTGGTACAGTTAAGTAAGGGTGAAAACAGGCTGGGTTTATCTACCAACTTTTGCATGTCCAAGTCCTTTTTGAATTAAATACGATCGTAAAAATTATAAAACATAAATCCTTTCTTTTTTAGATAAACCGATTCAGGAGGTTACAAGCCTTTTTAATACACTTAAAGCGATCCGTGTTCCATGTAACTATGCTTTTGGCTCCTCTCTTTATAATAATTTTTTCTATTTTATCCGTCTTACATGTAAACAATAAAGAACCAACCTGAATCAGTGAATTGACCGTTTTCATATGAGTAGGCTGAAATTGTTACCACTACAATAACCATATGAACTGCTAAACTGGACTTATGTAATTGCACACATGCTATGCTGATGCACTATTTTATCAGCAGTCTTGAATTTGTACTTGAATATGGACAAAAGAACTAACGCTTTATTACTGTTTGGGAGGCCCACCAACTGATAGCTACGCTGAAATGTTTTGTAGTCTTCTATCTGCTATTGGTGCATTTCAATGTTCTGATGATGGACATTTCTAGACTATGATGCTACTAATAAGCTCTAGCCATTGTCTAGAATAATTTTCCTTTTTGCCTTTGATTCTTTTCATGGATGCTTTTACATGTACCTATTGAGACAGTGATATTTCTGAAAATGGGAAGTATTAATGTTGGATAAACTGAAACAGGTTATAGAGGTTGGATCTGTTGGGAAGGGCTATGATCAGGGTGTCAAGACCTTTTATGCTCATACAACAGGGGTATGAATTTCTGCTCTCATTAGCTCCGTATTCCACCTAGAATGATGCATAGTTTTTTCAACATGGTAAAAACTTCTTTTTATTTTAGTGAACTGTGGATCATTAAGCTTATTCAGATCCAGATTGTCATCTTTGTGTGGCTTGTGTCCATCTCGAATAGTCTAGTTACTGTTCATTATGTGTTAACCGAAGCATCTTAAATTTGACTTATGTTTTAAACTTGTTTACTGGAAAAAAGGTAATTCTTAAACTGGGACATTTCATATTTTAGATCAATGCAAGTTTAAATTAGGACAAGTATTTATTATGATGTACGTCCGTTCGAGGACATCCGATATTTATAATGATGTACATTAACATATACAGGTGAAGCTTATTTTCTCTGTGTGTTTATTCTTTCGTATTTTATGTTTTGCTTTTGTTTCAGCTTGTTACATTTGTATTCTTTCATCATCGGATTACAGGTATCATCTGTCACAGATAAAACATTGGATGCCTTACAGAAAGCTAGAGATTCACTTGGGACGGAAAGTATTAAGTACTCTGCAGCAAGTGAATCTAATCCTGGGATTCCTCCATCTTCTTTCATGTCCTTCTCAAGACAGGTTAGGACTTAGGATACTGGGTCGATTCAACTTATGAATGTCAGTAAGTTGCAATTATGGGTGGCAAATGGGCGGGTCAGATTTACCGGCAAACATCTTTTCTAACATTATTAATTTTATAAATAGCTATTGTTTTTAAATACGATTGGTAATGCTACACAATTAGTATTGATTAATCTGATTATTCGAATAAAGTGATTTAGGATGTTGTACTCACTTGAATACAATGCGGTCGACTTTTAATCTATTTGGCTAATTCAAGCATTTTGTCCCTTTTTACATTTTTTTTCTATGCTTTATAAGTCTATCCATTTGACCAGTTGGAAATAAAAATCAACCAAGTCGATCCATTGTTAGGTTTATGCATAGAAATTTGCTACCTTTATGCAAAATCTTTCTTGCAAAATTAATGCCCACATCACTGAGGTATACAAAGGCCAATTCTACGAAACCATGCTCAATAAAAGACAGCCGTTATGGTTATTTACTATTTGAACTGTTATATCCTTTACAACTAGAGTTGAGGATGATTCTATGTTTTGTCATTGTTTGCTTTAACAGAACCCTCATACTGCTGGTTTTGTATTGGAGGACTTCGATTCAGTTTTTACAAACAAGTTTTACCATAGTCATTTAGACGACTTGTGTAAGTTGCTCAATTTTCTTATACATCGTCTTTCAGTCATCAATTTCTGGTGATATTCTTAGCATATCAGGCATCTCTCATTTCATTATTTCTTGGTGTAGCTAATATCAATTCTTCAGCCATAGTGGCAGCTGCTTCCCTTGTTGCTCGTACACTTTACATCCTTGCCAGCAATTCTAAGGATTTGAGTGCTTCATCATTAAATGCAGTTAAAGTCAACACCTCTCTGGTTGATGAACTTTTGGGTTGCTTACTAAGTTGTGAACCGGGTCTGTCATGTGATCTGGTGAAGCACTATATTTCTCCCTTCGCTACCTGCCCCAGCCATTATGTTGGTGTTATCCAAGGGGAGCCTTCTTCAGAGCCCTATCTTGATTATGTGGGTGATGTTTCTAGATTTGTATGGAATTTTATGGCTGATAAAACATCAACCCCTTTCAAGAATGTTAGTCCATGCTCTGAAAACTGCAGCAAGACAGGTGGAGTATGCATTAAACAAGAAATAGATGGGAAAGGAGTTTGTGTCATCTCCAAAACCAGGTATCTTACATTTTTTATGTGTCTTGAACAGAACTGGAAAATGGGCAGGTTGAGTAATGGGTCGAAACAGGTAGTTTTTTTACTGGCCGGTTTGTATTTTCTTGGAACACTTTGTCAAGCTTTTTTATTTGTTTTTTTTTTTTATATTTATATTTATATTCATATTTTGATTTTGATTTTTATATAAAATGATAAAAATGTTAAAAAAGGTTGTATTACTACAAAAATAATATTTTTTTCTTAATAAATTGATATATGAAGTTGAAGGCTCTAGAAGTACAGTTTCGGCTGTTTTGGCCCATTTGACCCATTTCCCAGCTAAGCTAGATTAATTTGTTATACCCGTTTGAGGTATAATTATTAGTATATCAATTGAAATTGCCACCTCTAGTCTGGAACTAAGTATACATGTCCGAAGCAAATATGGCATTTGGTGATTTTAAACTTTCTTCGATAAGTTGGTGTCTTGGTGACGGAATTGAAACTTACCTGTTCTCTAGGTACATGCCATCTTATTCCACTCGCTTGAAATACGAGTCTGAAACCTGGAGTGTGTTGCCTCCGAGTTCTTCAGATCCCATGGGGGCAGTGGATCCAATATGGACAGAAAGCAATTGGAATACAATTAGTTTGCGTGTTTTCTCAGTCCAGGGTGCTGCTTATGATCATTTCATTTTGGTGGCTGGTGTTGCTGTCACAGCTTTGTCATATCTTCTAATCATGATCGTTAAAGCTCTCATAGCAAAGGCTCTAAAGCAAGATTAATGTAAGTTACCTGAAACCTTTTCTTTTGGTGAAATATTAAACTGTTGATCTATGATCTCAATTCGAAATTGCCTGTGGGTAGTTTCTCAACAACTATACCTAGTGAAATTTTTGTAACCTGGATTTTGTTGCCGTAACTAGAGCAGTCATATTGAGTAGACTTAACCTTCTTTTTATATCTACTTGTACACAATTACACAGCAGGTTGCTGCTCAGAACATGAATGTAGGTACATCATTATGAATTTTTTACTTCACTTCGTGACCATGAAATCTGTTTTGATCTTCATTTTGCTGTCCTATTTATTCATGTACCAAATCGCAAGTGCTGGACATTTGCATCTTTATTTCTGATGAGCTCGATCATAGTATCACTTACTATTTTTAATTGCTTATTTGATTATTTGGGACGTGTCATAGATGTGCACAAAAACTAAACTATATGTAGTATTATGTTTTCCGAATATTTTAAAAATAAAAAATCATATGTCAATACACGAAATATACTGTTTTGTAAGTGGGAAGATCACTTTTTAACAATTTTTTTCTAAAAAAGTAACAAAATAATCTAAAATTAAATATATCATTGCAAACTTGATGGTCGGGTTGCAAGTGTCAGGTTTCGAGTTCTTAATGGACAGGTTGCGAGTTGTGGAGTCATTTGTTTAGTCTAGAGGTTAAAGTTTCACTAATTTTTTATTTATTTATTTATCTTGTTTTTTTTTTTTTTTTGATATTAAACATTATCCACATTTAATGCTAATCCTATAAAGCATCTCAAATGCTTCATATAATAGTATATCAATATAGAGAAGTTTTACTTAAAATTAAATGTCATATATTAGTTAGTCTCTAAGTTAAATTTTGATGGCATGTATTAATTAGTTTATGGTTTAATAATGTTTGTATTAATGAGAATTTAATAACTACGGGTATGTTAGTCATTTCTATAAATTTAAAAAAAAAATCTTAGTAATTGTATGTGTAAAATAGTCATTTCTATCTTAAAAAAAAAACAACTCAAATGCATTATATAATAGTATAGATATATAAATCATGCTCCTTTTTCACTAGAGTCATACACATAAAATTGCTACAAATATAGATCTGTTAACTCATGACTCAATTCGTTACTTGAATTTTTGTTAAAAGTGATTCGATTCGTGACTCGAAATTTTGATTTTTAACTCGCGTCTCGTGATTCGACTCGACTTGTACGAGTCACTATTTTACAAGAAATATACATATTCATATGTATATGTATATTATTGTTTAAGATTTTTGTTATTAATAGAAGTAAACATAGTGAAAGTCGATATTGAAGTCGTTGACTTACAATCAATACAAATACTTAATTTAGAATAGATTATAATAATTTCCTTTTCTATTTTGTCCTTTTGCTTTTTGTATAACATTACACTAAAAATTTGATTTTCAAACTTGTAAGAGTCGCACAAGACTCGGATGAATCACACACGACTCAATAGTCAATAAATAACTTGTAAGAATCAAAGTCATTTAAGAGTTGGAGGGTCCGAGTCACCTTATTTTTAAATTTTTGACTCAACTCGTAAGAGTCAATTCATAACTCATAGACTCTAATAACTATGGCTACCAATGGTATAAGTGTAGTGTTTCTTGTACGTAAAAACCACTGAATTCGAAAGGAAATCATGAAACGTATCATCAGTGGAGCCCAAAAGGAAACAAAATCCCAGTGTGGGTACGATCTTGTTCTTTTACCTAAAGAAAGAATGCATTTAATATATAATATTTAAAATAACCATGATTCTTTATGAGAGCATCATGCTTCATGACTTTTGTTTATGCGAACATCATGCTCCATTAGCTTGTTGAAAGTTGTTTACTTGTCATTTAATAAATCATATTTGGTCAAAGTACAAAAAAGTTTTCGTTGGTTATGGACTAAGTTAAGGTTGCAATTTGTTGGGGACTTACTATCATATAAACCTAATATTGGTAATTTTAAGACAAAACATATAATATTTTATATTCATGTCATTGACAAATAACAAGTACATATAATCCAATGAGGAAAATATTATATTTTAACCAATGGTTGGTTGGTTTATACAGGTTCAATAAAAGTAAGCAAATCTATAAAAAGCGATTGGAAGTATAACTTTTTGTTTAGATATATACCCAAGGAACATATACGTGGGGAAGGTCCAGAAAAAAGTTTTAAATTTAAAAAAAGGGAAGTAAATTTCAGCATTTGATTTCATTATAAATAAGTATATTTTATCATAGATGTATGTTAAGTTGTAATTTTGAGTAACTTTCATCACAAATGAATGTTAATGTTCTGGAAATGGAGGGCTGAGATTAACTTCCATACTTCCCTCTTGATCCCCACCTCACACACACGCTCGCACACACACACACACACACACACACACACACACACACATATATATATATATATATATATATAAAAGGGGAGATCTACAGGAAGCGTTATTTTTGGGGGAAGGGGAGGTAATAATATACTTTTCGGGTAATTAACATCGTTTTCAGCAAATATTAAAAAAATACCAATAAAACTAATCAAAACCAATGCTATAATTACTAATATTTATTCGTAAAATTTTTTTCCATAAACTATAACATTAATTGATGAATATTAAGGGGCATGGTTGACATTCATCCCGACTAAATGTTAACCAAAATGGATAGTATCGATTAAAAATCATGGATAAATATGTATTTAACTGATATTCATTGAAAAATTATTCATTAAGTGATGAACTCAATAACATTGAGTTAATCACTTAACATTCATCAATGGATGTTCTTTCAATGAATGTTAGTCAAATATGCGTTGTTGATAACATTCGTCAACTTTAGTTTCATTGTAGTAACATTCAGTCAGGATGAATGTTCAATTTTTATTTAATATTCATCAACATATGTTATAACTTACATAAAAAGTTCATCAAGAAAACTTAACATTTCATACTATATGATTAACATTTGTTAGATTTTTTTTTTTTTGAGATTTACCGAAAAGAATGTTAACTACCCTGAAAAGCATGTTATGCTTTCTCCCTTTCTCCCTAAGAATGTTATTGAGTTTATCGCTTACCATTCATTAATTGATGTTATTTCAACTAATGTTAGTCAAATAAACGATGTTGATAATATTCGTCAACTTTATTTTCATTTTGGTAACATTTAGTCATGATAAATGTTAACCATTTTTAATATAATATTCATCCATTGATGTTATACCTTACATGAGAAATTCATAAAAGAACCTTAACATTCATATTATCGATTCCGGTTAACATTTATTAAAAATAATTATTATTTTTGATATTTACCGAAGTAAATGTTAACTATTCCGAAAAGCATGTTGTTATTTCCTTCTTTCTTCATATTTAGAGCTTCTATTTAGATACTTCTTATATATATATATATATATATATACGCGAGGGTTCAAATAAAAAACATAAATGTCGTGAGAATGTAGGAATGGCTTTGAAATCAATTTTTAAATATCCAAAACACATTTTTCCTCAAAAAAATTTCAATGATTATTATTAAAATAATTTTTGCAAGCTATGATAAAAATTTTAATAAAAAATATTAACTTTTCTTTTTAAACTTTTTCTACGGTCGTTACTGTTGTGATTATTCAAGATAATCACAAAATATAACATAATAATCACATGTGATTATTCTCTAATATAATGTAATTATCATGTGTTCGAGATAATCACAAAATAGGGTTTTGATAATCACGTATTATTTATATGATTATCTAGTTATAAAATGTGATTATTATGAATAAAAAATTCAATAAAATTATAAAAAAAAAAAAATGTCGAAATTTTTTATATTTAAAAAATATTTTCTAAAAGTTATTTGAATAAAGAGCTACGAAGAAACTTTTATAAAATAACGTGTTTTGATTATTTAAAAATAATTTTGAAGTTATTTTTTACATTACTAAGATATTTAAATTTTTTATTTATATATAATATATATATATATATATATATAGAAAGTCATTTAGTTATGAAAAAGCGATTATCCCAAATGTTTGGGCAGTGGGACCTTAAAGAGATTCATGAAGTGGAATGTCTAATGTGTCACAGGTTCCTTGTGTTTTCTTCCTCCTTTTTATGCTAAAGAAGATTAAAGATTCAAGAAGGATTCTCATTTTTTATTTTCTAAAAATTCATGATATTTGATTCTTGTAATCTCTTCGTGTAATGTTTAGATGCTAATAATAGAGAAATGTATTTTTTAGAAAGTAACAAATTAAGGTTTTATCTAGAATTTATTATTTGAAAGGGTATTAAATTTTACCTGTTTTACTATTGTATGTAATAAGCTTAAAATTAATGTTATATACAGTCTAGTTTACAAAACGGTTTGTTGTATATATTCGATTACCTGCCGAGCAGGTAACTGATTTTCTTTTTAATTTTACATGTTTTTCTAACAAAAAATTCATGCAAGACCGCCACATCAGCAATTGTTGCCACGCTACGTCAACAATTCTTACCACTTATGATGTCTAATCATCGCCCCGTAAGGGTGACTAGTGCCACATCAACATAATACATACAATAGACATATTTACGTGTTAAAATACATATAATAATAATTTTCAAAGTTTGTCAGTTACAATAATAAAGCTTATAATGTTTAATACACTTTGAAACAATAAACTCTTATATATATGACCCTTATAAAGCATTTGCACTGTAAATTTAAAATTTTCAGATAATGTTAGTTTTATCCTCCTTAACTCAACTAATATATCGACTTTCTTAAATTCGTTACTCAAATCAATATAAATAGAAGATATAATATCCTTCACAAACATTCATTTATCACAAATAATAAGTCAAACTTATTTAATGACATTTTTTTTTTCAAACTATTATGTAAAAATTAAAGTTATTTTTCTACGACAACAATTTTTTTAAAACACATATTAAAGTTAACCTTGATATTAAACAAGACATCGGTACTTATAAAATTATCGTCTTTAAATAGTTAATCAGTATAAAGTTTAGGAATCTAAATTCTAATCATAACAAATTTATAAAACAATTGTCTTTAAATTGCTACTTGAAATGAAAGAGTAAAATTTTAATCCCTACAAATTTATATATAAAAAAACTAATTGAAAGAGTATGTTGCTTATTTTATTTATACATGACCATATTTTTTATTTGATTTTTATTTACTCTCACCACTTAACGTATGAATTATATGTTAAAAGTATTTTTATTTAGTTTTTCTTTTTACATTCATTTAGATATCCTTATAATATGAATAAAAATATTAGTATTTTTGTGAGATTTATATTCAAATAAGATACTAAATTATGTAATTTCAATGTAATATCAATTTACTCTCACCGTATTATGTTCGTACAGTTTCCAATTAAAGCTTACTAGCTTACTAACTTCATGATTCGTACTAATTTTCTACCTTTTATTTAAGGTGTGTTTGAATTGTGAGTTTTAAAATAAGGGTATAAGAATATGTATGATATAAAGTGTTTGATTAATTGGTTTGGTTTTGCAAGTTGAAAATCAAACCCATAAATTATGTATATGTCCCGCCCAGTGGGATGGATGGTTCCAAAAACCAGTTGCCATCCTCATACCGATAGTGAAACCAATTGATTGAATAAATAAATTAAACAAATAAATCTTTGAAAATAATTTATACATGTTTTATGTTTTTAATAGAATAGATACGTCAAATATTATAGGTACATCAAAACTTACTTTGCGATTGTGGCGAACCAATTACATGTATATTATTTAATTGGTTAAGCATGAAGTACGATAATAGTATGAAAAAAAATATAAACAACTAAATTAAAAGAAACTTTTTGTAATAACTTTATTTAAATTATGTCATATATATATTAATTTACATCTGACGAACACAATCCATCATATGTTATTTCGTCGCATTATGAGGATAATCTACTAGTTAGTAACAACATATGTTAATAATAATCAATTTTATACATTAAGAGTGATATGGTAATCGGCAAAACATCAATGATAATGACAATTAATTAGAAATTACAGCAAAATTATGTATGAAATTCATTATCATTGACAGCTCTTAAAAATATGATTATCATTTTCAATAATTCATATCGACTTGAAGATTTTAGTAAGTTTTACATAAAGATCTCAAGTCAAGTATTGCAGGTTAAGTCTCTTATTGATATTCTTTACTGGTGGTCTTAATGGACATCTAGTATACATGCTTTTGCATATGTGCTTAACATATATTGGTATACCAGTCATCTTTCAATAACTTGTAAGATACTAAAATTAAACACGTTAGATTAATAAAAGTATTTGTTAAGTATGAAAAGTAAGAAATATATGTAGTTATTGATTATATAGATGTAAAAATGATGAAAATCTCAAGATTTCGTTCCAATTCTATCACAAGAGCAAGTAAGCTGTTGGAGAGAAATTTCAAGATCAAATATGATGCTCGATGTAAATCACGAGCAAATTTGAATTAGAGTTGAATCCTAAGAGGAATTTCAGAATTTCGCTCTATGTAATGTATTTGAGCGAATTTACGAGAGTAAACTACATTTCAATGAAATCAAGTGACTGAACTTTATAGTTTCGCTGTTGACTATATTCGATAAATTTTTAGATTTGATCCAGAATTGAACACTGAGGGTAAGTATTCACGATTGTAGTAATTTTCTCTAATTTATTATAGCAACTACAATTAGATTGATTTATTACACATTCTTATTTTCTAATTGTGATAGGTTATCTAGCATTTGCCAACATACATGTCTTAAAAGTTTTCCTGTATCCGATCAATCAATCAAATATGTACAAAAAAAAACTTTGTTATTCGATTTATTTATGTGCTATATATAAAAATCATACGCAACACATAAACATAAGGGCTTAAATATAAAATATCCCATTGGCCATTGGTCATTGGTCATATCAATCCAATGTCAAAGATAATAGAGATATATATAACCAATCGGATAGAAACTAAAAAGCCTGCAGATAGATACCTCCATGACTCTTGCGACCATTTCTAATTTTGGCAAATACCGTCCAATGAGTGTAGTTATTATCAAGTGGCCATCAAAGAACACCAATGAGACACCACATTAATTTCTTTTAACTAGTAATTATGTATAAGATACTTTTTAAGTTTTAAATTAATATATATAAATATATAAAGTTGACACACTTTTGTAACATGATAAGACCGGTCACTATGACAAGCTTCGTTCTCCGTTTTTGACACAAGAACGGTCATTCTTGAAAGATCACCATTGGCAAGGATCCGTCTTTGTCTTCTGTTATTGGGTTTACGCTCTGGCAAAGACGAAGTGAGAACGTGAATGCGTGTGGCCAAATATATGCAACGTCTAATAAAAAAGAACTTTTTTATTTCAAACGTTCGAAATTATAAATACAAACATCCAAATTTAATCGAATATTTTTTTAAATTATTAACAACTTTTTCCAATCTCAAACACCCTATACATACATACAATTACCACTTTTTTTTCACACAAAATTCTCACCATCTGTACTTATTTCTATACACAATTTATATCAAACAATTACCACTTTTTTCACACACAATTCGCACAGTCTATACTTATTTTACACACAAGATATATCAAACACATACACTTAAAAATGCCAAAATATCACTACAACAAATCCCGATCACAATCGTATTATTTTTTCACCAACTTACTCAACAATCATATTCTAGATACAAATTAGTCACCGGAGAATTCATCTTTCGCACCCCAATCGAGCAATCCTTCCCCAAGTCACATTAACTTTGCACAATTCGCACCTCTAGCCAATCAGTTTTCATCCCCACTTGAAGACCCACGAACACGATACTGGCATCAACAATGGTATCATCAACCTCCACAACAATTCAGTCATTACCCACAAACACCATACTCACAAACACGATACCCACAAACACAATACCTACAATCATATTATCCACAAAAACCACTAAACATAAATCAATTTGAAAACGTCCACACACTACCACCCGATGTCAAAGCCATAG
This sequence comes from Logfia minima, assembly GCA_963921325.1. Classification (NCBI taxonomy): domain Eukaryota; kingdom Viridiplantae; phylum Streptophyta; class Magnoliopsida; order Asterales; family Asteraceae; genus Logfia; species Logfia minima. The sequence goes on from OY992768.1 coordinate 13,092,771, forward strand.
GTGAATCCGAATCAACTAGAAGGAAAAAGAAAGGAAAAGGTAAAAAATTGGCAAAACCAAGCGAACGATGAAAAGGTCAAAAAGTGTTGTGGACCGCATAAGAAAGTAAGATTTTGGCGGAATGGTGGGTCGACGCTTCTCAAAATGGAGTGACTGGAATTCACAATCAGTCATACCATAAAAATTCAACCGTTGCGTTGACACCAAACGTAATATTGATCAACTAACCTGCGAATGGTCAAAACTTCAACGAGACGTCATGCTTTTTCAAAGCGTCTACCAAAAGTACAAAGATGAGTGGCAAAGGGGTTTTGATGACGCATACATTATATTGGCGGCCCGTGAAGGATTAAGAGATCGAACAAAAAGGAACTTCGCTTATGAGTTAGCATTACATGTTTTACAAGATATCTCGAAGATCTTTTTTCCGGAAGGTGTGTTGAACAACAAACGACCCATGGAAGACGAAGACTACGATTCGATCGGTCCGATCAATCTTAACCCGAACTTGGACCATTTATTTGTTGACGACCTGATCCATCGTCCACCCGGTCGGGCTCAAAGTCGCAAAAGCCAAAAAGTTCGAGTTCGTCGGATGCTACTTCCTCACGTTATTTGACTGACGACGTCCACGCCCAACTCTTTAGAATCGCACAAATTCAACAACAAACAATGGAAGCATTAGTTGAGGCGTCTAAAGAAATTAATGTTTGAGGCGTTTCCAAAGTTTTCAATAACCCGATCAATCCTAACTTACCACCCGAAGAACAAGCGTTTCTCTACAAAATTCGGGAAGAAGTGAAACGAAAATATGTTAGGTCTAACGAACCTACGAACGAAGACACGGACGATGAATAATTGTATCCTTTTATTATTATTATTATTATCATGATTATTATTATTATTATTATTATTATTATTATTATGTTTTAAAAGTATAAATGTAATGGTATTAATAGTTAAAAAATGTCGTGGTGTTGAAAAGTGTAATTTTATTGTTATTATAGGTAAGATTTCGTCGTTTTTTAATTTTTCAGTCTTTATGATAATATGATATTAAAATGACAGTTAAATTTTTAATGATAAGATGCATTGTAGTGAGCGGTTTAAACTCACTAGTCACTATAACTAATCACTAATTAATACTATATTTGGAGGTATACCCTACATTTTGAAAGTATGAATCAGGATTTTCTTTTTTTCTTTTTCTGTCAAAATAGTTACTCTTCTACTTAGTTCTCTAATTCTTTATATCTGGCAAAATATTATCTCTAGCTAGCTACAAATGTGTTACACGTGTATTTAAACACGTAATATGTTTGTATATTCTTGTGACAAGACAGAGTGTATGTTGAGTATACATAAAAGAAAACAGATATTAGAAGGTCCCAATGTCAATTTAAGAATCTATTCTATGAATTATTATTAGATTCTTAAATCAAGGCCACAAAAAGCAAATTCTTGGGTAAGTTTGAATTATTGGAAACCAACTCTAGATCAATTATGATTTATACACCTCACAGTCCCAGACACAAAATGGATAAGAAAATAGCGTCATTTTTTTCCCCTAATAAGTATGTATTTGGAAAAAAAATAAAAATACATTTACCTTGTTGAGAAAGTAAGGTAATTTTATTGGTATTAAATATTTATCACTAATATAGACTTCTCATGTTATATTCTCTTTTCCAATTTGGAAGTCTTTGTTGGAATGTGATGTACTAAATATACTGCTAAGTTAGGAGCGAATTTACAGTGTTAAATTGATCTACTATTCTTTACATTTTTTACTTATTGTTAAGAAAATTTTTACATACATTAGATTTAATTTTTAATTTAATTAGATATTAAATACCTTTTATAGTAATAATATTTTGTCCCCCACAATGTAGATTCCTAGATCCACTACTATTACGAACATCTAATTATCCATGTAAATCAAACCCCATTTGATCCATCACTACATCTAAAAATACCCAATTAATTATACGTCTTCTCTAAATCAATTAACCGCTCAGTATATAATAATAGCTACGTTACATTACCATTAGAAAATTGTTGTCTACAAATATCGCGAAACCAGCTCCATCTTAAATACATTCGACACTAATATATTTTTGACTTAACGGTATTATCAATTAAGAAGTTATGAATTAAAATCTTATTTGAAACAATAAATATATAGTAACATTTGTGATAATTATACATAAAATATGTGTTAAATCGTAAGTTTTCAAAAAAAGTAATAATCTTGAAACAACTTTTCACTCGATCAACGGTCACTCACATTAAATAGATGTGAATGACCTTTTAATTTTCCAAATAGTATAGTATAATGAAAATAGTTTAAATTCTGTGCATTATCATCACTCACACCTCATCGTAGACTTTCGTTTCAACGGTTTAGTGTCTATATTTCCCTTTTTAGAGCCGGCGGTTTTCTGCATAGTTTTATAAACTTTTTCTTTTTAATTATATTCACCAAATCTAATGTATTAAGATAAAATTAATTAATTTAATTTAATATATAATATGATATGATGGGGCATGCAAGTTCGACATACGATTTTCTTTTGGGTATTCATTAATATTAATATGTGCCACGGACAACACGATAGGATAAAATAAATGAACTCAATACATACGAAAATTCAAAGATACATTTATACTTTCTGAAAAAAGGGTAAAAACGAGATCGAATTAATTAATGAACACCAAATGCCTACTATTACTTTTAAGAAAATGTCCACTGCTTCATATTATTTCTTTTCTGTAAAAAAAATCTCTCAATAACTTCTTTTTAAATTAATAATAGATTAACGAAATGTCAATTTTATTTTTATTCTTAAAATAAATTTGACTGAAAATTATTAAAGATTAAATGATTAAAAGTAATAAATAAAAATAAAATAACATTTTAATAATTTTATTTATTAATTTTTGTAAATAAACAATTTTTTAAAACAAATAAAAGTAATAATAATAAAAATAACATGGGACAACTAAAAGTTTCCAACTTGTCTCTCTTACCTAAATTCTATGAAGAATACTTTAATTCATTTTAAAAAAATAATTAAATAATAATTTATTTCTATTTTATTTAATTTGTGCTCCCAAAAACATGAAAAAAATGATAGAAAAAAGATGCTAACAAAACTTTCTCTTTTCTTTTCTTCTCTGTGTGAAAAGTGTTAAAATTGATAGTTTATTTGTAATTTACCCTCCGCTTTATTTTAATTCATTTTTTTATTATTATATAAAAAATTTGAGAATACAATATTAATATTTTAACAATGAAACAATCAGAAGAAATGACATGATGAACATTAATTGAATATCGCTAAATTTTAAAGATATATTATATAATTAGTAGAACGAATATTATGCTGTCATGCTACTAAGCTTAGATGACAAACACCTAAAAATCACCATTTTGGTGTAATTTTTTGTGAAATAAAATTTAGTTCGACTATTTTACAACATTTATTATGATTAATCACTTACTTGAAGTAATAAAATTTAAATTGTTCCGTATTTTACGTAAGTATTTCGCAAACATTTTCAAACAAGTGGCATCTTACTTTGAATACGATGTTATTTGTATATAAATAAATATAAAGAAAGTAATAAAGAAAATCTAAAGAAACAGTATTATTTTTCTAAGTTACTAAAAAATGAATTTTATTAAGTGACGACATTTTAATAGATGGGGTCAAACTTAACCTTTCATAATAGTATAAATAAACAATTGTTCATGTACGTAGTCCGGTAAGTGAATGGGCAAATGGTGATGGTTATTTATTCAAGCTAACCATATTCGATATACTTGTTTAGTCAACGGCACCCACGGGCCACAATAACAATATTTTAGAGGTATAAAAATAACGGTTATCTAAAATAAGAAAAATATATTTTATTGTGGATGCAACTAATTAATGCAATCTTAATGTTTAACAAATACAAGATCACTTCACCGTTACATTAAAAGTTGTAACATTGGTAATTAGAAAAAGATATAGGGGTAAATTATTGAATTGAACTATATATTTCTTTTTTATCTTATTTTTATTGTTTACTTTTTTATTTTTATACGTTCAGATAGAATTCTGATCTTGCATGAACTCTCTGTTTGTAGAAAAATACTTCCTCCGTTCCAAAATAATAGTCAAGTTTTGACTTTCTGAAGTCTTTGTTTTTCAACTTTAACATTAAATATGTTTGTCTGTGTTATATAATACTTGATGGATATACCAATGAAAAAAACATTTAAAATTCAATTCATTCATATATTTTGCATCAAGTTTATATAACACAAACAAAAATATTTAAGGTCAAAGTTGAAAAAGAAAAATTTTAGAAAGTTAAAACTGAACTATTATTTTAGAACGGAATGAGTAACTGATTGAAGTTTTTAGATAGCTCTACTTTTGACTATGATAATTATTAATGTTTGAAATTTATAAATTTTATGTCAAATTAAATAGTCTTATTTGTTTTAACTGAATGACAAATATGGCATTTTGATAAGTTGTTTTCCTTTTTTTTTTTTTTTTTCTGGGAACCGTAAGAGTGGGGGCAGAAAGTATGATTTTTTTTTTTTTGAAATTAAGTCATTAATTAACCTTTTAAAAACAAACAAATATACAAATATATAGATTAGTAATGGGGCCGATCAAAAGTGAACCATTTATTTGGCGATAATCAGATAATTTCTCAAATCACACTAAATATTTAGTGATAAATATTAGTATATAGAGTTTAATCATCGATGAATATTATTAACCAAAGAAAAAGAACCCTTATAAATTACACTAAATATTCATTTGTGAATATTGATTTACCAATATTTGTCGATGATTATACTCTATATATTAATATTTATCACTGAATATTCATTGTAATTTAAGAGGTTCTGGTTCCCTACAAACATATGGTTTACTCTTGATTCAACTTCGATCAGTAATAATGTAACAAAAATAGAAATCGATTCGTAAGCATGATTAAGATGTCAAAGTGTCAAACCTACCTTTATTATTAAGATAGAGGATGAGAATAAGTAAGGAATTAATTAAGTCTATTCCGATATCAAGTTGTGACTTGCGATGTCACTCCAAACATGACAAATAATCGTAGAAATTTTGTGCTAAAGTGGAAAAAACAAAAAAGAAAAGAAAAAACAAGTGATGTTCATGAAACGACGAATGTTATTTACCAAGATGTTTTTCAAAGTCAGAACGTACTGTAACAAAAGTTGTTCGTCAATCACCTCAATTTTCTAGAAGTTAATTTTGTGTGGTATTAATAATTCATAATAATCATACAAATTAATCGTAATAAGTCAACGCAACGTATGAAATCAACGAAAGGCTGGGTAAGATATAGAACTCATTAAATGACTACAGGTTATGAGAATCATATATATCATATTACGTCATGTTATGAACCTACTAATTGATCATAGTATTAAATTGTGAATTAACTGAATAAGAAGAACAGAGTAATGCTATTTATCCTTATATGAATTTAATTGTATGTTAGTACATGTTAGAGTAGATATATGTTTATCATCTTGGTAGCATCTGTGCATATGTGACACAAAGTATAGATGAATCTATGAACGATTAAACTTTTAATTTCGGACACTTTAGCTATAAAGCAGGGTGGTATCAGAAAAACAATATTCATATGAGGGTAAATTTTAACGTTTTATGCGGTGTTGTCTCGTGACTTAAGAGTTTGTTTTTTTAGCTCAAAATGAAGAAAAGAAAAAATTGTAACCTTAGTATGAATAAAATCTGAGCGCTAAACAAATTTTGATTGGTTTTCATCTTAATCGAAATTTTAAATATCAACTCTTATTTATCTTGAGACTTATTACTAGAAATCTGAGATTTTAGTGCCACAAACATATATATGAAAGTAAATTTTTTAAATTTATAAAATAACTGTTTTGTCAAAATCAAAATTCTAAGACTAATCCTAATCTTAACCGTGTTACTTTCGTGTCAGTTGTGTTACATCAGCGTCACATTAGCACCTTCAAATTGACACAAAACTGATACACAACTGACACACCTGCCAACCCTGGATGTGTCACTTTGACTTCTGAGCCCCACACATATTTAAAAATCCGATTGATAGTAGCATACGACGTTCTTCAAATAATTATAGTTTGTTTTCTTGTATGCCCATGGGTATATAGTTTTGGAGAAAATTTCAAGCTTTCAACACTATTTTTTGCTTGATAGCCTCCTTAATAGTTTGCAACGTTTCTTGTTGCATTCTTGCGGATGCCAAAACTGTCACCTGGGTCTCATCACTCAAATGTTTGACAAAGTTGCATCCGATTAACCCGAACTTCTTTGACTTTTCCGACTTGAGGTACGACCGGGTGGACGACGAATCGGTTTGTCCTAGAATAACCTTTGCATATTGGTCGTAAGCAGGTCGGTTTAATTGGTTCTTGGTCTTCCCGGTTTATTTATTTCTTGTTGACGACGCCGAAATCATCATAGAACTTCAGGACATGTTTTAGTATGAGCCACGCTTGCTTGTAAATGAAGTTTCGACCAGTTTGTTGCTTGAAGTGTTCATAAGTCGCCCTCAAAACGTCTTCGTCTCGGTTTTTGCTTGCACGTGGCTCGTTATATCTTTTGAAGATGTCCGTGAATATCTTGATGTCTCTGCGAATCTTGTTCAACTAACGAATTAAATGCCCTTTATATTTGCAAATTTCCTTGCACACAATTTCGAGAAGCGTCGACCCATCGTTCGGTCAATATTCTACATTTGTTGTCAATCTATTTTACTTGTTTTCTTTTTCTTTTTCGATTAGTTTGGACCTCGTCTCCGCCTTCATCTTGCTGGGATTTGTGTGGTGGTGTTTGTATATTTTGGAATTGATGTTGGCTAAGTAGTGTTTGTTGGTATTGTGAAAACTGTTGATTTTGGTATTATGAGAATTCTTGGTGTTGATATTGTGAGAATTGTTGATTTTGGTATTTGTATTGTGGGTGTTGGAGGTTTTCGTATTGCTGGTGTTGTTGGTTTCGTTATTATGTAAAACCGAAGTTAGTTTGTGAATTACTTGATTGACCTGCCGAAGACGAATAAGCCGGTGAATTTGGATATGAGATATCCATGTTGAGTAAATTTTGAATTTTTTTTCGGATATCAATTGGAAATTGTTGTGGTGTTGTTCAGGCATTTTTGTGAATAATGTAGTTAAATGTAGAAAGGATGAAAGTGTGTAAATTATATAAAAATAGTTGGGTGTAATAATTTAGTTGAATGAAGAAAAGATGAAAAATGTGTGAATTATATAGAATAATTTGGTGGAATAATATAGTTGAACATAAAAGATGATGAAAAATGTGTGAATATAATAAAAAGATAATGAAAAGGGTGTGTGTGAATTGAAGTTTAGTTGTATTTGTATTTATAGTGTGTTTGGGGTAAGATAAAGAGGTTATAAAAATATATATATTTTTTGAAAAAACAGATATATATCCGTTTGTTAACGGATATAATTTTCTTTTTAATTGTTCCAAAGGTAAAAAAATAAAAAATAAGAAAATATTAAACTCGCGGGCCCCACGCAAACTGACACGCCCCTCCCTTGTGTCGTGAAACCGGCTTAATCTCTCCGACGCGGTCAACTGATATGATAGTGTCAACGCTGTCGATTGACTGACGCTTGTCGATTTTCAAACTAACGGGTGTGTTTGTTGTGGTCTAGTAATTTTCTTTGCATTGTATGTCGAAGTTTAGTCTTTTCATATTCCTAGTTCAATGTTGCCTTTCATCGTTTTATTTTAACATAAAGAGAAAATGAGAAGACGATACATAACGTATTTTAGGTCATGTGCATTAAGTGTGCATGCTTTTTTGTGTACAAAATTAATAAATTGTTACACATATTTATTCAACTATAAAATTTCTTTTACTTGAATTCCATTATACTTGAGATTTATATTTTGGTAAGTGAAAGCATTGATATAAACTTGAAGTAAATGAGAAGGAAAATAACAAAATGAAAACGTAACACACAAAAAAAAAATATCTTGTAATTTAAAAATAACAAGTATCGTAGTACATATCATACGAACAAAAGATTTTCACTTTCACATTCCCATTTAATCTTACAAAAGCTCTCCAAGTTGGTTTAAAGAAAACATTAGTCGGGACTTTTGAATTCAAAATCTAAGGTACATTATGTTGTAATTGATTTCTCTAACTTTTCGTTAAAGTTGTATTTTTTATATAAAGTTTGCCGTTCAATAAAAAAGTTGGCTTAAACTTAACATAAAAATAACTACACTTGATCTAAATTGTGATTAAACGTCCAACTGTTGTTTAAACATTTCCACATATGATCCAAATTTTCAGCATGATCACCGTCGTTCGTATCAATAACATCATTTGCAAAATGAACATCAATAAGTCGTGTAGAAGGTAGCGAAACAGGGATTAGATGAATACTTCATGTTAAAAAATAAAAAATAAATAAATAAATCGTGATTGATAACAATTCGACCACATACTTAATTAGATGATATGGATTGACCTCTAAACTTTGCTATACTTGACTCACTATTAATGCTTCCAATTACAGGATAGTAGTTTCTTCAAAGTACTTCTAATCCATTCTTTCACAGTATGACATTTCAGAAGTATTGTATGGTGTGAAGAACAAGCTTAAGGATTTATAGCGAGTCGATATCACCTCTAGTTTAATACATAAGAAATCAAACAAATTAAATAGAGAGATCACTTTCATTGAATCTAACCAACAGACTATTAATATTCATTTATAAGACCACAACAACCTAATCACCCACTTGATACAACTTGTTTACTTCACTCTTCACCTACTACCACTAATATCTCACATTTTACTATTACACACAGTTAACAAACTGCTTAAGCTTCTTCAAAAATAAAAACAAAATATAATAATCAATAAAAATTTTTTGCTTAAGCCTTTATTTATGTATTCAAAATTAATGTAAGCTATTTGGCATGATAATTGACGATATAAATGTTCCACCGTCACCATTTTAGTAATAATACCAAATGGCATATTGCGTAACAATATTTGTAAAGCTTATCCATTAAAAAGTTGTGAGTTTAAACTTCGTATGAAGTATGTAAATATATGTAGAATATAAATACATTATGCGACGTATGTAGTACTGACAATTTTTACCCAAACACTCAAAATTAGGTGAAGTTGGTTATTTCTTTCATAAAGTCTGGTTATTTTAGGTGACATAAATTGTTCATTCGGATTGAAATGAGCAAGTTTCAAACAATTTATGTACTCTAATGAGTATTTAATTTGTAATAATTTATTTTATTTTTATGACTTAAATTTATAACTTCCCAATAATATATGTATAAATAAAAGATTCATAAGGAAATTAAAAGATGTATTACTTGTTTGAGATATTTTGTCAATTAAAACATTTTTTGACTAAATTTTAAAAAAAGTCTGTTTTAACCCGTGCCAGCTATGAACCATACCCGACCTGTACCCGTTATAAAACGAGACCATTTTAACATGTAAATCGTACCGTCCTATCCGTCCGTTTTACCACCTATAGGCATATGTTAGTTGTAGGATTTTTATTCAAAGAAAAAAAGTAATAATAAATAATAATTATTATTAATATTTATAAATAATAATTAATATTAATAATTAATTTAATGATAAGTAGTAAAAGAAAACCAATTAAAGTATGATAAACGTCAAGTCTTGATGATAAATTTTAGGAAAATAGTACTCCGTATTGACTTGATAAAAAAGAGTTAGAAAGATTTAAATTTAATGTGTACTCCGCCATTACTCGAAGTGGTTGGTAATGTTAATTATACGGGTTGAGTTCAAATAAGAATGTAAATTTTAATGAAAATGAAATAATAAATTTTAGTTATCTATTTAGCAAAATCAATTTTTCTCGCAAGTTAAATATCTCACAAACGGCTAATTAAAAATTATAAAAATTGCACCATAAAAATCAGCATTTTTTTCTCTACGATTAGACATCCCTCATGATATAGTTTCGACAAAATTCTTTCTTTTTTGTGGGGTTGAAAACCGGTAACACGTGTGTTATGGAAACTAACACATGTGTTACTAGCGACTAATGCATGTGTTAGTTGCTACCAGTTTTCAAAACCCACTAGAAAATAATAAAAAAAAAACGTTCATCGAAAGTATACCTTGTGAGATGAATAATCGAAGAGAAAAAAATGTTGATTTTTATGATGCAATTTTTATATTTTTTTGAATAGCAGTTTGTGAGATACTCAATTTTTAAAAATGTTAAAAGTATTATTATCTTGATAAAATGAATGGTTGAGAATCCTCCATTCTTACAAAAAATTCCATTCTCATTTGAATTTAATTTTATTCAAAAACATGTTTAATTCTTAGTTTAAAATTATAAACTATACTAATTTTTCCCCAATATTTTAATCAATTTATATATATTTTTTGAGTGTTAAACATGTTATCTGCGTCATGTTTTATTATCCTTTATATCTATATATATATATATATTAAAGGAGAATAAAAAGTTGTTTTAAATTTTACCACATAGACAAAATGACACGTGGCGGCTTCTCATAATTTAAAAATAAATAATTGTTTAAATTTAAAAGATAAATTAAAAAATTTAGATAAAATTTGATAATATTTGAATAAATAATAATTAATTAAAAAATTTATGAATCCTACTCAAACACTAATTGAAAAATAATATTAAATTATTAAACCTTTAAAAATTATAAATATAAAAATTGTTTAACTGAAATAGTCATATGATTTAAATTTAGTATATATATATATCAATATCAATTATCAATTAATATGATTTAGTGTTGGTGGACGAATAGTTTTCTGAGTAAAGTATAAAGCAAATAAATATATTAATATATTAAATATATTTGAATGAAAATAAGAAAAACATGGAATATTAAATTTGAGGAATCTTGCAAAGTAAACTCCACCTAATATTCGGAGAAAAAATGGGATTTTGAAGATTCAATACTCCGTATGAATTCATGACACGTGGCAGTTACACAAATGGATGTCAAACGGCGAGTTACAAACTTTCACACACACCATATCATCCGTACTTAACGGGCTAACAATCCTTGAAAGGTTGACCACTGGAAACAAGATGTGATCCGTACTTTATGCATCGAGAACTGTACATGTTTCTCTAGGTTTTCAAAAAAAAAAAAATTAATTTTTAGTTTTTATTATTATCATTACCATTAATTAATTATTCTTTTATGAAACGGGGTTAGTACGCTTTTCCATTGGTTTAATTAGTTACACTTTGTATCTTGATATCACTTCGAATTCTAAACCTTTGATAAAATATCTCTTTAAAACTTAAATTTTTAGTTTTTTACTTGAGCAATAGCGAAATCACTATAACAATAAAGGTAGCATGTGTTATTAATAAAAAAATTCACGTAATATAAAAGTTTTATAAAATAATTATTTTACTATAAGTGTAATTAATAAATTTATTATGTGATACTAATAAAATTCTTTAAATACAATTAATTTCTTAAAAAATTATAAATGAAAATATGTCTCTTTTATTTGATAAAATTAATTGAGACTAATATATGTTTTAATCCTAGCTCCTACAATGTAATAATTGTCATATATACATAATTAGATTTAAACCGTGTGATGCACGGTAATTTAAATTAAGCAATTTTTATAGGTTTGATAGCTTAATATAATTTTTAAATTAGTGTTTGAGTAGGATTCATAGATTTTTTAATTAATTATTATTATATTTAAATATTATCTAATTCTATCTAAATTTATTTTTTAGTTTATCTTTCAAATTTATATAATTATAATTATTTATTTTAAAATTATGAGAAGCCGTCAAGTGTCATTTTGTCTATATGGCAAAATATGGAGCAACATTTTATTCTCCTTTAGTATATATATCTATACTATTATATAATACATTTCAATGTTTTTTTTTTTAAAATAGATTTTACTATTTTACCCTTATAATTACTAAGAGCATTTTTAAAAATCTATAGAAATGACTAGCATGCCCCTACATTTATTAAATTATCATTAATACAAATATTATTAAACAATAAACTAATTAATATGTGACATTTAATTATCATTAATACAAGTATTATTAAACTATAAACTAATTAATATGTGACATTTAATTATCATTAATATAAGCATTATTAAACCATAAACTAATTAACATATGACAATTAATTTTAACTTAAACTTCTCTATATCTATACTATTATATAATACATTTGAGATATATTTTTTAAGATATAAATGACTACATATGAGAAATTCTGAAAAAGACATAACTTTTGAACTGTTAGTAGTTACGGGACATGTCATTTATGGACGAAATGATTGGGATGAGATGAAAGCATTTAATCAAGATTGGGACGAGTAATTCAAATTTTTCATCAAGTTTTAGGATTACAATGTAACGTACATAATGCTTAATATCATAATACAAAAAAATAAACCAAAAATAAAAAATCAAATAGACTCAACAAACGACTCCACAACTCGCAAACTGTCCATTAAGAACCCGAAACCCGGCACTCACAACTAGCAACCCAACAATCGCGTTTGCAATGACATCATATGATTTAATTTTGAGTTATTTTGTTACAAGTTTTTTTGAAAAATTGTTAAAAAAAAGATTTTTCTCATTTACAAAACAGTATAGTTCGTGTATTGTCATATGGTTTTGGATTTTTAAAATATTTCAAAACACACAATACTATACATCGAATGAATTGGAAGCTAATAAATTGTTTCCGCTGCATTGCACGGGTATTCTGCTAGTAGATATAGATATATTGATTCTGAGAATGACACATAATCCTGACATCTTTAATTATGTCTTTTAATCATATAAATGTTTTATTCTTGATTTTTTATATCTTAACAATATGTATTACAATTTTAACCTTCAAAATAAACATCTCAAACATATTCAAACTTCTTTATTTTTTTATCTTAATCTCTATCTTAACTATTATGTAAAAATAACTTTAATCCTTAGAAAAACTCATTATCTTTTTATGAGATGTCATGTGTACTAAATCTAATATTATTTTTCATTTATAATCTATATTATTTTTCAATATCATTATTATATAATATGTAATTTTCAGATAAGATATGTAATTTTAACATTACATGAATTAAGTAATGTTAAAACTAAAAGAAGTAAAAGTATTTATAGTTTCAGCACTAACTTTTATCACATGTGCATAATTGATAAACACGTCATTTAAGTAATTTTTTTTCTTATACACATATAAAAAATATTGACGTTCATACCCTTTTGATATCATTTTTAGAGGTGAGATTATTAAAGTATGAGTTTTTTTTAGGGAAATTGTCCGTTTTTGTCCCTGTGGTAGTCGCGTTTTGACACTTTTATCCTTTTTCGAGTTTGCTCAATCTTTTTGTCCTACATGTTGTAATTTTCACCAGATTAGTCCAATTTTCTAACTTTCGTTAACTTTTTATAAAATGACCAAAGTACCCTCATCTTCTTCCCAAATCCTACTTGCCTCTTCCCTTTGCTTTCAAACCCTAACCATAATTTCATTACCAAATCAAAATCATTCATTTTTAAAACCCTTAGAACCTGCAACTCTAAAATAAAAATAAAAATCAAAATCAAAACAAAATAAATCCCAAACACAAATCGAAATTAAAATTTAAAACACAAATTGAAATCAAAATTAAAAACACAAATTGAAATTAAAATTAAAACCACAAAAGCGATTTCCTTTCTTTCTGGAATTTTCGAAATCAAACACAAACATATACAAAATAAATCCCAAACTCTAAAACAATCACCTGCAAACATTCATACTTTCAATTTCAAATCACAAACCACAAATTGGGGATCAGACAGTGTTAACCTAATCTTACCAAATTTCCGGCCAAACATATACATAAACAGATCGCGTTTTCCAAAAACCCCAATTTCAACAACAATTTGAAGGTCTAAAGGTGGGTTTGGATTAATCGTTGCCGGAGATGGTGGAGAGCGGCATGCCGGAGGTCAATAGCTCTACCACCAACGGATCCGGTTGCTTTCCACAACACTACCAACAACAGCAGATCCGTTTGAACAAGATGATCGGAAATCCTATCCTTGTTGCCGGAATTTTGAACAAGATGATCGGAAACCACTCACCATTCTTTCCAGGAAGACTGAGATTGAGAAGAAGGTATCTTCATCGAAACACCACGTGCGACCCGCCAGATCTGGAACTTTCGCAACAAGGTTTAATGCAAAAACTGGATTTGAAATCTTAAACCTGATCTGAAAAACGCGATAAGAAATCTTAAATGGGATATGTTGGTGGTGGAGTTATTTAACACCTGCAATACAACTTCAAAACAGATCTGGTAGTGACGATACAATGATTATCACTCAAAATTGATTTTTGATTTGAAGGAATTAATGATGAACGAAATTAGGGTTTGATATTGATATTATTTTATCTTGATATTATTTGATAATGAAGATTTGTAAATAGGGAAATGGTTAAGTGTTATGTTCGATGGATTTGTAAACAGGGAAGTGGGTGGAGTGTGAGAATTTAAAATTAGGGTTTGATATTGATATTATTTGATAATGAGAGTTAGGTGGGTTAAGTCTTAGGATTTTGATTTGTGTTTTGATTTGGGTTTGTGTTTGGGTTAGCAGGTAGTTGAAATTAGGGTTAGGGTTTGGAAGCAAAGGGAAAAGCAAAGAAGAAGAGATGAAAGGAAGGGTATTTTGGTCATTTTACAAAAAGTTAACGAAAAACTTAACGAAAGTTAAAAAATTGGACTAATCTGGTGAAAATTACAACATGTGGGACAAAAAGATTGAGCAAACTTGAAAAAGGATAAAAGTGTCAAAACGCGACTATCACAAGGACAAAAACGGACAATTTCCCTTTTTTTAAAGTATGAAAGTACCAATAGAAATGCGCCACGTGGTAAAAACTCAATTTCCCCCACTTTTTTAAAAATTAAATATCTCAAAAACCGTTAGTCAAAAAATTATAAAAATTGCACCATAAAAATCAGCGTTTTCTCCTCTTCGATTTAAGATCCCACAAGGCATACTTTCAACGAATTTTTTTTTTCATTTTTTGTGGGTTAACACATGTGTTATGATGGATTAACAAAAGTGTTACCCGCGGTTATCACATGTGTTACAATCGATAGTCGATGCTAACACATGTGTTAGTCGCCCGTAACACATGTGTTACAAATTTTCAAAACCCACCAAAAAATGAAAAAAAAAATTTCTTCGAAAGTATACCTTGTGGAATCTTAAATCGAAGAGGAGAAAACGCTGATTTTTATGGTGCAATTTTTTATAATTTTTTGACTAACAGTTTTTGAGATATTTAATTTTTAAGAATATAGGAGTTTTGTTATATTGATCAAGATCAACTGTTGAGTTTTATACTTTCATACTTTTAAAAATTATCATACTTTAATCAACTTTCCTCATCATTCTTATTTTCATTTTATTACTATCACTTAATTCTTTTGTAAATATAGACTATCATACCTTTTGATATCATTCTCATTTTCATTTAATTACTATTACTTGATTACTTGATTCTTTTTCTCTTATACAAAATCAACTCTAAAGATAGTTATAAAAGAAATTGTGGCGAATATTTTTAGACAAAGACTTGATCAAATTCTATGAACATATTGATTGATAGATCCATTACATGTAAGTATACTTTAACTGTGATACACATTAAAAATTTATAGCGTGTATTACATATTTTTTTAAAAACTTTTTATCGCATATTAAAGAATATAAAATTATAATAATTTTGATATAATTTTTTTATTCAAAAACTTAGTTAATTTTAAAATTAAAAATAAAAATGTTCAATCATATCATTATTATCATAAGAAACTATATTATTTGGACATTTCTCTATAATTATAATATTCAATTTCAAACGATAAAAATGGTTCGTTTGCTTTAGCAACAAGAATTATAAAAATTTATAGTGATTAAGTAAATTTTTAATAATTGCACATTACAACGTTTATTAGGCATTAAGATTTATAATTCCTTGTGTTCAAGCATTATAGGATTTGTTTTGCATGTAAATATATAATCCTAAAATGAAGATCATATAATAATAGATTTACAATAAAATCAATGATATTTCTAATATTCTTTTGATAGTTTGGTCGTAGAAAGATGGCATTTGATATTCTCATTTTGAAACTTTTGATTTCTAGATGAAAAGAATACGGACTAGTTCAATACGTCAAAAAATCAACCTTTATAGTATGAAACAAATATGCACAAATAGTAAACGATTTCATATGGAAGTGCATTTTCGGTAAGAATTGACATTTCTTATTTTCTTTTTTATTTAATGTAAAATTCAACCTAATTAATAATTACTAGTCGGGTTATTGCGCAGTTATTGTGCAATACAGCAGTTATGAATAAAAAATATGATAATGATTGATAATGATAGTCATTTTAAAGATAATAATTGTAAAGTTTTGTTTCAATTTCATTTTTATTTTATGTTGTCATAATAATTGTATTTTAATTATTTTATATTTTATATATTATATTTTAAATAAAAATAATTATGAGGTGTATAAACTAAAAGGAAACAATTAAATATAAATTGATTTAATTTTTAGTTTCCATATTTATATATTATTAAAAAGAATATAAATATAATTTCTGATACTTCAATTTTTAAACATTAAAAGTTATAACTAAATTTTCTATAACGATTTAAAATATTTCAAATTCAGACCCCTAGGATGAATTATCCCATTCTGGCCATTAATAATAATCCGTATATGTTAGTAATTGTCATAGATTAATTATTATTCGATAGACTATCAAATTGATATTTATCTCTTCATACATCATCAAAGCCTCTCAAAGGTTAAGTTTTGCGTTTAAAATATTGCTATATAAAATGACTCGACAGGAGTATTTACTTAGTATATGGTTATAATTATAGTTATAGCTTTGAAGAGCGAGTTAAAAAAAAAAAGCAAAGAATGATAAAATTAATAGAATTTTTTTATTTTATTATAAAACTAATTTTCACTTTAACTTTTAAAATTAGATATCTCACAAACTGTATGTCAATAAATTATAAAAATTACATATTCAAAATCAACATTTTTGTATATTTAATTAAGAATCACCACAAATTATACTTCTAACGAATTTTTTTTTTTTGGCAGGTCTTAAAAAAATATAATCACATGTGAATTACGATACAAAGTTAAAATTTGTATACGATTATCTATAACCCTTATTAAGAATTTAACACTCTCTTTCTTAATCCTTAAAAAAGGATATCAGATTTTACCATTTTAACCTTTCCACTTATCCCTTCACTTATTAATTATATATATCATTCAATTAATATTATATTTCACATAATACATTTCAATATCTTCTTTCTTCTTTTATATCACAATATTGAATTTACAATTAAAATAATTTAAACTATTATAAAATTCATTTTCATTAAAGAATTATCAATTATTATTGCATTCAGATACCATTAAACATTTGTCTCTCAATATCAACATGTGAAATCTTCACCCGGTGCTATGCGCGGGATTCGACGCTAGTTTATTCATGATATACTTTAATTAACACGTGATTACAACTTAATATTTATTCACATGAATATTATAAATAAAATTTTAAAAATTATGTTTTCGTTTTCAGTAAAAATCACATGTGATTGCTAGTTTGAAATTTAATCATATATGATTGACATATAATCACATATGATTTGGTATATAATCACATGTGATTTTCAATTAAAAATTGATCTTTGATGATTAACTTACCGATATACGATAATCATATGTGATTGGAGATATAATCGCGTATGATTATTATTTATTGTTTAAATCACATGTAATTTAATATTTGGAACTTTTAAAACCCATTAAAAAAATGCATCGAAAGTATATCATGTGATATCTCTAATTAAAGATAAAATGATGTTGATTCTAGTGGTGTATTTTTTATAATTTATTGAAGTACGGTTTGTGAGATATTTAAATTCTAAAAAAAATGTGAAAATAAGTATTTGAAATGAAGCAATCCTATTGATTCTTCTATTTTTTAATTTTTTAGCATTTTTATTTCAACTTTTTCCATAATTATGGTTATATTTGACGCATTTTAATATATTACTAAGAATTAAGTTACAGTATATAAAATAAATAAATTAAGCAAGTTGTGACGACTGTTAAATAATTGTTTGAAATATGGTGTATAAAACTACCTAGATACCCTCTTGAGTAACAACAGTATTACTTTTCTTATTTTAATTTTTATTTATATTATATTTATGTATTTTTTAGTATTTTTTCGGTTTCACCTAATTTTTCCAATGTGTTGCGACGTGGAAATAAATATTTTATATTATTTGTTTGAAATTGAAATATAAAAACTATCTAGATGCTTTATTGACTAACTCTTCTTTTTCCTATTTTGACTTTTATTTATGTATGTACCTCTTTCACGAGTAATATTTTACATTTTTTAGTTTCACCGATGTGTTAGCACAAATTTAGATGTGCAAATAGACTCCATTGAGTAGTAGAATATATATATATATATATATATGTGCATATATATAGCTCTTCAACATATGCTCTTGACGAGCTCAATGAATTTCTCCAAACCTCGTAAGGAAAGGCTGTGTGTCGTCTAGTGCCTCTAACGAAATTGCAATCGTTCTTGCTACATTTACCAGTAACTAAAAATGATGATTGGTGAAACTTTAATAAATAAATAATACTGCGAGATTGTTTGAGATTACTTATTTAAGTATTTATTTTTTTATTTTTACTAATAAATAAGTAAAAACAAACACTCTTCTTAAGACCGATTATCTGTTATTTTTTAATAAAAAGTTACTTAAAAATAAACACGCGTACTTAAAACGAACCGTTAAAGGCAGTGTGTAACAAATATTTTTATATATAACTCATGTAGTACCGTATATTCACTTATATTTAATTTAAATACTTACCAAAACTGATTGAGCTAGTTTGAAGGGAACATTTAGGAATCCACAACGTCACTTTATTCTATTTTTTAAATTTAATTCAAAATTATAAATAATTGACACCAACAATGCACCCGAATTTTAAATAGAATTGATTGATTTATTCAAAGTTTATTTTGGAGATAATAAATATAAATAATAATAAAATAATAACAACTAATTTTTTTTAAAGAGACTGCTGCCACTATAAAAGGCCAACAATGCCATCTCCTTAATTCACATAAATCAAAGTTCTAAGAGTTCAGAAAGAGTGCATTATTTTTGTTTCTCATAATAATAACAATGGCTCTCCTCAATGATTTAATCAATCTCAACCTCACAGATTCCACCAAGAAAATTATAGCAGAATATATTTGGTTAGTTTCTTTATATATCATCTGGCTTTTGATCATAACATTTGACTTTTTCATGCGTTCCAAATCAAGATTCTTGAATCCCTTGTTCTACGCCATGATTCATGAATCTTTTTTAATTTATTTTTTTCTTCATGGATTTTAGTAATTTGGGTTTATTTGACTTATGGATGTTAATTAGTGGTTCTGTTGATAGTAGCTAGATCTTTATCTATGTGTATGTGTTCGTTAGTCAAACATGATCTTCATGGTTTTGGTTGATCATAACAAAAAGTCAACGATTGAAAATATGTTACATACTATATGCATGGTAAGAATTTATACAATAAGGATCATGGTGCTCAGGGATTTCGATTTTTCTTGCTTGATCATATAGATCATTGTAAAAGTTGACTTTATGGTCAACTATCAAAAAGAAGGCAAATTAGAAAAAATTTCTGATTCTTTTGGAGGTTTGTTTGAATTAGGTCCATTTATCTCAATCATGTTATGAATTCCCGTATCTTATTAATTAAAATCATCACACCATTATGATTTATCACCAATATTCTTTTAAATCATCTCTAAATTCAAGATCAGTTTATAGTATTTATTACATTAATTTATTTTGGGCTATTCATTCACATGAAAGTATGAAACAACCCTCAAGTTTTTATCTATTTATAGGAATTGTTTAATAATATTTTGTATACCTTAATATATACAGGATTGGGGGATCTGGCATGGACATCCGAAGCAAAGCAAGAGTAAGGACTTTAAATTTGCTCAAACTTCTTATTCTTTGTGTTTTGTTCATTAAATATGACTCTAATTTGATTTTATAATTTTCTTTAGACTCTTCCTGAGCCAGTGAGTGATCCCAAAAAGTTGCCTAAGTGGAACTATGATGGCTCGAGCACGGGTCAAGCCCCAGGCGAGGACAGTGAGGTCATCGTCTAGTAAGTACTCGTACCCTCCATTATTATAGTACAATTTATCAATAATTGGTTCATTTATCAATAACATTTATGATGTTGATGAATGAAACAGTCCTCAAGCTATTTTCAAGGATCCATTCAGGGGAGGAAACAACATCTTGGTACACTTTGAAACTTCTCAAATTCTTTATGTTTTGATTGTGACAAAAAAGATTGAAACTATTGTTACAAACTTCTTTGCCTTATTTATGATGCATTGTCGCTCGTGATCAGGGGAGCCAATATATATATATATATTAGATTTTCTATCAGATTAATATTTCGATTTTATATAAAGATGGTAACCCGTGATTCAAATTTCTTTGTTTTATATGAAAATAGGTGATCTGTGATGCTTACACACCTGCTGGCGAGCCAATTCCCACAAACAAGAGGCATGCTGCTGCCAAAATCTTCAGCAACCCTGAAGTAGAGAAGGAAGTCCCATGGTACGTTTACAATTTTGCATCTTCAGATATTCAATCCACATCCTAATTTCAATGCTTATATTTTTCGAGTTTATGTGATAGGTTTGGGCTAGAGCAAGAATATACATTGTTGCAAAAGGATATCAACTGGCCTTTGGGTTGGCCTCAAGGAGGCTTCCCTGGACCTCAAGTAACTAATCTCAAAACTGAATAAACTTCACACCTTTTTTTCTAAATTTTGTTTGAAACTTGTACTGACAAATGTGTTTGTTTTAATGCACTTTAGGGGCCATACTACTGTGGTATTGGTGCTGATAAGGCTTTTGGGCGCGATATAGTAGATGCCCACTACAAAGCTTGCCTTTATGCTGGTATTAATATCAGCGGCATTAACGGTGAAGTTATGCCCGGACAGGTAAATTTCTGTACACTTTAAAACTCTACCCGTTTCTGTTAAGAATTAATTTGAAACTTAATACTTATATTTTTATGCGATATGCAGTGGGAATTTCAAGTTGGACCAACAGTTGGTATTGCCTCTGGTGATGAATTGTGGGCTGCTCGTTACATACTTGAGGTAACTGGCGAATATCTTTATTATGAAGGATCGAATTTATGTTATTTTTTAAAGTTTTCTTGATGTTGAAAATACTGTTTCTTTTTGACAGAGGATTACTGAGATTGCTGGAGTCGTGGTCTCATTCGACCCAAAGCCTATTCCTGTGAGTTTTCATTTGAATTTTTTTCTTGAACTTGTACATGTAAAAACGAATGATACTAATTTTGAATGCGTGATGTTGAACAGGGAGATTGGAATGGTGCTGGAGCTCACACAAACTACAGGTATATTTTTGCAAATGTACCTTTGTAAAAGTCTTAAAATTACTGTTTCCAGAATCTTTATCTTACCCTTGACATGATATTTTCAGCACAAAATCCATGAGGGAAGACGGAGGATACGAGATCATCAAGAAAGCTATTGAAAAGTTGGGTAAGAGGCACAAGGAACACATTGCGGCTTATGGTGAAGGCAATGAACGTAGGCTCACCGGTAAACACGAGACTGCTGACATTAACACATTCAAATGGGTACGTTTCATTTCCATTCTATCATAATGTTACACCACTTCAAACTTAAGTCACAAAATATACACTGTACTAAGTTGATTATTATTTTGTAGGGTGTTGCAAACCGTGGTGCTTCAATTCGTGTTGGAAGAGACACAGAGAAAGATGGGAAGGGTTACTTTGAGGACCGTAGGCCCGCTTCCAACATGGACCCATATATTGTTACGTCAATGATTGCCGAGACCACGATCCTGCTGTAAAACGGGTGTTGATGATCATCTAAGTGTGAAGCATTTTCGGGGGAGATTAAAGTTAGAGAAATCCTTCTCGTGTTTAATATGGTTAAAAGTAGGAGTTTGCAGTCATTTTTCATATTTTTGGTTATGTTTTTAGTTCTTTCTTGCTTTTTTCTATTTTTGGTAGCACTTGAAGTTTGCTACATATTGCATTGTTGATATCTCCATCTCCCCCTTTGTGTTTGTTGGTAATAACGATGGTAAATTCTATTGTCTAATAACAATGTCAAGGATTGGTTTCAATCTTTTGTCATATGCTCTGTTTTTTGTTTTTATTTCATTTCAGGTTTATTGACATATTGTATTGCATTGTTGCTACCCAAAAAAAATAAAAAAAGTTATTAAGTATTTGTCTTTGTTGGCACTCCCTCTTCTACTTGATAAAAAGGTCAAGATACTTTTTTATGTGAAGTTATTTTTTTTATTAAA
This sequence comes from Logfia minima, assembly GCA_963921325.1. Taxonomy (NCBI): domain Eukaryota; kingdom Viridiplantae; phylum Streptophyta; class Magnoliopsida; order Asterales; family Asteraceae; genus Logfia; species Logfia minima. The sequence continues at coordinate 13,115,456 of OY992768.1, forward strand.
TTAAATTTTAAGTGTTAATTAATGTTGAAACAAACAACTATATAGAAACAAAAATGCAATGAACTTAAAAAGAAAATGACAGAACTACAAAACAAGATCGAAAGCAACTACTTCACATTGTTATTTGACAATATACATACCAACGTTACTACCAACAAAACACCATGGGAAATATCACCTAAACAGTAGAATCTATAGAAAACATTAAAACAATCTAATAGAAGCAACAAACTTAGCTCTATAAATAAACTAATTATAAAACAACTTATTTATTGTAAAATAAATTAACAGCTTATCTACTGTAAAGCAACTTAAAAATGACAAAAAAAAGGTAAACGATACAAAACTAACTTAAGAAACAATTTATAACTAACTAACGTCGAATCCCGCACACAGCAACGGATAAAAGTTTCACATGTTGATATTAAGAGACAAATGTTTAATGGTATATGAATACAATAATAATTTATATTTCTTTAATGAAAGTGATTTTTTATAATAATTTAAATTTTTATAATTGTAAATTCAAAATTGTAATATAAAAGAAGAAAGAAGATATTTAAATGTATTATGTGAAATATAATATTAATTGAATGATTTATATAATTAATAAGTGAAGGAATAATTGGAAGAATAAAATGATAATTTTTAATATTCCTTTTCTAAAAATTAAGAAAGAGAGTATTTAATGCTCAAATAAACACCTTAATTTTAAGCTAACAATAAATACCAAAATAAAAAACCAAGAATCAACCAACAATATCAATTATCAAAGCAACATGATAAAAGTCACTATCTACTTTTTGTGTCTGAATGCGATGACAGTTAATTAATTTCAACAACATTAAGAAGAACTTATATATATATATATATATATAGAAAGGGGATTAAGAGAAAAGCAAAAATTTAGGGAAAAAAGGAAAAATAAATCTCAACTTTTGATTTCATCATAAATGAATTTTAAAAATCATAAATAATTTCAAAATTTAACATTCATCACAAATGAATGTTAAAAACAGTTACTTATGCAAAAATCAAGGGCTAAGATTTGCTTATCTCATTTCCTAAGATTTAGAGCTTCCCTATAGATCATTTCCCTGTATATATATATATATATATATATTTACATACTAGTTGGGGTGTCGCATTGTAAATTTTTACTTAATACAACAATTATAATTAGAAAATATAATAATACTCGATAATAATAGATCCTCTTAATGATAATAATTGTAAAAAAAAAAAAAAAATCAGTTTCATTTATACTTTATGTTATCACAATAATTGTATTTATTATTATTAATTTTATATTTCAAATAACGATAATTAGGAGATGTATAAATTAAAAGAAGCAACCAAGTATAGATTGATTTGCTTTTCAATTTCTATATTTATATATTATTGAAAGGGACATATATGTAATGTGATCTTTCAATTTTCAAAGATTAAGCCTTATAGCTAAATGTTTTATAAGGGTTTAACATCTAAGATATATATATATATATATATATATATAATATTAGGTTTTGAGCCCGTATGATTCACGACTGTTTAAAAAAAGTACAGTTATATGTTTATTTGTAAGTAGCCTAATAAATTAGTGTTGTTAACTTAAAAGGTACAATCCTCATTGAAAATGAAAATAAGTAATAACATAAATCAAACTATATAGGAAATTAACAACAAATTCTAAGTTTTAAACAAACTAATAATTAAATAGTATAAGTGAAGTTATAAAAGCTACAAATGTTGCAAAACGTATTTAAACAATATTGGTTATGGAGTTGTGAAACATATTACCTATTAGTTACTTATATTGTTGCAAATTAAAACCGTTAATTCATTTTTGTTTTAGCTCTCAAAAATACAACATAAGAATGATAAAAAACATTGTCAGCACTTGATATTCATCTAAATTGATGTTATCACTTATTATTTATCTTAATGAATGTGATCACTTAATATGCATTAAGATGTTGAGTTTGAACTAATTACCCGTGTTACAACTCATTGAATGATTGTGTTGGAATTCATGATGTAGCTTGAAAAACACAAAAAATAGTAACCGATGAATGTTATTAGTAAAATGATGAACGTTAACTTTTCTATTTTCATAAATTGAGCCTTTTGGTTTACAAAACCCTGTACATGGTAGAATTATATAGCTCTCATCAAATAATGTAATTATAAAAGTGTCATACATCATGATGAATGTTACTTGTATATAAACCCTAAGCTTGTCATACCAAAATTAATATTTATCAAATTGGATGTTAATGTTACTACGTATTAACTTCTTTTCACCATGGTTTTGTAGTTTTCTTATCATTTATAAAGATGTATTGAACTCTTTGCTTTTGGTGTGATAAATTTTTTGGCACATAATGAATGTTGAAGAATCAAAACTAATAATACGATGTTATTGATGAACTTTCATTAATGATTACAAATTAATTTATAATAAAGTTGTTTGATGGACTTATAGGTAATATGTTTCGCAATGAATATTAATTTAAATTCATAAAAATGATACATAGAAACACAAATCTAGAAAACACATACACATTAGAAAAGTATATAAAACTTTCGACTAAGTATTAGGATCTAAAAAGAAGAAAATTTTACGGAAAAAGGGGGAAAATATATATATTTAAAACTATGATTTAGAAAAAAGCAAGTATGGATTAAATAAAAAATAAATATAATTTCAAACTGAATCAAAGGGTTATTTTATTTAATCAAAGGGTCTCCCCTTTATCCACTAAGTTTTCCTTCTCCTTTGAACTCACTCCTATATATATATACCTATACTAATATATAATACATTTCAATATTTTTTTAGATAGATTTTACTATTTTGTCCATACAATTAATTAGTAAGAGCTTTTTTAAAAATTCATAGAAATGACTAACATACCCCTAATTATTCATTATTAAATTCTCATTAATACAAACATTATTAAACCATAAACTAATTAATTTATTAAACTTATTTAACACACCTCTAATTAATAATTATTAAATTATCATTAATAGAAACATTATTAAATTATAAACTAATTAATATATAATATTTAATTTTAACTTAAACTTCTCTATATCTGTAAACTATTATATTATATGATGCATTTAAAATGTTTTTTAGAATTATCATTTAATATAAATAATATATATATCAAAAAAAAAAAAAAAAAACCTTCAAAAACATAAATTAGTGAAACTTAAACCTTTAGACTCGACAAACGACTTCACAACTCGCAACTTGTCCATTAAGAACTCGAAACCCGACACTCGCAACTCGCAACTCGCAACCCGACCATCATGTTTGCAATGACATATTATGATACATTTAATTTTTGATTATTTTGTTACAAATTTTTTTTTTAAAATTTGTCAAAAAGTGATTTTTCCACTTACAAAATATTATATATTGTGTATGTAATGCAGTTTCTGATTTTTAAAATATTTTAGAAAATATAATACTACATATCGAATTAATGTGAAACTAATAAACTTTTCCTAATGCATTGCGCGAGTATTCTTCAAGTAATATATATATATATATATATTCAATAAGACTTATAAGTAAACAATCACCTGGAAAGCATTTTAAGTAAAACTTTATAAAAGCTAACATTCATCTGGAAACATGTTAAAGGTAGTAGCTAGTAACGGTATAAAACATAGAGGAAATCGACATAATAAGACTAGTACGTTAACAATCACCCGAAAGCATTGTAAGAGAAACATTTATAACCTAATATTCACGAGAAATCATATTAATAATTTAGTAGCTAGTTACAGTATAAGACGCAGAGGAAAACCAACATAATAAGACTAAAAACTTAACATTTTATTAGAAAGCATCGTAAGAAAAACATTTATTATCTAAAAGCTCACATTCAACGAGAAACATGTTAGAGGTATTAGCTAGTAAAGGTTTAAGCGTGAAGGAAACCAACATAATAATACTAGTAAGTTAACAATCACCCGAAGCATTTTAAGAAAAATATTTATAATATAATATTCACCAGAAATCATATTAAAAATTTAGTAGCTAGTTACAGTATAAGATGCAGAGGAAAACTGACATAATAAGCATTTTATTGAAAAGCATCGTAAGAAAAACATTTATTATCTAACATTCACCATAATTTGTGTTAATATTTTATTAGCTAGTAACAGTATAAAAAGCAGAGGACACACCAATCTACAGGCTAATCTACCATCTGCAAACATCCTTACCGTCTTCAAAGATAGTTTATGACTTCCGAGAATTATATTAATATAAGATTACAATGTACATAAAGTCATAAATCATTAAAGATACCACCTTCTAACTTAATAAATCGTTTATTCATTGATGCATCGAGGCATGGAGGAACCACTGCTTATCAGCTATTGACCATGGGAATTCCTCTAAAGCAGATCAGCGATTTGAACCAGACCATCGAAGACGTTGGGTTAGCCAATTCAATTCTAATGGAACATGGAAACTAGAAGACATCATATAAGCTACAAAAGCACGATAACAAAGATCACACATTAATTAAATATGCAAAACAATTTGAAAGTAAGTGACATTCATCACAGGTAATATTATCATTATTTCAAATCGGCATGATGAACACATAACTTGCAACATTACAAATTACCTTGAAAATAACTTACCAGTAGAATCAAGAACATCTTAATTCGATTGTAACGAAACATTGGAACTAGAATACATCATAATAGCTACAAAAAACACGAGCACAAAGTAAAAACCTAAAAAACTGAAAAATGAATGTATATGTTGATTTAAACCTAAATAGAACAATACAAATAGATAAAAAGAATAAAAAACGTACGTATAACCAAAATTGAAAGAATAAGAATAAAAACAATAATAACTGAAGTGGATGAAAACTCTCAATTAGGAACAATTGAAATCATAAACACAACAATTAGCAACTCACTGACCAAGAATTGAGAACAAAATTGAATTTAGTACAATGAATCGATTAATTGCGAATGAATTATTATAGGAATTGAGATAACAAATATTAGATACTGAAGAAACTCCGTACATTTATTTACCAGATTAATAAATTAAGTTTTAACTAAATTTAAAAAATAGAACACAAAATGACAATACTATCCTTGTCGCTATAATTAGATTATAACATAAAACAGGGAAGCACAACAACACTAGAGTTTTAAAGTCAGAAAATTGACGGTTGTAAGGGCACTTTCTCCTTTCCTAAGATTTAGAGTTTTCCACTTGATCATCTCTTTGTATAGTATATATGGTTACGAAACAAATTGATAAAAGAAACCTAACTACTAGTTTCTAAACTTTCAATTACAAATTTCAGAGTTAAAAATTCACAATGGAAGTCATGACTTTTTATTATTGGGCTTGGGGCCTATCAAGTTTGAGGCTAGGGCTAGCTAGAAAAATGACATAATTATAAAAGAAAAGAATAGAGTGGAAACAGTTGGGCCTTGGAAGCCTCTCCACCCTCGGTAATCATATGTTACAACTAACAAATTTAAAACAAAACAAAAAAAGGAAAAAGTATAATCACCCGTGTAGCGAACTGCATAGATTTTTGTGTGGAGCAAGGTATAAACGTTGAACCAATTTTATGTATCTCAGATAAGTATAGGAACTAATTATGCCAATTATTGTTTTGCTGCTCCGTATGTTGTTGACACTGATATTCCGGTAACGAATATCATGAACATACAGTATCATCAAAATTCTTACGTATGTCATTGTACAAGTGACACAAATAGTGGGGCCCAAAATTCACAATGAACAAAAAATTGTATTAAAAAGTGACATCCATGACTTGTATTTTGTATGATTGAATCCTTTATATAATATAAATCCCTCTGATGCTATCAATCAAAACCCACCAAAGAAGCAACGACACAAATTGGCCTTCAAAGTGCCATTTTATCTCTCATAAATTTCTACCCTCCGATCAAATCATGTCAATAAAACAAAACCAAAATGAAAGTGTCGAAGAATTAGCCCTAGTGAAAGTCGCGGCATGGACTTGGTACCAACAAGGGTCGCAATTTGAGCAAACAACAATTTTCGAGAGTGATAACACAAGATCAAATGATATCACAATGGGACCTTCAAGGTACAAGCTAGAAGCTACAAAAAAAGCACAAGGGGTGCCAACCCCGTACTTACACAAACCGATTTTAAGTATGGATCATGGTGGTAGTTCTCTTCTTGATGCGTATGAGATAGAAAGAATTTCTAAAGATCTTGATTACTACATAGAGTCTAGTTACAGTGGGTATAATTGTCGCAAATATGTCGATGATATTCGTGATCCTAGTTGTCGAAGAATTGTGCCGTTTTTGGGAAATGATACTAGTATCACCAAAGTTAAGAGAACAAGCAAACAAAATAAACGGTTTAGGGTAATGTTTGAGGTATGCGGAACATGTGGAAATGGTGTGGTGGAGAATGCGATTTATAAACAAAAAGCAACTTCTGCGTAGACTTCCAATAACGATACTGTTTTACACTTACATGTACAAGTTCAACGAAACACAATTGTTTATTTCTTTTAAATTCTTACTACTTTATTTATTCCGCAATTACACCGTATTACACGTAGAAATTTTAGTAATTAAGTTATTCATATAAAAAATTTAATTTTTTATTGTTTATAGGTAATTAGTCGTTTTCAAAACCCACTAAAATTAAGAAAAAAAAATTTCATCAAAAGTATATCATGTGAGATGTTTAATCGAAACGAATAAAATGTTGATTTTTAGTGTCTAATTTTATAATTTTCGACTAACCGTTTTTTAGATATTTAATTTTATTAACACGGGGAAAATTGGGTTTTACTAAATGAAACTCTCTTAATAGTTTTCTCATTCTCAAAAAATAACATATTTTCATTTGAACTCTCATTATTTATTGAATTATCAATGATATCGTCAATTTGACTATTAAAATTATTGGTGAGATCACAATAAATAGTACATTTAAAAAATAGTACATCTAAGAGTTAAAATTAACTTATGAAAATAATTATAATATTATTATTATAAATAAAAGATTTCTATTTTATGTATTGATAATCGCTAATGTGTATAATTGAAGATTAGTTGAAATGATATTAATTTTCGTTTTGCCTGTGATTTGACATAATTCGTAATTATAACGCATATTTTTCAGTTATAAGGATGTGTGACGTTTTTGTACCTTTCTCAAGTGATGAAAGATGCCCATTTATTTTTAATCGTCATTATATTTTTATGACCAAGTTCAAAATTGAAAATATTACAATTTTTTTTGTATGTATGTATATGGATGTATTTTGCACGTTTGAATCTCGTCTTTCGTTATCTAATCTAATATACATATATAGAAAATGAAAAAAGTGGGCCGTGTTCAATATATTACATTTTGTATTTGTATGGATGTGTATTTAATAAAGTCGATGTTGTCATGACATGTGAATTTCACATTATCAAATTACTATCCATAGGCCGGAGTCTCGTCTAGAGGTCTTCAAAATTAGTTATGGGATTAAATCGAACCGGTTTAAAAATCAAATCTTTTTGAGTTAACACCAGTTAAAATCGGTTGACTCAAACCAGTTCGGTTTCAAACTGATTTGAGTCGAGAAAATCTCAAACCGATTCACACCGGTTTGAAACCCGTTTTGCTCAAACTGGTTTAGGTTAAACCATTTTCAAACTGATTTTTCAAGTCCGACTTAGACCTATCCGGCGGAAACCAGTTTCAAACTGGTGCAAACAGGTGAAATATGGATTGTCGAAGTGGTTAAAAGGAAAACTTTTTTGTATGACGAACTTCGTCATCCTATCCCGCACCAAACTCACTTTGTATTGCCAAATCGTAGGATCATTCGCCATTGTCGTTTGATAATGCCCCAACCTAGATTTCACCACTTTACAATAGAGAGTTAAATGATTCTTCAAAGTAGTATTCTCGGTTTCCTTAAAAAAACACCCCACATTTCTTGCATCAAGCTTTTCTAGGACCGCTCGACATTTCACACAAGTCGTAATTGCACCAAGTATCCAGGTTTCATTTTCATCGCTATGACGGAAACAACCGTAGCATTACTAGATGATTCCCCATTACCGATGAAAGATTGTGATTGCCCACATGATGATGTCATTGCGTTTGTAAGTTGAGAGAATGAGCGTTGAGAGTTAATAATATATGTTGTATTTTTGCAATTTGAGAGTGTTTTCTAGAATTTAACAAAACTTTTTATTGTTGTAAGTAAACCTTAACATCTAATACATATATATACTATCAAAATGGGGTAAAGGCTCTCAAAAAAGAACAAAACAGGCCAAAAACTCACTCAAACGGGTATATGACCGTTTTTCAACGGCTAGTATTACTGCTAGGAGAGTTATCCGCCGGATAGACTCTCAAACCGGTTTTAAAAGATCCGGTTTTAAACCGGTTTGAACGACTATAATATCAAATCAGTTCAAACCGGTCAAACCAGTTTAAAATCGAACCTGTTTGAGCCAAACCAGTTTTTGATTTACAAACTGATTTCGGATCGTAACCGGTTTGTATGTGCATGTCTAGTCTCGTCGATTAGAATTTGATACATAGGCCGCACACTAACAAACATGGGCCAATAGTTCAACTGTTGGCCTTGCCCACCTTCGGCCCATCAAGTATCAAAAGATGGAAAATGGTAGTTCAAGTATATAAATGATCATAACCAATGTAATTATTATTGTAGAAAAGTACCAAAATAACAGTAAGGATCAAACTTACCGTTAATTTATTTGTGGAATATCACGCGACTTCTTCCTATTCACCCGATCATAATGCTTGACTTCAACATGGTACGCAAAGTGCCTGGATTCACAAACGTATGCGTAATTTCTATGCTTGTACTAGACCTTGGTGTATAAAAAGATGTTATCCCACAAATTTTACAAAAAGAATGTTTTGATGAATTAGTCTGAAATGTGTAAGTGGGAATGAAATCTTTAAAATCACCCAAAAGCTCAAATTGTTCAAATGGAACAACAAAATAAGTGTTTCTTTTCATTGAACAATCTGAACAGTTGCACTCCCATGCAACAATCTTACGAAACGTTAAATCGATTATTAGATAATGGATGAACTATTGAACTGAAGAATCGTATCAAATTAAAATCGATAGGCATATGAGATTTTGGATGATTTGAAGTGGAACTCGCTAGCTAGGGCTGAGATGAAACGGGGTTTTTATTTTTTGGTTTAATTTAAATTAAATTATAAATAAATGTTTACTAAATGGTAGCCCTTGATTGGTTAATTAAAATACAATTTAGACATCTAGAAACTAAAATATTCATATGTCTAATATCATCCTTAAATTTCACTTGCAGAAAAACTCTAGAAAATCAAAGGTGAAGGTCGAATTAGGAGTGTCTCAATCGACTTAGTGTTTTTCAAGTGTACATTTGAGTCACCCTTTAAATTACTATAATGACAATACTTATGTCTTGTACTAGTTAACAATGTTCATTATGTATTATCACTGTGTTTTTGATTTTTTCAGCCAACAAAAATGAGAGTGCGAGAAGATTTGTGAAATAAGTTGATGCATCTTATCTTAGGATCATAGTATCGATAGAGATTTTAAAAATTCAAAAAATATATAAAAAAAAAATCTTACTAAAAACGGATAAAAATAAGGCAATTTGCGTGTTCAAGTTCCCTTTTGCAGCATACGTGCTTTCCCGGCCATGAGCCTGCGTCCTTGATCATGCAACCCGTACATTTGCAAGTTGCGGATGATAAGTAGTCCTTTTAGATACGAAAAAAATATATTTTCTTTCTTTTAGTACTATAGTAAATTTTCATAAAGATACGAGAAAATTATCTATACTGCACCTGTACGTTGTTGCATGCGATAATAAATGAATGACTAATTATATATCTCTTAGAAATTTTGCGAAATAAATTCATAAATTTTGTTTTCCTACAAAGATTGAATTGCACCTCCGATCATGTACGCTATCAATGCATATACGATATCTTTTATAAATATAGTGTCACCATAAGTATTTAATAGAGTTAATTATATAGATGATTCTAAGTGGTTAATCGAGTCCCTCAAAATAACTGTGCACGCTAGATTAAGTAATATAAAAGTTGTTATTAACTCGATCTGTTTGTCAATAAAGATAAATAGATAATCGACCAGTTTTTAGGGAAAGTAAATTACTCGTGTAATATGGTAAACTAGCCCAATAAGGCTTTCAATATTGTATATCGATTTTGATGTTTTTTTTTTAGCAATTATGCTCCTACAACTAATATACCTCATATAATATATATATATATATATATGAAAATGATTTATAGGGAAGCTTCAAATTCTAGGGAAGAAGGGAAGCAAATCTCAGCCATTGATCTCATCATTTATAACATTCATTCAAGATCAATGTTAACTCATATTTTGTTATTATACATCCATGAATGTTACTTAACATCATTTCTTGATGAATTTTTATTGATAACATTCACCCATAAATGATATAATCAGTGTATAATAACATATATGAGTTAATATGTATCATAAATTAATGTTTTAATAATATTAACTTGAAATTTTGATTAACATTCATTACAAATGAATGATAAATGTCGATTTTGAGAATTTTTTGTTTAAAACGTAAAATTATAAGAGCATTGTTTGATTAAATGATGTATATAATCTGTTCATTTATATTTCAAGCTTTAATTTGATGAATCTTGCTTGAAAATTATGTTTTGATGGTAAATGGGTATTTGCTTCCCTACTTCCTTTTTTTTTTTTTCCCTCTTGATCCCCACCCTATATATATATATATATATGTCGTAAATATATACAAGTTTCTTACAAGACTTGAACCCACAACTACTTAATCGATGAGTTTCGCAAATAGCGTTAGGACATAAGCCCTTTAATATATTAATTGTGCTGTCGCTTCACGATTTTCTATTGCATACTTATATTCATATATTAGATGATTACTACTTAGAAATAGTGTTGTTTTTCATCAACAAGACAATGTAAAGGCAGATTATCAATATGAAAAATCATAAAGTCACAAATTTGTTTTTTTTTTTAAAGCAAACAGAGGGAAAAAACTCAGATTAATTAACTTATGAATATCACTCCTCGTAACTAAGGAAAGCTCAACCGAAAAATTACATCCCAAGTAAAGTTTACATGAGAACTAAAAGTTATCTCAGCGACATGATGAATCGTTAAATTACATTTTACGATTAACCCATGAGAAAAACAAAGCAAGTTGAGATGTCCATTTCTTGATATCAACTGCCATTGCAGCTACGGTCCAAGGAGATCAGCTTCTGAAGAAATATAAGACATGGCAATTTTTAAATCAGACTAAATCATGTCGTTTTCCCAACCACATGAGTTAGATAAATGAAAAGCGCTCCGTGTCGCTAAGAGTTAAGCTGTGAGTGGATCAGAAGAGGGTCATATCTCACCGGATCATAAGATAATTGAGCCTATAGAGTTCCAAACAATAACACACAAGGCAACTCGGTGTTGTTTATAAGGTGCATCATAATTGAGCTTCACACGGTTATTGGTGGGGGATCCACCTAAGTAATCTCATTTGAGATTCATCACGAACAATCTGTGTGTAGCTAAGTTTAAAGATGATAGGTACATGATGGACAAGGCTTGATACCACTGACAACTCGGTCATTACGTATCATGCAATATTAGCCAAAGATGTATGATTTTCATGTTCTGATTTAGATGGAGCCATTTTCAATAGTGAAAGAATATAATGCTAACGAATTTTACGTACAAATCAATTATTTGAAACAATATAATTGATAAATTGCACATATTTTTTTAAAGGTGGATGCCGACGGAAGACTGGAAGTGAGTGAAGGAAATTATGTGTTAATAAATATTTAATATTTAATATTAATTTATTTTATTTTTAGTGAAGTTTGAACATGGTAGATGAGCATAGTATTTCCTACAAAATAAATCGGAAATAATTTAGTCTACTTGATATATCGCATATGCAGAGACCAAAATGGTTAACAACGACTAAAATGAGAAAAGATTAATAATTGAAATAGAACAAGAAAATAAAGATCTCAATAATGCACGTATATCGCGTTATAAAATTATAAATAATTGGAAAGTATCTATGCATTGATTAATTTGCATGTTTTTTTTTTTCTTTTTCTAAAAGGTATGGAATTATTTCATCACTCGATCGGTATACATTTGTTAGAGTATATAGCGGCTCAATAAGCATTAGATAAGAGTAGATTTAGATCATTAATCGTTTAGTCATATAGACTCTTCGTACGTTAGAAAACAAATTTATCACTGCCTTCACAATTTTTAATCATACCGAATCATTGCCTATCTAGCCTTCTAGCGAGCGAAAAAGAAAAACACGAGCAAAGAACTCAACCAAAAGCATTTTTCGGGAAACTTATTTCAGTACATGTATGAAATCGAACACTAAGCGAACATAGCTACTCTCGTCGCCGCAGTAAAGTTTTGTCAGTTCGTTAAATTTGATTTGTTGATCAAAATGTATTCCGCTTATATAAAGTCGAACGTATTTGACAAATTTAATCAGCGACTTGTTGAGAATAAGAGAAACCAATAAATGTGGCTGTTGAAATTCTTCAAATGTTCCGATCCTGTTTTGATATTATAATACAAGCTAGACGTTTGAACGTTTCTTAGTTTTATAAATTAATTAATACTAAAATTCAATTCAAATGCTTATTTATTACGTCTACCCGATGTCAACCCACAACTTTATAATTGTTAAAAGGATATTATTATACCAATTGATCGATAAAATATATGAAAAGTAGTTATAAAAGTTCAATTTATGCTTACGTCCTTTGTAAAGTTTTTATTAGGTTTTTTTCCCTATAAAATATACCACGTAAAGTAACGTTTCTATGTACAATGCACACTTTGTTTTATATATGTGACCATTTTGGTTTTTTGACATATGATGCGATAGACATGAGAAGTAGCCTAAAAAGTATAATACTCCTCTTTCTCCTTCAAAAAGTAGTCTTTATGAATATTACTTTATACAAAGTTCTTACAATAACTTTTTTGATATATAGTCAATTACCATGAACCTAAGAAAGTTTGCAAATTCGCCAGGGTCAATATTGGAATTTGAAGCAACATTTTGGTGTACTAACGTACAACTAGAAAATGGTCAAAATGAGTGTATGGCTGACTTCTTGATCTGGTCAAACCTACATACATCATGATAGAAACAAATATTTATTGGTTACGAGCTAGTGGAGACATGGAAGGTTCCATAGTCGCCAACCAAAGTGAAAACTACAATTATAATTTAGTATGAAGTTAAACATATATGATTTAATCCATGCATTAGTCAATTGATCTTTTTACCAACTACTGACGTTATTCTGAATAATAAAACAAACCTTCTGCTTGTTAGCGACACTAAAACACATCAATCAACATATATAACTGAAAACTTAAGATCAGGTGTACGCATACGTCCTAAACTTTAGGTTACTGTACTGCAAGTAGTTCGAAATCGATACATCAAAAACATAATGCATGCACGCTATTATATAGTTCGAATGATATGCATTGTACATTTTCTGAATTCACAGATTAAATGATATTTTTATAAAAATGTATTTTGAAGTAGCTAATTTAAGATTTCAGTTTTAGTATAATTTACATTGTGTTATGAACCTTTTAAAGTAATAATTACGCTACCTGTTATTTTATTTCTTTAATAAAAAATTAGAAAAAGTTATCTTAGATCGTAGAATAAAAAATACTCTATAGAAAGGAGAAAAAAGGGAGATGAATTTAAACCGGCTTAACACTCAACACACAAATCAAAGAGAAATATTAGAAAAAAACATATAAATTAAATAAATTAGTGTGGCCGTCTAGGTCATATTCAATACTGAGTATTACTGTTACATATGTCTAAATTAAAAATATATGAGTATTTATAATATTTTATGAAAAAAATTTGTTGATAACTGACAACGTTATCGTCAACGATCTATCTGTTTCGCACTGAGAACAATGTGAGAAAGATAGTGCTGAACAAACGATTCATAATGACACAACGACCCGTTAAAAACATAATGAGTGTCGGCCTACATTGAGAAACACGATCATTCTATTGCAAAGTTGTCGTCTCCGTAACCAAATGGTCTAGGTGCATGAAGGCAAATCCACTTTTACAACTGATGAAGATTGAATCTGGGTTTACTTTATAGATTCTCAAGCTTTCAACATTTTCTAAGTTACGAGTTGGATCATGTGCGGGTTCGAGCGAAGGTTGATTTCACATGTCTAATCATATTTGACTCATGTATTCTTACTTCAAGGTTAACAATCAATGCATGCATTTGAACAAAATCAAAATAATTAATGAAACTACAAGAAGTACTCATGTTCCCCTATGTGATGACAACACATGCAGTTCGATGTTTTAGGGATCCGTTGTTACCGTTGTGAAAACATATGTTCTAATATGGACTGGCATTCTGTAATAATCGGGAACTATATATTGATCTTCACAGAAATCACAACAGTAATTAATAAGCTTCAATTCGCAAATGGTAATTTATTGCTTACTATCGTCTCATACACGTCTGTAACACTGTAACTATTTCCATTTCACAGCGTAAATCGCACCGTAATTAATTGATAGAGTCCCATTATTGTTCTTCGTTCCGTGAACCACAAAAGTACACACAACCATAAGCTATTTGGTGTGTCATCACATTTTGTAACCATTCTTTTTTCTTGGTTTCTTTAACATTGTTATTTGTACATTTTGTTTCCATTGACACATAAATTCACAACTTTATAATAATTGAATTACCTTGATATAGCTAGCACGGCCAAGCTATTTGGTGTGTTTCCTAGCTAAGTATTTTTGTATTAATAAAAGAAAACATTGTAACAGTATGTTTGGTTTCATAGAGTTGGAATTAATCAAAAGAGTTAGAATCATAAGGAATAAAAGTGAAGGAATTTAGGTCACTTCTGTTTCAAGTCATTCGTCTCATAAACAATGATATATAAAGACGCGTTTAGGGTCTTAAAACTTGCAATATACAGAGTATGTCACTAATAAACCGGTAATTACTGTTGTGCCGACCTCTAGCCGGAGAATACTACATGATGATCATAATATAATCAATTCCACATGTCTACATTTAATTCATTGTTGACTAACATTCATCGGAATCATTGTATATGTATATATTATTATATTATATATGTATTATTATATTATATTATATTATATTAATTATAATTATATTATATATTATATTATATTAACCAATAAAAGATATGCAATATTCAATGGGACCGTCTTGTAGGTTCCCCAATGTATTATCTATCTATTATTAAAAGTTTAGAAGTATACTTGAAAAAGTTCAATGTTTAATCGTTGGACGACTGCATCTATAAATACTCCATTCGTATAAATACTTTATCTAGAATCAAATTATGTAGAATTTATGAAAAGCATTAATTAGTACAAAGAGGAAAAATAATGCTTTTATGTCTATTTTTCGCACAATCTTCTAAGAATCATTTTTAAAAAAATATAAATTATAAGTAAATTGATAAAATTAATAAATTACTTTTAAAAATTAATACTTATTTTAAAATAAATTAAAATAAAAAGGTTAACGCTTCTTTTCGAACAAAAATATAAACAGTGTTACAAGCTTTTTTTTTGGTTATGGTTTATTAAGATATACAAAGGTGTCAAATCAATCATCAATCAATCATTTATCCTTATAAGAAAGTTTGAGTTTTTCAGTATAGAGCATCTCTAATATTATGAACCTATTTAAATTTATAGCATTACTACGTTATAAGATATTATCATTTGAATATCATGTTCTATAAACCTACTACTCCATAAGTTAATATTTGGGTCCAACTGGAGTATTTTTTATCATTATATATAGTCTTACAAATAATTTGAGTAGGATGGACCCTAAAATAGACACATTATTATCTTTGTCACATCTTTTAATTTTATGGCTCGATGACTCAATCAAAGAGGAGCAAATAATATTGTTTTTGTCTCGTATCAAGTTCCGTGTATTTGTATGCAAGAATCTTGTGTGGATCTGTTATCAGTTACAACCGTTAAGACAACACATGATCTTCTATTATTATTATCAGACAAGGACGTAAGTGAAAAACAAATTAAAATGTGTTCATTAAGCTATTTTCTTTTTTCTCTTTCTATTAAACGGCACATATTGATATAATTATCGTTTCCATTAAATGGAATATTTGATTTGATTTTGAATTTGCTGATGCCAAGTTGCCAACCCTCTTGTTATGGTCTACGTATATATTGGTTTATCAGTTTAAAAAACATAAACATACCATTATCATTTTCTTGTTTCAATATAAACTTCATTTTCAACGTAGAAATTAGTGTACATAATAGAATATTGTGTGCATGAATCGAGAACAACCGTCCAAACGGATCAGAAAAGTAAATAAAAATTACATTTTACTACATATTGGATTGGATGGTTTCCGAGACAATTGGTCATTTTTTAATCTAAATTGTATTGTAGTAAAATGAAATAATAGTTAATTACACCGTTGATCCTCGCACTTATTAAAAAATTAATAGTAGCGTTTTTTAAATTTTTAATTACGTCGATAGTCTTTATTTTAAAATTTTGTTGCATGTAATTTTGTAAGTATGGGAATCCATAAATAGAAGTATGAAACTAGTAAAATTTGATACTAGAAATGTGAGACATTTTTTATGGAAACTGAGAATACTACTTTGAAGAATCATTCAACTCTTTATTACAAAGCGGTAAAATATGGGTAGAGGCATGATCAAATGACAATGGAGAATGATGCTACAATTCGGCAATACGAAGCAAGTTTGGTGCGGGATAAAATGACGAAATTCGTCATACAAGAAAGTTTGTCTTTTAACCACTTCGACAATACAAGGTGACAAAACTCATCTAAGAAAGGCTCTAACCTCGTTATACACATGTAAGTCGTTCAACTCTTAGACGAACGTTATTAAAATGTGAAAAATTGTTAAAAATGAAATGAATTTCGGTTTTCGAAAACTATAGAAATTTGTATAAATTTAACTTGTGATGTTTAGATGGCTCCACATGGTTCACCTGATTCGTACCTTTGCGTTACCGCTCATTGGGTTAATCCCCATACGTGGCAAATGATGAAGCGTATGATTGCGTTTGAATTATTTTGATATCCACATATTGGTGATAATTTACATGAAATTTAGATTATGTGATAAAAAGTTTTAAACTAGAAAGAAAAGTATTTTCTATATCTTTTGATAATACATCCAATAACACAGCCGTCGTCGAAGAATTAAAAATAAATTGTAAACCAGCTTGCAATGATATATTTTTTTATAGTCGATGTTTTGCACATATCATTAACTTGGTTGTGCAAGATGGACTTAGTTGTATATCAAACATAAAAAAAAATTAAACAAATGTTCCGTGATAGATACCATAAATATATGAAATTTTGTATCAATTCGAATTCCCTTTTGTTAGGTCCGAATTGGGATGTACCTACTAGATAGAACTCGAATGTAATATGTTTGAAAGTGTTTTAAGACGAAAAGAAAATTTAAAAAGGTTTCATGATCTTCATACGGAACGTAAATGGGTTACCGCTTTTTCGGAGTCGAGTTAGCATACTATCCAACTACTTACCGAAATGCTTGTTGTATTTAAAAAATCAACTATTTTTTTGTCGGGTGTTTATTATCCTAATAGTTGTTTTGTATTAAATCAAATATTTTTAATGTGTTCTAAAACGAGTTTGAAATGAGAGGTGACATTTTTGAACACGTGATATGATCAATGCAAGCCAAATTTATAAAATATTTTAAAGAAATGCCTCCCTTATAACTTTTTTCGCCGCTTTCAACCCGACTTTAAATGTTGGTGGGGTTGAAACTTTTTACTTCAAAACATTTCTTACGATTTGGGTTTGTTAGATGAAGACCCGAATTTCACGACAAATTAAATATCTAACTTTAACAAAGTTTTTCAAAGTTTGTTTGATGTCTATTTATCAAAGTATAGTTCCACATCCCTTCATGACGGCATTCGAAATGAGACGACATCCGGATCAAGTTCTCACGACAATAACGAAATGATGCACTTATACAACACTTTAAGAAATGAGAATACCAAAAGAGCTCGATCAAGCACTCCTAGTAGTGAACTATGAATGTATATTGGTTTTGACTTTTTGACGTACTTCACTATCGAAGAGTTTAACAATTTGAATATTTTGCCTTGATGGAAAGTGCATGAAGCTCAATTTTCGATTATAGCCGCTATGGCACGTGATCTATTAACCGTCAAAGCTTCTATGGTAGCTTCGGAGTCCGTTTTTTCGGTTAGTGGTCAAGTTATCTCACCAAGAAAAATGAAACTCACCCCTTTTCGGTGGAAGTATGTATTTGTTTAAAAGACTATCTCGACGGCGTTGAACGAGTTCAAAACGTTTCACCACTTGAAGTAATAATGGTAAGGGTTGAGCAAGAAATACATGAGCAAGAGATTGAAATGGGATTATCGGTACCACTTACTACACAAGAGTTTTTTTATGAACAAGACTTACTCAATATGACTTATGAAGAAGACTAAATATACAACGACGACTCAAAGACTTTCAGTTATATTTTATGTTTTGAAGATGCATTATGTGTTTTCCAATATTAGCTGAAATGAAAATTAACAAGAAAATTGCCTCAAAAATGTATGATGATCAGAAATTAGTTTATGTTTGAATTGTGATGTTTTTGACCAGAAAGGTCCTATCTGACGAAAAGGTCCAGCCTATCCAGTGGATAGAACATTTCTGATCAACATATCTATCTGCCAGATAGGGTAGACCTAAACCGGGCTGCAAAAACTGATTTGGACTAGTTTGAAACCGGTTTGATCCAAACTGGTTTGAGCCAAACCAGTGTAGACCGGTTTGAAGTCCCCGATCAAAACCGAACCAGTTTGGGTCCAAATTAATTTTAATCAAATTTGACTAAACCGGTTCATTTTTAAAATCGATTTAAGAACCGATTTGTGCACTTCTACTTAGGACCATCAGACCATTTGCGTTGGTGCTCTGAGATAAATGAAACTCTCATGAATTTGAGAATTTGGAATTGATTACACTTTTAACTGTCATCTACATTAAAAATTGACGATAGGATAACGATAGATGTTAAAAGCACAGTAACTTTGATGATGCTATCTAGACGAATAAAAGTTCGATCAATTTACAGTGTTACGATTGAACTCTTACAAATATACATGACATAAATTTCATTTAACTATTGACAACAAATATGATAAGTGCTACCGACGGCATTTACGTTGTCCCGATTATCATAATTTGTTATTAAGAATATCCACATGACTAACGTAATTAAAGGAAAATTAGGTGTATTAGTTGAAGTTAAAACTTTCTTTATTTCAAATATGCATTTAATTTAATAGTTTCAAAATTTGTATATAAATCTTTTATAATTTTCATTTAACTGATATGTATGATGTATGATATCGTATTTTAAATTAAAAATAAAGTCATAAGTTTAATCAATACATCATAAATCTCTTATTAATAACCTTGGAATTGTCAGTATCATATAATATATACATGTACAATTTATAATTCACTAATAACCGTTTAAAGTATAGTTCTAAAGTTTAAAATGTAATAATAGTGCTATTGTTATTTAAATAGTAGTTAGTTAATATCATTCATTATGGTACCATGGTTACCTTGAAATGAGAAGAGAAGATAAGATAATAAAATATTGAAAATTAAAAAAGACTACACTATACATTCTAAATCATATCCCTTGTCCATCAAAGTACCTCCAATTTCAATATCTCTAAAAAACAATTTACCTTGACCTTTTGACAAAGTTAATATATCATGTAAAATATGTGAAATGTCTAAATAGCCCTTAACAATACCATTATAAAATGCTAACTTACTTTGTCAAGTGATTATATAAGATAAATTGTGGTGGCCCTTTCACAAAAATGTTAAAAGTAGGTAGATCACGAGCCTTTCACACCTACCTATATAGTTGATTAATATTAATAGTGACTTTTATATATATATTTCTAGACTAGATTTCTAGCACAATGGCCTTTTGTAGATTTACACTTCGTAGTTTGTACCTACCTACTTTGTTAGACTGAACATCAGTATTTGATCTGTTGTGATATTACTTTAAAAAAAATTGTATAGTAAAAATGGTTAAAATCTTAGAGCATTCGCAATCATAACTTTTTGTATAATTTTTCTTTTTTCTGATAAAATGGTGTTTATAAATTTTGAAAGAAAATTTTTTAGAAAAGCTTTTGTTCCATAATAAAAAGTTTCACACTTACATAAAACTATTAGGTAAGTGCCGTTTGACACCGTGCCTCCTTTATCTTTTTCCATCCTTCACTTCTTTATTGGCACCATTCGGTCTTTCATCCGTCTTTGGGTTTAGTCATCTATTTCATTCTTTACAGACGCTACAAGACGGAATAAATGTGGGTCATCTCTATTTTTTATTTTGTTTTGTGTGCATTAAATTATTATTGATAAATGGTGAGTTCAATATTTCTGAAAATCGGTGAAAATCGGTCATCTGTTGGTAGCATCTTAGTCTTTGTTAAATGTTTTTGAGTAAGTGTTGACGTGACGATGATGTGACACGAAAAACAAAAGAAAGACCGATTATCCGTTAAGAGTGATCTTAAAACGTACAAAATTAACAAGAAAATAAAATGTAAAACTTTAGATTATAAAAAGTCTTCCTTTCACCTTGTTAATTTAAAATGTTTTTATCAATGGACCGAACGTTTTTTAAAAAACATTTTTGGAAGCTTCTTACACCATTTTAATAAAAAGCTTTTACTTGAAAATGCTCTTAAAAAACTAAGAGATGCTACAAATAAATGTAGTATGTACTAATCAGTAATCTTCATCAAACTACCGTCTAATCGACGGAGGATTTAAACAAAACCAAACTTTGATAGGAAATCACGTGATCAATAATCATCAATTAATACATACTATAAATTGATATTCGTTGAAGGGAACTTATTTTTTAACAACTAATGCATTTATTAAAAAATTTAGTAAGGAGACAGACAAAAATTACAGTTAAAATATTAGATTTTGTAATCACAATGATCAGAAGATACTATGCTTTTTACATCTGTTGGAGAACCAATAATAAGAACTGACAATAATGTTATCAACAATGTTATTCTTTTGAAATGTTGAACTTTGAAAGACCACATTGTTCCTACATCTCCAGATTGTCCAAACTGTGGATAAAATCACGACTTGGATTATTTTTTTCTTCACGTCAGTCATGAGTTGCACATCCACCCAAGATAGTAGGTCTTTAATATTAGTCACTGAAGGTTTGGAATGTCGAGCCATTTTTCAACTTGATTTCAGATTTGTCTAGCCACATCACATAATATAAAAATATGATTTGTATCCTCGTTTTGTGATTTACACACCGGACACAGAATGTTAGGGACGTCAATGCCTTTAACCAAAATATTTTACTTGGTGGGGATTCTATTCAGTAATAGGCGACAAACAAACACATTCTTCTTGATTGGAACATATTTACACCACCTGGTCGGAGAAGAACTTGAGATCATAGTTGGGTTTTCAATAAAGTGGCGAGCACTTAAAACTGTGAAGATGTCCGAAGGACCAGGCTCTTAATACCACACATCGGGATTGATGGTGAGAAATATGTGATTCAACAAATTAGTAAGGGCTACTAGCTGCGAATCTTCTATACCACCACAAGGGGTTCGCCGCCAATTCCAAATCCGATTATCATTAGAATATCGGCTGGCAACTAAGCAGGATTTATCAATTTCAAACGCATTTAACCGATGGAATTGTTCTTTCAACTTACTACCATCTATCCAAATGTCTTCCCCTAAACTTATTTGTAAACCATTTCCAAGCTTGATTTTCATCAAAGAATCTAGAAGGATTTGTGTAAAATGAAGATTATCGAACCATTGAATCAGATTAGCCCAAATGCCTCTTTTGCACGGTGAAAGAGAGAACCGGGACATGCCACCTTGGTTACCATGTAATGTTTGAATGACCTTCACCCATAGGCTATTCGAGTTTGTTTTAAATCTCCACTTCCATTTATAAAGAAAAGCCATGTTAAATACGTATAAGCAGTCGATCCCGAGACCTGTTTTTTCTTTTGTATTTAAGGCTAGATCCATTTTAACCAATTAATCTTTCGGACTTCATCAGCACCGCCCTAGAAAAAATGAGATCTCATAGTTTCAAGTTGATGACATACCTAAATAGGAGCCTTAAAAAGAGACATGTAGTAGATGCAAAGACTGCCTAACACAACTTTGACCAAAGTTAGACGGCCACCTACTGAAAGCATATTTGCCTTCCACGAACTCAATCTCTTCTTTGATTTATCAATTACCTTTTCGCAATTGTCCACTTTGGTCATATTAGCACCAACTGGAAGACCTAAATAAGTGAGAGGAAGAGTAAATGCATTGTATGTTATATTGTCCGATTTAGTCATTGAATAACCTAATTTCGTAATAAATCGATGACGTGCAGTAATTTGTTGAGCTGACAAGTAATATGGTAAGTTTTTTGTTGTTGTTTTTTTTTTTTTTTTTGTATTTTAAACTGTTGATGTTGATTTGTCAAGTGATATGACTTCTCCATAGTAGAAAAACATGTCAAATAATCAAATAAATAACACATTGTTTGTCACTTTGTTTAATAAATCAACATTTTCCACATCAGCATGTTACCGCCAGATAATCAGTTTGTTAGGTAATTAGTTTCTCGAACAGTCTAATTGAGACAAATTATCCGATTCAGTAACGTAATTGACATTAAAAAGTGCATTAATCATCTAACATGGACAAAGGATAAAATACTAGTAGGTTACCCGTGCAATACGACATAATAGTATTTGAAAATCAGTAAAAAAGTTGTGATTGTACGTAAAACTGATTCAGAGTTATATGTCTTAGATCACACATATAACAATAAATGTGGCGTAATACTATGAGCAACATTTGAATTATACAAAATCATAAACAATTTTAATCACTTGAAAAAAAGAACGGTTAACATTCAATATATATATCTATAAAATATAAATGTAGCTGAAAATTGCAAAATTCAAATACACATCAAGAAATTAGTTTGTGATCGCTCATGTGCAATAAAAAGAGATAGTTTGATTCATGGATATTGAAAGAATATATAAAATAAATTATAAATTATATCATAATAAGACACACTATAAAATGCATGTTTATTAAATTCATGGATATTGAGGTGTAATTATATTTTGAATAACTTACATATATACAATTTAAGTTTTAAGAAAGAAAATGTTAAATGAATTATAAGTATGTATAGATGTATCATCATTAAGCCAATCGAAAACTCTGTAAACAAAAAATTAATGGTCGTAATCTTTGATTCATATTTGCTAATGGTGACAAGCAGTGGCAGATCCAATATTTTAAACCATGTGAGAAAATTCTTCTGAATTCTAACTCTTGTTCATCATATAAACTACACTAAAAACATATAAACAACATAAAAATCAGCTACTAAATTCTATAAAAATAGTACCAGAATGATTGTTTTAACTAAAATGAGAGTCTTTAGAGATTTGGGTTGATAAATTAACCATGTTATGTATTGAAAATACTACTTAAGATCAATTTTTGGGGAGTCTCGAAACCCCCATACAAAGTATTGGATCCACCTCTAATCAGGGGCGAAACTAGGATTCTAAGTTAAGGGGGTCGTAATTTGTTGCAAGATAATAACGATAAAAAATGCTAATATAATTACTATATAACCTCTCAATACAAAGTCTTGTTAAAATCGATCCCACAAAGTATCATATTGTTCATAACAATCAATTTGTTGTGTCATGAACTAGAAACATACGAGAACTTAATTATATATGTAACCAATAATTTCAATTATAATCAACAATAATTAAGAGATTAAAATCATGAAACATTATACATCAACTTCTTAATCAAGTTTTTAGAGTTAGTAGATTACAAAAAGACTTCTTCATCCAGAGTTTAAGAAACTAACGACATCATAAGAAAATAAAATAAATTACGGAAGATGATATATTAATCAAAATTCCCTTAACATTTTTTAATAACAATAATTATCAAAGATGATTTAGAGAGGAATAGAAAGATAAACAAAATTTTTACATGGAAATACAATTAATTATTATTAAGTAATCTCCAGTTTTATAGTCATAAATTTTCTAACATATCCATATATATAAATTAGAAGGGGCGCAATGTTATAAAAATATTAAAGTGTTAGCAATGGACTAAGACTCTAAGATGATATTCGACTCAATAAGAGAGACTTCACACCCCCTAACCTCCCTATTAGCTCCACCACTCTCTTTGATAAAAACTTCGACCAACCTAATTTATCAGCATATTGAACAAGTTTATCAACGAGGGATCACTTATAACAAGTCAAAAACGTAAGGAGTATATTTTTAATTTACATCACTTCAAAGTTATCTTATTTGTAACCATCCATACTTAGCTAAATTTTGGAAGGAAACAAACCCTAATCAAAATCAATAAAACCCCAACCCAACCTGTTACCAGTATTTAATCGTAACAACCTCTAGAAAGAGCCGAGGTGTAGAACCGGGTTTTGACAGACGGAAATCAGGGGGTGAGCTGGAAACAGTGAGCCGAGCCTAACTTCTTTTTTCACCTTCATTAGCTGCCAAAAGTAAAACTCGACCCACGTGACTTCTCGAACACCCACCAAACATTTCCCGCATCCGCGCTTTTTATGTTAAACACTAAAAGTAAATTAAACATTATTTTATTCGTATTATTATATTATTCTAACATTACCTTTTTAGAATCTTTATCTTATGTTATCGCTTGTTCTTATTTTAACATTATATATATATATATATCACCTTTCAAAATGTTTTGCTTTATAAATTCCTTTTCTCTAGTCTATGCCTTAGAACGATGATATCTAAACTATAGAAATGGAGATTTTAATGACCTTTTTATAATGTTTGATCAAAATCATTATACAAATACAAATACAAATAGATATAGATAGATATGCCTTACAATGAAAAAGGTAATACAATAAAACTACTCAAGTCATACTTTTACATTTTTGAAAGACACTAAAGGAAAAGTTAACATTATTAACAATATTATTATGACTTTATATTACTTTGAGGTTATTAAATAGTGTTGGAAAGAATATTCACCGATGAACATAGTAGAAGAAGACATTATGATTTATTTATTTTAGAGATTTTGAAAATAAAAATCATTAATAAAATTGATTAGGTCACAATACATTGAATTTGTGAAATCCCGCAACATAATTTTGTAACGTTTCATATCTACAGAAATATAAAGTAACTTACCGAATAAACACTTAATTTCACAACACACAATGCATTCTCCAATCTGGTCTTTGGTCAGGAAATATCAAACACTGCGGTGATAATTTAACGGTAAAACAAGTAAAATAACAACTTTATGTCCCCAAAATCTTAGGGCCCTCAAATTATTTATGATATGTATATATACATTTTATATAAGATAATAACTAGAGTTTCTTCTTTTTAAACACTTAAAGAGCCTTCAAAAATATAAGATACAAGTGATTAGGCCTCTTTTAAATGAGAAAAATAACTAAATCCTCTTTTTATATCTTAGTTATTTGTCTAAAACGGTTCTGACATTTTCAATCACTTGTTCGCATTTATCATTGTGTATCCTATTGCTTAAGTAACTAGATAAATCTTCCTAAAGTGGTTCATGATTATGAAAATAATTTGATATTTTTAGTTTTCATTATTATAGCCATTAATATCTCATAAATTCGGCCATTGTATCATAGCACAAGAATATCTAGAATAAGAAAATATGACATCTATGATATGAATATAACTAAAATGATTGAAGATAGACAATATCAATAATAAGGTTTAATAGATTAATTAATTTCTAAATTGAAAGAGATATCAAAATGAATTTTAGGAATTTTGCATAAAAAAGCTAAAAAAGTAGCTATAGGATTACATAAAAATAAAAAAAACCTTAATTTTTCTTAGCACTTTTAAACCTTGTCGGAGCTAGAGCCGCTCATGGAACATTGCAACTCTTTGATTATGCAAGTTCCAATGTACAGTTTGCAGCAGCATTGCTGCGGACTATGCAACCCAATTATATTATAGTAATAATCGATTTTGCAACTATCGAATGGGTTTTGCAAGGGTGATATCAAATCGAGGGTTATTTTCAGAAAACTCCTTTAGAGTTATCCCTTAAATTTTATAAGAATTTGAGATACATGAATGATTTCCCTTATATTTTACTTCACACACAACTTTAAACACGTAGAAAACCCTATGTATCTGTAGAAATAAGTTACGTAAATAATTTAACTCGAAAAAGAAAAAACCTTCTAGTTGTCTTTTCCCTATTTTGACATTAGTGGTTAATTATTTCCGTCGTTATTTGTTTTTACCCGTCTGCATGTGGGCCCACTCTGACACAGTTATCTTAACATTAATATTAATATTTTAATATTATTAATAATAATAATAATAATAATAATAATAATATTTCGTCGTCTCCATTCTCCAACGGCCTAGCGTTATCTTGTGCTTCCTTCCATTTTCCTATTTATATATATACATAATATTTCTTCACATATCTCATTCCCCCTATCACTCAGATCTCAAATATATATTCTGACAATCATTTATTTCCACCCACCTCATAAATCGTAATATCATTACTAATATTTCATAACCAAATTCAAATTAAAAAGAAATGGAATTGAAGAATATGGTAGCTATGGTTGCACGTAGCGGCCGTCAATTGCAACGTTACAATAAAGGCCATCGTCAAGTTGTTGGGTCAGTCTCTTTTGAATCGTAACTGTAATTTTGCTAACTAATTTTGAATTCTTGGTAGTTTGCATGTTAAAAAGATAGAACTTTATAAAAGCTAAAATTACATATATGTTCAAAATACCATTATTCAATGAATGCTCTTAAAACATGTTTTAAACATATATACATGTAATTTATAAAGATGGTTCTGTAAGGATATGAATGAATCGGGCCAAAAAGGACAAGTTACATTTCATACCCATAATCCATTTTTACAGAGAAATTGGTGGCGTTTTGTCATCTAAATTTAGATATCAGTTGCTATAGTTTTTAATTTGAAGGCCTAAATTTACTTACTTTGACTTAAATATTTGCATAGACATGTTTATAATTAAGATTGAAACCAAGACCCTTTTTTTTATGTTTTTGTTTAAGTTACTGACATTGTTTTGAATTTATGGCAGATGTATTCCTTATAGAATAGAAAGTAACAAAGGGAAGAATTTAGAAGATACATTAGAAGTTCTTGTCATCAGTGCACAAAGAAAAAGCAAAGGGATGTTGTTCCCTAAGGTATATTAATTTATTTAAAACCTCATTTTATTTTTATATGATATGATTTAAATATACATACGACTTTTAGCCCAATAATTATCAGTTTAAACTGGTTTTATAACATATAACCTATCAGTTGACCTTTTCAACAATCATGAATGTTGACTAACACAAGTTTGTAATCTTAATTAACAGGGAGGATGGGAATCGGATGAAACGATTAAGGAAGCTGCTCTAAGAGAATCAGTTGAGGAAGCTGGAGTTTTCGGAACTGTTGAGGTTAGTTTATATGATTTTTCTTTAAATTATATGACATTATAGTTATAGCATACGGATTTTGACAATTTTCTTGATAAGTGTTTGACAAAATCCTTTTGGAGTTAACAATAATCCAAGTCAAGTAGCATAAGACCTCTGTTTATTATGTGTACGAATTGTTCAATTTACGTGTTACGTTCCACTTTTACAGGTTATATTAGGTCAATGGCTCTTCAAGAGCAAAAGCAATGACACATATTATGAAGGGTATATGTTCCCTTTACTTGTAACGGGGCAACTTGACTTATGGCCTGAAAAAGACATTCGCCAACGAGTTTGGGTAAGTTTTAGATAGCAGAAAGTTTCAAACTTTGAACCAAATTGCACTGTTTTTCTCAAGAATATATGCTCAAATATGTTTGATATTGTTTTACAGGTGAGTGTACCGAAAGCTAAAGAAGTTTGTCAGCAATCTTGGATGAAAGAAGCACTGGATTTACTAGTTAACCGGCTTGAGTCATCTGCAACTAAGATTGATGAGGAATCCGTATGAAAATCACCCTTCTTGTAGGTTACTAAAAATTAGTTCATGACATGTAAATAGGAAATGAGTAATTGAAAGAAAGAACTTAATGGATTTGTACATGGACCACCAGCTTGAGCTACCAGTCGGTTTATGAACTCGTTAACTTGCTTATTGTAGATCAGGACATTCATTTGACGAAACGATCAAAGAAATGAGCTAGGATTGTAATTTAAAGATCACTAACTTTTGTTTCCGTTTTATGTTCTTTTGAGAGTCATGATTTTTTTTTTTATAATTTCGTTGTACAACTTTGGTCATCATTAATGAAAGTTCCAGTTAATCCGTTTAAAAAGACACTGTTCTTAATCTTTTCTTCTGACATCTAATATACGTACTATCTACAACCACTACGAATATATACTCACTGCCTCAAGAGGATGATGGGTTCTTCTCATACCACAAGCTAGAACTTCTTTTGATTACATGTTGACATACAACTGTATCTATCCTGTCCCATGGGCTCATGTCGGTGCCAACATTTGACCTACATAAAATCAAGGTACAGAAGTCCATATAGCCTGAAACTTTTGTAGTTCACAAAATGCTAACCACTAACCAGATACAAAATGTCAAAATCTTGAATCCATCGCTTCTGCAGGTATTAATCATGTTTCCATCTGTATACAAAGATTATTTCTTGATTCATCTTTCTAGATTATCACCAAGTCATCTATGATAGTTACTTTTTGTCTGTGGCAAAAATTTCCACAAAAATAAATGTTGGTTTAGTCATGTTGTATTAAAATACTCAATATATGATATCAGTGTCTTACTTATTATATAAATTTATTTGTCTTATATAATGCACCAAGTGCATTTTGAAATACTGTCTGATTGGTTTTATGCAACATGAGTAAATAAGAACAGAAATGAATCTTTCATATCCTTCAAGACGCCTTTGAAAAAGGGCCCAATATATGTACCACTTGGTCTTATTTACAGGATAATGTCGACCAGGATTTTGTTTATGTGTAATGTGTATAAATGATTGCATCAGAGGTTTCTATGGGCTTACATAATATACGACGAGCCATGAATGTCTGGTATCCCACTCTACGGGCAAATCAACCCAAATGCAATCCTTTTTTACCCGTTCTGAAAAATGCACTTTTTTTATACAGAACCATTTTGATCCGGTTTACATAACCTGTTTTTGCCATCTATACATACTGATTTAGAGCCAAACATACCTCTACTGTAATTATCCTATAGTATTTGCTTACATAGTTGGAGTATCTACTAATTTGTAGGTCTAAACATGTATTGTTTGCTTGTTTTTAGCAATTTATTTAAGATAAGAAATGAATTAACTGACATTAGCTGAACACGTGAACACTTTCATAGATGAAGTGAAACAAAGTTTGTGCAAGGACCACCTAGCTAGCTGATTTCTTTCATAAATTGGGATATTATAGTTCATGATCATAGGGTTAGGAAAATAGATAGACCATGAATATTCAATCAGGCAATGGTGTGGAATTCGTGGTTTATATCGATGATTGTTTGATACAAATACAACATGAAGGAAATCATGTGGGTTTTGCAGCCTTGATTGTGGATCAGATTATTGTAAAATTGGGTTTTTAGTGATGGTTTAGAAGGTTAGTTTTCAGATTTTGTATTTGCATTTGTGGTTGTTAGAGTTTTATCATTTTAGGTAATGGTGTTGTAGTAGTTTGTGGACTTGTGGCTTTGTTTGTTCAAAATGGCATGAGATCATACTATGAGTATGAGGGTGTTTCAATCAGGTTGTTTCAATTGGGTAACCATCACGTAGCCTTGTGGTAAGGCGTCCTGATATTTTCACAAGAGACTTCAAATTCAAATATTTCTAGGTAAATATCTTGGGGTGATTAAAGAAAGAGTCGAAAATGGTCACAGGGCACCCAGTTAGACGCTATTGATCTAAGTCAACAAAAAATTATCACTCTTCTGGCAACCTGAAAAAACCTTGTTTATTTACTGTTGTTGAGATAGGTAATAGTCTCGTAGTTGTCAAAATTTGCTTATCGTTTTAACAAATAAATAAAATTAAAAAATATAACTTGTTATCCAACCATATACTGAAGTGAATTACATCATATTAATAACATGATTTAAGACTTATAAAGTAGAAACTCAATAAATTAATATTCGATTAAGTAATAAACTCTCTAAAAATAATTTTTCAATTCTAAATTTGGGATAGAGTACTAATTAATACTTGATTAATCAATAACTCATTAATTAATAAAATGATTATATAAGTGTTAATATATAGAGTTTATAAAGATGTTACATGAGAAAAGACAAGTCAAAGTTTTTGATGATACAAAACAATAAATAGATTCCAGTTGGTTGGTACAATATCATTGGTTGAAACGCAATTATTGAAAAGAAGAGAGATTTTTATAAGCGTGAAGTCTAAATGAAGAAGAACTGGCCCTCAAAATTAAATGAATGGAGATTTATTCCATATTGACTTAGTAAGAAAAATTATCATTATTATCATCTTTTATATTATAAGTCTCCCCATTATTATGAGTTAGATTCTCATTTTATATTTATTAGATTAATTAATTAATTAATATGCATTTATGAAAAGATTCACAAATATGAAATTATCTTAAGATCAAAGCATCATCATCATCATCATCATCATCATCATCATCATCATCATCATCATAAATGAAAATATGTAGGTTAAAGGGGTTAAACCCTTGGGTCAAAAGATAACGAAAAAATATGTCAAATTTTAGGATTCAGAAAATTTCTGATGCAGTTGAGGTTCATAGGAAATTTGTGATTCTTAACTAGAACCCCTTTATTATTTTTTTCAGAAATTATTTTTATAGCAATATATTTATTGATAACCCACTTTATATTGTGGGTCAAAGACCTTGCAATCTTGTGTTCCAGTCTGAAGCCCAAATCAGCCCAATAGATGCTCTATCTACTTTAGCCTTATAGGCTCATAATTCAATAACGAATATATACTGGCTCTAAAATTATAATACGAGTAATTTTTAACAGCTCTGAAAGGAGATTCGTGCTATACGAGTAATCTAATAACTTAAAACTCAAACGAAAAGGCATAAACTAACAAATAAACTTTGTTAAGTTCTTTTCCAACCCAATGTAATAATCATTTTATAAATGTCTTTCATTAAAAAAAATAAAATTAATAGAGTAATGAATCTCAGTAAATAAGTAGTGGGTAAATTAGTTTAAGTTAATGGAATTATGAGCAAGTTGTGCACGTGTTTTTCATGTGACAGCAAGTGATGTTCAACTAAGACATCACTACAAGTGCTTTTAGAAAGAACAAAAACCAATAGTTAAATGGACTTTCTAATTTAAGCTATGAGATCACCTGCAACGGTGCATCAAGTCCACCACCGGTCATGATGGGTGAGGACAGCCAGACTAATACTGTCATAATTCGTCCTCGTAAGGACAGCCAGACTAATACTGTCATAATTCGTCCTCGTAGTGAAAAGCACAGATTCAAGACGAAAACACGCAGAGTTCACGTATTATTTAATTGATTTTTTATTTTCTTTTTCACTTTCTTTTAATTTCTTGTTTTATTTAAGAAATAAAAATGAAGAGAGGATACGAAGAAGAAGATGAAGAAAAGAAGATGAAGATGATGGAAGATAAAGATGAAGAAAAAAAAGATGAAGATGATAGAAGTCCTGCTTTTTTTAATTTAATTTAATGGGCATTTTGCTCCTTTTTAATTAATTTATTGGGTCTTTTTACCTTTGAGCTTTTGTTGAAAAAGAAAATTAAATTAACTAGCCCAATTAGTTAAATTTATAAAATCTAATTGTATGTTAAAAAAAAATTAATATCTATAACAAAAATGAAATGTACAAAAATATTCATGGTTTTTTTATTTATTAGTGTATATTTTATTTTATTAATTAATGTGTCTTTTATTTTATTAATCAATAACTAATTTTTAAATTAATTATATGAAACTATATTTAATTAAAAGTAAATGTGTTTTTAAGAAAAATGAAAAATAATGAAGATAGTGGGTCCCAGTTGTCCGTCGTGAGCTGTGGTCAGTTTTCAGTCGTGAACTGTCGTAGCTGACGTGACAGTAAAAATGAGTGGTATAACTGCAGGTGGTCTGAAGTGAAGCTTTAATTAGCATTTTGACTAACCTACTTTCTATAACTTTTAGCTCAAGGTAACAAGTTTACAATTTAGACCTCAAGTTGCTGAGCTAACCAAAATTTAGGTTCATCAGTTAAACCAAAACTAAATAACCAAACATATTTGTATTATTATTTTTAGTTTGTACCTAACTAACGTCCAAAAACAAAATTGGAGAAGCTTACAGAGCTCCAGAGACTTCTTTCTCTTTCCATAAATAAAATCTCTATCAATACTAACATGATCAAATTTGTGTAAACAATTATGTCGTTATTATTTGGTGATCCATTCAGAAGATTCTTTGTTAATCCACCAATTTATCGCTCAAAAACAGGTCTTATGGATTGGTTTGAAACACCACAGTCTCACTTCATCAAAATAAACGTCCCTGGTAATTCTATTTCTATCTTAGTCTTAGTTAATTACTCTTTTATTTAAACAAAACTAATGAGATTTTGATTAATTTATGTTGTTGCAGGATATAGCAAGGATGATATAAAAGTGCAAGTTGAAGAAGGGAATACATTGGTAGTGAAAGGTGATAGTGTAAAACAAGTAGTTTCTAACGATAATAAAGAAAAGGAGACTTCTACTATTTGGCATGTTGCTGAAAGAGGACTCGGAGATGGAGTTAACGGTTTTTCGAGGGAATTCGAGTTGCCGGAGGATGTGAAAGTTGATCAGATCAAAGCTCAGGTCGAAAACGGAGTTCTGACTGTTGTTTTGCCTAAAGATGTCACCCCTAAACCGGCTAAAGTTCGTAACATTCATGTCTCCAGCAAGCTCTAACTTTTGATCTCGTTGAAGTTTTAGAATTTTGACGTGTTGTGCTAAATAAAAATGTGCGGGGGGTTTTTTGTTATACAAAAGACTGGTTACATTTACATATTTGTTGGGCTGTAAAAGTTTAACTTATTTGTAATAGTTAAAAAAGATAAAATGAATATAAGGAGGTTCAAATTATTTATGTCATTTGTGAAACACTAATTAAATTTCTACGTTTTAGACGTATAATCGATACTCGAAACGAATTGAAAATACTACTCACATGGACATTCAGACTAGAGTATTTAAAATTCATGTTCTTCTATGAAGGAACTTGTTATATATGAATCTAATATAGATGGCAAATGGTTGGGTTGGGCCATTTGGATAATGGGTATAGAAAGTTTTGGATTAAAACGGGCTGGACTGATCAATTGGGTGTCAACTGTCAAGTTGTCAACTAATGAAATAAGTATGCAGTTCTAGTTCAAAAGTTTCATTTGTACATTCATTATTCACAAGTCAAAATAGTAAAGTGATATCCATTTGGACATCAATCATTAAAGCCAGCTTATGCATAATCTTAACAAGTGTTAAGAGGAACGATTTTAGTCATTTTTACACTTTTACTACAACCTGTCATCAAATATACACATAAATATTCGCCAAAATAACAACGAAGTAAGGTACGACAACTCAAAGATATAACATTATTACGATGAACGAGTTCTTTCCACAATTTTAGCCGCAACTGAAAAGGCCAATCTGCCAGAGAATTAACAAGGCTCAAGTAGCTAATGGTACCCGTTAGATCAACTATAAGATTTTCACTTTATATAGCTTCAAAATGTTTATAGTCTCTATTCGTTAATTTATCTATTTATTTAAGTCATTCCAGCATTCTTTCTAACTTGTTTAAGTTAAAAGAATCACGTATTTTGGTTAGCATATACTGTTGAAGTTACATTATTTGTCCGGTTAATCTAAAAACCATTTTGACTCATTGTTCAAAAGTATTTGATTGTGCATGTTTGGTTTGAATTAATCGTAACTGATTATGTAGCAACGAGCTCCTTTTATTTTGATGATTGTAAGGTGATTAACATAGTGATTATGGTAGTTATTAGAAATAACATACTTGCATAAACCATGAAAGATACGGACCAAACAAACAAGAGAAACAAGTGTAAAATGTGGACACAACTCCACGGTCCATGCACGATCGGATCGTGGGTTGACCGTGGTCTTACTGGACCATTTTCACTTTGTCGGGTCAATGTTTGGGTCAACCAATTTAACACTCGTGTGTCCGATTTATTGTTTGAGTCAAAGTTAGTCAACTCTTAGTTGTTAAAATAATATGAGTTTGATCACTATTTTAAATGTGTAACAAGTTATAAAACCAAAGTTATTTTGTAAACTGTGTAAAATGTTTTATAAAAGTGTTAAAACTGTATAAACATAAAATGGCTTGAGGGAATTTTTTAAGAGCCTCCAATTTTTTAATTAAAGTCAAACAAGAAAACACAAAAATTATTGGGTAAAGATAAGTGTACCGTCGGTCGACCTGTGAAACGCAATTGATTTAACTTTTAACTTTTAGCTTATCCTCTTTAACTTGTAAAACACATATTTCTCTCAACTGAGAAGTGATCATTACTTGTATTGTTTATCACTTACAATGCATTTGAGAGATTAAGCTATTAAGCTAAGAGTTGATTTATGTAGTGAGGTTATTCAGTTGTAATAATTTGTGCCGCCACATTATTGTTATATTACTCTTCTAATTATTTGTGGAGTAAAGGTTGAGTGTTTAGGTCTTCCATTTATTAGCGGAAGACTCATTGAGTGAGTTAATTGTTCTTGGGTTCTTCCAAAGTTGTGAAGAAGAAGAAGAAAAGAGTGTTGCATTATGGACAAAATTCCTTAATCGTGTAATCACTTTCATAATTTTTGATCCTACACTGCTTATGTATCACGAAATTCTTATTGGGATAACTCAGGAGATCACCAATATCTAGGCAATGATTGTGAGCGTAACAAAGAGATTATGTTGTGTTTTCGTGTTCTAGAGAGACCAACGATTCTATATTAATTCTTTTATATACCAAATCGATTATAACATTTAACAAAACGAACATATACTTCTTTGAGTGAAAAATGCAATGTTTATTCAACAAACGATACTATTGAATATACCTATACGGTTTTTGGCGGGAAAAAAGGGGGTGTGAATTCCATACTTACCGACTCACTATATAACTTCATTTGAAAAACTCTTGATCCTGAGTAAGCAACAATTTCACTAGAATTACCATAAGTAGCTATTTTGATCTGTCTTCTAATTGTATCTAGAGGTGTTCATCGATGCGGTCCACGATTTACGGTGTCAATTCGGTTCAGTTCCTTCGGTTTGTAATTTTTTGGAAACCAAACCGTAAACCGAATCAAAAACCGAATTCAAGTGTGTTTAAGCAAACTGAAAATCGAATTTGAATGCGAATACAGTTCGGTTTTAGTTTGAATCTGAAAACCGAATTGCAAAATTTTGACCCCAAAATAAATTCCAACTTGCAAAGATAATGTTAAAATGTTATAAAGTTGTTCAAAATTTTTGTAAGGTATATGAGCTTTTTATAGTATCTAGGCTTTTTTAGGTACATAATATTAAATATAAGAATTATGATCATTATATAACAATAAATGTTTAACATTTGAATTTAGTGTTCGATTAAATCGAACATTTTTTTTTTAAACCTTAAATTGAACTGTAAACCGTTTAATGAATTCAGTTCAAGTTAAAACCGATTTGAAAACCAAATTTAAAATCGATTTTTATTTGGTTTAGTTTTTCATATAAACAGTTTCAAACTATATAAAGTCCACCCTTAATATATACCATTGTCAAAAGAATTTGTTTCTTATAAAGACAAGACTTACCAATTACCAAGCAAATGTGATCAATATTTGAATAAATGGTTAATTGGTTGGTTGAAGATTAGATTGATTAGGTAAAATTGACCCTTTAATTGAAAGAATAATATTACCTTCGTTTTCAATTTAATGTTCATGATTTTTTAGATGTTTCAAAGTAATTGTTTACTTTTAGTTTTATCCAATCAGAAATTGTTTAAGTGGAGAATAATATAATATTATTAAATAGTAATATAATATTATACTTTTATAAAATATATGCATATTTATAGTTAACAATTAAATTGAAAAAGAGAAAGTACCTAGTACAATAATAATAAAAAACAAATGATAACTAATTAACAAGTAGATTTTACAGAACAGCCGCGATGAATCTCGCATGATGTTACATACTAATTAATAATTAGAATTTTGGATTATATGTAATGTTACCTACCGGTTGCTATGAATAATTGTCTCTAAGGCTTCATATATTTTATCATGAAAAATCTATTTTATGTCTTTATTAAGCACTGTCAGTATTTTTTTAAGAAATAAATAAAAAATGTAGATGCATTATGTAATCATGTTTCTTGTCCATACGAATTGTCCGCATGAGTTGACATTTTATTTCTTTTTTCTTTACCAATGGCCACCATTATTCTTTATATTATATTGCATGCTTTTTTTAAAAAAAAATTATATAAAGAAATAATAATTTCATTAAATTTATCTTATTATTTTTAATAATATCATAAATTTTCTTAATTATTACTAAAACATACAACTAACAATAATAAATGATTATATATAATTTTCTAATCATCGAGATTTACATTATCATATTTATAACTAGAACGTCTAAGCTCATTATACAAATCTTGTTGATTCTTATATGGACGTTCCCATTCCGAGTCAGATTTAAATATAGTCCATGACGAATGCGTTTCAGGTACCGGATAATATCCTTATAAATCCACTTTTACAAAGTGGTTACGATGTACATGAGCAATTGCACATACGTAATGTGGTTGTGACTCGTGTGGACTAGACCAAAGTGGAAAACACGTCGAATTTCCATCATTGCTCAAAAATAGCAAAACCACGTTGTACCTTGAAGCAATTAGCAGACCCGTTGTCGGTATATCCATCCAGTACTTATTAACTGCAGGTATATTTGGTGGAAGCTTTATTGCTTGAAAAAGTTCTAGCAATTCTACATCTCCAATCATATTAGTGTATGTTACTTCATGCATTCTTATCTCATCAAGTAACTCCATTATAATTTGCCGCCAACATTCTTCATGAAGACCTAGACATGAAGCTACTGATCTAAATCCGCAATTCCCATCACCGATTACATCATGTATGTTCGTTACATACGGCTGGAATTTGATCCAATAATGGATGCGAGAAAAAAGTTCGATGAACATAAACTATGCCTGGCAGGCTCTTGGTTCAAGTCCGGTAAATCAAACCCATCGAGATTTGACGTGTTGGAATAATTATGTTTGGGAGGATCGTGAGGCGGCGTGTGAAACGAAAATGACGCCTTTTGTTTTTGTATCTTCACACTTGGACGTCCACGAGTATTTATGTGAACGGTGGGTTCTTGAATCCAAGATAGCATGTCCAACTGAGCGTCACAACGAAGATCGTCATCTTGTGCCGATAATGTCAATCGACTCTAGTGGAATAAGCAGACCTGCATTTAAATAACTTGCAAGTTCGTGCGCACTTGGTAACCCAAAACATGACCTCAGTTGACAACCACAATTCTCATTTGTTATTTCAAGTCCGTTGGAACGGGCAAGTTCAGCGTGGATTTTTTTTATAGCATAAAGGGAAACCCAACCCCATAATAATTGAAAACCTGGATGGTCATATTTTGGCCATCGAAAAATTCTGTTTTGCTCAAAGCTTTCTTTGATAATAGTAGCTTGCGTCCCTATAACTTTATCTATAATAGGCACAAATGTGTCTAATCTTGATTGCGAGGAACCCAAATTTAGTTTCACCTTAGCGTGCTAACTTTCAACCCTATTTGTGGTTAAATTTCCAAAGTTAAGTGATTTATCAGTCGCCACCAATACAAACATGTAGGCGTATTTGTTTAACCATACCTCATTGAGGTATGTCAAAACATCTGAAAATTCAAAAACATATTTGTTTCAAAGGTTGTTGATATATTTGCTAAAATAATTGCTAAAATGATTGTTAAAAAATAATATCTGGATAATTGATCAACTTGACTTGAAACCGACTACAGAAGTGCGTATATAACGTCATTGTAGGAGCTTTAACTAATGAAAGCTATGTATGATGAAAAAAATTTCATTCGTCTTCTAACTTAAAATATTTTTTGCAATTCTTAAAAATATTTTGCCAGATATGCCATCTACAAAGTAATTTATTAGCTCCTGAAAATATTGTTTCGCATGCACTTATTAGAGCCAAATCTCTATCTGTAACAATAACTCACGGTTCATACGTTTCGCTAAGGGCCGGCTTTAGACACTTTAATGCCCACAGAAAGTTGCTAGCCTTTTCTCTATCTATCAAGAAAAATGCTATAGAAAATGTTTTGTTGGTTGAAGTAACACCAACGATTTCAAGAAAAGGCAACTTACAAATATTCGTATTGTACGTAGCATCCATCATCAAAATATGCAGAAATGCACGCAATATTTCATATGAAACTGGATGGATCTAGAATAATTCTTCTAATTGATTAGTAGAATCATTTGTACGATACTAAAAGTCATATCCTGTTACCTTCAAAAATGACATTACAACTTGTATAGGAGTCAGAATTGCTTGGCAGATTGTGCGAAGTTTTGCTTTTGCATTGTATACCGTTTTGTTTGAAGAAACATTTTCCGGATTCCGCTCCTTCAACGTGGCAAGAATTTCGCGAGGCTTTACATTATTTCTTGAAAAATCTGCAACTAAACGAAATTCATAATCATCCAATCGCATAACATATGCATGACATTCCATATATATTACACTTTGATGATTGTGTGTTGGATTTATCATTGTTATCGACCAAACACCTTTTTTCTTTGAAAAATTTGTTACCATTTCAAATTTACAATCAATTTTTTTACATGGAATACTTTTGTCGGGCGTTGATTTACTTCTGGATACACCGGCTACACTCACACATAAATATAATCTTGGCTAAGTAACCAATTTTTGTTTTTGATCTTTTGATGACAATAACTTGTCTATGAGAAAGTGTCTCATTTTCACCCATTCCATTAGTTTTTCACGATTATTGAACACCTGAAATTGAGAAAGGTATTTAGTCAAAATATGATAACATAATAATGATTTAGAGTACCATTATATGAAATATTATACCTTATCGGTAGAAAAATCTGACACACTCGACATATCTTCTTCTAAGAATTGTAACGTATGAGATTGTTTATAAGGTTATGAATCGATATAAATTTTGAATGTTATGAAAATATGAATCGACATAGGTTCGTTTATATATGAATTTGATTTTTCACTTTAGTCGCGTCAAATAATTTAAATTTTTGCTTTAGTCGCATCAAATAATTTAAGCTTTTACTTTAGTCGCGTAAAATAATTTTAAGTTTTACTTTAGTCGCGTCAAGTAATTTTAACTTTTATTTTTATAATATTAATTTTTATTAAATATATATTATTTAAAAAATACAAAATAAATAAAATGAAGTATGGAGGAATGTTGAAAAATAGTATATGATGACTGATCTTGACGGCTTCAATTATTAGAGAGGGTACTTCTAGTAACTCCTTAAAAAATCATTTCTAAATAGTTTTATTATTAATTTATTTTATATACGTCAATCGAATACCTAGTTTATGCTTTCATATTATTGATGCTTTTGTTTTTCATTACTACATCGTAACAACTAGGTGTGTCGATATTGCTTCATCATATGTAATTAAACTTCATCCATCTAAAATGCTTAAATAATATGTCAAAAGCCCTATTTAAATTATGTATCCGTCACTTTTATCCTTCAACGCTCTTACATTTATTTTTAACGTACTATTTATTTAAGCTTGATTATATTTAAGTATAGATAC
Source organism: Logfia minima (assembly GCA_963921325.1). Classification (NCBI taxonomy): domain Eukaryota; kingdom Viridiplantae; phylum Streptophyta; class Magnoliopsida; order Asterales; family Asteraceae; genus Logfia; species Logfia minima. The sequence goes on from OY992768.1 coordinate 13,155,828, forward strand.
AAATATATGACTAACAGCGCTCATACCTTTCCCCATCATGTTATATAATGCTATTGTAATTGTAGTATGTTACTTATTTGTTACCAATCCAATTAAAGGGTAATTAACGTAATTAACGAAAGTAAACAACAATAATTAAAATATAGAGTAAAATAATAATAAATGAGAGTAAAATGAGTAATTAAATGTTAAATTCAGTGTGATGTTTCACACCGTAAATAACATCGAAATTTAAATTTGAAGAGAGTGATGCACAATAATATGAAAAAATAGACATTAATCTTAAAGAAGTAAAAAGAAAAAGTTCATTCACTCAACGTTGGTTCAATAATGGAGACGGAAAATTAAAATCATAACGTGTTGGGTTCTCACTCCCCTTAATCAGGCGAGATTCATAAAAATTACAATGCATCACTATAAATATATGATCGAGACATGTAAAGTTAAAATCAATGGAGGTAGATATATAGAATAGTGCCATAACTGAAGGATGCTTGAAGTCATGTCAACAACTAGCTCACTCTAAATGACGGTGACAATCACACCCATGATCCTTAAGACCATAACACATCACTTTCCCATGACAATTTGTTTGTCTGAGTAACGTTACAATTTTGTTATTTCTACAGAATAATTGATAAATGTAAAGAAAAAAAACGAGCAAAATTCATGTGTCAAATAATAGATTGTCACATATTATTTTAGATTTATATTTTTAACATATAGTTCGCTCAACTTTTAATATTACACGATTGCCATGCACGCTCAAACAAGTGTTTATCATACATGAGTTAAGAATTAACTTGGGGTTATTTACCAACAATACTTCAATATACACCTTTTCGATATAATGTATTAGCTAGAGTATATTACATCCAAAATCATGTCATTTCATTTTTGATGTAATTAATTACTTACTGACTAGAGTGTTAATATGTATCTTTAATATATATATATATGATATATATATAATATATAATATGTACGTACACTTAAAGGGAGTTTGTTATATAAAAAGTTGTTAAATGACTAGTCAGATGGATATTTTTGAAGAGTATAGTTACCTTACAGTACATTAATATAATAAAAAAGATATTATGGTTATGTTTGTCAACAAATGATTGGATCTGGAGTTTGAATATGTTCGACAATATACTAGATGGAGTTAGCTGATAGTTGACGTTTATACTCAAAGTTGTAGCTAATAACTGAGAGTTATGGCTAGAATTTTTTTTTTAAGAAGCTAGTGAAACATGCTTCTATAAAAAGGGATTTCGGGGGATCATAAGAGGTCTTTCTTAACATCCCCACCTATTTTATATTGTTCCAAACAGAACATTTAATTTTCAAGAGATGAAAATTCTGACAACTGGAACTCAATTCGCAAAAAGCTTCAATAATCGCTAAGAATCCCTTACGCAAACACGCCTTTTGTAGTTGAAGCTGGAGATGATAGTTATAGTTTGTAACTGTAATTAGGAATTTCTTTAAAGGAACTTAAAAACTACTTAAAATATATATGTTTAATTTTTGAAGCTTCTAGAAATATCTTTTTTCAAGAATCATCATTCATTTTTATTTCTAAATAGGAATTAAGTTTTATGGAGATTGAACTCATATTAGTAGAAACTTAAACCTATAGAATTGTCAAGAGACCTTGAAATAATATTCGCCATACACACCTACACATTCACAATGAACACATGTACAACATAATGCCTATATTATTGAAGTTAATGTTCATGAAATAAACATGCAAATTAATTAGAGTGATATAACATCTAGCCTTAATATCTATATGATTGCATTTGGTACTCAATTTAAAATGCAAAAGACCATTATGTTATTAGTTGCTGCAAAATGATGTATCTAAAACTCCGAAGTTGAGTAAGCACACTCCCTAAATCAACTTATATAATAGACTTATATCACAAAACTGAATTAGTTAAATTACTATGAAAATCATCCTGACATTAATAAAAGAATCGTGACTGCCGTTAAAAAAAAAAGAAAAGAATCGTGACTAGCAACAACAAAAGGCTAAGATGAAGAATGTTACAAGTTACAACAAAAGTTGGAGTCAAAAATCAAAATCACGACAAAAGTAAAAATGAAAAAATGTTACTTGTCTTTGATCATGCCTTGCTTTTCTAGTTTTTCTTTTCTTTTTTCTTTTTTTCTTTTTTTTTATATTTCAAATAAAAAGACACTTTAGAATAGTGATTACTATTATTTGAGGGTTTTTAGAATTGCTTAAATAGTAATTACTTATTTATTTATTTTTACAGCAGATAAAACACATTTCTATAAAAAATGATTATTAATTAATTTAATACTGAATAAGTATTAAAAAAATAAGGTAATATCTACTTATTTTCTAAGTAGATAAGTGTTTAAAATAAGTAATTATTGACACCCTTCGGTATTATTTTAGCTTAATAAAAATTCAACTTAAGTTCCTATTTAATGTGGCCGGACCTACGTCTAACGGACCTTTATGCTTCTATCATCTTATTTAATGAGTCTTTTTGTATCATTTAACATACGGTACTTCCAATTTATTTGAACAGCAAGTGTATCATAAATTGAAACGGGTGGGAATCAAAATTAGACAACTCATTTGGTAATTGGTATTTTATATTTTATTTGTACTTTTTAAATGTTCCACCGCCCATAATTGAAACAGTTAACTTTTTATGTAACACTTTTACTAATTAATATAAAAAGTCGCAGTCGAGAAAAACAAATGCCAATAATCGTATAATAGAAATCTTAGAGTGGACCGTTGCTTCTAACTATTTACGATTGTTATAAAAAATAAAAATAAAGTAATACAAATATCTATCTCAAAAGTCTTTGCAATCATGGAAGTATTTTTTTTCTTCAAGCTGTTAACATCTTTGTATAATGTAATAACTTCCAAGAGAGATGAGCAAATAACTTTTTCAAAACAAAGACTTTTTTAAGGTTTCAAACTTTTTTCCATAATCATTCAAAACTTATTTCCTCCGTCTCATTTGAAGTGTTCATTTTACTACTTTGTATTGTTCTAAAATAATTATTAACTTTATATTTCAACTAATTAAATAAAATTTTAATCGATAGAGATGATATTTGATTATTGAATAATGTAGTTAGTAGAAATTTCTAAAATCTCATACATTTTTTAAAGTCAACAATTTGATTAAGACGGAAGAAGTATTAAATAGTGAGCACATATACAATGTATTTCAGAAATTGTAATTAATTATTATGTTTCAAGAATTAAATATGCACCAAAAATAACCTTGATCAAGATACAGTATGTTTGCTACACATGTAATTTATGAAAGTTTACTGGATATTGATAAGATTATATTTTTGAAAAACTCAAGTCATAAATGTTGTTTAGCAGATTAACATAAAACATTTCAGAACTTAAGTTCAAAAGTATCAAGGTCTAGATCTTGTCGGTAAAATTGTAAGATCATATGATATTAAATGCATGTGGTATTGGTGAAGAAAAGAAGGATATCGTAATTATGTACAAAGAATAAAGTATTGTTTATTGGGATTCAAGAAACAAGGGTGTCTAAAATCAAGTTGTTGACCATAAAAAGTTTATGGGGTAATTTATCATTTGATTTTGCGAGTTCGCGAGGTTTGTCGGGGGTATTCAATCTATATGGGATCCGATGGTGTTCAAATGTTCAAAAGTGAATAGTTTTACTAGTGCATTGTGAAAGGAGAATGGGTGGCTAAAAAGTTGAGATGTTTTATGGTTAATGTGTATGCACCTCAGGATCTTGTGCAAAAACGAGAGTTGTGGCAGTTATTATCGTATTTTATGCGTAGTAATGCAGGAGAGTATATATTCCCGGGGGACTTTAATGCGGTTCGAGATGAGGCTGAGAAGTGGGGCTGCAATTTTCTCAAAGGGAAACAATAGATTTTAATAGATTCATTAATGATGCAAAATTAAAGGAGGTGCAAATGGGGGGTTTATGCGTATACGAGGATAAGTGCAAATGGGAAAAAAAAAAAAAAAAGAGTAAGCTTGATCGCTTTTCTCAGGAAGAAGTGAGTGTCAAATGTCGAGAGCTTATTGCGGTGGTTATTGATGCTAATGTGTCTGATCATCGGTCCATCTTGCTTTGGCAGGAACGAGTGGAGTATGGGCCAAGTCCATTTCGTTTCTTAATTCATGGATGGAAGAGGCCGATTTTATTCAGGTTATAGCATTGTCTTGGAATAGCTACGTAGAGATTGAAGGTGAGATTCAAGCAAAAAAATTCAAGAACAAAATGAAGAATATGAAGGAAGCTTTAAAAACATGGTGGAGGGGAAGAAATATATGTAGGAATAATATAAATATAAATAATGAGTTATAGGAAGATTTAAAAAGAACTGATGGGCTTTTGGATCAAGGAATGGCTCAGGAGGTGGATGTCATAAAGAGATCATATGCACGTGTTGCTATGTATAACTTGGAATCAAAAGAAATTGCAGATTTAGCTCAAAAGGCAAAATTTAAATCTTTGGAGTGTGGCAGGCGACGAAAACTCAAAAAATTTAAATTTTTGATATGAATCTCTTATCAAGTAACTTTTGCAATTGAGTCATTAAATCTTGCATTTCAATAGGTGCCAAAGGATAAGGTGCCCTAGCAATTGGTGTTGCCCTTGGAACCAAGGCTATTTGAAACTCGACTTGTCTTTCAGGTGGCAAACCCGGTAAGTCATCGGGATACTCATTTACAACTTGAATATCTTTCATTATCTTTTTCCCATTGCTTGTGTCAACCACATAAGCAAGTTAGCCTAACATCCACGGGTCAAGTACTTCTTTGCTTTAATAAACGTATGTATCTAATTTTACCTTTTCTATTCTCACCATGAACATGAATTTTTTTCTCTGCATCGCTCTCCAAATAAACACACCAACCTTAGGGGCAGTAGGTTATTCCGCATTGTCTCATGTCTTGTACCACTTCCTTGTAGTAGTTTCACATCGATCCTTGCAGCTAGAGATTTTGTCTTGAAGTCGCCATTACATTTGTAAAATTCATGAGAGAGCAACAAAGCCTAATGAAATATTCATAAATGAAACTTGATACTTGGAGTTATTTTCAAGATTGGTCGAGGTTGTAATCTACCAATTTGAATTTAGCTATACAAGTGCAGTTTAATAGAATCGTAAATTCTTAGTTCAACTGTAGGGTATTGACAATGCACAAACCCTTTCAAAATGTTTTTCTATGACACAAAATTCATTCATCAACTTTTCTTAAACAAAAACCTTTTTACTCTATTGCATAAAGTCTTTGAAATTATTATTTTTTGTGAATAAATACACACACAATAATTACAATTGAGTTATTGAACGATAACTCAATTTTAACAAACCATTTGTAAAATTGAGCTATTCACTCTAATTGGTTTGTCAAACCATTTGAAAAATTGAGCTATCCCTTGGAGATGCTTTTATGGTGTGTTTTGTGGAGAAGTTTTAAGAGATTAATTGACTTTGAGCTTGGAGTTTTATGGTGTGTTTTGTGGAGAAGTTTTAAGAGATTAATTAACTTTGAGCTTCTACTTTTAATTATCTCAGTTTCTTATAAATGAAAACTTATTTAACAACAAAGAAATACAATCAATCTTCTTAAAAAGAGAATCATCTAAAAGCTTTTGAAACATAGTTCTCAATCACAAAACTCAAGTCACAAACTTCAGTTACTATCTCAAGTTTCAAACAAAAGCTCCAGCTCCATTTAATTATTAAAAAACATACCTTTAAAATTTCAATTGTACTAATGCAAAACAACTTTAAGTAGCATTTAATCTTAGAGCAGCCACTATGGTGATCTTCCAACCGTCTCTTATCTGGCTTTCTAAGACACCATAGGCACAAATCCGTTTTTGCCTCCGCCTTTGTTGCTTTCGTTGTGGACGAAATGGAGAAAAAAAATGAGATGTCTAAAAGACAATAAGCGATTAGTAAGAAGTATAAAATGAGTGATCTAACTAAAAGATTGAGATTATTTAAAATTTCTTCAAAAATTAGGAGTGTTTTAAAATACACCCTTTGCTCAAATGTTAGAAATTCGATAAAATCAGAAAATAGAACACTAAATTTCACCTCAAAATTGACGTGATAGAGTGAAATTTTAATATTTTAAATATATTATAAGATATTGTACGTATCTAACATAGTAGGTCAAATTTAGGAAAAATATTTATGACGATTTTCTTTCTAAAATGAAAAGTAATGCTATGGTTACAAACAAATTACACAAACAAAAATTACAAATTGAGATGTCAATATTATATTAGTTTGTTTTTTCTCACTCATCTTTCTCTCCCTCCATTTAATTGGTGACACATCATTTTATATCTCAAAATTTATAAATTATTTGTATCCATATCTATTTCTTCTAAAATGAATAGATACCCGCACCCACACCCAATTGTCCAATCCAATCACTCCTTTCTTTTACTTTCTCTCTCTACATTTCTAGAGAGAGAAACCAAACAAAACCCCATTCCGTTTCCTTTTTCTACTCCTACTGTCACAACAGTCTCTCATTCTCACCATGTATCAAACCCGCATCATTCTCTCTCTAATCCTCCTTTTCTCCTTTTACACCCCCACCAAACCTGACCTAGCCGCCGACCGGGCAGCCATCCTCGCCATCCGGTCATCCGTCGGCGGTAGATCCATCTTATGGAACATCTCACAGCCTGCCACTCCATGCACGTGGCCCGGTGTCTTTTGCGACAACAAAACCAACCGTGTTGTCGAACTTCATTTCCCGGGATACGGTTTATCCGGTCAGCTGCCCGACAATACTCTCGGCAATTTAACCGAGTTAACGACGTTAAGTCTCCGTTATAACTCCTTATCTGGTAATTTACCATCTGATATATTTACCTTGGTTAATCTTCGTAATCTTTACCTTCAAAACAACTTATTTTCGGGTCCAATTCCTGATTCGTTTTCTCCACTTGTTAACCTCGTTCGAGCTAATTTCGCTAGTAATAATTTTTCGGGTCCTATTCCCAGTTCGATTAATAACTTGACCCGTTTAGCTACATTGTATTTGGAGAACAATGCGTTAACGGGCCCCATCCCGGATCTGACCCGACCCCCTATTGCCCAATTCAATATTTCCGGAAATAAATTAGCTGGTGAAATTCCGGCGAAATTTTCGGGTTTTCCGGATTCTGCATTTTTCGGGAACTCGCTATGTGGACGTCCGCTTACATCGTGTGGCGGATCAGGTTCCGGTTCGGGTTCCGGATCTAAAAAATCAAATAAGCTCTCTGGTGGCGCGATTGCTGGAATTGTGATTGGCTCCGTACTTGGTCTTCTGTTAATTTTGGTAATTTTATTCTTTTTGTGTTGTAAGAAGAGAAAACAAAAGGAAGCTGTGACTTCAAAGAATTGGGGGGAAAAGAAACAAGTTGAAATTGAAGTACCCGAATCGAAATCGGTAGAAAATGTCGATAGGCATCAGACGATACCGGCAGCTGCTGCAGTTGGTGGTACGAAGGGGAAAACGGGTGAAGTTAGTAAGAAATTAACATTTTTTAAGAAAAATAAAGATTTGGGTAAGTTTGATTTGGAAGATTTATTACGAGCGTCCGCGGAGGTTCTAGGAAAAGGGACGTTTGGGACCGCATATAAGGCGGTTTTGGAAGTCGGGTTTGCAGTGGCTGTTAAAAGATTAAAGGATGTAACAATGGGAGATAATGAATTTAGAGAAAAAATTGAAGGTGTTGGAGCAATGGATCATGAGAATTTGGTTCCATTAAGAGCTTATTATTGTAATGGTGAAGAAAAGCTTCTTGTGTATGATTACATGCCAATGGGAAGCTTGTCTGCTTTATTACATGGTAAGTTATTAAATTGTTATATAATTTGTTAACATTGTTATTGATTTTGATATTAGGATTGTTATGTGATGCTAGAGATTATGGATCTTGAAATTTTTGAAGTTTAGTAATTTTGAGTGTAATGTGGATGGTCAACTGTCTATTTCAGATTAGAAAAATATTGTTAGGTTGTTGTTTTAGATCTACAGATTGCAGAATTTGTTTAACACTTAGTGGTAATGAAGTAACATTAAAGATAACTAAATGAGGATTAAATAATTGGGTAGTTGAGTTTAAGATTTCTATTTTCTAATTGTGCTGCATAAATTTGATGACTTTTTTGCTTTTGGTTTGATTTTATTTTTGGCCCATGGACCATGTTAACGGTTGTATTTTTGGAAGGAACTCTAGAATAGAAGTATTCTTAAAACACAATTACTTGTTTTAATTTAATCAAAAATTTTGTGGATCTTGTCTTGTTGATTTAAAACCATTGTGAAAGTTCCAGGGGCCATTCTGGTCTCCTTGGGCTCGGTCTCCGAGGAACAGTAGGTGATGCCGAAACCACATCTATTAAGAACAAATTTATAACTAAAGTTTACGAGGTGTTAAACGTTAGTTATTTTTATGTCATACAGGAAACAGAGGAGCCAGTAGAACCCCATTGAACTGGGAGACTCGTTCGGCTATTGCACTTGGGGCTGCAAAGGGAATTACGTACCTACACGCACAAGGTCCAACGGTCTCACACGGCAACATAAAATCATCAAACATTCTCTTGACGACATCTTACGAATCGCGTGTCTCAGATTTTGGTCTAGCTCAACTTGTGGGTCCCAATGCAAACCCAACTCGCGTAGATGGTTATCGTGCACCAGAAGTTACAGATGTGAGGAAAATTTCTCAAAAAGCGGATGTGTATAGTTTTGGAGTGTTATTATTAGAGTTGTTAACGGGTAAAGCACCAACACACGCGTTATTGAATGAAGAAGGTATTGACTTACCGAGATGGGTTCAGTCAGTGGTTCGAGAAGAGTGGACTTCTGAAGTTTTTGATCTCGAGCTACTTAGGTATCAAAACGTCGAAGATGATATGGTTCAGTTGTTGCAATTGGCTATCGATTGTTGTGCTCAATATCCCGATAAGAGGCCAGCTATGGCTGACGTGGCTAACCAGATTGACGAACTTTGTGGTTCGATTGTGCAACATCAAGAACAGACCCCATTAAACGACATTGTGCTTGAGTCTTGATTTTTTGGGTCTCCGATTTCTTGGCTAATTGAATTTGTTTTTTTCTTTTTTCTTACATTGTTGTTTTGGAAAATGTTGATTATTATACACATTTTGATGTTGTAGTTTGTTGAGTGAAAATTGTAAGCCAAAGTGGGAACTTTGTCATGTAATTGTTTCTCATATGGAACCTCAAATGATGTTGATATATTTGTATATTGAAAGCCAAATTGGACTTTGTAATTTATTGTATTTTTGAATACTCATGCATTTAGTATTACATTGTTTATATGTTCATTAATGGTTATCTGGAAAGGTAAGTTACATACGATAATTCAATATGTTTCGTAAACTATACGTTTACAATTTCTAGTACTACGTGTCAAGTAAAAAGTTATTTGTATTTTAAAAACAAATTTTATTTTATTGAAACGAGAAAAATCGACCGGAGTGGTAGATGGTGTAGGCCATGGCGCATTGGACACCGGCTGAAGACAGGTAACATGCGAGTCAGAGCCAATTGTATTATTTTATTGATATTTGGATTAGGATGATTAATCTTGAAATTAACATGAAAAGTAACGTTACAACTATGCGTTTAGATAAAAGATCTTTTTGTTATCAACTTAAATTATATTATATACAAAATAACATAGTTTACTTGTATATTTGATGCGATATAAGTTGTTACTTGTTGCAAAGTAGAAAAATACTTTAGGCTTTCATCACTTTATAATCTCCATTTTTCGTATTCTTTTAATCGTTATTATGCGATTTATCTCTTTCATTTTGACTATAAAACTGATCAATGTGAGCCGTTGAATATCGATCACTTTTTCTTATGCATAAAATCAAAGATAATTAAATACAAGTTAAACTTTGTTAATATTAAATTTGATTTGAAATCCTTATGGTTTGTATCTAATCATTTAAAAGTATATTGCTTAATTACTTTCCTAATTTTATTTAACAAACTTAAAATAGTAACCAATGTGGACTAAAACAAATATTGCTCTCTTTATTTCAATGTTATGTTTCTGATCATTCTGTCACTATTATTTTAAATTATTACACTACGAAAATTATGATCAAACAAAAGTAACATAGTTAATAAAGCTTATGTTTAAAAACATTTAAAAATATTGATCGAACTAAGTAGTATAGAAATATATAGAATTGTGATTTTAGAATAAATGGTTGAAGAAGAGATTTTTATAAAAAATAAATATACTGAAAATTTTCTCTATTTTTTTATATATTTAAAAATAGAAATGTAATTACGACCGGAGAGTGTATTAAAGTACGCGTTTTGGTAAAAGTGTATCTATGTTATAATAAGAAAAAGGCAACTAGCTAGAAATCAAGATTAAAAAAATAAGATGCTTGTACCTTTCCCAGCTCAATATATAGCATGCCCATATGAGTTTGATTGCAGCTGTACTGTATATATCTCTCTAACCAGTTGTCGATTTTATTCGCCAGCCAATTAAGATTTTATGACTATAACATATCAATAATGTTCTTGATGTAAATAAGCATACGGGAAAACTTGTCTTTAAGGGTTCAAGTTATTTGTCAAAATCCTGTCTCTTATTTACGTTAAAAGGACCACAATCTCAAAAATGAATTAACTTAGCAATATAATGGACAGATTGTAAAGCTAGGGGCAGAGTCCGACAGAGACAGCGTAGACAACCGCCCCTTGAATTATCAGCATTCAATATATGTATTGTTAGGGAAGATGAAATGTAAGAAATTTTACCCAAGTTAAAAACTAGTACAGTTAATGTCTCACTTGATGGTTGGGTCATTAGTCATCAATAACTTAGCTATGTGTTTGACTATCCTCCCCTTCTATCTTTTTCATATTTTTCTTCATTTATTCCAAAATCTGATTAAATAAAGAATAATCTATAAAACTTCTAAGTTAAACTTCTATTTTAAAATCTTATGAAATAAAAGAGTACCGTACTACAAAACTTCTAAGCAAAACTTAACTAATAGTCTTATATATTTTTCATTGAGAAGTACTTTTATAAAAAATTGTCTTGATCAATTATGATTTTTATATTTATAATTCAAGGACTCAGATTGAGTATTCAAATTCGAATTTTCACCTCGATTCAAAATGGTTAAAGATTGTCATTTAGTACTTTTTTTATTCAATAAATAAATACTATATAGAGGTGAAATGCAAACGAGCAACAAACTGCACCGCTAGTCCTTTCTAGATTGCAAAACTAATTCTTTTGAAAACAACATATGTGGATCTAGGGGTCATAACATTACTATGCATGAACAGGTGGCCTCTGTTGTGGAGCTCCACTGCCTCTGGTGTAAAGAAACCAAAAGTATTAAACGCGAAATGTATAAACACGTGTTGATTTTCAATGCATGATTTCTCGTGTTTTGTCACTTTACACGAGACAACTTTCAAAGCAGCATGTCCCACTGTAAAACCCACACTTCTCAAACCCACGAGAGGGGAAACTCCGATTAGCTTCCCACTTTTTATTGGTTGTAGCCATCATCATCATCTCCCAAACCTAAATCATCTCAATTTTCACTCTTTCTGAACCTATTGTTATATATCTCACTTTTCCAAACGAATTTACAATCTTTAAAATTCCAAAACAACACAATCTAGTAACTATAGTAACCACCACACTTACATATGTAACATATGTCTATTTTCGTGATTACTACCGAGCATCATTTGAAACAACCCGAGAATTCGTTAATGATTATTAAAGCATAAAGTTATAAAAAATGGTGATCAAATGTCTAGCAAAAAGACGATGTTCAAAATGATTTTTGCACTAGATCCGTTTTGTTTTATGTGACACTCTTCGAAAACAAGTCCAGTTTCGTATATTTCTTAATCATTCATTCTTACGTTAATTCTCGTTTATTCAAAAGTTAAGTCATTATAACTAAGGTAAGTCTAGCACAAGCCCATTATGTATATTTCATTTGCATACGAATTTCATGCACGATACATTTCATGTACGTAATGTTGGCAAAAGTTTCGCGAAATATCAGAATATTCCGACGGATACGAGCGTTGGTGATAATCTTCCTAAATGATTTGAAACGATCACTTATCAAAAAAGAGATACGAATTCTATATTATTATGCTAAAATACAAGCATAACTCAACCATTCAGTAGAAGAAACAAATTGTAAAACGCTAAGTGCGCTTAATTTAGTATTAATGGAACTAAATCTCGTATAACGACGATTAAGTATATGTAATTGAGGTAACGATTAATACTCGAATATTTTCTAATCATCTAATAATATTCTACAAACATCGAATCTACCCCTAACACTCTCTAATTACTTCTAAATACATACTTAACCTTAAACTAACTAAGATTAAACCTTAATGACTTAAATATCTACCCTAACTTCCATGGAATTGTTCTAACTAGCAAAATGCCCCCCCCCCCCTTTTTGATAATCATCAATCTCTATTATATTACTGTTCTTTGATTCAATTTTTAAATTAAAACTTACAGACATAAACACATAAACAAACATTCACTCTCACTCTTGTTTCCACAGGCCACCACCGGCCCTTCCTCACCGACATCTGAACGGAAAACAAGAGTCAAAAAACATACAGATCCGTAGGAAGACTACAGTAATAGATCTAGTGTTGGTAATTTTGCTAGACCCCACCGAATCTCCTTTGCTATAACCACCGGAATCTGGAGCGGCTAGAGTCTGCTACCTCAGCCATCGCCTCACTTCCATTCAATCCTGTCTTCTTCTTATTATTATTCTTCTTCGTTTTTTGATTTGGGGTTTCTCGGTTTCCTTGTGTCTTATATTTTGAAGATCAAATTTTAAGTTGGGGTTTCGATTAATCAATGCTAATGATACTGATGTTGGAATCGTGTGGTCCGAGGATTACTTTTTGTTACATTCTTGGTTCCTAGAATAAACTTATTGTAACATCCTGTTCTGCAGTCTGGTAATTTCTATTATTTTAATCGATTATTGAATATTATGTGTTTCATTGTGAAACGTAGTTAAACAATCCTTTTGACTTATTGTGACTAGTAAAATATTAGTTGATTCAAAATTTATAAGTTTTTGATTTTCTGCGACACAATGGTTGTGTCGCAGGACTGTGTCGCAAAACGGGCTGAACTGAAATTAATTAAGGAGCTTAAGTGTAATTTGAAATTATATATATATATATACACCGCCCAAATACTTCCAGACTATTTCCAAAACATTTCCACACCCTTAAAATCGTTTCTAGAGAGAGAATTAGAGAGAAAAAAGAGAAAGTTGGGTTTTGATTCAATTTGAGTTTATTAGCTGTGAATCCGAGGTAAGGTTCCGATTATATTGTGTTATTGTTGTTTATAAGTGAATTACACGGATTGATATAGGTTAATTTGAGTATTACATGTTTGATTTCGTGAATTTTGAATCTGGGATCTGGTCTGTTCTTCATTGCGACACAAGGCTTGTGTCGCAGGTTGTGTCGCTTAAATGTTATGCGACACAGTGGTTATGTCACTAAAGGCGGCCATTTTGAGTATTGCGACACAATGTTAGTGTCGCAGGATTCTGTTGTGCGACACAGTGGTAGTGTCGCAAGGGTTTGTGGTGCGACACAATAGTTGTGTCGCTAAGTTTATAAAAGAGTTTTGTTTTGCAAATTTTGAAAATGCGTAAAGTGTTTTTGAGACGCGGTTTTGTGAAAATATCACTAACTCGGATTTAATTGAAATTCGCATGGTCATTCGGAAACGACCTAGTAATCAAAGCTATATTCTAATAGCCTAGGCAGTTTTTGGCCATCCGGGGTCATCTAGGACCCGAAAATGGCATTTTTCAGTTTTAAACGTCATTGTGGAATTTTCTAATTTCGTTTTTGATTGAACTTTTGTTTGCCTAGACTTCAGGGATTACCTGATTTGATAAGTAGGCTATAATGATGTTTATGGAACGAACTTCTGACTTGTGTATGATTTTCTGTTTCAGATCAACGTAAGACTCAGTGATATTAGAATCCTGAGTGTGGAGACGTCAGAGGTATCGGTGAGTGGATTCGGAACTCATCATTTGATTTAGTTGTAACTATTTGGTTACAACAAGTAAACGTAGATGTGTATTAGACTGTTTAGTCTTGATTATTGATTATTGATCTACGTGATATGTGAACTATGTGTACTATGTTATTGAGGTCAACGTGTAGTTGGACTTCTGGTTATTATGTGTTTTACACAGGTTTTGATTCATTTGTTGTGTTTGAGACCTGTGTATGTGTTTAATAACCAGTAGTTATCGGTCTATTCTGTATTGGCCATACGGATTGACGGTAAGTGTTCTTGGGGGAATCCCCGGGTATTATGATATCCCCAGAGCCACCGATCATCATTGAATTATGTGTGCTTACGATTATTTGCTGTAAACTGCTAGTTAAGCTAAGTTGAATGGAGTGTGATGAATCTATTCACTTAGCTTTGTGCTAACCCCTCATTTTACTTCCTGCAGGATATGTTTTGATTATTGTGGGTGCGGGAGGTGATTGGTTGATCAAGGGAATGTTTGACTGCGCTTTTGGTTCTCTGATATGGCTTTTGTAATAAACCTTGTTTTGTAATTTTATAATACTCCGCCTTTTGTAGTTTAAAAAGTTTGAAATTAGTGTATTTTGGGAATTGTAAACTGTTTAATGTATTTTAAATTCATGCTTCCGTGTTTATTAATATAATATTCTTAAATAGAAAGAGGGGTGTTATACTTATGTTGAAAGGGTTTGGATACATGATGTATTTTGGATGGATGAAACCCAGAAAAATGATATTGATGTGTATTGGATGGATGAAATTTATGTTGAAAGGGTAAAGTTTAGAGTTCCAAAAATGGGTTTGGATACATGAAATGGACATTTTAATTTCTGGTCAAATATTGACGAGGACGTATACGTGGACCCTGACTTGGCTGCCAAATAAGTTTAATCGGTTACACGTCATCCAATTCCTTATTTCAAATGACACACAACATACAGTAGAAATTTTAGCAGGTTACATCATACATTAGAGGTTTTAAAAGTTTAACCCATACAATAGAAAAAAGTTAAAGTTTAGCGCATTACGAATCACTTATCCCTAAAAGGATTTTTAGTGTTTAACTACTAAAACCCTAACACAAACTATATATGATGACTTATAAACATATAATGGTATATATATATATATATATATAACATCCATAAATATATTTTGAATTAATATGTATTTATTTAAACAAACGAACCGATGCCATGAAAGTAAAAATATCAATTTTATTATTATTGTCGTAACTAGTTGGACATTAAAATAATATACGAAATTATTAATATTTTGAAAAATAATATTAAAGATCGCCAACGGGTCATCCACGCCTAAACGGCATCTGAACCTACCAGTGAGTGAACAACTAGCATAGACGGGCCAGTAGAGCCGTCTACTAATATAACTGACCTCATGTGTATAGGGCGCTAAGAGGCTACTTTTGAGCTCAAATATATAATTTCGAACGCTAAAACTCTTCGACTCGTCAGGTAAGTTCCCAGCCCCTATTTACTATTTTTACTGTTTTATAATAGGGGTAAAAACATATAAACTGTTTTATACAATGATTGGAAACATTATAATGAATCCTTATGCGAACCTAAGTTCTACATTGTAGTGCATTGAAGTCATTTTCCTTACATACTATAACCCTTAGCTAGTTATGACTAGTCACTAAATATACGGATAGTACTATTGGGGCTGACATTCCCTCCCACTATGGTTAGTCGCGCTAACTGCCGATATTGTTTCGAAATGGAGAGCGTATATTCACCCTGTGAGATCGTACGAGGCAGCTATTTTGATGAAGTCATGGATCGGTTATAGGGTTAGGGGTCGACATATTAACTAGTAAACCTAGCTACTCTTCAGGAGATCACCGTCTGTGTCTCAGACAAACAAACAAATATATCGTATACAATAACTGCAAATGTTTTATCTTGCAACGATGATTTACACAATGGTTTAACTACAGAGTCATAAACTTGTGGATTCACCAACATTTTTGTTGACCGTTTTCAAATATGTTTTTCAAGGAATTAGGCTTCGACATAATCATATGTTGTTAGTTACCCGTCACGCGCACGCCCCGTGCTTCCGCCTTATTGATTTTGGCGGGGTGTGACATTTTAACTCGTGAACGAACAAATCTATGAGAAGATGGCACCTAGGGTTTACCAGATATGTGGTGAAGGTGGCGGTGAGGATTCCCCGAAGCAGATGGTCAATGGTAGTTGTGGCGACCCCACGATGTTGGCTAAGAATTCACCCGGAAACTATTTCTGAAGTTTTTTCTTGAAGTGTTGTGCACCAAGAATCTATAAATTAGTTTTATAATTATTTGCATCAAGAAGTTAGCACTTAGAAAATCTTCAAGCTTTATGTATGAAGTTTTGTAATGGTTATTTTGAAGATTTTGTTGTACATAATTATGAATCGATTTTTGTTCTTAATATTAGAAATTTCATTGTTGTGCATCAACGTTTATTCATCAAATTTGTTGTGAATCAATGTGAATCAACTTTTTGTTTGTGTTCATTAAATTTGTTGTGACTCATTGTTGTTTCTGTTAATCAAATTTGTTAAATTCAGATTTGATGGGTTTTTTTTTTCTAAATTAGTTGTGCATCAAGTTATGTTTGTTCATCGAATCAATGTGAATCAACTTTTAGTTTATCATATTTGTTGTGAGTCATAGTGTAGTTTAACATATTTGTTGTGAATCATCGTGGGTTTCTGTTAATCAAAGTTGTTAAATTCATATTTGATTTGATTTATTTTGAAAATTGTTGTGCATCAAGTAATGTTTTTGCATCAGCTTTGATGTTAATTTCAGCACCTTATAAAATGTCTTTCTTAACCTTCAAATGAAGTTAATGGACCTTTAACTCTTTTAAAAAATCTAATACCATCTTAATTTCATCCAATAGCTGCCATTGTATTTTATTTATTTTACTTAGAACATTTATTTTACAATATATATATATATATATATCTTAAATTTTTATAAAGCATTTAGCTATAAAATTTAATGTTTAAAAATTGAAAAATTGAAATTTTCATTTATGCCTTTTTCAATAATACAAAAACATAGAAAATATACATTGAATCAATCTATAGTAAATTATTTTTTTTAGTTTATACATCTCATTATTATTTTTATTTGGCATTCAAAATAAATAATAATCAAAATACAATTATTGTAATAACATAAAGTATAAATATTATTATTTATATATATATATTATATATATGAGACGAAGAAATGCCTTAGTCGTGGACTGTGGTTCCCAAGCTTCTACCAAACATAAAAATGATTGATGTGAGAATAAACGAAGTTCTTCTCCTTTGTGTTTCTTATTCTAAAATCTCGAAATTTCATTGTTAAGAGCTAAATTATCGCGTAAGATTGGAGATAGCTTGGGACTGTTGTTTTGAACTATTCAAGTGGAAGGCTATTTACATCATACATTTCGAAATCACTTGAAATTGACTTTGTTACTTTCCATTATTCATGCGGGCACAACATGAATCAATAATTTAGTAAATTTGTTAAACGCATAGAACAATCAATTCTAGTTAAGTTTATATTATGAGTAGAATATATTGTTATTGTATATGCTGATGTATAATATGTTGTAATCCATTCAATTAAACATTAAAGAGGATAGAGATACTAAAATCAGTGTTTTCATTTTTAAAGGTAACTTTAGTTTATGGTTCACTTCCTGTCCTAATATGTACATTGTGATCAAATATTCTGTAATGACTAAAGAAAAGAGAATAAACCATATACACAGAAATGGAATCAATATCATCACAACGAGTTTGAAGCCATTAAAATGTTTATTGAGTTGTGTTAAAGCCAATCCAAAAATATTATAATCTTATCTTGTGTATTCACATAGAAGCTATAAGAAAACAACCATCAACAGGCTAGATTTTTGTTGTCAACTTGTATGTAAATTGCTGACACTGTAATTGGCAAAAAACTACAAGGGGCTAAAAATTTGTTTGTTTTCTCATTAGGGCCAGTCCTTTCGGCTTGTGTTCTCGATCCCAATTCTCCATAAGCTAAAAATCTGAAACGACCATCAACCGGCTAGGTTTATTTTGTTCTTTTGTCAATGGAGCCAAATCCTTTTGGCCCTGAACTACCTATATGCACTGCAAATCCTCAAATTTGCTGTTTAACTAGTAACTAGTCCTTGGCCAGGCCTAATTTTAACCTATTCTGCACTAAACTACTAAAGGGCCCAACCCATGGTCCATCCCTGGGGAATACAGTACTGTTATCGGGCGTTGTCATATCTCCTTCACAGTCATTTTTTGTCCGAGAACTATGACAAAATCAATTTTGAAATACTGAAATTTTTCCAAGTTGTTGAGAGCCGTGACATAAATGGACCCAAAAGAGGGTCACTCATTGCACTTGTCCTTTCTAAGTAACAGCTCATAAGAAAGGCCTGAATTTGTCCCTTTATCTTGAAGTTTTGGACCCCAAACTAAAGTAAATAACTTTGCAAGTTATGGTCTATCTGGTCCCAAGTTCAAATTTTGATTAGTAATGGAGGTTTTATTCAAAAACCGACGTAGAGATAACAATGTATACTAATCAAATAGTTTCACTTTTACATACCATGCGACAGTCTGAATTTTGCCAAATAAATAAGAACATAACTCCATGGTGAAAGTAGAAATCATGAATCCGAAATATACATATCTTAAACCATGTACACTACTCAAGAGGTTATATAAAAGATAAACTGATGGAACCTTATAATAGACGCCGGTAACAATAAAAACAGGCGTGTAGATCCCATTTTAGCAGAAGTCAACAAACATTAGAGATGACAAAGGTCAAACAAATTGGTCATCATGTGGCTGTTTTGGAGTGTTTGATAAGCCAATCAATAACCATATCTATGTTTATTGAGTCCTTGCAAGAGATCATATAGCAGCAGACTTCTCTATCTCTAATCGTGTCAAGACCTCTATACAAAATAAATAAATCAGATATGTGTTGGGCCAAAAAGAACATCAGAGTTTTGACTTTTGTGGGTTGAATGACTTACAGTTGATCCACCAACGCTTGTTTGGTTAAAGCTTGTGACTTATCGATCTTGTTTCCTAAAACGAGTAACGGAATCCCACTTAAGGATGGCTTCATCAAGAGGTCGTGTAGCTCCGTTTTGGTTATAGGAATGCTATCCCAGTCAGCCGCATCAACCACATACCTGTGTTCCATTTTACAAAATATATTTCAAAGTTATTTATATAATTACTTGGACTTCAACTTGTCATAAAGGATTTTTAGCGTTCTGGAAACCTACTTCTGCTCATGGTTATTCAAAAGACTAAACAATCAATACGATTTTAGCCGGTTCAAAACTGATAATTGAAGAGTAGAGTAAAACTTACCTATATATCATTACTTTTACCCATTACTTATCTTTGATAACCAGAATTTCCTAAACATCGAGTACTATCAAGAGATTTTATTATTATAACTATAAGTAACACAAGCACATCCAATGACCATCTGCAGAACGTTTTCTTACAACTAATTATACAGGTTTTAATCATTCAATATGAAATAATAACTTAAAGAACGAACATCCACACACCATATAAGTTGAAAGTTACCTCTTCTAAATTCATAGTTTCAAGTAATAAGCACATATCAAACTGAGATAAAAGATAGCAAATGGATGAGAAAATTACAGAATGGCGGTGACACCTCGACAATATCTTTCCCACATGGTGCGAAACCTTCGTTGCCCTCCTAAATCCCAAAGCTTTATTGTCACATTTCCTTTAGTGACTTTTTTCATATTAAAACCAACCTAATTTCCAAATTAAACAACAAAATCAATTATCATAACATGTAATACTAAGGATCATAAAAGTTTATGATTGATTTTGCTTAGTTAAAGATACCTACAGTTGGAATCATGTCCTCACTATAGCCGCCTGTCTGGTGATTAATAAGATGGAAAAGTCACCCACCATTAATACATTTCGTGTGTTGATGAAAAAAAAAATTACAAATTGGAAGATATAAAAATACTTACAGCAATGGAATTTACAAGAGATGTCTTTCCAGCATCTTGAAGGCCTACTAAGGAAAGTTCCATTTCCTGTTTAAAGAACAAGCTGATATCTAAACATGGTTAGGACCTTTAAGCACAAGATCGTCTAATGTTTTATATTTGAATCACAAAGATGCTGTTATTTCCTACTAAACATTTCATACTTTATTTTCCACTTCAATATACACAATGGAAATGTAAACAAAAAAGTTATGGTCATGCATGAAACATGCGAGAATTTACATCCTTTTCGTTATGAGGTCTTACAGTTTTATGTAACTCAAAGATGAACTTCATCAAACACATACTTGTATAGTAGTCCACTAATGCTAATTATCAAAATGTTGTGCTTGCAATCAACTTCCAAAGTAATTCTAATTTATTTTTAAATCTTCAATACATGTTGTTTCGCTTTTCTTTCTAACTAAAACGGAAGCCTTAGGAGGTGTTTGGATGTGCATTTTCGAACTCATTCGATTGACAATCAGAATCACATTATGATAATTGAAATAATCAATCTATAAAAGCCAAATTTAATTACTATGACCCTGTAAGTCTGTAACATCAACCTAAATTTATGTGTAATCCATTCGATATTTGACATATAACATTGGAAACACTCAATCCTAACTTGTTTGCTTCTGATTTAGTCATGTGTCTCAATCTCATAGTTGGGCATATTTTAAGGTTTTGTTACCCTAAAGATACAAGATTTTATACAATTATATTTTACCAAAAACATTCAACAGCGCACTACAAATTGGGTACCTATTCTAATGATTCGAAAATTTTGACTTCTCCAAAGTCAAACTAACTACTTCCAAATTTAGAATAATATCCACAAATATATCATTAGAGAAACAACTAATAACCAAGTCAAAGTACACACTATGTTTTATTTAATAAAACCAGAATTGCTGCATAAGATGTAAAGAACATGAAGTAATTGTAAATTTAGCAAGCACAAGTTTGAATTCAAAAACCCCAATTAGTTACTATCAAAATTAACAGGCTCAAAAAGCATAAAGTAATTATAAGTATTGAAATTGTTACCTGCGAAGCCAATTAAGGAAAGAATCCCACAAACCCATTTAGAAAGATTGGATTTTGAATCCTAAAAACTAGTATTGTTGAATTCTCAGAAAATAAGCAAGAAACAAGAGTTGCCTAAAAATACAAAATTGTGGAAAAAGCAAGAAGAAGAAGAAGATGATGAGTGTGGTACGTTTCTTTCTTTTTCGTCAACAACAAAAACAAGTAGTTGGATACATATTGGGATATTATTATATTATTTTTTTTGGCGGATAGAGGGTTTTAATATTTTATTATTATAATTAATAATAATAATAATAATGTTTTTATTTCTGGCGGATATTGAGATTGTTATGTTTAAACCTAGGGAGAAGCGAAGGAGAAATAGAAAAAATTTTAGAAATATGAAAGTTTTCTAACTTTTGTTGCAAACATGATGTATTTCCTCTTCTCTTCGCACAGATGTATTTTCTTGTTTTTAAATTGAGCTTTTTAAACTTGCTGTCAGATACTTTCTTTATCTTAAAATGGAAATCACAAAATTTAAGAAAGGTCTGCCACTATTATAAATTATAAGAACTCGTCGAGTGTTGTATCAATTTTATCACTCGGTAAATAATAATCCGTGAATTATCATAATTTAATAGATTCTTAATTTCTAATGAAGGACCGTAACAATAGTCCAATCACAAGCTCACCTATTAAGGTTTGCAAGGTAAAATAATTCGGTATCCCATTATGCAGTAGGTTTTGTGAATAAATAATTAATCGCCCACTACATATTGTAAAGTATTATTATATACACTAATAGTAATATATTATGATATAATCAAGAAAAGTTTCATCTATTATGTGCTATCACACAACATTCTATTTCACTAAAAAAAATATACATATTATCAAAGTTTAAACAAAGAGTATCATCCTATCAATCAAAGATACATATACTGATCTTTTCTTTATAAATTGACAAGTGTTAAAGTATCTTATTGGTATAGTTTAAACTTACTAATTTAATATTTTACTATAAGTTAAAAAGACTTATTTGACACCAGTATTTATTATGCAATTATGGTTTCGTATATTAGGCACTATGACTCTGGAACGTTCAAATTATGGTAAATTTATATTAGGCTGGTAAATAGCTATCACACTGTCTACAAAGTAGTTGACTATTGGTCGACAATAACATATTAAGTCAACTACTAACAACAAATCTACTTATAGAATGAAGAGTTGAATACAATTATTTTTCAAGTTTAAAGTTTTATTTGAATTAATCAAAGAATAACTTTACAATTGTTCACTGCAGAATTAAGACAAGTAAACTAGCCCAAGTAAATAATGTTTGATGAAAAGTTTAACTTTTATAAGCCACTTAGCTTTCGGATGTTGATGACTATCAGTGATTCAACACTAACTAAAAATGTTGGCACAAAACTCGATGACAAACAAGAGTGTAATTGTTCAAACCAAAGATCGAAGTTAATGCAATTCTGGACATTCAATAATTTTGTTGAGGTGAGTATTTATAGTGCCATAAATACATGTTGGACGCTTCAAACCCTAACACATGTCTCAATCGTATTGGAGAATGTTAAATGTAACTTCCAATGTTTGAATGTGACATGACATCCTATAAATAGTATTTAGTGTTGACCTTATTCCTAGGATACAGAAAAGGCAATGTACTTTTTCTGTAAATTAATATAAGCCGTTGTACATATCTTTACACATGATATATTTAACCATTATATTCCTTTACGTGTTAAACTTCTTAAGTACACTGGGTATTTATCAAACCCAATATCAGTGGACTCGGTTGAAGAATAGCTTGTGAATTTATTTTCTAGTGTATAAGTAAAATGATAGAAGGAAGTGAACGGTAAGATGTAATTAAATTGATGAAAAGATAGAAATGTAGTAAAATGTTATATGTTATAGCATATATATACGAAGAGAACGATACAAATTTTTTTCACGAGGAATGCACATATTTATGTGAATATAACATGCAAACTCTATTCTCAACGCATACTATGAACAGTCAGTTTGGGGCGATGTGACTAAACAAAAGGTCTTCAATATGAAATTGAGGAACACTAACTTTTTCAGGACTCGAATCATACCATGACAAAATATAGACAAAAGTGGAAAGCCTTTCTCGAATTTTGTGGTCCTCATTTTGAAATTGAGAAATATATGTCAACAAATATAGGGTTCTCAATTTGAAAATGAGGAAGATCTATTTCTGCAAAGAGAAGAGAGGATACGCCATTTTTAAAACAAAAGTTTAAAAAAAATCTATTTTTAAAAGAATTTCAGATGAACTGAGAAATAATAATAAAAAATTATGTATTATTGTTCTTTTGTAAACAGAATTGAGTTATTTAAATTATTTGAAGTCGCAAGGTCATCATGATTTATATCTCGATCGTAAAACCGTAGATAGGGTCGTGTATAAAATAGGATCGAAAGTAGGATTCATAAGATCGTCGGATCGTACAACAATCCGACCGTGCTCTTTATTGTTTATTTTTTTGTACATTTTTATTTTTGGATCACTAATGGCCATCGGGCTTTAAATTTAATGGCCTTTTAAAAACTAAGCTTCTTTTAAATCTTTTGATGTAAAAACGTAGAGAATTATGGATGGATGTTTTCGTTAATCCCATTAAACGTTTAGGTTATGATATGTGAATTTTTTTTTACTTTATCTATAATAGTAAACCTTAAAACCTATAAAATTGAAGTTTGTACTTTGCACTATTATTATGAAATTTGATTTAGAAAAGTTTATGATTTTGTTGTATATTTTGTACTTTGCACTATTATTATGAAATTTGATTTAGAAATGTTTATGATTTTGTTGTATATTTCTGTAGGATATTATTCGATTCTATCTTACAATCTCGATTTTATAAGAAGAAAAACGTATATTAAATTCCCATCTTACGATTCCGATTTTACAAGAAGAAAAACGATCATACGTTAAATTCAGATCTTGACAACCTCATGCACGTGTATCTATAATATATTTTAAAACTCAACAACTTTTTTAGATTTGTATGTATCCATTGTAAGTATAAACTAAGGAGTATACATAATTGATCAAAGTTAAATAAAATAATGACCATGAAAATTATGTCTCTCAAACAAAGATATGCTTGAGCGAAGGTCATTTGAAGTTTAATATATCAAAACTAGATACACATACACACAATATAATACCGTATAAGTAACTTTTTACTAACAAAATATCAGTTTTACTTCTAATGCATTTATATATCTATAAAGTTGTCAAATACGGAGTATAATAAAACAACATGCACCTTAATTGTTACACATACTATGCTCATATAATGCAATTCATTTTACCATAAAATAAGTATGAAAAGATCTACTAAAATTTATGAGTTAGAGAGTTATTGTGGGTCTATCTATTATATATTAGACTCACTATTATTTTATATTTTTACCTACCAGAATTTTTGTTATTCTTTCTTACTATATAAAATAAAATGCATCTCCCAGTTTCAAAAACGAACACGATCGACGGCTCAAAATATGACACCTCCATCTTTGTTATTAGAATTATACATAAGCTCCTCAGTTCAGTGTTCACACTTTACCTTACACTAAGCTCCTCAAAGTTAATGTTCACATTACACTCAAGACCCTCATTTTAATGTTTATCTTAACTTAATTAACTTAGGCACCTCTAATAATTATTGTTAAATTCTTATATTTATATTACTAGTATTTTTGGCCCGTGCAATGCACCGATCTTCTTAACTTACTAATTGTTAATTACTTGTTGCTAACCATCTTCTTGCATGGTCACAACTTTAATTATTATCTGTTTATTTGATGACTTTAAACATAGTTAAGAAATTTTATAACAAAGTACTAATACCAAGTTAGATATTATATTATCCAAATATACACATCTAAAACATTTTATAGTCATATTTCTCTATTGTTATACTTTTTACTAACATAATATCACGGTGACCATTATACATCTAACCTTATATGATTAACAAACACCTACCATTAGAATAATCCATTGTGATATTCAAGAAATTTGTTTAATCAACAAAACTTAATCATTTGTTCCACTAAAAAGTCACACACACGTTATAATTCGTTTACTGAAATTTTATTGTTATAAAACGATTAGAACATATTATTTCACATGAATTTGTAATTTATGAAAAATGAAAAAATTGGTGCAAGTTATAGGTACTTTAGCACAATACCTATAATAAAATAATGGCATGTCATATGAAAAAATTGGTGCAAGTTTATCATTATTATTATAGATTGTTTATAACATAAGTATAAATAAATATAAGTAATAATAATAAAGATTAAACACTTATTTATTACACCATTAATTATATCAAGAACTCAAAAATTATAGGATAGGTGACTTTTAAGATAAATTATTATTATTATTATTATCATAGATTGTTTATCACATAAATATAGATATAAGTAATAATAATAAAGACTAAATACTTATTTATTACATCATTAATTGTACCAAAACTTAAAAATTATAGGATAGGTGATTATTTAACCTTTTTTAATTGTGAACGTAAATTTTGACACTTTATATATTAATTTTTATTTCATGGGGGTAGTCTTTAGAGTTTATGGTTTAGGTATAGAGAATATTAAACTGAAACGACTCACTTTATTAGAGTGCTATTTTACTATTCACCTCAATTTAGCGGAAGCGTCTATACTTTATAATCATTCTTTAATTTTTGTCGCACAATTCTATTCAACACTTTTATCCTTCATTCCCTAACATGAGTTGCAAAATTTTAAAAACATTTAGGTCAGCTACAAAGCCTTGTGAGAATCACGGTTTTCACATAAAACATTTATAAAGATTTTCAATATAAACATTTAAGCAACAATTATAACACCCCACTATTTACTCAATATTAAATGTGTCATTTGACCCGGAAGCGATGGATAAAAATAATATTATATATTATTTTACAAAAATGACCATAAAATTTCACGAGTTTACAACATTTAACTATTTCCTGAAGCAAAACATATATAGTTGTTATATAAAATCTGCATACATGTTAACTAACAAAACATATACATATATCAGAGTTAAGACGCATGTCAAACATTCCTTCCAAAAGACCATCTTCCTGCCCAACCCACAAACTTATACATAACTTGCAGGAAGGGAAATTGTGGGATTAGCACGAAGCTAGGTGAATGAATGTACAACTAATAATTCAACTTAGCATAATAATCTGTTTACATTAAGTACCGAAAACACATAATCTCAAGAGGATCGGTGGTTACTAAGGAACCCTACAGCCGCGGTGGCCCTGAAGTAACGCTTATCACAATCTGTATTGGCCTATACAAGATTTACCGATAACTTGGTACTACTATACAACAACACAATTTCCAGCAACAACACATGTCCATGGAACCTGTGTTGATCACTAATAGTAACCAAGTCCAATCACCGTTGACCTCTGAACGTGATAGATGCCCGAAGGCCACATATATAACAAGTAGATACACAATCACAAATCAGACTAAACAGTCTATCAATATCTACGTTACTTGTTGTAACCACACAATTACAACTAATCAAATCATGAGTTACAGATCCACTCACCTGACTTATCTCAGCCCACACTCAGAGATCTTATGTTACTGAGTCTTCTGCTGACCTGAGAATATAATAATTTAGAAGTTAGTAACTCTTTCCATAATCGTATAACATATTTCACTACTCAGTATCAAAATGGCAAACAATCACCAAGTTGCAATTATCAGTTATAACCACTCTACAACTATCAATTTATATCAAGTTATAACGATTCACTTATATAATTATTTACTCAATTATCCTGTTCCAAAATATTATCATAACATATTTATCCAAGCAGGTGATCCTTGTAGTCTAGGAAAATAAAAGTCTGATCCACATTTAATAATAATTTGTTAAACTTTTTGGTCGCTAAAAGTATCACTTATACTTATGCAGTTTGAAAATTAGCAAAATAAAACTTTTAGAATCGCGTCTAAATATTCTCAGTTCGCAACGCAGGAATTCAGTTTGCATCGAAGGAACTCAGTTCGCATCGCAGGAACTCAGTTCGGTTCGCAGTCTGAGTTCATGCTGCGAACTGAGCTGCTGTTACCCCAAAACCGAACTATTTTCTCACTTACACAAAAACTCAATTTCCTATCAATCTAACAAGCTTCCTCACATCTCTTATACATCAAGTAACATCATATAACATCTTTCAACTTCAATTACACACTCATTTCAAGGATTGACCAATTTCAAGTTCATAACTAAAAATAACAAAATGCTTACAATTATAAGTAAGAACAATCTGATGATGATGGCAAGTAAAACAAGGATTCACAGCAGAATATTATCACAACTCAATTAATGTTAATTTGGTGATTTAGGAAAGGAACTTGAAAGAATTGAAAGAAATGAGTAGGTGACCAAATGAGATGAAATGAAGAAGGTTGGTGGTTTATATCACCTACCAACTCAAGTGTTTACTTATTTTATTCCCTTGTTTGACATATTGTCTGGAACCTGAAAACCATTTTACGAGACAAGTTATTTTATTTTACCGACAAATATTTTAATTTAAAACTATTAATATTTTACCTGACGCAATTAACTATTCGACCCATATCTAACTTTCCTACCTAATAGACATATTAATATAATATAAAAAATTATAATTAAGTATAAAATTAGAGAAATTACCAGATTACCCCTAGGCCATAAGAGTGGGTGTTACAACAATTTTCAATATCATTTGTCATATAAGCAGTCAAAGATTCAATCCAACAATCTCTTTTCAATTTCAATTTTCACCTTTTCCTTTTTCCACAATTTGATGACAAACCGTAGTTTTACACATCTCACCACTTTTCTACTTTTTAGCCACTTTCTTTTGTATCCGATTTCATTATTATCGAGAGAGTGAATAATCAATAAACACTTATATAACATTAAATAATTTTATAAGCAGATCATATCAAAATAAACATTTATATAAAATAAGTGCAACTCAATTTAAAAGTCACGTGAAACTCACCGTAGATATAACTACACCTTCTTAATTCCGTTACGTGCACCTCAAATATATTGATAAATATTCACCAAGTTCAAAGGCCTCCTTCAAAAATATTCACCTCCTCGTATATATTCATGACGTTTTCTAATGCTCCCTGTTTTCCATTTAATCCTACGGGTCAATTTTATATATTTACCACACTCTATGAGATAGAAACCCATTACAGCTATATCATCTTTTAAGTTTATTTAATAGTAACCTACATATCCAACTTTCTATTCAATATATTATATATTACATTATTTATAATTAAATAATAAACATTATCATATCATAATTCACGTTTATTTTGCAAGCTCATATAGTCTTTCTTCATGTAAATATAAATAGTCCATATAAGTCTACTTGCCAAAATCTAGGGTGTTACATAAACTCTTTCATTTATATTACATGTAACCTCTTCCTCTAATGATGAACGCTCAATTCCTGACACGTATTATTTTTTATTTTATAAAGTGTAATCTATATGAACTTAGTCATTAACGGTTTTTTATTTTATTTTATTAATTTAAAATTGAGATAATTTATTTAATTAGTTAATTATTTCAACTTTTGTTTTGTATGTTTGTTAGAATTGTTAGTTTTCGCAAGTTCCAATTTATTTTAAATATAAATATTCTTTTAAAATGAAAATTTATTTATTTATTTATTTATTTATTTATGTACATTAGTGCTCTATTTTTTTATTATTGGCTGTAACTACACTTCCTATGAATGAACTCGTTTGCATAAAGGTCATCTAGTTTTTTTTACATTTATTTTTAACTTTCAAACCTATTAAATTAACGTGAATTTCTCTGGAGGTCACCTAGTTTTTTTCTATGATAAACTATTATCACCTGTTGTGGCGTTATTTGGAAGCCTATCTGCCACGTAGATCGTGCAATTTGCACATTGGCATCACGGTTTGGTACAACACGTGTGGTCTGTCAGGCCCAGCGTGGCATAATTGAATATAAAGAGTAAAGTTAAATTTGTGAAATACATATTTTACGGATAATACATAACATAATACATTATTTATTATTATATTTGGATTTAATGCTAAACTCTCACAGACTCACACTCACTTTTCTGCACCTTTTTTTTCTGATATAAAACACGTTCGTAGGTTAAGTTTAGTAGCTATGCCTATACCAAAACTGAAAAGGAAAGGTCCATTAATATTTATGCTAACTTTAATCAAGTTACTTTTCCTTCTATTCGTATAATCGTATCTATCAACATTTTTGTGGGCCGTGTTAACGTCAGTTTGTTTTTTATTCTCTAGAGAGATAAAGCCCAAGTTGCTGGCATACATTGGGCTTCAACATCTAAGCGAGTAAGCGTTATCAATGATCAAAGCCCACGTTTTTGTCTCATTTTTTATATATTTTTTTATTTTATAAAAACTTGATTTTGATATTATTTCAAGCTCAACTAGCCAGTTGTCAGTTCTAACATACGGAGAATCGTTTGGCTGAATATAGGAAGGAGAGTTGAAAATTTGAATTTGATAATGAAATTAGAGTTAGGGTTTGAAATAAAAAGGAAGACGGAATGAAAAGATGAAAGGAACGGTAGTTCCGTCATTTTGTATGAGTTGAAAAAAATAACAAAAATTAAAGAAAAAGATGAAAAATATAATTTTAGTAAAATTGACAATCACAGAAAGAAATTTAAAGAATTTCTTGAAAGAATAAAATTGACAAAACCTAACACTCACACATAAAATATTACAAATTTTCTTTCTTAAATTTCAAAATAAAAGACTACAAATTCCCATTCCTAAATTTCAAGAGAGTACATGAACCCATCCCCTCATCCTCTATTTAGTCAACTCCTCCCCCTTTCTTAAGGTTGAACGCGTATCGTCCCCCAAATTCAAATGTCTGATTTGTTCTCTCTCTGTGTGTTTGGTAGCCCAATATGGGCCAAAATGTGACAATAAGTCAATATAATGGGCCGTAGCCCAACATAAAAATATTAAACTCTAACCAATGCTGACTAATTTCTATCTTGACTTTGCTACTTACTAGCAGTGGTGTGATTGTGTGAATTCGTTGACTTATTAGATTCCTCGAAAGTAACTTTGTTTTTGACATATTTGTGATTTTATTCGTGGTAACCTTACAAATTTTCAACTGAACGTATATTTTAAGATTCTAATGGCGGGTTTGATTCACGTGTAATAGTAGCCCATCAAAAATGATATTTAACCCACATTAAAAAGATGATCAACCATTTAATAACACTTTTTATAAAGAGCACATAATAAATAAAGCTATAAATAAATTAAAACTTAGCAAAGACGTGATTATATATTAGTGGATACAAAAATTAAAATGCTTAATTTAGCATATATATTGTGAAATTAAATTGTTTTTCTTATAACAATATTGTGTAACCGAATTCTTTTAACCTATGTAGTTTTTCAAATAAGAAAATGAAATTTCTACAAAGCATTCCAACTCAAACATGGACCTATTTATTCGAGTACTACAAATGTTGCACCATATCATGACACGTGAATGATGATGTGACAAATATTGTAATTGTAACCGGTGACACCATATTTGAATAGGAATATAATAAGTAAGTTATACATTTAATGTCAACTAATAGACTTTTTACATGATCAAAAGTCTATTAATAACGTTTTACAAATTTAACACATTGCGATTATTCTACAAAAATGTCAATAACCGTATAAAAATTGATATCAAGTATAACAAACTTTTAAAATTACTGGGATTTAATACAATTAACTTCTATATAAGTGAAGAAGAATTAATCTCAATAAGTTAGTAATGTGACACATGTTTATGCCATCTACGAATTTATTTTTTGTTTTATGTAGTTTATTTTCATATATAAGTATTAGACAAAAGTTTATTTAAATACGAAAATTTTTAAAAGTGTGAAAGCACAAATCTCAACCGTTCATCTTTATCAATATAATAAAATTCTCACATTCTTAAAAATTGAATATCTCAAAAAGGGAAGTCAAAAGATAATAAAAATTACACCATAAAAATCAGCATTTTTTTTCTTCGATTATATATTTCACAAGGTATACTTTCGAAGAACCTTTATTTTTTCATTTTTTGTGGGTTTTGAAAATTGGTATCATATGTGCTATAAACAAATAACACATGTGATAGTCGCGAGTAACACATTTGTTAGTCAATCGTAACACATGTGTTAACCAACAAAAAACGAAAAAAAGTTCGTCGAAAGTATACATTCTGAGATGTCTAATTGAAGAGAAAAAAAATGTTAATTTTTATAGTATAAATTTTATTATTTTATGACTTACCATTTTTAAAATATTTAATTTTATAAACATAAAAAAGTAAAACTTTTATTAAATGATCACTCTTATTGCTACTTTCATTCTCTAAGAAAAAGCATTACTCGTATGAACTCCTCTCCTTAGTACTAACAACTACTATGTATAAGATAAGATATTAAAATATTAATATCACTTGTTTAACTCAAAAGCAAGTAGTTGACTTCAATTCAATGTGATAAATTAATTAATTTATAAATGGGAATGGACAAGCTAGGGTTTCCTAATACATATGTGAAACCACAAAATAGATATCCATAAATATATAAAGAGTGATTGATTTATTCAAACAGTGACGCAATCTGTCTTTTGAATTTTTAAAAGAGTGGTTTATCATATAACTTAACTAGTTTTTACACCCGAATATACATACGGATCATTTTGAAAAATATGAAATAATATTATTTGAACATTTTTGAAAATAATTACAAATGTAATTCGTGAAATATGATTAGTAATCTTAAATTCATCACACTTCATATAACAAACAACATAAAACTATTAAAAACCTATATAAAAAATGTTCATTCATTAATTAATTAATAGTATGTAATTTAGATAATGTTAATAGTATTATTTATTAATTATCTTGTTTAATATGTTTATCTTTAAAATAGTTATTTTAAAAAAAAAAAAATCATAATTTATGATGTCATCAAATACCTAATTTTATTCAATTTTTAAAAAATTTATTTTAATTAAATTATGGCTTTTGATTGGTTAATTAGATTTTAAATTAAAATGATGATGTCACAAATATGATTCTTATATATTATTTAAGATTAAAATAAAAATTAAAAATATTTCAGCGATAGATATTTTCTTACAATTTGACTTTGTTTTTCATCCGTGAAATTTATTTTCGATAACCTTTTTAATTATGGTTCGGTAGACAACCACTTATAATTTTACTAAAATGAGAAATGAACACAAAATTTGACCATTTTGAGTAAGTTGTCTTCTAAGATTTCTTGTCACACTTACGGTGAATTTCACATCACGTATATGAATGGCCTCACATCGATTGATTTTAAACATACAAATGTGATGCGTTGAATGCTCTACTTGCAAACATTGATTATGTTATATTGAACATCGAAAATACATGATTATATGAAGTAGCGTATGTAACTCATGAACATGTCTATGAAGCGAACAACCGTGTGTTATTAATCATTGTTATAATGTATCTTTCTAAAAGTTTACTTATTTTTTGTGTAAATGAAAGTAATCATACACGTTAAGAAGGAAAATGGCGTGAATATATAGAGAGGAAGCGAAGGATATGATAGTCATTAAATTAATTATTTATGCATTTTAAAGTATTAATTGTGATTAAATTCAAAAAATAAGTAAATAAGAGAGAATTAAGATAGTTGAAGATATATATATATATATATATATGATATACTAGCGTTGAATCCCGCGAGCAGCAATGGGTGAAGATTTTACATGTTGATATTGAGAG
Organism: Logfia minima; assembly: GCA_963921325.1. Lineage (NCBI taxonomy): Eukaryota > Viridiplantae > Streptophyta > Magnoliopsida > Asterales > Asteraceae > Logfia > Logfia minima. The sequence continues at coordinate 13,189,070 of OY992768.1, forward strand.
ACAAATATTTAATGTTATTTGAATGCAATAATAATTGATACTTCTTTAATGGAAGTGATTTTTTATAATAGTTTAAGTTATTGTAATTATAAATTCAATATTATAAAAATATATTTAAATGTATTATGTGAAATATAATATTAATTGAATGATTTATATAATTAATAAGTGGAGAGATAAAATGATAATTTTTGATATCCTTTTTTTAATAATAAAGAAAGAGAATATTAAATGTTTAATAAGGGTTATAGATGATAAGATGTATATTAAGGTGTTTAGTTGAAAATTTGTAATTTACATGTTTAATTACGGGATATACGATATCATTCCAATTGGGTTGAGTTTAAATAAGAATGAAAATTTTAGTGAGAATGAAATAATGAATCCTAGCTATCTATTTTATAAAATCCAATTTTCCCCCAAAGTTAAATATCTCACAAACGGCTAATCGAAAAATTATAAAAATTGCACCATAAAAATCAGCATTCTTTTCTTTACGATTAAACATCCCTCATGATATACTTTCAATGATTTTTTATTTTTTTTGGGTTGCAAAATCGGTAACACATGTGTTAGTGGTTGGTAACGCATGTGTTACTAGCGACTAACACATGTGTTACCAGCAGCTAACACATGTGTTACGGATTCTAACACATGTGTTACTGGTGACTAACACATGTGTTACCAGTTTTCAAAACCCACCAGAAAATGAAAAAAAAAGTTCGTTGAAAGTATACCTTGTGAGATGTCTAATCGAAGAGAAAAAAATACTGATTTTTATGGCGCAATTTTTATATTTTTTTGACTAGTTGTTTGTGAGATATTCAATTTTTAAAAATGTTAAAAGTATTATTATCTTGATGAACTATATAAAGATTGACCAAATAAAAATTAAATTTGTCTACGTAGAATGACTTATGCTTGAAGTTTATAACCTAGTATCTATTAAACTTGAAGTTTTTTTTTAATGAAATATCTCATTTAATACATTACAAATAAAAAGAATTTTAGTGAATTAAATTCAAACATTAAACGAGTTGTATATAATTTTGAATTAATAAAAAAATTCAACTTTAATAAATACATTTGATTTATTTTATTTGTCATTGTCATTTCCCATAAAGTTAATAACATAAAAATCCTTCCACGGCAAATAGGCTATGCAATCTTTTATAAACATCATCACTGTCACTATATATTATATATGATATGATATCCCTTATTAATTGAATTATATTTAACTAAAAGGTACGTTCTTAATATGTTTTCTTCCTAATGAATTATGACAATAAGTTAGAAAGACTCTATAACAGGATATAATTAAAATTTACCCAACTTATTCTAACATGGAGTATAGTAACCAATTCAACATTTTAATTTCAACATATATATAATATTATATATATTATATTATTTATATATATCAATATCAATATAAAAGTAAATCTTACCTCTCAAGATGTTAGACCACTTTTTTGACAGTTTCTTGCGTTCAATTTTGAATACGTATTCCACTATATTCATAACACTCTTGAACTGATACGTGATTTTATCAAACAACTTATTCAAATCACCCATGTAGCTATTATCTAATAAAGTAATACTCCATTCTTTATTGTTCACAAATAAGAAAACACAGTATAAAATATATAATCATTATACTTTACATTTTTTAAGATGACACTTTTACCTTTAATATTTTTATACATTTTTATGTTACATGTATATATATTAGGGTCAAAGAATTTTTAGTTAATTATACTCGTTTAATTTGAAAACATAAAGTATAAAATTAAGACATTCCAAAAAGAAAAATGTAAAGTACAAAGTTGAGACAAAAGTAGTATTATTTTATTGATACGTACAACAAGTAAATTACAAAAACTTCACTCATTGGCAGGTAGTCAAGCCTGGAACGTTTTAGTTCTATTTAATTTTTAAGTGTCACAATTGGCGATTCTTTATTATTGAACAATATTTTACTAGTAAATTAACACTAATCATATCAACTAAGATAGCTAATCAAAGCCTAAGGGAATATAAGTTATAAAATCTATAATATAGGTTTAATAGTCGTCAGAAGGTAACTTGTCATTTCTCTTAATAATCTATTTTAAATTACAAAATATTAATGGAAAACCATATATGCTTTTAACTGCATCAAAGATTAAATGCAACCAAATATAAACAAGGGAACAAATGAGCGATTGTGCAAAGCTACAAGGTACTAACGAAGTTTGGATGAACTAATGCGAATTGGTGTAACTTGTAAGCCTCTTTCTCAGAAACAGCCAAATGCAGATATTTTTATTGAAAGCAACTAATTACTTATTATACTGCATTTCCATAAGTATTGCCATGCCCAACACTAACATATTTGATATATAACTAGCAATATACTCGCATAATACATGCTAAAAGAAAACCTAAAAATAATAGTGAAATATTATAGTATTATGACGTTTTTTTATTGTTCGATAGATTGGCCATGATGATGAAGTTTAATTCATTTAAAGTGTAAGAAATTATATTTCGTAACGGAGAAAGTGAGGTAATTGTTAAAGTTTATTAAAAGAATTATAATAATACAATTTGTAAATTAAACTTAATATGTCCAAATGTTAAGACTTATAGTTGATGTTAAAAAAAAAAATTGAAACTAAAGTGTTTCATATTTACTATATAGATAAATCTTATGCTAGTTATTAGTAATGAAACACCTAAAACATCTTTAAACTAAGAATCGTGTTTATGGTGCAATGTTCTCATCTAATTCTCATTGTGTTTTCAAATGTCACCGTAGCCATCATCAACTTCTAATGATGGCGTCCCGGTTAATGTTAGGGAGAGAATGTGAGTTTGATTTTGCTTTTTATATTTTTAGTTTTTTTATGTGTAACAATATAAATATTATAATATATCGGTCTTAGTTGATTAGTGATGAATGAATATGCTCTTACACGAAGTGAAATTAAGTTAATTATCTTTGAGTAAATTTGATGATGTGACGTTAATGTGATATTTAAAACTTAAATATAAACGTTATTATAATAATCACTTTTAACAAGACGGAAAATTTTTATGAATCAAAATCAACCATACATATATCTTGATGATAATTAATTTGTACCAAGTACTAAGTTACATTTGACATTATATTGATCATTTCTGAGATATATGTTGTAGTTTGATAAGTTCATGTCTTGATAGCTGACTTGACAATTTCTTTATAATCATGAAAGAATCAAGTCAAAAGTTATTAATTAATAACTTCTAATCAGGTGGATTCAATATTATAAATCTTTGTAACATAAGGATTCGGTCTTATAAATTAAGTAATTTAATTATGTACCTCGTTTGTTACACGAGTCATCACAAATAAAAAACATTAATTAAGGTAATAATGCAGTGGATCAAGTGTTGCAAGGGGATGCTGATGTTATCTACTGTCATCACCCTTGGTATTTACCATTGAAATTTGGCGAGCTTAATTACGTGATCAAATCACGATTAACTGGGAAACGAACAAACAAATACGAGTACAAAATTACTTTTAAGAAGCTAGAAAAGTACAAAATAACACAAAACAAACGAACCAAAATTACAACAAATCACACCTCTAATGAGACCATTTAAATTGATCGCGATATGAAGTACATATCATTTGTTTTCTTATCAATCCTTAATCAAATCCAAAGATTTTGAATAAATCAAACTCGCACACGTAGCATGACTTATACTCGGATGAACCTTTGATATTAATATATCCTTTAAACTTTCCTTTTATAGATACTCGAATACTTTAATCTTGTCAGAAAATAAGTTTTTACTAGCTCTAATGTCTCTCCTTTAGATAACCTTAATGACCACCATTTCACCAATTAAACACACTTTAGCCAATGTTATATGTCTCCGTGACACGTGTATGAAATATAATGAAAGTCATGAAAGCAAAATGAAAAATAAATAATAATAAAAAAAATCATGAGACTCTGAAAACTAGACATCATAAAACCGTGTTTTCTAGAGGAGCACTAGACTTTGCTACTATATATATAACCCAACACCTATGAAGCCTTTACTAGTCTTACTAGCCACATACATCTCCTTGAATATTTTCAGTCTTTGTTACTTCAAATCTTTCAAGCTGTTTATTAGACACTAAATCATAATTAGTGAGTATATTATTTAGTATTTACTACTAATTAATAGCCTTCGAAATGGGAAGACAACCATGTTGTGATAAAATAGGTTTAAAACAAGGCCCATGGACTGCTGATGAAGATAAGAAGCTTATAAACTTCATTCTCACCAATGGCCAATGTTGTTGGAGAGCTGTTCCTAAACTTGCAGGTACATACGTCAAATTTAAGCATTAATTCATATCTCTTATAGGCTGCGTTTGATTCACATAATTCTATGAAATTCGATAGAATTAGAATCTCAATTCCATTCCATACAGGTGTTTGGTTCAAAAATGAATTAAATTGGATTTTATCTCACTCAATGGAATTCCCATTCCTTGAAATTCTGACCAATTTCTTTGATAAATTCAGATTAACACTACCTTAGTGTTTGTAATTGTGAATTAGTGACTTTATGCGTCACTGCTTCTTTTAAGTGAACGTATTACAACCCATTCAAAAATAAAGACAAAAACGACCTGCATGATATCATTTACTACTCATCTGAACCTGTCACTATTTATTTTCTTTTTATACCTCGAATTTAAATAATCCTGTTACTTGGAATTTTATTACATCATATGGTAACTAAAAATGATAATGAGTTCGAATATCATCATTTGTCTCGACTTCTAAATATAACTTTCTGTTTTTACTCACCATAGTTTGATTAATTTCTAATTTCAGGACTATTAAGGTGCGGAAAAAGTTGTAGGTTGAGATGGACGAACTATTTGCGGCCGGATTTGAAACGAGGATTGTTATCTGAAAATGAAGAGAAGATGGTGATCAATCTTCATGCTCAACTTGGCAATAGGTGAAACTTCCTTTTCCATATGTTAAGTGGCAGACAAGTCATGTATATACAAATGATTCTACACGTATATAGTGCTACAGATATTGTAATACTTAAGTATTAAAGAGAGTGACTAAAAAAACGGTTTTTATATGTATGCTTAGTGGTCCTGTAACCTCTAAATGGACGTCGTTTCGAGATATTCTTATCAATATAGTTTGGACGCAACAATTTCATAGTAAAATAGAATTACTAATTTTTATTTTTTAAGCATCAGTTTATAAATAATGCTAAAATAAACTTAAAACTAAACCTAATCTATTCATTATTTGACATATTATTTATACATTTTTTCTCTCTTAACTTTGACATGTCATTTTATCATATTCACCGATTAAACTTTTAGATCTGTTTATACACATATAAGTTCAGCCACACCTATCATCATTTTTCTTAATATATTCGTATAGTTCAAGTGTCTTTGTGGGCAACATGATTGAACCAATTTTAATGTCTGCAAAGTCTATGGTCCACGGGCACTATCCTTTTCTTTTCCCCTAAAAGAAATGGCTCTCATGTGTTACCCAACAGCATATCATGAAAAAGATTCTTATAGAGAAATACATGGAAAATTAATTGCAATTAATCCTTATAAAAATTGTATGGTTGTTTTCATCAACTTTGTATAACATTCATTGTACTATTAATGAATTTTGTGATAAAAGTATTGGATTTAAATAACTAATAACTAATTTTGTGTTTGTGTGAATCGATAGATGGTCAAAGATTGCCTCTCATCTTCCGGGAAGAACTGATAACGAAATCAAGAATCACTGGAACACCCACATCAAAAAAAAGCTCAAGAAAATGGGAATTGATCCTCTCACTCATAAACCACTTCCTTCTACCGAACCCCAATCGTCACCTTTAGCCATTGAAAAAACCACAATTTCCAAACCAATGGAGTATCAAAGTAACGAAACGAATGAAGTAGTTAATGAGACAATTTCAATCCAATCGAGTACAATCACTGAAGTTGCTAAAGATGAACAAGAAGATGGTGAAGAAAGCAAAAGAATTGCGGAAGCACACCAAGTAGTTGACTTTTGCACTGATGAAGTACCTTTGATAGAACCTCATGAGATCCTCCTTCCTACTAATAATAACATTTTAACCCCTTTAACTTCTTCATGTTCGTCATCTTCCACCTCCTCAGATTATGATATTTCAACGTCTAACCAAAATTTCGTACATGAGGAACTCAATGAACATTTGCCAAGTATCGATTGGTGTTCTACATCTTTTGACTCTACCAATTACAACAACTTTGAAGCAGGATTATGGGATAACGACAATGAGTTTATCAACAATATAAACATGATGATCAATGATCAGTATGAAACGGAAATCACTGTTCAAAACGATACTACTTTTGCACCGGATCTCAACCTTTACTCAAGAATGCTCTTGAATGATGAGTTTTGGAAATTCGAACAACTATTGTAAATGAAACGTCTTGTTTTATTTGTCTTTTTTTCTTATCTTTTTTTTGTCGATCTTTCGGGGTGGATATATAAATCCTGAAAATCTGAAGGGTTGTCAGTTCCTATAACTCCTTTCTTTAGGGGTTTAGGAAAAAGAAAAGAAATTTATCAATAACAAGGGGGAAATGCCCCTAATTACTTTCGTATGTTCTTTTATAGTTCTTTTTTTTTATCTAAAATAAGTCGAATATAAAATAAGCATGTATATATCAATATCAATAGTGAGTATGATTATAATGTAACAACAATCTCTGATCACATGTAAAGATTTTCAACCAAATAATTACTTCGCTTGTTTAAGTAGCTTCTGCTCATAATAACAAGTACTCTGTTTTACTTATAGCACTATTAAAATATTTATGACTAAATATCCAATAACAATGTAACTTGTCATAAAGAACATATCAATATGGAACCTTACGTAAATAAAAAATAATCATTTTAATATAGGGCATAAATATAATAGTTGAGATGTTAACTATACAACAGTTGGATGTTTGGAGCATTCAGAATATATATATATATATATATTATAAATATATATATATTTACAGTTTTAGCCCCTAAAATTTATTTATTGGATTATTTTTTCATTTTCGCCTAAGTACACGTAAGGTACGTACACTTAACTGCGTCGATAATTTACCCTTTCATATATGCAAGTACGCTTGTACCTACTTTGTTAAGATTCCCCCGTAACACAATTTTGTAAAGGGTTTGTGAGTTTATACACTAACAACTTAGGATTTATACACCAATGATTAAATTCACACACACAAATGTTACATCTTTATCATATCAATCATTACATCCACTCTTATAAGGGTCATATCAAGAGGTACAAATCACGTGACCCCTTTTATAAAAAGATACAACACCATGTAATAGAATTTTGGGGATTTTGCATGGCCCGTCCGTTCGTATTTGACTGCCTGTGCGATAACTATAAAATATGGACTCTTTAACCATAAACTTATATTTATATATAATAGTTAACTAGTATATAAGAAAGTGATTACTTGCAATTTAATTGTCATGTTGCTCGCTACGAGTAAAGTCATCTATGTTTACAGGGCTAAACGCTACAGGGATGGTGACTATAATAACTCAAATATGATTACAAGATTATTGATTAAAATGTGATTTTTTTTCTTCAAAATAAGATATTGAATAATGAAAGTTAGCATAATCCAGTATCATCTTGTAATTATGAGATCTTTTATTGTTTGCATCTTTGATGGACCATTTTCTTCTTTAGAATATAAATATAAAAAATGAAAAAAATTAGATCACAAATTGATTAAGGGTTACGGGGTTTATACATTTTTGATGGGATATTTGTGTGTATGGATGTAATGATTGAGTATGATAAGGATGTGACCCATATGTATGTGAATGTAATCATTGAGGTATAAATCTTAAGTTGAGGGTGTATAAACTCACAACCCGTTGATTAATGTGAGTTAGCGAAATAAACAAAATAAGCAACTTTCATATTGTACTATATGTGGGGCCTCTGTTCAAAGTTGATCACGGAAAAGAAAGTAAAAGTTATTGGAGTAAATGTACACTCGGCCTGCTCCCTCTTTAGCACAAGTACACAACATTTCGGAAGAAAAAAAACACGATTGAACTAAAACAAGTGAGTTTTTAGTTACTATTATTTTTAGTCTCCTATTGGATTTTAAACCTTGTCCAATATGACTAAATCCGATTCTCGGATTTTATCACATTATAGTTGGTTAGATGTCAACATATATTGACGATTGTTAGATGCAATATAGATGTCAACTCTTGAATCCCCGATCAGTATTGATCACCAACCATGAAAGAGATATATTTGATTTCATTTTCAATGACATAAGCCGTGACAGTCTGTTGAATAAGTGTTTGGTCAATATATTAACTATCATGTCTATAAAATTTATTTATTTGTTGTTTGAAATTATCATAAACCATGTTGATTTGGTAAAGATGTGCTTATGTTAAAATTAATATTGCTTTTTTAATCTCAATATAATAATAATAATAATAATAATAATAATAATAATAATAATAATAATAATAATAATAATAATAATAATATATATTAAAAATATTATATTATGTAAGCGAATGACAATTTCTAACTTCTTTATTTCTTATACCTCTAATGTACTTAAATTTTGATAATAGTTTTCTTATTCTTTCTTGTTAAATAGCCAAGATAGTAATTTGTTTTTTTATTCTAATACAATGTAGCTAGTAGAGTATTCCCTCCGTCCCAATTAATTAGTCTACAATTCTCTATTTTGATTGTTCTAAATTAGTTGTTCACTATTCAAATATAAATAATAAAATCTGATAAATTTACCAAATTATCCCTACTTGAAATTAAAATTATAAAATTGAAATGAATCTCTAATTAATTATTCAAGGTTAAGAATGTCATTCCAAAAACGTAAGATTAATAATTATGTGTGTTTTTTGTCGATAAATAATTAATTTGAGATGAACTGTTTTTCTGTGATATTATTTATATAACTTATGTATAACCTGGGTACTTTCGTGTGTGCATATCTGCAGGATGCAGAAAGCTAGAAAGATAAAGAGTAAAATATCATATCATAAAACATAAAAAACAGATCATAAATCATAAACTATAAATCATATATATATATATATATATAATATCAGCAATAATATTTACCAAGTCGACTTGGCATGTATTTTTAATATAATTATATTTAAATTTAATGAGATATTTTTCTAGATAATGTATAACATGATTGTATGTTTATCTTAATTTAAAATGTTAGTCATTGAAAGGACAAAAAACAGAAAACCGCGTTTGAGTTTTGACGACTTGTCCGTACTTCCTAGTTGTTTCCTACGACTAACTAATTTTGACATTCTTCCATGATTGACTTTAACTTACTTATTATCAAGTTGTGATGGGAATCTATCTATTAGTAGTACTTAAATAAGTATACTAAAACTTACTTATTATCAAGTTGTGATGGGAATCTATCTATTAGTAGTACTTAAATAAGTATATTAATCAATGTATTAAAAATCGGTTTAATCGACTTGGTTTGACCGGTTGAACTAATATTCGCAAAGATATTTTAAATTGGTTTTATTATATTTTCGAATCGGTGTGAATAGGTTGATTTTTTAATTTGTTCCGATTGAACCAGCAAACTGGACTAGAAAAATCGGTTCTCGTATAAATTTTTTATTTCTTAAAAGTGTAAACTTGATTTATTTTGTTTTGAGTATTATTTTTTAGTAAAAGTGAAATTAAAGCTATCAAACTTACCTGAAAAGATTTTGGGCCTGTTTGGCATAGAGCTTTTTGAAGCTTAAAGATTTTTGTTTTAAAAATTAAGCTCCTCTAAAAAATAAAGCTTTGTTTGGATACACAAGCTTGAAGTTTTTAGTTTGAAGATTAAACTCCTAATTTAGGGTATGTTTGACAAATTTAGATGTTAGATGTAGTTGTAACTGTTAGATGTAAGCTGAAGTTGGTAGCTGTAGCTGCAAGCTGAAGCTTTGTTTGTAAATTGTGTTTGGTAAAGTAGTTGTAGCTGTAATATCAAAGTGTAAAATAATCAAAAAGCTCCTAAAAGCTAGTTGGAGTAGCTTTTAAATTAAGAGTTTAATCTTCAAACTAAAAACTTTATTTTTTAAATGAGCTTAATTTTCAAAACAAAAAGCTTTAAGCTCCAAAAAGCTCTTAACAGTTATTTGCCAAACATGCCGTTAAAAGCTACTCCAACTAGCTTTTAGGAGCTTTTTGATCATTTTACAATTTGATATTACAGCTACAGCTACTTTACCAAGCACAATTTACAAATAAAGCTCCAGTTTACAGCTACAACTACCAGCTTCAGCTTACAGCTAACATCTACAGCTACCAGCTACAGCTAACATCTACAGCTACCAGCTACAGCTAAGAACTAATTTTGCCAAGCATACCTATTTGAAACTTTTCAGACATTTTTATTTTATTATTTTTTTCATTAGTTTTAAGTATTTAATAAAATTAATAATATATAATTGTCATCCAGTTTAACTGACAAATATCGATCGAACCAATTGAACATAAATTAAACCTCTTATCAGTTCGATTAAAAACCCTGTTTTAAAAAGGTGATATTAACACTAATTTTGCCCCGACATATATTGTAAAGGCCATTTCAAAATGTTATCTCTGAATCTATATTTTCATAACGATCTAATTTATATATTGCTAATAACATATCGTATATATTCTTTATTAATGCACTAAATTACTGATCCATGTTTATATAAACACTCTCAGAACTGTTTATGTAATAAAAGAGCTAAATTTAAAATATAAGAATATTTGACGTTCTTAAAAAATAAAGCTACAACTCTAATTTCATCTAATGCGAAACTAAAGTTAAAGCACAGGGTATGCTTTAGAGTTAAAAATCAACATCAACATATAGATATACTGGTTGATATTTACATCATGAATCGATCGATAAATATATATATATATATATAATATATGGTATCAGTTCATATAGTACAATGGTTAAATACGCAATATACAATGTATGCTTCAAATTTCGTATAGTAAATATTACAGTACCACTCTATAGTGATGCATCAAAGTTTTTCATATATACATGCGAAGGTTAGTATACTATTTTCATCATGAGTGATTCTTTCAGAATTGTGATCATTTTTAATACGATATTAATATATAATATATTCATACATAATATATACCTTATCATAATTTGTTTAACCTATACCCTTAAAACTTACGGAGTATATTATAAAACCTATACCCTTATAAAACTTAAAAATACGTAGTTTCGGTGGATTTTGCATACGAGTTAGAGCCTATACGTTTTTAGAGGCTAGGCTAAACTTTTCGTTTAGATCGAGTTTGATTTCTTCGACTTTTGATACATCGACTTTCATCGCTAGTAAATCATTCAAATACAACCGTCTATATATATATATATATATGGACGGGTTCAAATAAAAAATATAAATAACGTGAGAATGATTTTGAAATTACTTTTTAAATATCCAAAATACATTTTTCATTAAAACTTTTTAATGATTATTATTAAAATAACTTTTGCAAGTTATGATAAAAATTTTAATAAAAAATATTAACTTTTTTTCAAACTTTTTTTACAGTCGCAATTGTTATAAATGTTGAAGATAATTATAAAATATAACATGATAATCACATGCAATTATTCTATAATATAATGTAATTATTTTGTGTTCGAAATAATCACAACATAGGATTTTGATAATCACATATTATTCAAGTGATTATCTAGTTATAAAATGTGATTATTATGAATAAAAAAATAAAAAAATAATAATTAAAAAAAACGTTGAAATTTTTTTATTTGAAAAATAGCTTCTAAAAGTTATTTGAATAACGAGCTACGAAGAAAATTCTGTAAAAATAACGTGTTTTAGATATTTAAAAATGTAGTTGAAGTCATTTTTTACGTTCCTACGATATTTAGGTTTCTTATTTGAACTTATATATATATATAGGAAAATGATCCATAGGGAAGCTCTAAATCTTGAGGAAGGGGAGAAGTAAATCTTAGACCTTGACTTTTTTATAAATAAATATTTTTAATATTCATGTGTGATGAATGTTAATTTTTGAAATTATTTGTGATTTTTAAAATTCATTTATAATAAAATCAAGTGTTAGAATTTGATTATTTTATTTTTTAATTTTTTTACTTCTCTTTTCATCTCCACCGTATATATATATATATATTATAATATAATAAGTTGTTATGACCCGACCCTTGGGTCTTAGCAAATATTCGTGAAAATGGTGGTTGACTTTGTATTTTAGATTTTATTGAAAGGACAAATTACGAAATGCCGTTGACTTGGTAATCTGCTTGACTTAGAAAATGGCGACTCCTAAAATGATTCACTCAAACCAGTTGCAAATAGAAACACACAAATAAGAGGAATCTTTGAATGTCTTCGTTTCGCCATAGTGCTTCACACTTACGTAAATTTTAAGATAAATTCTAAATAAAAAATTATCTATTTACGAACTTTCTATTAATGCAATATCTCTCCAAATTTATCTACCACTAATTTTTTCTTTTCTTTTATCTTTTCTCTTTTTTCATAATTACTCTTACTATTTTAATCACTCAAATAATCCGACAATTTATTTATATATACAAAACAATAAAAAAATTTACTTTCTGTATCAAACTTTCATTTAAAATACTAATGAAAATGATAAATATGCCTAAAATATAAAATAATTTATACACATGATAAATAATTATTGAATGTAAGAATATGAAATAACTTTGAACCGATTTGTCATTCATCGGGAGGATTATACATTCTTTTAGACATATAGTTAATCGCATATTTAAAACTGTTATTTATCGTATGTATATTACCTCTTATAACAAATCGATGCGTGAATAGTTTAGAAACATTATCTTTTTCTCTTCTTTTTTTTATTAATTAAAGCTTTTCTATCTTTTTCTTTTTACTTATTTTTTTTCTGTAAAACATAAAGACATCAAATATAAAAAAGTAAGTTTTATTTTTCCCATTTATATCTCCAAAAAGTAGAGTATGAAAGATTAATCCACATTTCATTTTAAATATTGTTTAGATTAGAAGAGTTGAGTGGTTAACCATTAATAATTTATATATTTCTAATTTATAAATAATTAAAGGATATTGCTAACCACAACCCTAGTTAGACTTTCTATATTTAGATTTGTAAACTAACTTAAATTAATAATAAAGTGTCAGACATTCCTTTTTAACACTCATCTTCCCTTTTATAAATATAATAGGAGTGTTTATTCATGGAAAGTATGAATTATAATATTAGAATTAATTTAAGTATGGAAGGTTTAACCATAACCCTAAAAGTTATAGTTAGCATTTTTCATAATTAAATGTAACAATAGATTAGAAACTTCAATCAATTGCTTAGTGAAATTACGTAATGGTACAGGGTCAATGAAAGTTTTTCACCTTCTTTTACCTTTTTTCAAAGAGCGAATACATTAAATGTAAAAAAGTACGTTTCATTTTTCACATGTTTACTCTATATCATATTTTTCACACGCCTACTCTATATTATGTCTCCATAAAAATAAAATATAAGAATTTAATCATCATTTTAAATATCATTTAAAAGAGTTGAATAGTTAACCACTAGTACTTATATATGTCTTAATTCATAATAATTAATTGCATAAATAGATAAGAGAAGACTTAAATTGATTACTTAATGTATGGAAGTACATAACGTTTTTCACTAGTAACTTAATTATTATTAAAAATATCATGTACGATTATCGTACGAGGTTATTTTTCTTTTCAAATGTGGTTATTCAAATATATAGTTTATAAACTTTATTTATTAGACGTGTAATGCCCATATGAATCTAAAACTAAAACTCAATCTATCAGTATGAATGACAAGTAGTTTTATTAAAAGTATAAACTTTTTATACCTCGGCAACGTGCGGATAAAAATGAATACACTAGTAGATAACTAGCTATATGTCAATTAATATATCATGAATATATATATATATATATAGAGGAAGGATTCATAGGGAAACTTCAAAATTTGGGGAAGGAGAAAAGTAAATCTTAGCCCTTCATTTTTCTTATTAAAAAACGTTTTTAACATTCATTGGTGATGAATGGTTGAAATTTACTTCTCTCCTTTCCTAATTTTTTTACTTCCCTATTGATCATCATCCTATATATATGTATATAAAGACAATTATGTCATGTATATATGCCTTCACTAGATGCTGTTTAAAAGTTATAGCTGTAAACATCCAATCATTAACTGGATTGATAACCTAGTACTCCATAACTTGGTAAACATACACTACTTCAATAACAAATGTAAGATCAATTGATTTGACGCGGTCAACTTACTAATGTGAACCAGTGAAATTTGCGTGCCACCTTTTTGGACCATTACTTATTTATCATAATGGTTGGATATTTTTTTTTTTTTTTTTGTCAATATAACTAAAAAAGCGTTCACACTCGTATGCATTGTTAGCAATATTTTCAGAGAAAAACCATGGTATTTGATTTTACTGCTAACAAAGTCTTTTTTCAGGGTTTCCTTTTTGTAACTTATTGGTAGAATCTCTACAGTTCTAGGATTAAATATTTGTCATGTGTTGGACAACATTGTATTTTAAAATACAATTTAACTAATTTTTCATATAAAAAATGGTTTCAGACAAATGCGAAAACATAGTTATGAAATACAAATTCAAAACTAAGCAATGGATCATGAATAATGAAATAATTATCGATTATATATATTATTTGTGTTATATTCTTTCAGTTCGCTGATATTTTGACATTTATATGCTGGCCCTTTCACTTATAATGCTTAGTTTTATGAACCATTGGTGAAAGGTATGGAGTACGAGTAAGGGTCCTTGCCATCTTGACTTGCCATGGGTTTCCAAAATTAAGTACAGGTCGTAAATTGTATAATTGTGTATATATGTTAATGTTAATGACAATACAAGAAAAATTGGTTTTAGTGATGAAATTTAGTGATCACATTTATTAATGTCACTATCGCCTCATCTTAGTGACAAAAAAAGCATGTCTGACATTAATTAGTACGAGTTTACTAGTTGTCATTAATCGTTCACTAAATTGACATTCGGTTAAAATTAGAGACAAAACTTTGTGTGGCAAATGATGAAAAAATGTGTCACTGTTTATTTAATTGATACTTATAAATGAGTGATAAAATTATTTCGATACGTATTTATAACTTTGACAAGAATATAATATTATTGATATACTATATAGAGCTAATTTGATATGAGTATATTACTACTGTTGATTTCAAACTGATTTTAAATTATATATTGTTGCATCTTACTTAGATCCTTATTGTTGTTAATTTTGAAGTTTATGGATCTGAATATACGTTAAGTTAAATGTTATGGTTTAGCCTATTTGACGTGATTTCCAATCGACCAATATAAAGGTATATGGGTTAGATTCTTGCCTCTAATGTCTTTGCTCTAGTGTCAGGGACTGATCATCATTTTCATTATTATTAGTTCAATAGCCTTTTGAGAGTAGTTAAGGTTCATCCTACGTTATGTTGTCTCATATAAATTTTCGAGTTTGATAATCTAATGTAAATAACTATATTTATTCACCGGAAACTAATGAAAATTTGCCAAAACCTAGGAATAGGATAATGTACAATGTTGTCATCTGAGCTTGTATATAAAGTAACTATCGTTGAAGTGTGCGGATATTGATTATTCATATATGTAGGTGCAAGGCCTTGAAGATTACAAGGGAAAGATATTGCATTTGGATCATTTTGGAGATGTTTTTTAGCGTATTCATAAATATGAATAAAACACACAACTGACGTTGAAATGAGGGTGTCATATGGTTTTGTTGTCAAAATTTCAGTTTCTTTTTTTTTTTTTGGAGGGCATGGTTTAATTGTCGGTATATCGACTTTAGTGTTATTTAAAATTTGATTTGGTTTGCATTATGTTAATAATATCAAGATTGTGTATATCAATTGTCACCAAATCATTAGGTTTTAATATAATTGCAAATTAGGTTTAGGCGATTTTGAGCATTATGATTAGCATATCATGTCACAAGTGACATAAAAGATCGTGACTAATTGTCAATTGGTGATACAAATATTTGATCATAAATTGATGTTAAGGGGCTTTACTTCAACACAAATCAGTGATATCTTGGGTGGTCAATGAAATTCGTCACAAATTTGATCCATTAGTAACGACTTCTTATAGATAGTGACAAAACTTAGTGATGAAATGTGTCATTACAAGTATAGAGAAGAATCATTATTTGTCACAAATGAGTGATGTATTTGACATTCCTTCTCTAATTGCAATTTATGACTTACCTATAGTTACCAAAACTAACGAATTATTTTTTCGTCGGTACCTAGTGAAGTTTTTTAACTTTTGTGATGAAATTCAAAATGTTGCAAAAGCCCTGTTTTCTTGTAATGTGATATGGTTAAGTTATTAATGGTAACAATGTCTAAACTGTAGAATCAGAGATTTAGAAGTCAAAATATGTCAAAGATTATAGTCAAAGTTGAGAAGTCACATAGGTGTAAAAGAATTGACATCTTCTTAAATAACTTGATAGATCGATTTACCTTTTTGTGAGTGACAGAGCTAACTACAAAAAAAGTTTATAATAATGGACGGACTTTATTCCTCTCTCATGAAACAATTACATGACCTATCACACTTGAGAGGATCCGAATCCGTGCAAGAAATGAAAATTTGATGATAATTGAAAAGTCAAGGGGTTAAACTTGCCAATCTCATAAATTTGTATGATTGTCTTACAAAAAGATTTCAATGAAAACATATTCTTTTCATTTCTTTTTACGTATTTCAGTCTATACACTTTTACTTAGGCTTGCTTTTATCATAAACCATATTCATAAACTATTTCTATTAAGTTTATCATTTTAAAGCATTGTATTTTACTCAATGATGAGACTCTTTAAGCTTTTGATAATTCATATACAGGCCCGGATCTGAATATGTGTAGGCTGCTCGATCGCACAGGGTCGGCATTTGATAAGGGGCCCCAAAATATGAAAATTTATACTTTCTGTAAACAGAATTTAGAACGATTTAGTCAACCAAATGATATTATGCGATGAAGAAACACATTCTATTGAATTACAAACTAGCAATTGAAGCCTATTTAAAAGCATAGGTTAAATGTGTTTTAATGGAGAATATGTCGATCTGCAGGTGGGTTTCAGGAAGAAGATGACTTTTTGTCATCTTTTTATGATAAGGCCCCTAAAGTATCAATTTATATTTTCTTTTGACTCATCAATTTAATATTTTGTCAATTAACCCCCACCCAATCTTGGAAGGGTCAAAGCATCTATAAATTTAACGAACAATATACCCTCAAATGCAAATTTAGTATAGCGACTATAACTAGTGATTTTTGATAAATGTGTACAGAATTGTTTATTTTTTAAAAGAAAAAAAAAACTAAAAGTTATTTTAAAAGTTTTAGAGAAATTGTCCGTTTTTGTCCTTGTGGTAGTCGCGTTTTGACAATTTTATCCTTTTTTCGAGTTTGATCAATCTTTTTTTCCCCCAGGTTGGTATTTTCGCCAGATTTGTCCAATTTTCTAACTTAGGTTAAGTTTTTCGTTAACTTTTTGTAAAATGACCAAAATACCCTCATCTTCCCAAATCCTACTTTTTCTTTAATAATAATATACATAATACATATACCTTACCTACATGTACAGAAACCCTCTCACCCACAATCTCTCACTCGAAGAACCCCTTTCTTCTTCATCAACAACAACCCTCAATCTCCTACTCACTTGTCTCTCGATTTCCCCCATATTTATCATTCTGATATGTCTCCTTCATAACCTTCATCAATGTACGACTCCGACACCTCCAATTTTCAACTCATCCGGAACTCCACCGATCTAGAACTCCGTTGGCATCGATCTGTATCTTCGCTGTCGTTGATCTGAAACTCTGTCGCTGGTGATCTAGAAAAGAATGTTACTCTTCATCGTTGTCTGGTTCGTTTGAAACCCAAAAACACAAACACAAAATCCAAACCCATTTTGAGGTATAAAACACTAGATCTTAAACCATTTTCTGATATCTAAAATATGAGACCAAAACCACCTCTGTCGCTTCATTTTCATTCTTGTGACGTACTCTGGCCTGCCACCCCCGTCTCCAACATATTGGCATCTTCTTCTGTTCGTACGAATGCTTATACTGTGAGATTAGGGTTTCAATTTGATTTGGGTAATTTTAATCTTTCCAAACAATGAAGCAGGTGGTAGCAAGATATTAGGTTTCGATGTGATTTTGGTAATGGTAATTGTTCGAATCTGGGTTTATGTTCGAGTCTAGGTTTGTTTGTGTGTACAGATCAAGATGGATTAGTGTGTATTTTTGTTTGTGTATTTTTTCGAATCTGGAAATACAACCCAGAAATACGAATTAAAAATGGGTGTTAAAGATGATGAGTTCTTTGTGAGTTTGGAGAGACTGACTTGCAAATTAAGATTATGATTTGAAGAATTTTGGTGAGTTTTAATTTTTGTGATTTTGTTAAGGATTATAGGCTTTCAGGTTTATGTGTGTTTGTGTTTTTGAAGACCATGTTATTTCACATTATAGTTTATAGGTTTGTTAATGATTTTGTTTGTTTGCTCTTGAACATATCATGTTTGAGTTGGGTTTTTAGGAACAATTTAGGGGTTTTAAGAAATGGCAGGTAGTAAGTGTACAAGGAAACAAGAAGAAGATGGTTATTTTCGTCATTTACAAATAGTTAACGAAAAACTTAACGAAAGTTGGAAAATTGGACTAATCTAGTGAAAATACCAATTTGGGAGATAAAAAGGTTGACCAAACTCGAAAAGTAATAAAACTGTCAAAACGCAACTACCACGTAGATAAAAACAAACAATTTTCTAAAGTTTTATTGGAAAAATATATAATTTGATATTGAAATCAAAGTCTAGCCACCCAATTAAACCAAAATTGAAATCTTTAATAGATTTACAAAATCTTCGTGAGATGGGGCCTATTTTTTAGTTGTCGCAAAGGACCATCGAAACTTAGAGGCCGGCCTTGTTCATATAAGGCTAACCGTTGATAAAATGTGTTTCATGTTTCTAAATATCATTTAATAAAGGTTTGTTTTTGTTCAATAAAAAGGTGGGTGGGCCTCTGTTTTTTACTTAATTATACTATGACAGTTTGAGTAAGACAATTGCTTTCTATAACTAAAAGAATTTATGAAAAAAATAGTATATTATATATTAGTAATAAAATTAAGAAACGTTTACTTTTAATGACCTAATTAAATATAACATTTTATCCATTTTAAAATAAATATTTATATTTTCATTTTAAATTGTTCTAAATAGAATAACCACATTCAAAAAGAATAAACAACTTTGCTTTTTTAACTCTTAATTACACTTTTTTACAAAAATATATGCGTAAAGTAGAGGGTCAATCCATTAAAAGACATTTGACTCACAAATTGTGAAATCGTTATATTTATTTTGAAATGAGGGAGTAGTAAATTGTATCGGACCATTTATGTAAGCACGTACTTACTTATTACAAGTTTAGGACACATGACAATGAAAAGATTAAGTTGAAATATAGAAAATGACAAACAAGTATATCGATTATTAACTTTTATTAATATTTTAAAAATATATAAAAGTTTATACATTTTACTATTATATGCAAGGCCGACCTTGGCTATGGGCAGGCTGGGCAACGGCCCGGGACATCGACGAAGACGAGGCATCACGAGATCTCAAATTCTGAAATTTTATAATATGTAAAATATAGTTTTTGAACAATTTAATTCAATTATATGATAATATAAGATGTAGAATCTATGTTTTAGATGGTTTAAACATGATTATTGAAGTCAAAGTTGAGATATAATAGTTTAAAGTTAGGTTTTCTTGAAATCAATTTTAGTTGCAGGTGATAAAATTGGGGAAGATGATTCCACCGCACATTTTATTTAATGTTTTTTCATGCCCCTCTTATTATGGCAGAAGTAACCATTTTAACCCTTAACATTATATGATTTATCAATTTGAACCCATATATAGTTATAATTATGAAAAAATTAAAATAAGGACGGTGAATAAATAAACACACATATTTTTAATTGTGAAATATTAAATTGACTAGTACTTATTAATTAGATTAAAAAGCAAACATTTTGATTATTTTAGTGTTTAAAATTTTTCTTTGAGTGTCCTTACGTTTATGAAGATTTATACTTAGAACTTTTAATATTTTACTTGAAAGTTTTGAGAATTTGGATATATTTTTAATAACATAGAAAACATATTAAAAGCTAAATATCAAATATACAAAGACGATATTCGCTGATTTTTATGGTGAAATTTTTATAATTTTTTGACTAACGGTTTTTGAGATATTTAATTTTTAAGAATGAGGGGGTTTTGTTATTTTGATCAAGATTAACGGTTGAGATTTGTACTTTTATACTTTCAAAATTTTTCATACTTTAATGAACTTTCCTCTATAGTATTTATCGAAAATTGATGATATAAATGGACATTAAATAATTTAGATTTTTTTGTATATACAATAAAATAATATAAAATTTAATGCATTTTAAAACATCAACCCTAATAACTTTAATAATTGGGCATACGTTTGTACTTGTATATAACGAGGTGTTTCGGCCCGCGTGTTGCGGTGGGATATTCGAATGATAATTTCATTTTAATTTATGGCGAAAAACAGTTTGTAATAGCTATCAACGAAAGAGAGAAAAAACACAAATCTAATGCAAAAATCAAGTAGCCAAAATAAAAAAGCATACCTATTCATAACACATTAACATTTCCTAATGCAAAAATCAAGAAGTCAAAACTAAAGCATTTTAGCATTAAAAATAATACACATCTCAAATAACGACATTCATAAGTAAATGGGCCGAATTAACAGATTACCTAATGGAGTACATATTTATTTAAGTACGTAATGAATATTTGATGGTGCTATATGTAACCGCTCATCTCTTGTACACCCTCCCCTCATGTGCATACACCATCCATCCCACTCTCCATCACCAACACCACCACTTATTGAATACTTATATTGACCATTTTTTAGAATATGATTGTAAATCTATTTTTACAATATTAAATTGTTTAAAAAATAAATTAAATCATATACCAATTAATATATGACATTTAATTTAATTTAAACTTCTCTTTATCTATAGACTATTACATTTAATGGTGGCGAAATGGGCAAACGAGTCGGTTAGGTTAGTTGGGCTAAAACGGGTTTGGGTCCTAACGGGCTTGGGCCACAACAGGTGCAGGTCATAATGGGGTCGGGTCAAAACGGACTTACATAAATAACAAATTTTGTGGCTTAATTTTTAGTTTCAATTTGAACTTATTAGGTTATGTATCTTAAGTAACTCCAAAAAGATATTACAAATAAAATTGCAAAATAATATGTAAAATTTATGAAGAATCAATATTATTTTTAATTACTTGCGTTTGTTATTGTTTAAATATTTTATCATTATTATTAAAATAGCATGTTAGTATTGTATTGTATAGTTTACTATTTGAAAATAATAAAATTTTAATTTCATTCACCCATTCACCATTGTAACCGAAGTGGGAAAGATAGACGTACAGTATGACCTATTCAAAAAAGGAGGAGTCTAGTAAGCCTAATATTTATACAAAATAGTCCATTAACACCCATTTTTTAAGGTCTAGGCTAAAATTGCCGGCTCTAATTACATTATATGATGCATTTGAGATGTTTTTTATGATTACCATGGATTATATATTAGTATAGATAATGTTTAATATCAAAATACAAAAAAGGAATAAAAAAAATAATAATAGTGAAACTTAAACCTCTAGACTCAAGAACCGACTCCACAACTCGCAACCCATCCATTATGAACTCGAAACCCGTCCATTACGTACTCGAGATCCGACACTTGCAATTCACAAGCCGACCATCGAGTTTGCAATGACATATTTACAATATATTTAATTTTTGTTTTTGTTAAATTTTTTTTAAAATTTGTTAAAAAGGTGATTTTTCCACTTATAAAACAGTATTTTTTGTGTATTGTAATGTAGTTTTTTATTTTTAAAAATAATTCGGAAAACATAATACTGTATATCGAATTAAAATGAAACTAATAAACATGTCCCGCTGTATTGCGCGGGTATTCTGCTAGTTTTAAAAAAAAATATACGGAGTAAAATAAAATAAAAAGTTAAAGCCAATATTATTACCATTCTTTAACAAATCTACACATATATAAATATTTAATAAATTATTCTTTAATAAACTTACACATATAAATATTTTATACGTCACTATTGAAGGAATAGAAATAGTAACACCTATGTTGATAAATGTTATATAGGTAAATTAATGAATACAAATCTCATATTTCTTCTATTTAACGTATGTTCCCCTTCATAAGTCATAGCATCAACAACCCGAAAGTGAGGGAGTGGGTTCTCGAAAGATATATCATGATGATGTCATGCTTACATAGTTAAACATGGGCTTTTTCATCTTA
Source organism: Logfia minima (assembly GCA_963921325.1). NCBI lineage: Eukaryota > Viridiplantae > Streptophyta > Magnoliopsida > Asterales > Asteraceae > Logfia > Logfia minima. Next base: position 13,211,794 of record OY992768.1, read on the forward strand.
TTTTTTCTTTCAAATGTTTCAAACTTTAAACATCGTTCTCTTTTGTCTTAAATAGTAAAGACACACTTTTAAGCACACTAGATGTTTAATTTAGACAATGATATTTGAACTAATAATCTTTTAATCAATATCATAAAACCAGCTCAAACGTCAAACCTATATACTTATCGGTTCATTAGTTCAACCACTCAAAATTGTTTAATTGGTCTAGAAATTGAAAGGCATATCTATACTACATATTAAACAACTTGAACCAAAAGTCTTAAGTCTTTAAAAATGAGACAACACAATTTACTAATTTACCCTCGCTTAATCCTAATAATATGTAACTTACAGTACATTAAATAACTCACCCATAGTAATTTTAACAACACTTAAAAATCTGGAACAACTGTTAATTTTCACACAAACAACAACATAAACATACGTCAGTTTTCACACAAATCTGAAACAATTTTTGGAGTAACTGACTATACTAATTAATATTAATATTAATATATATACTACATATTAAACCATGTAATTGAATATTCTCCATTATTCTAATATAACAACTTATAGCTTTCGCTCTGTCTATCTTTTTTTCATATATGAAAATGAGACCAATAAAGTTTCAATTTATAAGAGTGTTAATGAATCACATGTAATTTAGTTTAATCAGAGATCTAACTGTGAGGGGTTAAGATCCATTACTACATATATATATATATATAATAACTTTCAAGGTCACATGTTTACTATGTCTTTTTTTCTTTTGTGATATATGCTAATACTCAAATTGTAGATAATGGATCCTTGTTGCCATCAACTATTTTCTGAACTGAAATGTTTTCATGTATAGCTAACAATTATGAGCGTTCGAGTTATATTCATTTAAAGGGACATTAAAGAAAACAGATTACTTATGTTACTACTAGATCGAAACGTAAGATACTAAACTACCATATATTTCAGCCAATATTCTCATCATATATAAAATATTGTCTATGATTAATTTGAGATATACTACATCATATTATTATAATTTCAAACTAAACGAGGCCATCAGATTATTGTTATAGATAATACATTTAGTACATAAACTTTCATCTAATATTATTCTTAATTTTTCGATTCTTAACCGCCTTCTCCCTCCTTCGGTCATGATAATTTTGCTCATCACTTTGGAACACCATCAGTTCCTATATAAAGGGTGCCGTCGCAATGCGCGGATACTAGGCTAATATATATATATATATATATGGAAGTGATAATTTTGAGAGGATTTAAGAAACTAAATTGATTAATTCATTTGATCTGTTCGACAAACTTTAAGAGTTAGCGGTTATGTAAATAACTTAAAAACTTGTGGCAATTAATACGTATATCAGCGATGAATTAGGGGTGAAAAGGAGCATATAATCGATTAAAAAAAAAAATTTATCAAATATTATTGAGCAAATTTTATCAAAATTATTAGGCCGAATGAGGATTATAGTTGACGAATCAGTTTTAACAATTAAAGTCTATCTTTTTCACGTCTAAGGGCATTCAAGAATGTGAGTATTTAGTAGTAAGTTTCTTTTAAGTGCACAAAAAGCTACTAAACTCATTTTTTATATCGTTTATTCCAAATGATTTCGTCAAAAATTATAATATTCCATTGTTTATGTCTTTCAACTCATATTTCATTAGCTATCATCTATGCTTTCCATTTTTATTTTATGTCTTTATTTATAAGAGTCGTATTTTTCAAACAACTTTTTGTGCTTATCATATTGTACCACATGGCTCAATAATCGTCTTTAAAATAGCTCATGATTATAAATTCAATCTAATATTTTAATTTCCGTTATGGTTGTTGATATCTCATACAGTTCATCCATTACATCGTAGGAAGATATTTGATAAAAACATAATTAAAATTACAATTATTAAATGTTATGCGAAGAAAAAAAGTGAAAATGTTACATATACCCTTATATGCTAAATCAAAAAGAAAATGTATTGATTCTCAAGTCTGTAATTCGTCTCTGATAATATCCATTACATTTGCTTTAGCAGAAAAGTATCTTTCACAACGTAAATCGGTGAGAAACTATTAAAAATAGACTATATCAATAAGAACATCAAATAGATTGACGAATTTATTGACTGAATTATAGATATTATACCAAGTCAAGTATAGAAATTTTGCAATCAAAATGCTAAAAAGTTAGTTTTCATATCAAAATGAAAACGTTTCATGTTTATGGTTAGTTTCAGGTCTCGTCGGAGTTTAACCACTCCTAATGTTTACTACTATATGTCTATATCCATATATATATATATATATATATATATTAACACATAACTTATTATACATATTTTCTTTCTTTTATCTTCTACCTACCTTATTTTACCGTATGTAACCAATCATTGGTTTAAATAAATTTAACACTATATAATGTATACCCATCAATCATTTCTTGAGGGTGACAAATGCATGCATCATTAATACGTCGTCTTTGCCACGCCAAAATGCACAAATAAGGTTATATAAACACAAAATACTTTTATTAGTGAAACCCTTTTTGGTTTTTTTTCTGATTAAGAAAAAAGTTCGGCAATCAGTAAATTGTTGGTTGCTACGTTATAATAGTGACAGAACAAAGAACGTGATGTAATAAGGTTGAGACTTGAGAGTGAGAGCGAATAAAGGCAGACAAATAGTTTGGCCATATATCTTTGAGGGTCCAAGAAGAAAGATATTTTATTTTTCATAAGAAAGATATTTTTATTTTTCCTTTTTATGAAAAATAAAATAAAATAAAAATGATGTAAATAAAATAAGCCCTGTGAATTGGGGCGGTTACCGAATCATGATTATATGAGTACGATATCCTTGACATAACTTTGTCCCTTTCTTTGTTGGTAGTTACTATTGAGATTGAGCCATTTCACTCCCCTCCCCACTCACTTCACTTCACTTCATTTAATATTCTAAAATGAATGTATATGTTTTTAAGTTTTTTTCTGTTGTGGGTGTTGTCATAATTAGTCATGCATGCTATTCTTACTAGGCCAGCTAGGTTGTGTTGCGAACTTGCCATCCATTCTTATCGATCTAATGAGTTGCTGCTATTTTAATATGTATAATTTACGTTACATATAGGTTTCAATCTCATCTCATCTTATCTTATTGTATACTACATCAATTATGGTATATTACAAGTAATCGAGTATATTGGGTTATAATACCATTCTCTTATGTAATAGTTTCGGTTTAATATTTCATATGTCATATTTTAAGTACTCAGTATTGTCGTTATGAATTATTTCATATTAAGTATTCATTTTCTGTATAACAATCTATTAAAAAGATTAGAAGAGATGAAGACGTTACTTCTATTAAAAGAAACCGTATAATAATAATTATATATTTTTAAAGTTGACACTTACATTGAAACGAAATCAATAAGAATTTAATTATTTATCTTTTAGATGAATGGTATTATTTTTAACTCGTGTCTCCTATAATCAATGCAACTAACTAAACCGAATTATAATACGATAATGAAATGATTACGATACATAAAGTAATTGTTTATAAATAAAATCGAAGTACGTTATTATTTTGCTTAATATGACAAAAGCACATCATCTGAAATTGACTGACTAAGATATCATCTAATGTTATTATTTTGTTTAATATATTCTTTCAACTTGTGCCGAAAAGTCACATGCTGTGAAGTGTATACGAAAGAAACTACAATGAATTTGCAAGATGAATATAATAATTGAATAGAGCTTTTTTATACCTAGCTTGAACTCTTCAAAGTACATGAAATCTTTGACTTACCTTTTACAATGTCTATGTTTTTGTACATACATGTTAAATGTTCATCATGCGTCACTCGAAGCCATAGAATACCAAGAAAAAGACCGTATCCAATTATCCATATTACACTACGCGTATCCAAGTTGTAACTACGCGGCTTTAAGTTCGAATTGAAAAAGACATGCTATCTCAGTTCCAAATTTATTATTGATTATATGCTAAATAAAAGCGTGTAATGATAGTTCTGCCGTTATGCTGGTTATTAGATGTTTGCTTTGAGTTTTGTATAGTAAAGTAATTGAAATAAAGGGGTGATATGAAAATATAATTGACTTGCATATTTATTTTAATTAATAGTAAACAGTATTTAGTACGTAACAAACTAAAAATTTAAGATATGTGTACAATAATATTGTAACAAATGATCAAGTCATATAATTTATCAACCCCCGTAAATTAACGGCAATTAATAATCTTGACATTTAAATCTTTCAATTCGTTGTGATATATAAGGGTTTTATTCGTGCTAAATACTCCGTACATGTATAATGGATAATATTGATCAACCATTAGCCATTATAATCAATTAGTTGAGTTTAATCGAATACATAATTTTTTGTAAGAATAGAAGAATTAATAAGAAAGTTTCATTTGGTAAAGTATCATTTTCCTTTTTCCATTATGTTTTTTAAAATTAAATATCTCTTAAACGACTAGTCAAAAAATTATATTAATTTTTTTTTTCTCTTTGAGTAGACATCTCACTATGAGATACTTTTGACGAATATTATTTTTTTCATTTTTTAGTGGGTCTTGAAAACGACTATCACATGTGATACATGCGATTATCACATCTGATAATGGCTAAGTATCATATATGATAGTCGTTTTCAAAACCCACAAAAAAACAAAAAAAAAATAGTTTGTCGAAAATATACCTTCTGAGATGTCTAATCGAAGAGAAAAAGAAAAGATGATTTTAACGGTGCAATTTTTATAATTTTTGAACTAATCGTTTAAAAAAAAATTAAATGTAAAGGAAAATTAAAATTATGCTATCTTGACAAAAGTTGATAGTTAAAATTGATTTCTTTATTTTCATAAAAATGTCGTTCTCATTTACAAATTTTTTTATAGTCAATATTTTCTGAAGAGCCTAACTTTAAAAAAACAAAAATTTCTTACGGTGAAGTGGTAGTTTTTTTCAACTTATAAATTAGTAGTAATAAATATTGTTAAAGTTTAAGACCTTCAAAAATAACTGATCGTGTGCGCTAATAAATATTATATTTTTTTTACAACGAAGATTGCATTAAAAAACCAAAACTCTCTAGCGAGGAACTAGAAGAAAGTTACAAAAGCTTATTAAGCCAAGAGTACCAACAAATAACTTTATGACCTCTACCTTAAGTCAAGAAAAAGGAAAAATATAAATAGAATCGAAAAGGTCACTTTTCATCATAGAATGAGAATTAAAAGTAACAATATTTTGATACCGCCATAAGACCCAAAAAGAAGCTGCAGAAATGACATACATACTATCTTTAGAGTCCTTTGAAGCTCTCCAATCATCAATCCACTGTAACCAATCGAACAAAGAGGAAAAGGAAGACATATTGACATCGGTCCATACTCGAATAAGACGCCATATACTATTGGCCGTATGACATCCAAAGAAAACGTACGCTAAAAAATATTATATTTTCCGATATTCTCCCCTACATTTAAACAAATCTCCAAAAAATATGTAGCATGTTTTGATTAGTACTAGTAAAATAGATAACTTTTATTACATCTAATTAACTTCTTTTATAATAAAAATGTCTTTTTAAATCATTGTGTATTTTGACAAACACAAATAACGTATTTTACTCTTCTAAACTGATAAAGCTAGCATACTTATCATTTTATAAACACAAATTGTATTCATTTCCCCGGCCAACAGGATATATTATACTAACCAGCGTTGAAGATCATGCAAAATTCTTGATTCATATTTTCATGCAATGCAATTACTTTTAATAAAATAAATTAAAGAGAAAAACTTTAAAAAGTTCATTTTCATATAATAATAAAAAAAAAAAATAAAGTGATTGAAATTAATACAACTAATCGCAAATACCGTGGCCCGTGGGGCGGTACCTAAGTCACGACGCATCAGTCGGGCCCTTGGTCTGAATTTTAAACACGTGCCTGTCAGTACCAATATACATAGGGACAGGAGCATACTATTTCAAATTTAAATCTCTTTATATATATATATATAAATCTTCTATTCTATATATAATAGAATAATAAAAGAATTTTGTTAACGACGACTTTTGTGTTGTGTCGACAATGATATACGAGTCCTCACATAAAATTAAATGGTGTAGATTTATTTTAAGTACGTGGGATCTAATGCGCGTTTAGGTTTACGTATTTATTTGTTTTAACACGCGTGTCTAACTTTTGTTCTTGCATTATATTATATTATGTATCTCAAATGGTGCTTATGAAAACAATTTTGGATACTAAATGAATAGTTACTAGAACTAGAAAGAGATGATATTATGAAGAGAGAAAGAATGAAATTGAAAGATAATTAAGAATTTTGATGTATTAAATTTAGACTAATTAACAAACGTAAGCATGATATAAAAGATGTTTGAACTTTGAACCAAGCTTCTCAAGTGATCGACTAAGATCTTGAATGCAGATTCAAAACCTACTTTTTACCTCTGTTTTGAAAATATATTTTAAGGATTGGTTTATTGCAATTAAGAACATATTAGTGATGTTTTATTATATATGAATATGAATATAATATTATATACCAAAATAAAGAGCATATGATCATGATCATTATTTATTTACATTGCATGTCCACTTGTACAATGTTCTTGAGTTGCATAAAGGTATATGCTTAGTTTTATGTTTAGTTGTCACTTAAATGATGGAGTAGATATTTTGTTTTGGAAAGATAGATTGTTCATGATTTCATTTGATAAAATTCAATTATTTTCTGTTAGAAGAAGAACCACATCTTGATGCTAAGGTGTCCTTTAATTTGTGCACTACGAAGACCCCACTAACCTCTTCACTTTAATTCATGGAGTCGTTTATCTTTAGTCTTTGCAATGATCAATAGCCAATATTAGTATAATTTTTATTTTTTATTTTTTGGCACATCTTACTAAGTTGGTAGAACCCTTTTTCATAGTTTTTGTTAATGGAATGTCATTGGCTCATTTTAGATTGGTATATTGTTGGTTCCTTTTTGAGTTTGGTGAGATGATGAGAAAAGACGTGGGAGAATAATGTGTTTGATTAATCAACGTGGACAAGTTAAAAAGGTTGATTTGAGACAATGTAGTAACATAATATATCACATTATACGTCCTTTTCTATGCATCATAGACGGGAAACATTTTTGACTGTGTTTAATCGGTCTAAAAAGATCTTTACCTATATTAATATATGATATATTTTTCATAAATTTTTTTAAAATAAATTTTATTATTTTACTCAATAATTACTAAGAGGTTTTTTAAAAATTTATAAAAATAACTAACATATCCTTTGTAATAGTAAATATATTTTATATTTTTATGAATCATGTCACATTTTTAAGACATTTTTGAAAAAGTTGAAGTGTCACGCTTTAAGATTATAAAAAATGATCATGTCTCAAATTTTATAAGTGTTAAAGATATTTTTTTAGTAAACTATGTAAAGAAATAAAACTTAGTAAACATAAGATTTAGTAGAATGATAGTTTCATTATTAATTAATAATCATGTTAATAAAATATTGTCATGTTATTTGTGTTCATTTAATATAGTGTAAACATCTTTTATATATATATATATATTATTACAAATGATGATGTATATTTTTTTCAATGGCAAATATATTAAACGCTAGTAAGGAGCTAAAAAGATTACAAAGTTATAGAACTAGCATAAAGAAGCTCCAAGCGTGGGTAAGAACTACCAAACAAAAGTTGATTTTGAAATCTCCAAATAGCCCATCACATGACATAGAAAACACCTTCTAACACATCCTTAAGCCCCTTAGAAAGACGAAGATTGATAAACCAAAAGAGTCAATCCGCATAAGAATGAAAATCTTGAATCTCCAATACCCACCAACGAGCGACTTTAAGCATAAGATGACGGGCCACTTGACAAGTAAAGAGAAGGTGTGAACTTGACTCCCCAGCAATACTACAAACAGGACAAAGGATAGACGGAATATCTATCCCACGGAGAGACAAATTTAACCTCGTAGGCAACTTGTCCAAGCACACTCTTCAAGCAAAGATGTTAATCTTTATAGGAACAACATTTACCCATCTAGTGGTGCCTCCCACCGTTGGCAATAAGATATCATCAATATAAGAGCGAGCCGACCTAACCGAAAAAACACCTGAGGACTCAAGCGTCCAAACCCACCTGTCATTGGAATTCGACAGAAGAACGGTTCTAGCAGCAAGAAGGTGAAGCTGCTCTTCTTTTATTCCTCCACGAGGAGCTCTCCTGAATGAAACAATCAAGGAAGAATCTCTAAGCTTACATGATATACTAACATGTTGTCACATTCCAAAGCAAACAACCTCGGGTGAATGAACTTTAAAGGGAACTCGGTAAGCCAAACGTCATCCCAAAAGAGGTATGTTCACCATTACCCACTTTCTTTTTCACATGTGAATGAAGATCAATACCTTTACGAGACAAAGCATGAAATTCTCGGATGATTTCTGCCCAAGGAGAACGCCTATATAACAAACCTGGATTATCAAGAGCACCACGGTCACCATATATAACCTTTATAAAACGAGACCATATGGAAGAACCATGAGAGATGAAACGCCATATCCCTTTGAACAAGAGCGCGCAGTTTAGAGCAAAGAAACTAGAAACTTCGAGCCCTCCTTTTTTCTTAGAAGCCAATATTTTCTTCCAACCACTTATAGAGATTTTTCTCTCCTTATTATCAACGCCATTGAAGAAATTCCTACGAAGGATTGAAATTCTACAAAGGATTGAAGCAGGGAGATCCCTTATCTCCTTTTCTTTTTATTTTGGAGCTTGCATCTTTCTTTCAAAAATATTTTGAATGCGGGTCTATATAAGGGTATTCATATAGATGACTCCTTGACTGTAACATCCTAAATTCGGTCTAAGATGATAGTTAATAATTTTAGTAATTGTTGGTGTTTAATTAGGCAACTTTATGATAAGTGTATTTGTAAAAGTTGAGAAAAGTTGTGAAGCCTCCTCTGTTCGCAGCTCTACAACTTGTGATCCGTAGGGATTTATGTTGGTCCCGGTTTGTCAACTAAAACGTTTTAACTACTAACAACAAATGTAAATAGACAAACAAATTCAAGTTTAAAGTTTTCTTTTATTGATATGAATCAAATGAATACTTTACAGAGTTTACTTGCGGAAATAGACAAGACAAACAAGTCTAAGTAAACTAACTTGTGACAAATTTGGTCTCAACAGCTTATCAGCGAGTGGCTCGCTGATAAGGCTTAGTGATCAACACTTAACTGATAAGTGAGGGCACTTGGTTCACTAGAGAGTAGGAACGTGCGTTATCACTAGTTGATCTCGAATACAAAATTCTGGACTATTAATATGGTTATTGAGCGTGGTATTTATACTCTCACACAATGAGATATAAGTACAACACGTGTCAACACCATATTGGTTGGGACAGTAAAGTAACTTTCAACATTTGAAAGTGACAGTACATCCTAGGATTAAAGTTTATACATTACTTTATTCCTAGGTTACGGAAGAAGGTACAAGGAATTAAATGCAAATGTACAATAAGTGATCGTACATATCTTAGAAAGGATATGCACGCTTTCTTGTATGCTGCATAAGTTGACCTCCTATTGTACGTTGGGTATTTGTCAGACCCAATGTACTTTCAGGTAAAGGCATAAACCGCTGGTCAGTAGAGCAGTGATGATTTCCACATCATTGAACTGCTCTCTGTCTCTGTCTTCAGTCTTCGACTTCAGCAGATGGAACTTGATCTTTTCAGCGACAGCCTTAGTAACATGAAGGTTAAATGATCATCAGCGAATGATGATGCTTTGAGAATGCTTCAAGTTACAAGAGAATCACTGCTAACATATGCAGTGATTTGAGAAGAATAAAAACTATATTCTAAGTGTTTCTGTTCGCTGATAAGGTTTGATCAGCGACAGTTTCTCTTTTCTACTCTAACTTGTTCACTGCTTACTGTTGCAGTGAACTATAACACAAGTGAATTTGTCATCTATAAATTACATTAAGTGGGGTCTCTGACCCAACAATTTAGACCAAATGTTAAACTCGGGAGTTGTAGTACATGTCTCAAGCTTTTCAGGGATATAAGATTCATCCAAAACGGATTTCGTATGTGAGAGTTATGGTGGTTTGAAATTTACTGCAGTTTCATTTATAGTGTCGTCAAAAGAAAAATTGTGTGCAACCCCCTCTATTTGTAACCCTATAACTCATGATCCGTTAAGATTCAGATCAAAAGTAAAACATGAAAGTTGTATTCCATGCTCCAAGGTTTTCAATGATATAATATTCGTCCAAAACAGAGGTCGTATGAAGAAGTTATAGTTGTTTAAAGTTGGCTACAGACTCAATTTTAATGGAGTCCAAAATATTGACTAAGTTGACCTGGGTTGACCATGTTTGACCACGAATATAAAAGCCAAACACTCAGTTTCTTCTCATTTTTTTCACCCTAAAACTCTCTCTAGAGCTTAATTGTGTGTGTTCTTGGTAAACCTATTGTGTGAACTCAAATTTCAAAGAAAATCAAAGGCAAAACAAAGGGTTTTTGCTATCCAACCCAAGAATTCAAGGTAATAGCTCATATCCACTCTTTTTATGGTTGAATTTTCTATATTGAACACATTTCATAAACCCTAATTTCAGCAAGAAGCTTGCATGTGTGAATCAAAGATTTATGATAGTATATTGAGCATGTTTAAGCATTGATTAACAACATTTACAGCCGTGTACGAGAAAATTCATATGAAATCAACAAAAATTCGTTTAGGGATGAATATAATGGCATATGAAAGATATTTATATCTATTGTGTTTTGTATTTAGACGTAGTAAACCAATTTCAACCTTAGGATGGGTAAAATTTTGATTTTTCTGATGTTGTACTTCATTTTGACAGCATGTAGTTGCTTTAGTAGAATATTCATAGAAAATGGAGAAAAAAAATCCTAAAAATATGTAAAAGTAGGCCCTGGAAAGGTAAGAGAAAGACCTATAATTCGTATTTATAAATGAATTGATGATTTTGAGTCAAAGAAGGGTAAAACATGGCTGCAAGTCAAAGCTGTACATAAGCCTAACAAGGCATAGAAGTTGAGACCCTTGTGAATTCATAGTCTTAGTACCTTGCTTAATGTGAATGAATGGAATCCATTTCTATAGGTATCGAAGGAGCAAAAGAGCAAGTAAAGAGAGTATATTGTGAAAAATTAGTTAGACCTCTCTAACTTGTAGTCTTATGTTCATATCAACATATGTTAGTATTGAAAATTATTTGATCTAATATTTCGAATGGTTTTATGTGCATTGTTATGAGTTATTGTTATGAAAGTACATAGCATGCTAGTTGGGTTCGATTGATTTGATTAATTTGTTTATTAATTGAGATTTGATTTTTATGACATGAATGCATTCATTGTTTTTTTTGTCCGGACTACTTAACCCATAAATGGGGAAGACCATGAGACTCTATTGGAATGGTACCTCCCTGCGCAAGGTAGATATCTATAGATATGTTAACCTGGAAACGGGAGAGACGATGTCCTTGAAAGGATTGTAGGCATTCTAACTATCTTGGTAGCTTACCTAAGTTAACCCGAAAATGGGGAAGTTTACTACGGGGAGGCCCGTAGATGTTTTAACTAAGTTAACCCGGAAACGGGGAAGTTTTCCTACGGAGAGGTCCGTAGTTTTATGTTTATGAGAATGATATTGTTTTTATGAAAGTTTCAGTTTATATGTTTCTTATAAAGTATTTTCATAAATTTTATATCTTGTTGGGTCTAATCTCATGTATCTCACAAGGCTTTACGTTTGACGTATTGTTTGTTTCGAAATTGCTAAATACTCAGGATCTGGAGCCGAGGAATAGAGGGGTAGAGATTAGTTGAAGACTTTTGGAGACTAGTATGGACTTAGCTTTTATAATAAATTCTCTCTTAACTATGGTAGTGATGTTGATTGGTAACACCCAAGAAATTGTAAACTCGGATTAAACTTATGATGTTTTGTGGTTTTCGTTAAACCATATTTTGATGCATGACTGTATGTCATGAAATTTATGTCAACCATAGTTTTAAAAATAAATAAATAAATAATAATAAAATAAAATTTGCATTTAAAGGAATTGGAGTGTTACATTGACCTTGTCTCATTTGTTCTATGCCGATGATGTGGTATTCGTTGGTAAATGGGAGAAGTCGAATCTTATTATCATTGTTAACGTGCTTAAATGCTTTTTCTTGGCTTTGGGTCTCAAGATTAATCTTCATAAGACTAAGCTCGTGGGTATTGGTATTCCTCAAGATGACGTAAACATGGCAGCCAACTTCATTGGTTGTACTATATTAACCGCGCCTTTTAATTATCTTGGTGTTAAGGTGGGCGGTATTATGTCCGGAAATTGTTCTTGGGAGGATGTTCTTGCTAAAATTTCCTCTCAATGAACGAAATGGAAGCTTAAAGCTCTTTCCATTGGTGGTCGTCTCACTTTAATTAAGTCGATTTTAAATTCCATGCCTTTATATCAGAGGTCTATTTATAAAGTTCCCATATGAGTCCTTAATAATAAAAGTGATGATGTATTAAATCTTAGGTGTTTTGTTAGAATGTTAAGTCTTTAGAATATGATGATGTTGATTTTACTTAACCCTAATAACTAATGAAACTAATGAAATGAAATGAAATGAAATGATATGATGATGATAAAGATAAGTAAAAGATAATAATAAATATGTAACAATAATGATATAAAATAAAAAATTTAAGTAACTCTCTTAGTGAAGAAAATAGTTTAGAAAGTAATCTAAATTCTTAAGTGTTCTTCATTTGTTAAACTCCAAGCCATTAAAATGTCAATTGTTATGCCATCTTTGGTTTTTATATGAAACTTAAAAAACATAAGGTTATTTGTTAGTTAAGAAAATAGTAAAAAAAAAATTATTTATGTTTTTAAGTATATTGCACTTGTTAATATTTGAGACACTTAGGTGTTAATTAGTGAGATCATTAGAGCACACGGAGTAGAATGGAACGCGACTCCGTTACGTCACTTCTAAGAGTGGTGTTCTACTATAGATGCTCTGCAACCCATCTTTTTTCTTCATTTTCTCTTTATGTGAAGAATGTGTGTAGTGTGTGCGTGTACGCGTGTGTGCAGGAAGAAGATGAGGGTTCAATTAGGATTTAAAATGGGGTACTTAATGGGGATCATTTTTTTGTAAATGGACTTATTTTTTAAGATGAGTTTGGACTATTATTTTAAATTATTTTAATTGTGCCAAATGTATTAAAAGTAAAATGGATTAAATCAAAATAGGTTATATTTATTTTTATTTTTACAAATTTATTTTTTAATTTAATCTATTTTGTTACTTATTTCTATTTAACAAATTACTTGAAAAAAATCAAAAATAAATTCATAAACATTGTTCTCACTCTCCCTTTTTCATCAACAGTGTTTCCGCTGAACACTGTGACATTTGATTCACCACTCTGTATGCTCTTAGAAAGTTCATGGTGCTTTTATATATAACTAAAGATAAAGATAAAGATAAAAAAAATATGTAACATTTATATAAAGTTAACTTAACAAGTCAAAGTTAGACGACCAACATAAATTATTACTTCTAATGGATGCATTAAGTGCTACACCAATTTTGGTACAAATAAAGAATCTTAAAGGGTATGTTTGCACCGAATTTGATTCATCCAAATGTATACACTAGACTTCTACACTAAACTGATAACAACAATTACGGGTCACCCCTAAACTATTTTTATATTATAACTTACTTCAATTACTTATTTTATTTGTAAGTTTAGATGTTAAAGTTAAGTTAATAATATTTAACATAAAAGGTAATATTTATTATAATGATAAAGTTCATTAAAAAAATGACTATTTATTACATGTTTATTTTTAATTTAATAACTAATATCATCACAACGATAAATTTATTGAAAACGTTACTAATGATAAATATTACATCTTTAGTTTTTCATCAAGAGGCATTTGACCAAGTGATATGAGTTGAACTAATCAAAAGAGGTTGTAATTTCGAGTATCATTGGAAAATGTGTGTATATATGTGTAATGGTAGAGAATAAGTGAAAATTTTGGTATCGTATAACCTATAATTTATTTGAATGAATGACATATTGGATATGGTTTAGATTTCAAGTTTCATTAGCTCTAAAGTATAACATATACAAATATAATTTTGTATATGAATTCGAGACGAGTCTCATTATAGACAGAATATTAAGTATTCAAACGAATCTTACAAGTATATAGTATATACATTTAATTTTTTAAGTTTTGAACTTATAGTAAAATTATTTTGTTGTTACAACAAATTTAATTCAAGGTGGTGTTGCTTCAAATTTGATTCAAAATCTCTAAATATTTGATGTACATTAAAATTTATATCAGATATGATGAATTGATTGAAGATGAATTTTTATATTAAAATATTAAATTTAATATTTTAATACATACATCTGAGATGGTATAAGAGATCAATTTGGATGTCATGGTTGACTGGTATATTCAACACAAGTAACTCAACTTGAAAGTCTTAATGAGCTATGTTATATCATTTAATTGAAGATCATAATTGCAACCTTTTAATTTTACATAAAATTTTGATAAAATAATTGTAGTTGAAAAGTTTCAAATAACAGAAAATTACTCATTCAAAAAAATTAAAATATATATATATATATATATATCAATAACCGAGTAACGTGGTTAAGTCGAAGTGCAACTTGAGTATAGCTATTTAGCTGCATTCGTTTACTCATGTTATTAGGTTTTCTAGATTTTTAAACTTAAAAAATGTAACGAAATAATAATTTTAAGAAAATCTATGTGATTGATTTGTAAACATCGTATCATATTATCATAAAAAGGCTTTAATTTTACATTTTGTAACCCATTTTTCTCATGTATGTATCAAGTATTTCACTGGGTCTAATGTGATTAATGTAAGTAAGACTCGTTAATGTGATGTAAGACCATAAATAGTTGTTAAACTATTTTTTAAGTATTCTAGACAGTGAGAATACCGTTGTTGAAGAAATAGAAAAGTAGAGAACAATATTTTGAACTTTTAATTTTTATTTATTTTAGAAATTTAAATAATTTAATAAATTGAAACAAACAACAAAATAAAGAAATAAAAGAAATACATTCATTAAAATAAAAATATGTATTACAACTCCTGAAAAAATACATTAAAGCGTATCTCGATCCCGGGCAGAAGTTCCACCCCATCCTCTCACGAACCTTCCCATTTTCCATATCTATTATGAAGTTGTCATGTTCCGACAAGTGGCTCATCGACATAGAAATTTTTTTGGGCGCGGCTTCAATGTCCTTGGTTCGGTAGTAACTTTTTTTATCGTGACGGATGCCTTCAAAGGTTGATGTGATCGAATCACAAAACAAAACGCGAGAAGAAGCGGCGGAACTAGATGACGTTTTTTAGGACTTTGGTTTCCTAACTTTTCCCCGTGAACGTTCGAACGGATAATCACCAAATAGTGCAGCATTCGGGTTTTCATTGTTACCCTTCGATTCCTTGTCCAAATCCAAGTCGTCCAACTCCACTGGTTCACGGCATTGTGGAATATTCCTCCTTACGATGACAACGGGATCGAGAGTTAACCACTTCTGGCAACCTTTCAAAAAGTTTCGCGCTTGAAAATGTGGGAAAGGTTTTGGCATTCTAACCTATAATTAGCCTTCGCTCGCAAACGAAATTTATCAGCATCTTCCCTACTTATTTGTTGTCCTTGAAGCCACTTCTAAATACCTCCCCACTTTTGGCATGTTGTATCGAGTTCCACCACTTTGAAGACAACATGTCGTTGGATTGGCCATTTTCTCGGTTAGAATCTTCGAAAATGTAAATCAAACTGTGTCAATCAGAGTACGTCCTCCGGTTCCCAATTGTTGCGGTTCAGAACAACCTTTTTTTTGTTTAGCTTGTGATGATTACATCTGGTTGTGTGCCTTTCTTTTTGGATCTATTTTTACAAGGCGAGGTTGGTGTCGGTACCTTGTCTTCGTGTGATTAAATGTCGGTTGTTGCATATTAGGTTGTTGCATGTCGGATTATTGCGTGTTCTATGACTTGGGTTATATTGATCGGGAGATATGTTAGGTGTTTGATAGTGTGGTATTTGAGGGACTTGGGTTTGCGCGGCATATAGTATGGATGAACCCAAAACCGGGCATGTCGGGTGTTGACGGATTTGAAGCTGATGATGATGATACATTTGGAAACGAGTTTCTTTGGGAGTGTAGGTTGTATAGGTTGTTTCGGTTGTTCGACATTGTGAATTATAGAGTTTTTGAAGTGTTTGAAGATTAGAATGAGTGTTTTGATGTTTTTTGAATTGTGTTTGAAGTGTGGTATTTATAGATATGAAAATAAAGTTTAAGAAATAAAAAAAGGTAGAAGGTTATTTTTTTAACTTTTTTGAAAAAAAAATCTTTATATGTGAAATTTAAAAAAAAAAAAAAAAAAAAAAAAAGGATAAACATCGCCACGTGTCAGATGGTGTCCGGAAGCGACATCCGAAACACCGTTTGGAATACCGTACCGGAATGACGACGTTCTCGACTTTAAAACTGTGAGAATTTTGTACACATTCCGTATGCTCTAAACTGGGTGTTGAATTGAAGAGGCTTGGCCCATCAATTTGAGTCCAACTAAGAATAAAGGTCCAAGTCACTAGTGGCCCACAACCTGAGTGACACTGTAACACAGTAACACTTGACACTTTAGTTACAGAAAATGGAATTCATTTTTAAAAGAATTCTCTAGAGAAATTTGAAAAACATAAAAACCAGTTCAACATAGATTTTTAAGTAAAAAAAAAAATGATTCTACAATATTAACTACACTTTTGATATTCACCTATATAACACATGCGTGATACTGGTAACCAAAACCACATATAGTAGTCACAAAATCCCCAGTTAGTTTGCATAACCATATGAAGGATCCCAAACCCTAGAAAAAGAATATGTTTTAATGCGTCGTTGACTTTTGCTATCGTCAATTTTATGTTACAGTTCATGTTTTGATTCTTTTTGTGTTTCTATCTGTAGACATAAAACAGCTCAAAATTTACGCATTTTTGAAGTCTTTAACCATTTCTTCACATGTTTCTTTTTCTCTCATCTGTCTACTAACTCATTAATCTGCCCACATCAATAAGCCTTTGCTTCAACATTGTTAAGGTTTCTTCGTCTTTGAAATCTGTACGTGAGCAATGGGCCCGAATAATCTCCTCTCAATATCATAAGTCCCAATTCTCCTGGTTACATCTATATGCCAATGCTGACTATTAAATTAAATAAATCTTTAATTCAAAGCATAAGTCAAATAAAGACGGATCGTAACTTATATTTATCACCCGGTGTCACCAATATATATGGCCATATGGGTGGAGTTTTTATTGCATTATGTTTCAAGATCATATACTAAAACATTTGGTCCACAACTTTTTATTAAGATGTCTGCTACTAGCTTATGGCCTTAGGTGGCCTATTTACCTTGTCTTCGCTTTCTTTCAATTTTGTGCTTGTTTTATTCACCAATCATTTTCTTTAGTGCATCCCCATGTGACTCATTCTAATCTCAATAACTATCATTCATTAATCCATTTTCGAGGGAGTGTTTTTGTGCATCACAATATATTGCGCATATTGATTGATATGAATTAGATGAAACCTATCTATGTCTACTTGACTTATGTTGAATGGAGTATTAATCATCAGACTTACTAGATTTCAATAGTTACTTCATTCTCTTTTAACACCCTTTCAACTTTAAACTAGTCACACAATACTTACCGTTTACAATTATTGTATTTTTCACTTAGCATTTTTCACTTTTTTACCAATAGTCTTATAAGATATAAAAAAGGAAGTATTACGTTTTAAGAGATATATTAGAAAGTTCTTATCAATACGTTCTCAAGGATCCCAATAGTATACATTTAATGTTTACAACAACAAAAAAATAATAAAAATAAAATAAAAATAAAAAATATTTAGAAAGAAACTGATAATACTATTGTTTACAATAGTCTTAAAACTTGTAACATTTACTAAGAGACATTCGTTACGAAGTGATTATAATCACTTAAATTACTTAATCCAAAAATTATACAATTCACTACTGATAGATTTTATAAATATATACTTCATTTATCAATTATTTACAAATAGTTCAGATAAAACAACCGAAATAAGACCCCAATCTTACCAACATAGAACTGGAACTGTCCAAGTCATATCGCCTCAATACGTCAAAAACTCAAAAAGAGGGATTCGTCAAAGTATAAACAAAGATTCAAAATTTGCACAAACTATATTTGCTTGTATTTTGAACCTCAGCTTCAATTGCAGCTGAAATGAGTTATGCTACTTAAAAGAGAGAAAACATAGATAGAATGTACCCATTGTTTCCTAAGCATGATTCTGCTAGAATGTACAGCACAAGACGAAAGGTGTATTAGAAAGGGCCCCTCGCTCCAAAGTAACTCCTAAACAATACAAAGACACTTGGCTCAAGCACACATAACAAATCAAAATGCACAATAGATTCATTTGCAAATTGTAACTAGAGGTGGCAAAATGGGTGGGTCAGGTAACAAGTAACTTCTGTGCAGATTTCATTGCGTTGACCCAAAACACATTTCTTTAAAGTTTGTCAAATACGATTTGGGAGGTTCTATCAACTAAATATACTCTTTGGGGAACATTTGACCCATTTCCATTCTAGCCAAAAAAAAACAAGTAAAGGAAATTCGACCGAATAAATAAATACGCTTAACCCTAATCCACTAACTTATAAGTAAACTGGACGAAATTGTCACCTCTAGTAATCACTGATAAAAGCACATGAGTAAACTTTAGTCCAACTAGTACTAACAGGGTCTTTTGGACCAGTAGCTGTAGCCCGTACGTCTGAAACTCGTGGCTAACTGGGGTGTGCTTTTCTATAATTTCAAAAAGAAAACACTACATTGACATGTACGAAAAAGTTGTGATATTTTTACAAACCTTTAATTACTGCTCCAACTTGATTTCAGGGCTTTGACAAATACCATATTCCATAACCTTCTTTGGGATATCATTAGGGACAATGGTTCCACCATTGTAACCATCAGTAAGTAACTTGCCAATTTTTGACCTCCACTCCGAGCTGTCACTCTCATAGTCATTCTTCCTGTCATGAACAACTCTATCACAGTAGTTAAGCATTGTTCCTAGACCACTGTCTGGTATCCAGCCATATTCCATTAACACCCGCGCTTCACCTTCTGTAAGATCATCCCCAACCTAACCAATTAAGGTCTTGTGTTAATTACAATCTTATATATTATGTTGCAATTTTAATTTGAAAGATTGATATTATAGGGCTACATCTAGAGAGTGAATGTTTTCTCCACTTCCAGGTGACCCAGGGCTTTTACCAGTGGAGATGTTTCAGATAAAACTAAAATGAAAACTAGAGGTTATGAATGAGTCGATTTGGGTTATGTTCTTAATCCAAATGCGTCACATCCATCAGATTATAAAAGAAAATACTTAAAGGGGGTACAAGCCCAATGGGTTGACTTAAAAGTCACCAAAGCCTATATGTAATGCGTACAACCTCATATATTATCTGTAATCAAAGATTTAGATAATTATGAAAAGTATTTGTGGGTCAACCCCACTCTACCCATACTAAAAGTGACCCATTTCATCCTGAACCCGTTTTGAGCTGTTACCCGACCAGTCCATCTTGCCACCTCTAAAAAGAACTACTAAATGTTACCGTAAGTGCTCTATTCTCAATCAGAGTCATCCTGCTACAGCTAGTAAGTTTCATTGCTGTGACCAGACGTTTGATCTGCCAATTTACAGGTAATGCATCCACTAATTCAAAAAAGTATGTTGCATATCCATATTCAGGACGTTCCAGCACTATTCTGTATCCCAAAGAAATAGAATAGTATATTAGAACGTGAGAAGGGCGTCTTAATCATAATAATGGTCATTATTGCTGGTAAACCTGTTGTGTTTTTCAAAAACAAAAATGAAGGACTGGAGGTCCCGGCACCAACCCCATTCCACTGGCCACTTTCTAACACGCAAGTATCGCGCCTACAAGAGATGAAGATGAATATGAAATAAGAAGACAAATTAGACATAAATGCTTAGTGTATACAGCTTATATCTGCATTATACCTGCTCCACGAGTGAAATAAGGCAAGCCAAGCAATAACTAACTTTTTCTCCTCTAGCACACCTTATTGGAGCAAACTTCAATAATGACTGACGTTGAGAGAAAATCTGTCTCCTCATAAAAAGAAACAACTATATCAAAATAACAGGATAGAAACGTTTTCAGATATCCAAAACTATAGATGGAACCCATCAGTTTGTCAGTATTAAAAAAGCTTCATTCATCCATAAAATTAAAATGTGATTCTTAAAACAAAACAATAAGAAATAAATAAATGAAGTTATGTTTTGAGCAATAGGAACATGCCCTAACAATGGAAGGTCAAATTCTTGCCTACCTTTGCTATCACGTCTTCAAGCTCTGAGAAGCTATCTTCAACCAGTGATTCATCCAATGCGTCATCGCCCTCATTTTCTCCATAAAGTTTAATGTCATCAACTAAAACCCCTTTCTCCATTAGTACCTGCATGTGGGTGGAGCATGATTAACAACCAGAAATCATACAAAGAACGACCCATTAAATTCAAGTAGCACCTGTAAGAGTCCAGGTGCATCTTCCTCCAATGCTGTTTCAATTGAGTCCCTGAATTAAATATTCAAAATAGGTAAGTTTCAATTCTATAAACATACAACCATATAATTAAGTAAAATAACTTATTCCATGTGATTTTGTGTAGGTACTGATTCAAAAGAAACACTTACGTGACAGTTTTTCTCCTTTTGCGCGGCTTTTTCATCAAGAGTGGCTTTGAAGACTCAAATAAAGTACGCTTATGGTCATTAGCAGAAGGCAAAAATGGCTTTGAGTTCTCTAGACTCTCATACATAATAGTCTTAGAAGTGGTTCTCGATGCCAGCAATCTCATCCTATCTCCAAGCAGCATGTGATCTATTATATCTTCAAAAATTTCAGTATTGTTTACATTTTCACTCTTTACAAATATCTGGCTGCCTATGCATTGGCCATCTATAGCATCTTTGTTTTGAATTTCTATGTCATCATCTAACGGCTCAACCTTAACATTTTGAAAACGTTGTCGAGCTAAAGTGCGGACAGTTTTACAAGAACTTGACAACTGTTTTTCAGTAGTAGCACTTCTAACTGAAGAACATGGCTTGGCTTCACAAACATTCTTGTAGTTTTGTGATCCGTTTAATGTAGTTTCTTGATCTTGATACGCCCGTGTAGGAGTGCCAACAGTAAAATCATTTAAGGAATGAGACTCTGAAGTCTCACAAGAAGCATAAACATTTCCATCACATTTTTCATATATGTCACTGCCTCCGATTGCAGATCTTTTACCGCAAATATCCCTTCCACCCCTTCCTATTCCAGCACTTCGCAAATTCATGTCAACCAAATTCGAAGACGGGTCTGATGCGTTATGCTGTAACATGACAATTCAACAATCTCTATCATATAAGATAAGAACGTCTTGTTATTTTCCCCAGTAAACTAATGAGCTGATAGCAATAAGTAACAAAGAAAATTTATGGTAGCTAAAAGAATGAATAAGCTTAACAACTTTAAACACAGAATTGTGTTACATTAAAATGATGTGTACACCTTGTTTGATTATAATCAATACTTTTTCATGTACAGAGATATCAATAACACATCTTATTAGATTCATGCTATGTTTTGTGCTTCTTTTGGATTAGAATAGAGATCCTGGACTCCGACGAACGCATATAGGCATAAAACATATCAAAAGAAGTACAGACAGAATCTGTGCAGACACAGATTTCAGTGGTTGCTTTTCTATTGTCTGATTTTACTCTATATCCTTTGACACCGTTCTTTGAATTATAGCCTGACCATTGGTCAAGGTAAATGTCAATTCCACCATTACATTTTGCTATGCTATGTTTCTTATTATAAACTTTTAATTTATGTATTTGCTTTCACTTCGAAGTACAAAAGATTGAAGTAGAAATACAATGGGTGTATAACTCATGGACTGCAAGGTTATACATTCAAAGAAAAGATTAAAACTGCAAGGGAAGCGACCTTGAACGAACATACTGTTTTCCATAAATGAGGTAGCATCTTTTTATTACATGTGCAATGTCCATGTCCATATAGACATAATAGAAGAATATGGAAGACATGATGAGAAACTAGATAAAGAATGAGTATTGAATCGGGCTAATAGATGTCCAATCAGCTACAATAACATAAAGAGATCTGAATTTCAAAAATCAAATACAATATCTGTCGTAGAGATAATTAAAAACTACCTGCATCACTGGTCTGCTAGATCCCACCAGTTTCCTTCTGGAAGATGATGGAAAAAAAAGACGGCAAAATGACATCAGTGATGAAGAAAAATACATTAGTATGTCTGATGCTTGCAGCAGCGGCGCTAGCTATAGCTGCTTTACTACAAACAGAAGGTACAGGCACCAATACTACTAAAGAAACAACACTAACAAATAGAATAAAAACTTATATAGGGAGACTGTAAGACCTTGATAGCAGCATTCTCTGCCGTTCTTTCAGAACCACGTGATCAAGATCATCAAAGTCGTCCTCAGAAATTTCAACAGTGTCAGCACTCGAAGGGTGTCGGCAGTTCGCTGATTGAGTTAAAGAATCATCTTTGGCAGTCATATACTCAATCTGTGAACTCTCAGCGATATGAACTGTGCCCATTAATTGATACCAGCATTCAGTTTGAATGATTACTCCATTTAGTCATACGTTCTTATGAGTTCAAAGTAAGAAATATGCATAATGGCCACCAAGTGCACTTCGTGTGTGTGATTAAAACTAGTAAAACAGCCTGTAACTTGTTTTTCGTTTTGTATATTATCTGATGAAGTGATGCGTAGTTCGACGAGGGATTAACTAAAAAAAAAGTGCTCCAATCAAATACAAGTTAGAATAAGGAGGTTATAGATCAATTGTATATTGTCTCTACGATTTAGATCTACATTAGAAATCAGAGTATGTCAATTAGTTCATAGCTTCTCAGAGGGTTTTTAGTTGTGTTTCTAGTTTAGTGAGGGTTACAAATTTTATGTTTTTGTATTCCTTTATTTGTTCCTCAAGTAGATCTTAATGATCTCTTTCAATGCAACTTCAATTTTTTGCCAAAAAAAAACCTATAAAAACACATACAAATGTTGAAAAGATTACCATTTCGGTCTTGTTCGCATGAGGCACTAACGTACCTTCCTTCACTATCATCGTGATCCGCTTGAAAACCCTGCATCATCAACATTTTAACCTTACTAAGAGTTAACAAGTAGTTACCTGGTCAATAATCATCTAAAAAACTTATCATACAAAAGGACTGTCCACTTATACTTAATTTATGTTAAAAACCTTTAAGCTAAAACATTACGGAGTAATACCTAAAACAGCAGGGAACTCAAATGCACAGAAACATGAAAAATAAACTTACAATCGAATCACAAAAATCGTCTTCCTGCTTAACAACTACAGCATCATCATCATTCGGAGATCTACATTCAATAACAGCAACATACCTTCAATATCAATCCAAAACAAGCAGAACATATCCGTACAACTCGGAAAAAGGAAAAAGATACAAACTTACATATCTGAAATTATGATTTCTTTAGGGTTTTGGAGTAGAGACTTCGCGTGCAACATTTTCAACCGCTGCTTTAATGGAAGACATTCGAGTTCTTCTGACCGTGGGGTTTCGTAAGGTAATTCGTCCTCAGATTTCACTTGCTTATAGTTAGTCATTTAATTGAAGTAAACTGTAATATAACAATGTGAAGATTGATAAAACTAGGGTTTGAAATCGACAGAGACAAAGGAAATAGAAGTTCACCTCATAAATAGTGGCTGTCGCAAAAATGTGTTTTGTGTGTGTGTGTGTCTTGTCACGCCAGGAAGGCGGTTTTCATTTCAGTGGCGCCATGGGAAGTGTCAGTAGCAAAAGGGATTTGAAAAGGAGCCAACTCAGGAGGTGAATGGGTACCTTTTTGAATTTTACCGAAATTGAGCAAGGTTTTTTTCTTTTTCTTTTCTTTTCTTTTTTTATACTAAAATACTAAATACTAATACTAGATAAATATTAATACTTACTATTTATTATTTACTATTTATTATTTACTATTTATTAAAAGTGATAATCAATAATAATTTAGGACATGTTGGACACACTCTTAGAAGTTTTTTTAAATTTAAAGTATTTTATTTTAAAAATTAAATTTTTTAAAAAAATTAAATTTTGTTTAGATACACCAACTTAAAACTTTTAGTTTGAGGATTACGCTCCTAATTTAAAAGCTACTCCAACTAGCCTTTTTTTTAACGGTAAGTTATATTAAAAATTAGATGCTAATAAGGCACTAGAAGCCAGAGGGAACAAATACAAAACTAGAAATATACAAAGCTACACAATCTAGTTGCTTCCCAAGGCTTTAACTGCGAGGACTACAAAAATGATGAAAAAAACTCTTGCCAATTACAGATAACCAAGACAAGAGAAAAATTCCCACCCACATAGGTCATGCCACCGGTTTTCACTCCGTGGTGTTTTTGATGCAGTTTCATATTCCAACTAGCTTTTAGGAGCTTTTTGATCATTTTACACTTTGATATTACAGCTACAACTACTTTATCAAACACAATTTACAAATAAATGTCCAGCCACTAGCTACAACCACCAACTTCAGCTTACAGCTAGTTTTGTCAAACATACTCTTAGATTTTTAATATTTGCTCTTTAAATGATTATACGATACGATAAGAGTAGGTAACTCGTGGCGGGCTTTTTCAATCTCGCATCACGTTATAGTTGTGGGTAAGTAGTGGTGACTACGAACTAATGAAATTTGAATTCCATTACATTTATTCTCAATTTTTATTTTTATTCTTATTTTTCTGTGTAAAAGAATAGTAATGTGGATCTGAAGTTGTAACTGGTGGTAAGTTATGCTATTGAATTTTGTGTGTGTTTGGATTGCGAGTGATAAAAATTTGGTGATGATATCACGTCTAGTTTTAACGTGGTGATAGTTATGATACTAATATTTAGAATATTTAATCTTAAAATTTTCAAATAGGTAAGGATACAATACAATCTTATTAAGAAATCAAAACATATTTATTAAAAAAATGATATATATATATATATATATATTTAATTAGCTATATATATCTAAAAATGTAATTGGTAGATGAGAAAATAAATGAATAATATTAGAAAAAAGAATAAATAAAGTATATGTGCCAAAAATTGTATGTTAGACAAAATTAATCATATGCCTAATTAAACAGATATAACATTACTTTATTTATTAACATTTTTAAATTTGTCATTGTCATTTTTTTCTTTTTAAAGTTTTATTCACAACATTAATGTGTTTAACAATTTACATTTTTTAATGATTGTCTCCTAACTTCTAACCATTGAAATTTATCATAAAATGTAATATTTGCGGGTAATCTAATCGATTCAAGTTGAGACTTCGTTAATACAAAATTTGATTTGATTATGAAATTTGAAGCTTAAAGCTCAGATTGCTTAAACCTATATTTTCAAGTTCAATTTCAATTAACTGACTGATAGTTTCAAACTCAACTAATAACTTAATATGGAGTGCCTTATTTTAAATCACGAGATACGTGCTTCATATTTTCCTACATTATTCTTTGAGGTTCATACGGAGTTATACAATTTTTTTAAAAATTGACTTTAGGAAATGTTTTTTTAGCACATACTTCAAATATATCGATATATTTGTGTAGTAACTCCTAAATTACAAAAAGAAAAAAAAAAATCAATCTTATAACTTAATTTCAAACACTTCCAAGCTTTCTCTATAATCATCTTATTCCCTTATAATGGTTGCAGGGGGAGTTCCCCCACACACTTTTGAAAAGACCAAATTACCCTTCATTTATAAAAATATTTACATCAAACTTACACACTTTCCTTCACATTTTTTAAAACTAAATATCTCAAAAATGGTGAGTCGAAAAATTATAAAAATTACACCATAAAAATGAACGTTTTTTTCTTCGATTAGACATCTCACATGATATACTTTCGACGAATTTTTTTTCTTTCATTTTTTGGAATAAAAATTAGGTGTTTTTACATAATAATTCAAATAATTATTTAATTACTAAAAATTATATGTGTTATCCCGCTTTATTTGTCTCCCTCACATATATGTCATCTAAACATAAAAACACATAATAAACACCATAGAAAAACACACATCAAACATTCGGCGCCACTGCTTTGCGCGGATACAAGGCTAGTCATTATCAATCAACGTCCATAGATGTGTCATAACATGGTGGTAGTGGTCAGTGTGAAGGAAAAGGAATGTAGACACCAATTATTTTTTTTTATCTTTTATGCGCTCCTGTTATAACATAATTTACATATTTTAGTAGAAGAAATTAAAAGTGGTGAAAGTGATTGATAGTGAAAAAATTGGTGAAAATGAATTTAATTGATGTGTTACTAGCGTGACATCAATAGTTGATAGTTGTGAGGATTACAGAGTAATACTCTTATACTACAACTTGTTTTAATAACCAAATTTCTATTTCTAAAAGATTATGTGATAACAAACGAAAGAATAGTGTTAGATTTGGGTAAAAATAAGTTAGTGTGTGAAAGG
This sequence comes from Logfia minima, assembly GCA_963921325.1. Taxonomy (NCBI): domain Eukaryota; kingdom Viridiplantae; phylum Streptophyta; class Magnoliopsida; order Asterales; family Asteraceae; genus Logfia; species Logfia minima. The sequence goes on from OY992768.1 coordinate 13,238,756, forward strand.
TGATTATAACTTTACTAAACCATTTTAGACAGACATACTAAATCTGAGAATTTGACATAAAAATGTAACGAAAAGTAATATAGGTATCGAAAGCAATCTTTCATGAAAGTGAGTTTAACGAGAATGTTAGAAAACAACATGGGATATTGATAAAATCATAATGGATTTTCAACCGCATGTTATGATGATATTAAAATTCTAACCACGTCAATTATTTTTATATATAATTGAAAAGATATAAGATAGAAGGATCTGAGTTATTCATTATCTTCCGTCTTTTATAATCTAACAATTTTAATTTATTTTATATAATTATACTTTGACATTCAACAATCTTAATTTATTTTGTATAATTACACTTTTGACCTTCTAAATATTTGATGTATTTATTTAAATTTAAAAAATAAACTAAATATTTTATATATTTATAAAAATTAAAGAGTCTATAAACTATATAAAAAAGCGGCTAACAATATCTTTTTCATTTTATTAAAATTAAATCCGTCCCGCGTTATAGCGCGTCTATAAACTATATAACAAAATAGATCAAATAAAAATTAAATTCGACCCGCGTCATCACGGGTCTATAACTTATATAAAAAAGTGGTCACAATATTTTATTCATTTATAAAAATTAAATTCGTCCGACATTATCACAAATATATAGACTATATAAAAATAATCGACCAAATATTATATTCATTTATAAAAATTGAATTCGTCTCGCGTTATCGCGGGTCTATAAACTAAATAAAAAATGACCATAAGATTTTATTAATTTATAAAATTTAAATTCGTCTGGCATTATTATGGGTCTATAAACTATATAACAAAATAGATCAAATAAAAATTAAATGCGACCCGCATCATCACGGGTCTATAAACTATATAAAAAAGTGGTCAAAATATTTTATTCATTTATAAAAATTAAATTCGTCCGACATTATCACAGATATATAGACTATATAAAAATAATCGACCAAATATTATATTCATTTATAAAAATTGAATTCGTCTCGCGTTATCGCGGGTCTATAAACTAAATAAAAAATGACCATAAGATTTTATTAATTTATAAAATTTAAATTCGTCTGGCGTTATTACGGGTCTATAAACTAGCAACGATCAACATTTCTTTCATATAATTACACTTTAGGCCCTTAAATATTTGATGTATTTAAAAAAGTTTATTACAATATAAAAAAAATCGACTAAATATTTTATTTATTTATAAAAGTGAAATTCATCGCGCCTTACTGCGGGTTGCCACAAATCAACCATAGTATTTTATTCATCTACCCGCGACACTTATAACATAACCAACGCCAACAAATATCAATTCATCTCATAAATTTAACATATTTATTAGTGTTTCGTGTTTGGTGTTACTGTCCTATAGTATAGTATTAGTATTTTAGAATCATTAGTATTTGAACTTTCGACTTTTAGGAATAAAAAGAATTAAGAATGTATAGGTTATGGGTGACGTGGTTTAGTTCACTCATGCGTAGGCTTGAGAAGGCTAATTAAATCAGCAACTGACACGGGCTAAAAATTCAAGGGTGTGACTACCCTCACCCCCAAGTATTACTATCTCTGTCAATGTGCATTTCAATATATCATTCAAACCTCACTTTGTTTAAACCCCACAACCCATCATGCCTACGTGCGACTTATTCAACCTTTCAATTCTCCTTTTTCATATCATACAAAATAATTATATAAAATGGTGTCTTCACTATCCATCAACCTACACTTTTACACTTTATCTTATGATCCTCGAATCGCATTATTCGCATACATTTATCTCTCATAAGTTTATTTTTTAATTTTTATATATGTAATAAAAATAAATATTTTAACAATAAAGCTTAAATTATTTGACACGACTAAAGCAAAAGCTAAAATTATTTGACGCGACTAAAGCAAAAGTTTAAATTATTTGATGCGACTAAAGCAAAAGTTTAAATTATTTGACGCGACTAAAGTAAAAGCTTAAATTATTTGACGCGACTAAAGCAAAAGTTTAAATTATTTGACACGAGTAAAGTTAAAAATCAAATTCCTATATAAACGAACCTATATCGATTCATATTTTTATAACATTCAAAATCTATATCGATTCATAACCTTATAAAACAATCTCATACATTACAATTCTTAGAAGAAGATATGTCGAGTGTGTCAGATTTTTCCACCAATAAGGTATAATATTTCATATAATAGTACTCTAAATCATATTATGTTATCATATTTTGACTAAATACATTCTCAATTTCAGGTGTTTAATAATCGTGAAGAACTAATAGAATAGGTGAAAAATGAGGCACTATCTCATAGACAAGTTATTGTCATCAAAAGATCAAAAACAAAAAATGGTTACTTAGCCAAGATTATATTTATGTGTGAGCGTGGCGGTATATCCAAAAGTAAATCAACGCCCGAAAAAAGTATTCCATGTAAAAAAATTGACTGTAAATTTGAAATGGTAGCAAAATTTTCAAAGACAAAAGGTGTTTGGTCGATAACGATGATAAATCCAACACACAATCATCCAAGTATAATGTATATGGAAGGTCATGCATATGTTATGCGATTGACTGATGATGAATTTTGTTTAGTTGCAGATTTGTCAAGAAATAATGTAAAGCCTCGTGAAATTCTTGCCACGTTGAAGGAGCGGAATCCAGAAAATGTTTCTTCAAACAAAACGATATACAATGCAAAAGCAAAACTTCGCACAATCTGCCAATCAAATCTGACTCCTATACAGGTTGAAATGTCATTTTTAAAGGTAAAAGGACATGACTTTCAGTATCGTACAAATGATTCTACTAATCAATTAGAAGAATTATTCTGGATCCATCCAGCTTCATATGAAATATTGCGTGCATTTCCGCATATTTTGATGATGGATGCTACGTACAATATGAATATTTATAAGTTGCCTTTTCTTGAAATCGTTGGTGTTACTTCTACCAACAAAACATTTTCTATAGCATTTGTCTTGATAGATAGAGAAAAGCCTAGCAACTTTCTGTGGGCGTTAAAGTGTCTAAAGCGGGCCCTTGGCGAAACGTATGAACCGCGAGTTATTGTGACAGATAGAGATTTGGCTCTAATAAGTGCATGCGAAACAATATTTCCAAGAGCTAATCAATTACTTTGTAGATGGCATATCTAGCAAAATATTTTTAAGAATTGCAAAAAATATTTTAAGTCAGAAGACGAATGGAATTCTTTTCATCATACATGGCTTTCATTAGTTAAAGCTCCTACAATGACGTTATATACGCACTTCTGTAGCCGGCTTCAAGTCATGTTGATCCATTATCCAGGTATTATCTTTTAACAATCATTTTAGCAATCATTTTAGCAAATATATCAACAACCTTTAAAACAAATATGTTTTTGAATTTTCAGATGTTTTGACATACCTCAATGAGGTATGGTTAAACAAATACGCCCACATGTTTGTATCAGTGGCGACTGATAAATCACTTAACTTTGGAAGTTCAACCACAAACAGGGTTGAAAGTCAGCACACAAAGGTGAAATTAAATTTAGGTTCCTCTCAATCAAGATTAGATACATTTGTGCCTATTATAGATAAAGTTGTGGAGACGCAAGTTACTATTATCAAAGAAAGCTTTGAGCGAAGCAGGATTTTTCGATGGCCAAAATATGACCATCCAAGTTTCCAATTATTATGGGGTTCGGTTTCCCTTTATGCTATAAAAAAAATCCACACTAAACTTGGTCGTCCCAATGGACTTTAAATAACAAATGAGAATTGTGGTTGTCAACTGAGGTCATGTTTTGGGTTACCATGTGCGCACGAACTTGAAAGTTATTTAAATGAAGGTCTGCTTATTCCACTATAGTCGATTGACATTTTCTGGAAGACGCTTGATTTTTCGCCTTGTATATCGACACAAGATGGTGATCTTCGTTGTGATGTTGACTTGGAAATGCTATCTTGGATTCAAGAACCCGCCGTTCACATAAATACTCGTGGACGTCCAAGTGTGAAGGTACAGAAACAAAAGGCGAATTTTTCGTTTCACACGCCACCTCACGATCCTCCCAGACATAGTTATTCCAACACGTCAAATCTCGATGGGTTTGATTTACCGGACTTGAACAAAGAGCCTGCCAGGCATAGTTCTATGTGTTCATCGAACTTTTTTCTCGCATCCATTATTGAATCAAATTCCAGCTATATTTCAGCCGTATGTAACAAACATACATGATGTAATCGGTGATGGGAATTGCGGATTTAGATCAGTAGCTTCATGTTTAGGTCTTCATGAAGAATGTTGGCCGCTAGTTAGAATGGAGTTACTTTATGAGATAAGAATGCATGAAGCAACATACACTAATATGATTGGAGGTGTAGAATTGCTACAACTTTTTCAAGCAATAAACCTTCCACCAAATACACCTGCAGTTGATGACTACTGGATGGATATGCCGACAACGGGTCTGCTAATTGCTTCAAGGTACAACGTGGTTTTGCTATTTTTGAGCAATGATGGAAATTCGACGTGTTTTCTATAACACCCCTTAAATTAAGATAGGGTTAAATCTGTCATTTGACTTGGAAGCGATGGATAAAATAATATTATATTTTATATTACAGAAAAGACCATAAAATTTCGCGAATTTATAACATTTAACTATTTACGAAACAAAACACTTATAATTGTTATCCAAAATCCATATACACATTAATTTACAACACATTCATAAATATATCAGAGTTAGAGCACGTGTCAAACATTCTTCAAAAACCATCTTCCTGCCTAACCCACAATCTTAACATAACCTGCAGGAAGAGAAATGGTGGGATTAGCACGAAGCTAAGTGAATGGATGTACAACTAATAATTCAACTTAGCTTAATAATCTGTTTACACTAAGCACAGTAAACACATAAACTCAAGAGGATCGGCGGTTACTGCGGAACCCTACAGCCGCGGTGGCCCACAGTAAAACTTACCACAATCTGTAAAGGCCCATACAGAATAGGCCGATAACTTGGCACTACAACACAACAACACACTTTCCAGCGACAACACATGTATCTGGAACGTGTGTTGAACACAGTAGTAGCCAAATCCAATCGCAATTGACCTCTGAATAACACAGATGCCCGAAGGCCACATATGCACAACAAGCAGGTATACACAATCATAACTCAGACTAAACAGTCAATCAAGGTTTACGTTACTTGTTGTAATCACACCATTACAACTAACACAAATTATGAGTTGCAGATCCACTCACCTGTCTGCTACCGTCTACCTCTCAGAATTCTTATATTACTGAGTCTTTGACTGATCTGAGAATACAACAGATAATGAGTTAGTAACTCACCTTGAAATCGTATAACATATCTCAATGCATATTATCCAGATAATAAACAATTATCAAGTTACAATTTATCTGTTATAACCACTCTACAACTATCAATTATATCAATTTATAAAAATTTGCTTATTTAATTATTTACTCAATAAACCAAATTCCGAATCATTATTATAACATATATAATCAAACAGGTGACCCCTGTATTCAAGGAATAATAAAAATCCGATCCGCAGTTAAAAGGGAATCTTTCAATTTTGGTCGCTAAAAGTATAACCTTTTACTTATGCATTTTTAAAATTTGCAGAAAAGACAAAAATCTCAGTTCGCAGGAAACTCAGTTCGCAGACTGAGTTCGGTTCGCAGACCAAACTCAGTTCGCAACTGGGTTCGGTTCGCAGACCAGAACTCAGTTCGCAACTGGGTTCGGTTCGCAGACCAAACTCAGTTCGCAACTGGGTTCGGTTCGCAGACCAGAACTCAGTTCGCAGGTCGATCTGGGTTCGCAGGAAGAACTCGGTTCGCAGGATGAACACCAAACTGCGAACCGAACTGCAGAATCACCAAAAACGAACCATTTTTCATCCAAACTCAAAATTTCGATTTCCTAACCATCTATCAAGCTTTCCCACACCAAATAAACATGAAATAACATCTTATAACATCTTTCAAGCCTCAATTACACACACAATCAAGGATTAACGAAATTTTCAAGTTTATTACTAAAAGTAGCAATTGCTTACAAGGATTATGAACAAGATGAAGATGATGATGATGGTAAGTATAACAAGGATTCACAGCATATAATCACAACTAAATGGATGTTAATTTCTTGATTTTAAAAAGAGAACTTTGAAAGGAAATTTAAGAAAGGAGTAGGTGACAAATGAGATGAAATGAAGAATTTGGTGATTTTATATCACCCACCAACACACAAAGGCTTGCTAATTTTAATCCCTAGTTTGGCTTATTGTCTGGAACCTGAAAACCGCTTGCGAGACAAGTTATTTTATTTTACCAACAACAAATTAAAATTAAAACTATTAATAGTTTACCTAACACAATTAACAATTTGACCTTCAACTAATTCTCCTATGTAAATAACCTGTTAATATAACATAAAACTTATAATTAAATACAAGGTTATGGAAATTACCGAATTACCCCTAAGTCACAAGAGTGGGTGTTACATTTTCCACTTTGGTCCAGTCCACACGAGTCACAACCACATTACGTATGTACAATTGCTCGGGTACATGGTAATCACTTTGTAAAAGTGGATTTACAAGGATATTATCCAGTTCCTGAAACGCATCCTTCATGGACTAAATTTAAATCCGATTCGAGATGGGAACGTCCATATAAGAATCAACAAGATTTATATAATGAGCTTAGATTTTTTAGTTCTAAATCTGATTTTGTAAATCTCGATGACTAGAAAATTATAAAAAGTCAATTTATTACTGTTATTTGTTTGTTTTTAATAATTAAGTAAAAATTACGTATTTATTATAAGATAACTAATTAATTATTTTTTTCTTTTTGTGTAATAAAAAAAAAAAAAAAAAAAAAAAAAAAAAAAAAAGGAATGAAATGTAACCATGTGCATGAAATGTCCCAAATATTATACTAAAGAAACAAATGTCAAATCGCAAGTTTGTCTGACAATTTGGTGGGGGGGGGGGGGGGGGGGGCGGGGGGTGCGTTGAGAATGACTGAAATTCAATTGGAGAGTTAACTTGTCAGTAATTTTAGGCTGAAAACTTATGGCCAGGGTCTGAGCAATCGATCAGACTGTTTATGATCAGTATCAAATCATATATCATCATTATTATATATGATATGATTTGTTGTGTTAAATATACTTACGGTATTAGCTTCTCGTAACTTTTAATTTGATAACCATATGGTTGGTAAGCGAATGGAATTGAATGAATATAAAAATGGACGATTGCAATAAACACAACATGGTGTATTGGTGTTATTTATTATTTGTCTTATCTAAATTATTGACGTGTGAAATCTAGTAATTAAACTGTTGCACAACTAGTCAGTGTATATTATTGTGTAGTAGTATAGTTATAGTAAGTCTGAGTCAATCACGTATCCGTGTAATTAAGAGTTAAGTAAGTAAATGTACGATTAATCTGAACAAGTAAATAAATGTAGAAGTTTTTCAACCAAATTGGTGTTTTACAATTGTCACTAAATAAAATGTAAAACTAAACGAATAGGTAATTGGACTCCAAAGTAGTTGATTTAGAACTGATATAATATTAGCAATGACACTCGGAATCATTCACTAAAGATTTCGAGGCGTTTGTTAAAACGAGTTTAACTTATATTATTTCTAAAATTGAATTAAGAATATGACTCACTTTCACTCCTCATGACTCAATGATTAGAAGTTATCTATTGCTCCCAATACAGGTTTCCAAATAAACTAAATCTTAACTCAATTCATTAACTTATGATTTAATCTCGTAAAACTACTCCCGTAGAATTACTAAACCTAATTAGATTCCACTAAATTAAATTCATAAAATAAAAAGGTTTCAAAAGTTTACCTCATACAATATAATATCTTAAAATTTAGACTAGCCTTTTTTGAACTTAACAAAAAAGTAAACTTTCCTTTTTTGGAACGGCCAAAAGAGGAAATATTATATAAAATAAAAGGATTTTAAAAGTTTATCTCATACAATAGAATATCTTGAAGTTGAGAGTATACAATAATAAAAAGTTAAAGTTAAGTTCATTATGAAGCAATAAACCCTGTATTGTGTATTTGAAGTTATTTTAGTATGTGACAAACTCATGGACAAAAGTTAGATAAATTAGTTGATATCTATTTATCTATTTATACATTGAGTAAAGGAACATAAAATAATTATGGGCTCTTAATTCATGTAACACATCATTTCAAATATGCAACTTTTCATTCACATATTTATTACTCCCTATGTCTTAAATATAGAATAAATTTTATAAAATGTTTATGTAGTTTACACTGATTAACAAAAATTATTTCTAAACTTTTTTCTATCTTTTCATTCCAGTAATTTACTTTTGTTTCAGACTATCTCTCGTCCATCTAAAATGACTAAAATTACCCTTAATAGTATTTTCATTGGTGTATTTGATTTTATCATATTATATTACAAACCAAATAAATCATATATGTATATATATACACATATGTAACACTACATGCAACAAATACAAACATGAAAACGAGGGACAGTTTGTGAAACAAACGTAAAATTTGTTGAATTGAAAACTTAGAAAAAAAAAGTTTAAAGACAATTTTTATAAATCGATGTAAACGAAATGGACCATTTATGAAATTTACTCTAAAATAAATGTCTACAATAAAAAAAACACAAACTTTAATAGAGTGCATAATCATTACATTATGTAATAGAAAAATGATATTTTTAACCTTCTTTTTTCATATACTTCTATTAATCACTTTTGTGCGAAAAAATATATACATTTATAGTAAGATGATACGGTATATATTAAATATATTACTTTTAGAGGTGGATTCTAAATGAACAAGGGTATCTTGTAATATGGGTTGTGAATCTCTAATGTACAAACTTAAATTGAATTACTTGTATTGTAGTGATGAAAAATGATGTAATTAGGGTGTGTTTGGTAACAACGTGTTGGAGCTGGAGCTTGAGTTGAGGATTCTATTCCAAAAACTAATTTAAGAAGTTTATTTAAAAGGTTTTTGGGGGCTAATTTTTCAAGAAGGTCCATTTTTTTTATGTTACCAAATAAAACTTATGGGTTGGAACTTATATAAAGTAGAAAAGTTAGTAAAAGCCTCTTGCTAAATATACCGATACACCCTTATAGCAACTTCAATGATACTTTTAGAAAAAGTCTCAATTCTTTTATTTTATTTTTTGTAGTGTAACTCTTTTCGAAAATTTTGAGATTTATCAAGTCACGGATAGCCTAGATCTCCTTTTTTGTATTGTTTATTACTATGTTAGCGACGTTTATTTACTATAAACTTTTTTTATTAGAGTAAAAGCTTTTAAAAAATAAAATTTTTATTGAAAATTTTAGAAAAAAAATTTCATTATTAACATTCATAGGCCTGTGTACACCTTGGCTTCCTCCATCTGCCCTCCGCCCTCTTTTGCTCATCCTCCGTTGGCACCACATCTTCTTTCTTCGTCTTCCATTCCTCGTTTTCAATCTTCTTCTTCAAGGTCTTCTTCGAGAACCTGCAAGATGGAGGGGTATGGGGCTTAGTGTGTAGAAAACAAAAAAAAAAAAAAAAATTGTTTTTATCCCCGACGATCATCAATTTTTTTAGATAAAAAAAACATTAATAATTTAGAAAATTAATTTTTTCTTTTTTTTCTTTTTGTATAAATACACATATAACTTAATTATATTTTGACACAACCGCAACTACAATTCTCTCAACTAAAACTACAATTATTTTTTTTATTTTTTACCTTTTCAGATCCACACACAATTTTCACCATATTTTATACTTTATTTCATATATCATCTCTATCTATATAATTCAAACACAATATCATATGGTAATGGATGCATATGAAAATTACGGCGAAGATTCGAGCGAAGAATTCGATATTAAAGATATCAACTCATTGACTGTTTGTTTCAATCCGATTACTATGCTTGATACTATTGAAACTCTAAAACAAGATGAAGAAAACGAAGCTGAAAGTTCACGACTAAGAGCACCTAGAAGATTGTTACCTATAAATTTTATTGACGCTGGTAAACGTTTGTGGCAAGACTACTTTGCCGAAAAACCAACATTCTTGGAAGATTACTTTTAAATACGCTTTCAGATGAGCAAGTCATTGTTTATCCGTATATGTCAAGGTATAACGTCTTACTCTCAACTACCAATACCTCCGTATTTTAGTTATTTTCATCAAAAGCGTGATGCACTCCGTAAGCTTAGTTTTAATGTTTGTCAAAAGTTTACTTCTACCATACGTCAGTTAGCATATGGTTGTATCGCCGTTGCGTTTGATGAATACTCACACATGGGTCAAAAAACATCATACGATTGTTTGGAAAACCTTTGTAAATGTGTATTTCGTGAATGCTCAATTGAGTACGTGAGAAAACCAACACTCCGAGATATCCAATGTTTACATTCTATACATCAAGAATTGCATGATTTTTCGGGGATGATTGGAAGTATCGATATTATGCATTAGCCTTGAAAAAATTGTCCGGTAGCGTGGAAATGTCAATACAAACGAGGTGATCAAGGTTGTCCTACAATCATGCTCGAAGCAGTGCCCTTGTACGATTTGTGGATTTGGCACGCTTACTTTGGTCCTACGGGTTCGAACAACGACATCAATGTTCTTAATCAACCATATTCGTTTAATGATTTACTCCATGATAGAGCTCCCGAGGTAGTGTATAATGTGAACAGGGTTCAATTCAAGACGTGATATTACCTCGCTGACATAATTTATTCGGAATAGGCGACTCTTGTGAAGTCGTTTAAATGTCTGATTAAGGAAAAGTCTATGAAATTCATGAGATTCCAAGAATCTGCAAGACAAGATGTTGAACAAGCATTTAATGTGCTTCAAGGTTGTTGGGCAATAATTAAAAGCCGAAAAGAGCATATATCATCAACAAGATATGAAGAATCATGTACATTTGTGTTATTTTACTCAACATGATAACCGAAGACAACAGACGCAATATATGTCAACTTGAGGAAGACTACCCCTCATACCCGAATAATCTTTCGCCGCGATCTTGGTCGGAGAGGGTTGAAGTACAACTTCGTATGGACAAATAATTATAAGATTTGAAAGTGTATCATCAACTTCGAAATGCTCTTATCGAACACATATGGAATCTCCGGTCAAATTTCCGTGTTCGTAATAATTAATTGAATCAAAATTTATTTTTTTAGTTAATTGATATGCTTTATTTAAAATTATTTTTAACATATCTTTATTTAATAATTATTGTAATCGTATTTTTATTTTTAAATATAATGTTCTTTTTAAAAGTTATTTAATGTAATGTTTTATTTTTAATAAATGTGTTTTATTTTAAATTTAAGTTTTAATATTATAATTGTATTTATTTATTATTGTACTTATATTAAAGGTGAGATCAAGTCTTTATAAAGAAGCTTCTTGAAATGACAAGTTCAGTATTTTTTTTCCGGAAAAAGTACTAACGTGACGCTGACGTAATAGTGAAAAACCGCAGCGGCCATTCATTTGGTCCAACACCTACCTTTTATCCGTCACTTTTTTAGGGTTTTAATCCTTTAGACCACTGTAGTGGTTCGTCCTCGACCCCATCACAGACGGATTGGTGCCGTGGTGAACCTTCCTCGTCAAAGAAATAATGAACCCAAGACGATAAAATGTGAGGCGCACTGGATTATTTAATTGATTTTTGGTTTTCTTTTTCACTTTTTTTTTTGTTTAAATTAATGAGTCTTTTTACTCTTTGGTTTTTTTTGGGATATTAGCAAATTTGCCCCAAAAAAAAACTTTATAAAAAAATTTGCCCCAAATATTTGTAAATATACAAATTTACCCTACCCGGTCGCAAGTCAAAACCTGACTTGCGACCCGTTCACGTGCGACTACGACCCCGTTCACTTGCGAACCTGCGACTCGGTGTTGCGAATCCGAACCCGAAGATATGCAACCCGTGCCAAGGGCTTGCGACCGCCAAATTGTTCTTGCGACCCGTTGACTCGGATTTGCGACCCAAATTCTTCTTGCGACCCGTTGACACCATGATTTGTGACCATTGACCAATGTTCACCTTTTTTTTTTTTTGTTGTAAATTGTGTTAAGTGTCTTGTAAACTTTGGAAAGTCATATCTTATGACTTGTAACTCCGATTAAGCCACAATTTTTTTTAAAAAGTCGAAAAAGTCAAAAATTGATTTTTTTTAAATTGATTGAGGGTTAATGTTTGTTTACACTTCAGATTGACGGTAAATTTTACGAATTTGAAATTTGAATTTTCTATAGCAAGTTATGAGCGGTCAAAGGGCGTTTAAAAGTCAAAATTAGGGTAAAATGTCAAATTGAAGGTCAAGAAGGTCGAATTTCGAAAAAAAATTTGGACAAACCGCCTAAAATTTTTGGCGGTTTGCCAACGAATAGATCTCGAAAAAATACACAAATTAAAAAAAATAGTGACTTAATCGGAGTTACGAGTCAAAAGATATGCATTTTCAAAGTTTACAAGAAACTTAATATATTTTACAAAAAAAAAAAAAAAAAAAAGTCAAAATTTGATTCCCGGTCGCAAGAAACAAATGGGGGTCGCAAGAACAATTTGGCAGTCGCAAGCCCTTGGCACGGGTCGCATATCTTCGGGTTCGGAGTCGCAACACTGAGTCGCAGAGTCGCAAGTGAACGGGGTCGGAGTCGCACGTGAACGGGTCGCAAGTCAGGTTTTGACTTGCGACCGGATAGGGTAAATTTGTATATTTACAAATATTTGGGGCAAATTTTTTTATGAAGTTTTTTTTTAGGCAAATTTGCTAATATCCCTTTTTTTTCTTGAAAAAAAAAATTAACTAGCCCAATTAGTTAAATATATAAAATCTAATTTTATGTTAATTTTTTTTAAAATATATAATGAAAATGAAATGTATAAAAGTATTTATGTTTTTTTATTAATTAATGTATCTTTTATTTATTAATTAATGTGTCTTTTATTTTATTAATTACTAAGTAGTTTTAAATTAATTATAGTGTTTTATATTTAAGTAAAAGTAAATGTTTTTTTAAGAAAAATGAAAAATAAAGAAAATAGTGGGTCCAAGTTGTCCGTCATGATTGTCGTGAAAACCCAACTCTGGTTAGTGGGGATGACAATTCGTCGTGGCTGAGGTGACACCAACGATGAGTCATGACGGGTATTATGATTGCAAGTGGTCTTTGATCACCTCCAGTGGAGCTCGTGCAGGAGTTTGTGAAGGCAACACATACCACGATGGACCCAATGGGTTCCTTTGTCAGTTCGTTGTCGTCATCGAAGCACCAAGGTAGCACAAAAATTTGCAGGTTCCACTCGTTTTTTCCTTTTATCTATTTTAAATAATGTTTAGGTATAACAAATAAAACACAATGTACTACTTACTTATAATATAGTGGGCCATAGTTGTCAGTCGTGAGATAGCATAAATATTGCACCGTGATTAATCGTGGGACGATATTTAATCATACTGATGTGGCGCTCACGATATCCCACGACGGACAATGACGAGTGTAAATGGTTTTACTATAATCCCCTTCACCAAAACCAAAAGCCTTGTACTTAGGGGTGTAATCGAGTTGAGTCGAGTCGACAGAGTGCCAAGCTCGAGCTCAACTCGATTAGAAAACTCGAAGCTCGAAACTCGACTCGACTAATGAACCGATAGTTTCGAGCTTGGATCGACTCGACTCGACTCGATTATTAATATTAAAATATTAATATTAAATAATTTAGAATGAATATTAATCGACTCAACACTTTTAAGCTCGATTGGACTCGACAAGAAGTTTACTAAATAATACGATAAATATGTTAATATAAATATAATTAGAGGGTAAAAGTGTAAAATAATGCAAGTTCGATTAGACTCGCGAGATTCTTGAACCGAGTATTTTAATACTCGAGCTCGACTCGAAATTCTAATTGAGTAGCTCAAGCTCGAGCTCAATTCAATTTGTACCAAGTCATTTCAAATATTTCTTAAATCGATCTCAAATAACTCACAAATTATCTTGTCTCGTTTACACCCTTACTTATTACGAGACGACCCAATCGCTATCTTATTCTATCAAACCAACCAATTAGCATTGCCACGTCATCAGTCGTAAAACAACTTCAAATACTCCCATCACATACGATAGAAACTCACTACTAAACATAATGTTGGCAATCGAGGGCCACAAACTTCAATTGTGGACTCCATTCACTCTCAATCGATGCGTTTGGTCCCCTACTCTTATTCTCGCTGAATATTCCTAGTTGATACAAATTATTGTATCTATCTCCCTCTTTTAAAAATTTGGTAAGTTTTGTTTTGAGATTGATTTCAATTTTCAGTTTCTTTGTGTAAAATGCAAGTAATTATATCAGTCCACTGAATCAGGTCATGTATAATTTGCGTCTAATTGCTTTATTGACGTGTTTTACCTTTAGGTCCTCAGGTTTTCGTTTAAGTTATAATTCTGCATGTTATGTATGACTATATATGTACGCATTTCGTTTCGATTGTTAGGATCGTGGAGTCCTAGCTGGCATAAATTTTTGGAAAACTTGTAGCTTGATTAAAACGAATGATTTTTTACTTCAAAACAAGTTATAGATACTCATTAGGTTGTGTGTTTATATATGTTGGATAACATGAGTATGTGTGAGTTCAAGTCTATTTGGAGACATTAATATGTTAGTGATTTGTAGTTCAAAGAATAGATAGGTAAAAAAACGAGTATTTTAAACGAGAAATTTCATTAGAAACTGTAAATCGAAGAAACAGTTGTCAGTTTGACATGTAAAAACTTGATATGCAGGCTGATGAAAAAACTCAATATGTGAAAGTAGACTTTAGTTGTTAAAAGGCAGTGATATGTAGCTAGGGAAAATTGGGTGCACGTTTCTAGTTATAAGAGGCGTTTTTTTTTTCTTTTTTTCTTTCTTTTTTTATTTTTTTTTTATTTTTTATAGTATATTAATCATAAGTCAACAAATCTCGTGACAGAGAATTTCACCTCTGGTTGATTCTAGGGAATGTTTCTAGATCATTACTCAATCATTCATGTGTATTTTAATACTTAAATTCAACTCGATTGATTCATATGTATTTCAGGTTTTAGCTTTTTCTTTCTTTGTGTAATGATATATATTACACTGTGTACTTCTGATCCTGATCGTTTAGCATTTGTACGAGCAGTGTCCTAAAGCAGACCTTCGGTGACGAGTTTTATGGCAAGAGTTCATGGGATTACCTACTCATTAGTTAAAAATCCCAATCATCCCAGATTAAACGGTCATAGTCAAGGACTGGTTCTTAGGAAATTCAGCCATGCACAACTTTCTGTCTTAAAATTGAAGCTAATTAGCAACGCAAAATTGAATACGCATGAAAAAGTAAATAGTTTGGATGTGTCACGTGCTTCTTCTTTCCTATGCCGGTCAAGAGAAACGCAAACTTCAGAAACAGAAGAACGTGTATGCCACAATGAAGATCGTTCTGATAATTTTAGGTATGGATTGTTTGATAAATGCTCTCGTCGTTTTAAACATTAAGTTCCATAACTAGTGAACTAAAGTGAACAACTTTCTGATGAAATTTTTATTTATATTCTCTGTAATGAATATTTGAAATTGAAACAAGCACCTGTGTGTTGTTAATGAACTTGGATGAGTCAGTGGATGAGCGGAAAAGTGTCACATTCTTGAGTGTATTGCTAAAGGTGGAAGTGTGAATACCTCATTTAGTAATGAGAGAATGCTCGGCTTTATTTCCATAGTGTTGTTGTGAAAGAGTTCACATATTTAAAGGCACATATAAGCACTAAAGTATGTACGTATATTACGGAGTAAGAAGGTTATAGATGCATATATCTATAGGGTTTATGTAATTATATTGTTTTGAAATTCAAGGATTTCATAGTTGCTCTAAGGTTACCATTAGTAATGAATTCACACACACTCCCTAACACACCCCACATGCACATACATACGTACCCAGAGA
Source organism: Logfia minima (assembly GCA_963921325.1). Classification (NCBI taxonomy): domain Eukaryota; kingdom Viridiplantae; phylum Streptophyta; class Magnoliopsida; order Asterales; family Asteraceae; genus Logfia; species Logfia minima. The sequence continues at coordinate 13,254,881 of OY992768.1, forward strand.
CAGAATTACCTTAGCAAGTACCGTAGAATATGTGGTGCATAATTTACTGTAAATTCTATGCATGATGATTTGTGTTTGAATAAAATCTTCTATGTGCTAAATGCTAAGATGAAATACTCAAACATGCAACCATTTATTGGATTGACATGACGTGTATCAACAAGTAGCTGATAGTTCTTTCACATGTTGCAGAAGTCAAGTCGGAGAGGGTCAACACATTCATACAGAGAGAATTGGTGACTCAAACCAGGCGCTAGCTGAAGCTTGTAAGTTTGCTTATAATGACGCTAGATATGTCAATGAAAGAGCCAAGAACGACATGGTGTTGCTTTCTCGGTAATTCCTGTTGCCCCATTATGTTTATGCCACAATACTCGAGTGAACAGTAAGAGTCGATCACAAATTCACAAATCTTAACCAATTGAAGGGAAGCACTGTTTGTCATAATAGGTGGCAAAGTGGGTGAGTCGGGAGGATTGGGTAATGAGGCTGTTATTTTCTATATGGGCCTCATCGAAACAAAACACTTCTTGTCCGAGAAATTTGGTTTTTTCATAAATAATGAATGTAATTGTATTTGTATACTTGTATTATTTAATAATAATAAAAAATGTGAAATTAAAATGGTTTCGACTGGTTTTTGGCATTGATAATTCACTTTGGTCAACTTTCCACCTGTATGACTTTTTTCTTATAAGATAACTATTCTTATTTTACTTGTTTGAGTTTTGACCCATTCACGATAAACATAATCATTACCGACCCATCCATAAGTAAATGGCTTGAATTGGCCACCTCTAATTAATTGAGTATTCTTGCTTGTATGTACGCTAACAGGAGAGCAATGTTTCATTTGCTAGTTGTAAATCATTATTTTTGGTGGTGTGCATTGACTAGCTTGATGGTTTAAAAATTTTGGTGGCAAAGAGTGTCTATATGCCTATCTGTCTGTTCTTAAACCACCTGATGATGATTTCTTATGTTATAGTGGCATAAAGAGGTTGGATGCTCGGGCACGCCAAGATGTTGCTATACTGGGTTCGGGATTTTTAAAGCTTGATGGTAATATTCTGTCCAAATCAATCAACATCTCTTGCAACATTGATATAAATTGATATCTGTGAACACCACGATTTAGTTAATACCTGACTTTGGTAGATGTTTACCTTTATCTTTATATGCCACGATTTAGAGATGGTTTCAGCAATGTGATCAGAAATTTTCTAAATCATATCTTTGCTTGGTAGCTCGGGCAAGGGAGGACACTGAAAAAATGGACAATGATGTGAAGAAAAGAGCTGAGCATCTTCATCACATCACCCTTGTATGTACAGCTGTAGTTAGTTAAAAAATATATTCCAAGATCATTTGTATACCCCATTTCTGATTAATTTTCTTTGTTAATAGATTTTAAAAAACAAAGCCCAATCTAAGTTAAAAAGTGTTGCTGATCGACATTGGAGTGATGGAGCTTTGGAGGTGCTTCTGTAGATCTCTTTTTCATTTTCTTTCTTTAATTCTTTTTTTCGTATTTCTGATTTCTTTTGGATCTTCTTATTTAGCAATCCAAGAGTTTGTTTCTTTAAGGAGAAAGTGGCAATAAATAGCAGCATATTTTAACTTTGATTGTACTTTGGTCACTGGACCTTAAAATTTATTAACAAAATAACCCAACTTTTGAGAACTGTTATAATTCAGGCTGATCTCCGCCGTGCTGACTATATAGCCAAACAGCGGGCTATGGAAGATGCCCTCATGGCTTTAGAGGTATGTTTTCGTGTACCCCTGCATCTTTTATGACAATCATGTACTTCTATTTTGTCTGACTTTTAAAACAATTTGCAGTTTATAAAAGACATCCATGATATGATGATTAGCAAGATGTACAAACTGTAAGATTTTCTACTTTTATAGACCACCCATGACATGGTGTATTCTTCGTCCAATTAAAAGTGTACTTTTAAGGTACACATACCAATAATCTAGCTAGCCGTGATGTTAATCTTGACAACGCTAAGATCCAACCTTCCATGTTTATGAAAATTGAAAAGGTAACTGATTGAACATGAAAGTGAGAGTGGACTTTCTTTGTTTTCTTAAAAGGATGAAATAACGTTGGATTTCATGAACAGTGTCTGTTTAGTTCTTAGGCAATATTACGTAGCTATTCATTTTAATATTGATAATCAAATTACATATAGGAAAAATGAAACTCTATCTTTTGATGACATGGCGGGCCAAATAACACTCGAAAAGAATGGAAAAGTCCTTGACTATTTTCCCGGGGAGGTGTCAACTGATCGCATTACTGCAATTCAGGTTTGTCTCAAACCACTCACTTGTTAGAGGGGTTATGAATGTGTGTTTTGAAAGTGATTATGTGATGATATTGAATTATCAGAATCAAATAGTCAGGTGTATTAAAACAGGCTGTATAAGATACTATTTGGACGTGCTTCTGCTGTTTGAAGTTGTAACAATTAGATGTTTGAGTTCTTAGCAGGTTTTGATTATATTATGGAATTAATTGATGAAATGTCCGCCGGGGATTTTTTGTGAAAATAGATAAGATGCTTTGTGAAGTTTGAGTAAAAAAGTTCATATATTTAGGTTAAGAAATCGGATAATACGTATTACCGTTTTACCCTTACCCAATCAGTTTTGTGGCAGCTGATATGAAACTCATTATCCAAAACTGAATATCCGACCGTCATAATTAATAACTGGTTGTCGCAACCTCAACTTGTAATAATAAGATAATCAGTTCAAAATTTTCAAAATCCAATTGTTGACTTATTAGTATTTGGATGTTAAAGTAGATATGAAAATATGTATTAGTTGTTCAGGAAGCTTATCGGGATATGGCATCTGCACTCTCTGAAGCTGATGGAATCGACTATACCGACCCTGAAGAAGTCAGTGGAAAAGAATATTAGAATACTAATTATGAAATTCACAAGTTATTCAGTGTAATGCTAATTTTATATCTCCTTTTTATATGTGGAACAGCTTGAGTTGTTAGTTGCAACACTAATGGATCTTGATGCAATGGATGGGAAAGGCAGTGTATCGTTATTGGCGGAGTGTTCAAGTTCTCCTGATGTTAATACAAGGTAGATCTTCTCAGCAAAAGTTTACGTCGTTAGGCGGGTTCCTTTCTTTTTTTTTTTTTTTGTATTTTAGCTATATTTTTTCTGCTAATAGGAGAAAGTGCAAGGATTTCACTTTCGGGATGTTCCATGAAATTGGAACTTTTTCGTCTTCAGAAGATTTTCTAGCTTAACTAATTTATTAACTTGCGTCAATCGTCATCTGTATACATATCTGATAAAATTGGTTGTGCTGGCAACATCCCCTTCCAATGGGACTTGGAAGTATTCAAACCAGATGATTGACTAACCTTTTCAAGGCCTTTCTAACACTATGTGTCCATATGCTCGTTTATTTAATATTGCAGAAAAGCATTGGCTAATGCTTTATCGGTTGCACCATCGATGTGGACGCTTGGAAATGCAGGCATGGGAGCCTTACAGGTAACCCATGATCTGAACTAGAGGTGGGATAATGGGGGAGTTAGTAACGGGCCAAAAAATTTAATGTTAAATACCGTACACAAATACTATATATGTCTATATTATTACAAAGTTAATATAATTTAAATGTTTAACAGGCATGGGAGCCTTACAGGTAACCCATGATCTTAACTAGAGGTTGAAAAATGGGTGGCTCAGTAACGGGTCAAAAGAGTTAGTGTTAAATACCTTACACAAATACTATATTGTTACAATATTATGGAGTAATATAAATTATTTGTTAAATAGAGTTAGTTGGTTGTATGCATTAAAAATACACTTTGGTGACTTCGGCTGTTCAGCCCATTTCCTTTTTAGCAAAATATCTTGTATATGCTAATTTGACCTTACATAACTCAAATCAATCCAATTAAAAGTACTGGGTTTGAAAATTGCCACCTCTAACCTCTACAGATAATTACTTAATCATGTAAACAATTACTTTTAACCTTTGAAAGAAGCCCCTTTTCGGATAAAAACTGCAACAATTTCCAGTTTAGGATGTTTTATACTACTGTTTATATCTTCTCGTTTCGACCTAATCTCAAGTTTAAGTTACTTAGTTGCCTCTAAATCCTCGTTACTAAGTTCTCGTAAGCCAAGTTGTTCTCAGACCGTCCTCTTTATTTGTCGTTATGAAAGAATATTTTAGGCTTGTAACTATTATTCTTGGATTTCAAAAATGAAGTGCATATTCATAAAGAAACCGTTTGGTTGCAGAGACTGGCTGAAGATAGTAACCTAACCATTGCGGCTGCAGCATCTAAAACCATCTTGGAACTGAAAAGACAATGGGAGATAGAAGAAGGTGACAGCTATAGATTTATGATGAATCAAGCTCCACTGCGGGATGTCGACTATAGAAACTTAATCAATGATGATGAAGAACTAGAAGCCTAAATGTTAACGTTTAGAGTTTAATATCAAATGTAGATAGATATCTTGGTAAACCTTGTAATTTGTAATGTACTAATGAGTAAAGGTTTTAAGTTGCTTGAAAAACAATATCTTACAAAACTTATGTTATACCATATATGACAAATTCACGTTTGTCTGTCTTTTCGGGTTTTAGAAAACTTAGCGAAGTTGCACATCTGACTATCTTCATCTGATGTTAAATTTTGGCTATCGAGAATGTCTCATTTCGATTGTATATGGCAAGATGTGCCATTCATTCAATGGTCTTCTACTTGCACAAACAAATCCAAAACTGTTTCGCTTAGTGACCTTGGTCCCCAAAACCATCTTCTTGCTCTTGATTAGGTTATGATCTGTTCTATTCATATCCATGGGAAACGTTATTAAAAGATGCGCCTCAATTACAGCCATAATATAAATGAAACTCCCGTCATTCATCAGATGAGTAAAAAATATGAGTGTAAGAATCATCACCAAGAACCATGGAAACTTGATGTATAATGCTCAAATTCAACGTAGAATAATGAATAGGATACCACTGAAAAGTACTTAACTAAAACAGATATTATTTCCCCTTTTCTCAAACCTATGTGCTCCATCAAGTATGCACGTACACATCATGTAATTTCTTATGTACTCTTAAGTTCTAAGGAACACAAAAATAAAACCATTGTAAATGCACCATAAAAAAAAAGAATCAGTTAAAAATACATACATAATGATTTTACTATTTTTGTAGGACTTATTTAAGGGGTTGAATGTCTTTTTCAGTCAACCAACTTGGATGTTTACTTGGGAATTATTCATTCACTCATAAATTGAGCGACCATTACCCATACAACCCCAATATCTATGTCCTCTCCATTCAGACCTAACCTTTTCAATTATACCCTTAATTCTTTCTTTTGTATATATACGAGTAATAAAAGGACGATAAAAATGGGGTCTTTAACACATTAGTCATTAGATAGTAGATGCTTACTTTTTCTTTATTCTTTAGATTTAAATTAGATTATAAGTCGCGAATTCGCAAATCAAAATATGATATTAGTACAAGGTTTTGTGTTATATTTTTCTTTTAGTACATAAATTTTGAATTAACATATTTTTGCAGTTGACATTGCAAAATTGTTTTGAACGGAAGGTGATATGTGTATGTATTAAGTTTAACAAAACATAGATGAAAATTAGCGTAATCAAAACATGTATTTTTTAGTTTAACAATAATACCTTGCACATTATATATATGTCAAGGATAATAAAATAATCGATATGTGTTATATATTTTTGCTTTTATATACTTTTAAGACTCACATTTTACGGGATTATACACGAAAAATTATGTTAGTGGTATACTATCTAATAAAATATAATATAAAATTTCCAATAATGATAGTTTGATATTTGTATATATTCTTATTGATGTGTATTTATTTTGTAAGCTTTGATTATTGTGGGTTCTTTCGTACGTTGTCGTCAATATGAATAATGGCGAAAATTGATCGACTTAAAGACTTGTATGACTCATTCGAAAGAAATTTTTCATGATCTCGGCACTCAACTATCCTTTCATTCAAATACAAGCATGTGCAATCACAAATATATTCATTTAACTCAGTACATACAAATGCAAATGATCCAATGAAATGGTATAATGCAAAAAAAAACAGCTGATCTTATATTAACCCACATATGTTGCTTCCAGACCATGAACAACTTCTATATCATCATCTTTAGAAGACTCGGAGGCTGTTAACGTATCAAAAACATATTAGAGTAAAATATGGCGGTGGAAGTGGGGTAAGTGGGCAACATTTGTTGATACAAACCACTAATAACCACATCATCTGGTAAAAGTAGAAAGCTCATGTGAAAACTTACACTGATTTTAGTTATAAATAAAAAGAAAAGCTAAAAGAAACTTAATCAATTCGGCCACCAGTTGCCTAAGTCTGTATTTAATACATAAAATCGAACTTAAGATAAAAGATGCATATCAATAGTGAGTAAATGACATTGGTGATATTACTTTATATGACAATTAGGGAAAAATCCCAAATGACTCTTTTAAGACATTTAAACGTTGCAATTTTAACCCATTTACTTAAAGTGAGATTGTTCGAGTTATGTTTTATCACAGGGGGTCAAACAGGTCAAACATACAATCTCATTCTCATATATGGTTTATTTAACAAGTTATAGTAATGTAAAAATAATATAGTTTTTGCAATGAAAATTAGCACACCAAAATATGAGTAAAAGAAAATGGAGAAAAGGGTGTTTATGGTAGTTGGCACAACCCGACTAACTCATTTCGACAACTACAAAGATTACCCATAGAGACTCGTAACCAGCTATTCCATTTTGCAACCTCTTATTTAAATGTCTAGATTTGAATCCTACTCCCGAATATTTTCCCATGAATTAGTAGTGGACAAATAAAAAGTTTTATTAGATGTAAATTTCATATGCAACGTGAGCAATTTCATGAAGTCACGTAACCTTGAGAAAATTTTTATTTCTGAATTATTTATCCTATATTTTTAATTATTTATTTATTTTGTATATATACGAGTAATAAGGACGATAAAAATGAGGCCTTTAACACATTAGTCACTAATTTAGTGGATGCTTATTTATTCTTTATTCTTCAATTTCAAATGGGGTCGATAATTTCATTCTTTTTTTCTTTTTCCTTTTTCCTTTTTTATTTTCTACTTGAAACAGTAGCTATGTTATACGTGTGATTATAGTGGAAGTATAGAACTTCTATAATGATATATGGGTAGATGAAAAAAATATGTAACATAGTAAAGAAATAAATAGACAAAATGAAAAGAAAGGAAAAATAAAATAATTATATTAATGAAAAATATAATAATATATACAAACTTGAAAAGGAGATATCTAAATTTAAATTTGTACTTTTAACTGGTGTCGATGAAAAATAATGTATTAATGGAAAAACTGAACAGAATAAGTGTATACTTTTTTCTATTAGTCCAAATATTGTCATTGTAATATAGTATATTGTTTGTATATGAGTCAAGAGTTGAGTAGTCTAGTGTACAAATAATATAGTTTTTTCCTTAAAGTGACAACTTATATACCAGTAATTAAGTTTGTCATTAAATAAAAAGCAAATAATATATTGGTTTGTGATTAAAATAGTTATTTTTATTATTTATAATTTATTCAGTAAAAAAAATAAGCAACATTATTTATTTATTTATTGTTGTATATAGTCATTCCATACCGTACAGTCATTTATATTCATTCATACGAGACTTAATTTAAAAAGAAAAAAAAAAAAAAAAAGTAAACAGCCCTACAACTTTTTGTATCCACTATTTAGTTATTAAATTTAACATCAGATATCTATTAAAGTTCCTTGATTATTTTGTCCCTTGGCCTCCCAATAAACGTATGTAACCCCCTCACCTATACATATTCATCCATCTGCTATATATATTCAACTCATATATCATACATAAATCTCAAACCATAACACATCACAAAGTCACAAATCATGGCTAACAAATTTCCAACAATCGTCCTAACCCTCATTGTTCTTGCAACAATGTCCATGTTGGTTCACACAAGGCCATTAACAAACAAAACCACAGCCACAACCACAACCACCCCACAATCCTTAATGGCGCGACTCAAATTCGATCAAGTTGACGGTGGTTCACCAGGCTGTTGGGACGCCTTGTTGGAACTACAAGCGTGCAGCGGAGAGATTATACTTTTCTTTATAAATGGAGAGACTTATTTAGGAACGGGATGTTGTAGGGCGATTGAGAAAATTGAAAGACAATGTTGGCCGTCTTTGATGAAATCACTTGGTTTCACTTCGGAAGAAGGTGATATATTACGCGGTTATTGTGATGTTTCCGGTGACACACCAACAGCCACACCACCACCTCCTCCACCACAAAGACCCAACTCCACCACCGCTCGTAATTCTACAGTCTGGAATCATCATGGCAGATTTTGATTGTTCTTTCATCTTTGTGATGAGATCAAAAGCAAAATTGTGAAATAATCAATAATGTAATAAAGAGTTTTGCGATGAATAGCTTTCTTCCTTCTAGTTACGATCTTTTATTTTTGTTTTCTTATTATAATTGTTTAGTGTGCATGATAACTCCAATTCTTGCCATTCACTTATAAGTATTTAGTATTTCAAATCTTCTTGCTTTAACTTTCAAGCCTGTCAATATGAAAAGTGAAAATAATGAGATGTGGTCATAATTGATTGTCAATGGTTAGTTTGATGTCATAGTACATGCAAGTTGCAAGTAAGCATAAATAAGGGTTCTGCAAGACTCAAGAGATGTTAGTACATGGTTCTGAGTTTTTTATCTATACTATGGCATTTTCATCCTACAGGATTGAAATCAAACTGTAGCTTTCCTTATAGAACACATTAAATATGACTGTATGACTAATGATGAGTAACAACTGATAGGGGATCTATTTATCCGAAAAACCATCATCTTTCAAGTATCAAATAAATCATATGAATCAAGCCATTTAAGATAAACTGGTGCTTAAAAAGGTCCTGCAGCTCACAAAGCATATGAACTAGCCATTGAAGATAAGCAGCGTTGTAATAACATAGAAGCACAAAGCATTCCCTTTTTGCACCGCTACATATCCATTTCTTTCTCATAAATTTGCCCAAAGGTACTCCAAATCTGCCTTCCGATTCCCAAGAAATAGCATATACCTGTTGAATATGATTTGTAACATAATCACCCATAGGATCAAATTTACAAACCAAACCTTATCTTACGGGTTGAACCAAACTCCTATTAATATGCAAGCAATCGGTATAAACCGACTTGCGAGGCTGACAATATATGGAGACATGATTATAAGAAATGCATTAACACACTCCAAGCTGACACCAAGTATTACTGGCCACTTTATGATTCTCATATCAATCCACATATTTTCTTTTTCTGTTTACATCATGAATTTTCAAGATAAAAACAAATTGCAGATGGAGCATTAAGAAACTTTTAAACCTGATGTTATTATTGCAGTCATCCATCACAATATTTTGCTATCAAAATCAATTCTATACAAAGTTCCAAAGTACTAATTTCCATTTGACCCATTTATGACTTCAATTATCCCCTCATTTTAATTTAATGTAGAGCATTCAAAATTTTACCATATCACCTTATACACCATAAACATGGCTGAAATTATTCAACTTTTTAATCCTGAAGTCATACACTATTTATCAAGTAACCTACACTACCAGTTAACAAATAGCACTATTTACAATTTTACATTACCATCTCATATAACATACTCCGTATTAATCATAGTAAGAACAAATTGCTTACGATCAAAGACACAGTTACTATTACTAGATTGGGGAACTGTTACACTTCAAAACCAATATCACATCAATTCAATTTTTCATATCAAAGCCCTAACAAAATCCCCAAAATTCAATCATACAAATTAAACCTAACAAGATCTACAATCACTTCAAATAACTTCATTAACAATTTCCTAAAATCAACCTCCGAATCCGTAAAGAGTACGTCCTTGTCGTTTCAAAGCATAAACAACATCCATGGCAGTAACAGTTTTCCTACGAGCGTGCTCGGTGTACGTAACAGCATCTCTAATCACATTCTCTAGAAAGATCTTAAGAACGCCACGTGTCTCCTCATATATCAAACCACTGATACGCTTCACACCACCTCTACGAGCTAACCTTCGTATTGCAGGTTTTGTGATTCCTTGAATGTTATCACGGAGAACTTTACGGTGCCGTTTGGCTCCTCCCTTTCCTAATCCTTTGCCTCCCTTACCACGGCCTGACATTTTTGAAAGAGTTTGATTTTGGATCTGAAATTTTATGGTTTTGGATTTGTGTGTGTTGATGAAAAATTTGAGGGGTTTCAATTGATTTATATACAGGTGGGTTTTGAATAAAAAGGCGGGATTTGAAATCTGAAAATTAAGCTGGGTTTTTTTAGGGAGTGACATCCGTTGGATAGAATTTAATCGGACGGTAGATTTGTAGTTTGGATGGAAATCCGTGTGATATGCTTTTTCATAAAGGAGTATTATTTTCAATTATAAAAAAGAAGGAATTGTTTTTAAATTTGTTGCTTGAAGTTTGTCAACTTCTTTGTGACACGGGCTGTTTGTTTCGCGAGGAGTTTTTAGTAGTTTTATAACTTTTTTGGGTATAGAGATTTTTGAAACTTTCAATACCTTTACGTTATGTTTGGCATGAAATTTTTAGAAGATTTAAATTTTTAATTTTAACAAAAAAATTTATTGAAAATATAAGTTTTGTTTGTCATGTACAAACTGTAGTTTTAGTATCCAATGAAAAGCTGAAAACTTTAAATTTTTTTGAAAGTAACATTTCATAAAATTGATGAGCTTTAAAATCCTACAGTTGTAACCTACGATTACAGTTTACAGCCTACATCTACATCTACGATTTACGTTCTACGATTACTTCACCAAACATACTCTTAAATTTAATTTTAGCAAAAGTAAAGCTCTTATTTAATAAAAATGCTTTGTTTGAATATAAGGAGTTGTAACTTTTAATTTATAGGATAAAGCTTCCAAATCAAATGATTGATGAAGTAACGTTACAAAAGAGGCGGAGCCTTTTACCACCATTTTACCAAAACACCTTCCTAGGGCCAATTATCTCTTAGCTAACAAGAACTCAAGAAGGTAAAATAAAATATATATTTCATGTGCTATTTTTTATTTATCAAACTTCTGAAACATCAATTACGTTTCATTCTCTAGTAACAAATTAAATTATGATTTATAATTCGATGATTTACAACTTCAATTAAAAACTATAATTATTAGTTAACAGCTTACAATTACAACTAATTTTATCAAATATACCTTTAAACGTTTCAAGTTTAAATAATAAAGCTCCTATTATAAAAAGTTGCGTTTGAAAGTATAAGATTTAGCTTTTATTTTATTTTGAAAGCTCCTAAGAGCTAATTTTATAACCGCTAGTAAACCTTTAGAATTTGTTATAGCATTTTGTCTATCATAATTACACAAGTACCCTTGTATATATCAAAGTGTTTGAAATTTATCTGGACAAACTTTATGTAACTATTTCCACTATTTATTTTTTTAATTGTATAATAATACTTTACACTATTTTCAACACATTTAAGTATTTTCTTAGGTTATCAAATAATAAACATAAATCATAAATATAAATATGTATTTACAATATGAAAATATTAATGTTAGTAAAAAAGAATATATAACATAAATATCAATACATTTAATTAGAATACATCATAAGTTATAACTTACAATTTTCACCTAATAGTTGAATAAAAAGGATTATAGTTTTCATCGTTATATATTTTAGAGGTTGGTAATTCGTAATACAACATCAATTATCATATAAATTACGTATAAAAAATAAATTGATTTGGATTTTATCTAGTTAAAAACGACTAATAAGTTATAAGGAATCACGGTATTCCCGACAACCATAATACATTTTTGGTCTAAAGTTAAGTTAATGCATTATAGGGTTATTACATAAAAAAATTATTTGATTTATTTAACTTTACTTTTAATGAAACATGTTCGGATAACGTTATTTATATCATTCACTTCAATTTTATGCATTACAATCAATAATTTATACGAATTTTTTTAAATAATTCAGTCGCTAATATCTGATAGTTAGGTTTCCGAATTAGTCAATTGTGAATTTTTTTAATTAATTAATCATTTTAAAAAGGGTTTTTAGAGTAAAATTATTTTGTTTTTCAAGAAAAAAAAAAAAGTGAAGTGACTTATATTGATTTTTTGAAATAGTACAATAATCCTTTGGGTGCAATATACAATTTGTACAATACTAGAGTTTAACTATCTTTTATAAGTTGCATTGTTTTTTTTTTAACTTGCACACCAGTTCTTCACACAAAGCGATTCGAGCTTGATATTTTATGATTTACGAAACAATAGCAACGGATATTAGATTGAAATACACATAATGAAGCAGCTTGTATATTACAGTAATTAATTAGATTTCTTGAAGATTTTGATATCTTTCCACTGTGACTCCATATATTCTGAGTCTCCAATCTGCCCATAGACTCCACATTTAAAATAGTGAATTGTTCCACCTCGACCATCTCCGTTAAACCTGAGACTCCCATTTATGAAGACCTTAACGTTGTTACCTTCCACGTCATGAATCACATTTAAACGAAACCATTTATCGTATATATTAGTTTCAATAATCTCTTGTTTATAGTAGTAAAGATTTCCATCATAAACTCGAACCATCAAGGTTGTCGCGGATGGATCTCCCCCAAACACCTGCATCAAGCTCGCGCCACTAGTCCCTTGTTTCACATACATAGATGCTTCGAATTGCCAAACCCCCGTTGAATATTTGTAACCCTATACCATAAACAAGATCAAGATCAAATAAATCATCAATTAATAGTGAAGTTAAATATTTGAACATTAGCCAGTAAGTCGTGGGTTCAAGCTAGTCTGGTTGGAAACTATATGTATATATATGTGAACTATGCATGTGGGTTATGTTTTAGGTCTGGTTTTCTGAGAAAAATAATCAAAAAATAATAAACTACTCTTGAACAAATGGGATAGCTAATTATTTACATTGATAGATAACTCGGAGCGAGGGAAGGTGGGACTGCCAGGAGCATATGGTTTATCGGTTTTGAAAATCCATAGCGTGTGAACTCCGTTGATGAAGCGATACCTCTCATTTAGAGGAAGATCGTAGGGTGAATGAATGATATAATGTGCCTTGTTGAAAGGAAGTTGAGTGAAACCCGAAGTTAGATCGTTTATATGCTGGCTATAAGTATCATTGATATGGCTCATGAGAAAAATGAAAGCTAAAATTAAACCAATATGCTTCAAACAATGCATTTTTTTAGCTTAATGATCGATATTAGCTGTGAATATTGAAAACATGAGAATTTGAAAAGACAGTATGTTTGTAATAACAATGGTTGTTTATCTATATATAGTGAAAGCCATGTGTGGAGAATTTTAATGTTTATCGCAAATCCTCCATTAATTGTTTGACCATATAATTAAATAACTAAATATGTGACATTATATGTCAATTTCTATTTGTTTTTTTGTCACTAGTGTTCGAAAATTCATCTTCAATATGCTGATATATGGACTAATATATGTTTTAGCGGATGATTCCATGAAATTGCTCTACAACGAAACTAGTCCAAGTTTGTGTTTAGAATAAAATTTTTTACTTTGTTTTATTGATCTAGTAGATCCTTACGTAACTAGAAATGTGCAAATGCACCCATATATCTTGGAATATTGATATTACACTTGATACATGATACGGAGTACTTGATGTATACCTGTCAAACACTCATTAAAGATCGGGCATGGAAACCGTTTAGCTTAATTACGTACGTACAGCCCATGTTCACAAATCTAAATCATCCATTCAATAGATAGTGAATGCCATTATTATGTACATAGTAAGTTGTTCATTTAGTGTCGAAGTTATGTTGTATGTAATTTAGGGGTGAGCAGAAATCATATCCCACTGCAAAAATCGCAAAAGTTATACCAAATAAATTGCACCACGATAAAAATTGGTGGATTCGTTTTAAGAAAAAAGAAAAATCGATTTTGTGGTGTGGTTTCAATTTGAAATACCCACACCGAACCGCAATTGCTATAAATAATAATATTTAATGATAATATTTCAAACTTTCAGCAATTATCGCTCCAATACAATAATTTATAAACTTGTAATGATTCGTTTGTAGTGTTTGAGCTTTTAATCAACTAGCAACTTATCATCTAATTTATTTTAGTTTCTTATAGTTAAATGTTTGTATTATTAGTTTTAAATGAGATATATATGATTATAATAGTGTATATACATTAAGCCTAAAATTACAAGATGGCTAAATGTGGTGCGATTAAAACCGAAAAAACCGCATTTGTAAACCGAAAACCACGAAAACGGCATGGTTGCGATTTCTACTTTTATAGCAACCACAAGTACAATTGTGGATCGGTTTTAGTCAAAAATGGCATCAAACCGCACCATACTCACCCTTAGTACGTATCCAACTGTAATCTCGTCTATTATGTGACTATTTTATTAAACGATCATTTAATCGGTCATTTTTGTTACTGTCATCTTTTCTGGTGATTTTTTAACAAACATATATTTCATCTGTCGACTTGTCATTTTTTGTAAATATATGAATAACAACATCTACTCCTTTCCTACTACATTCACGACTTCCACCATCACTCACCACCATCTTCTGAATCATCATCATGTCACTATCCCCATACCCACAAGTATATGCCTTTTATCGAACCTACAAACCAACGGCAACTGCCGCCACCACCATCACCAAACGTATGGTTGTCCACACTGATTTGGGGGAATGCTTGATTCTTAACAACAGTCACCTAGCTACTAGTAAAAACTAAATGTCATGAGATGATTGATAATTGGATATGTAACTAAATTGTAAGTTGTGATATGTATAAAGTTATAGTCATCGGAGATACTAATATAAACATTCTTCTTTAGTTGATAATACAAAAACCATATATTGAGACTTAAGGATTAACTCTTCTACTGTCATCTTAGTGGAAAGAGCTACAAATTTTTCATCAGCAAGTTTAAGGTCTTCTAAATTTTGTAAGTGTTGTCTTGGTTAACTTTTAGTTAGTGTGGTTACTAATTTTGATGATTAATTGTTTTCAAATAGCACGTCTACACGCCCATACCTCTTGTCCTTTAACACTTCTGCAATTCGACCCCAATTAAGATGGTTGTGATTAGTCGTAGCCTTATTAGACCCTTTTTAGTTATACCAAATGAAATGTAACTTTAAGATTAAACTCGATGCACTTATCGCACAAACCAGAAATAACTACTATATAAAATGGTGAGAAAAATAACAACGGGAAACAACCTTACTAAACACACATGAACATGAACATAAAGATATATATCTGAGAAATACTTCAAATTTATCATTATATCTTTGAATCCTAATATTAAAGGGATCCAATCGTTAAGCATGTTTTTTGAAGATTCTAATATCCTTCCAACTAGATTCCATATAGAACGAGGCGTCCTTTGCCGAGTAAACTCCACACTTGAAATAATGAGATATTCCGCCACGTGCAGGGCCATCGTGTTTAAGAACTCCATCTATATAAACTTTTACATTGTTGCCTTCAACGTCATGTATAACATTTAGACGAAACCATTTGTTGTATAAGTTAGCGAGGATAACATCATTATTGTAATAATAAAGACTAGTATTATGTACTCTAAGCATTGTGGTTGTGGCATATGGTGGTTTCGACCCAAAAACTTGCATTATGCACACCCCACTAGTTCCACAAGGCACATATCCGTACGCTTCGAATTGCCAAACACCCGAACAATAATCATAACCCTTTCGAAATTAAATAAAATCATTTGTTAGTCTACTATATATAATTATTCTAAGTAAAACTGAAGAAGAAAACGAAGTATGGATGAGTAAGTACTTACTCGAATTCTAATTTCAGTACGTGGGCCAGTTTTGCTGATTCTTGTGTGAGGTTTGTCTGTTTTGATCACCCGAAGCGTATGGACTCCATTTGAAAAGTTATATCGTTGTTCGACAGGGATATCGTATGGTTTTTGGATTTTAAAATTGGAGTGATTTAGTGGTTGTGATGTAAATCCTAATGTGGTATCAATAGGTTCACATCCCATGGCTTTGTATAGGAGTAGAAAGCCAAGTGAAATGACAAACCAATAATAAGTGTGAGAATTCATCATGTTCTCGAGGTGTTTAGATGACAATGATTGTGCACGACTACTTATATAAAGCATTACATATAGTGACAAATAATAAAACATGGATTTGACTATTACAAAGCAAATTAAACAAGAAATGGGCATACTGAAATGATTTGACTTTGAAGTAGTCTGTATATATATTTATTAAAACGAAAAAATCCAACTTTTTGAGTTCATTAACATGGAGAGATGGTTGGCATCTTTCACTCGCAGGGAAGAGGACAGGCTGGACGGCTTTTGAGCTTATTTGTTACCACACATCCCGTTAAGGTTTCTCACTTCGATGGATCTATAACTCAATTTTGAATACAATAATACTAGCGCTAACACATTGGATCTCATAAAACTTTACAATTAAGTATAATTAGACGATGAACCCTCGGAAGTTCTCGTGTTACACCTTTTTAAATCTCAAGGTAGAAGCACGGCGGTGGAGGACTAAGAATCTCCAAAAGAGATCCAAGTTCAATCCTCGTTAGATGCAACTTTGGCGCTAGCCTCAAGCGTGTAGCCGAGTTGATTGTGAATGAGAGAACTTTGCAAGAAAATTGTCATTTTTTTCAAAATGGGCGAGCACTCCTTACCAGACTACTAGGTCATTCTGGTGCATATAATTAACATTATCTTTCACACATTGTCCTTGAACATTATATATGAAAGCTCATCCATATGCTTTTCAATTATCATTCTAAAAATCATGACATATATTATCCACAATAAAGAAGTAAAATTTGGAAAATAAACAACAATAGGTTTGGACGATGGAAAAAGATGAAAAAACTCAAATGCAGGTTGTGTTATCTTTTTTAGAACAAAATGGCTATGTATATCAAATTATTGCTAATAACTCAGCGAATGAGCTTCATAATATATTATTTACTTATTCAATATCAGTTGAGATACGACGTGCATTTTCACATGGTAGTAAAACGTATTTACCACTTCGCTCTACTCCGCATGCGTGATATGAGCATTAAGCTATTGCAATCTACTATGTTAACAACAACCATTACGTCAAACTAATGCTAAACAAGAGGGTACCCGATGCCAAGTATTAACCCACAATGAGTTCATTTCAAGTATCGTTGTGCAGTTGCATGAGCTACTCTGTATAATGGTTGAATAATACTTATAGACAATATATGCACACTATTTTCATCGTAACAATTAAGCAACCTTTGGATTGATTCGAATGTTGTATGAATAGTTTAACTCAAAAATTATTTATGTTGAATAAAAATCATTTGTTATTTACTTTTGTTTAAATGAAAAAGATTGTGTTAGATAATAAAATATATGTAATATTACATAAATATTTTGTGTGATAAAATTTATATTGAAATGTAAATAAAAATAGATGTTGATTTTTAATAAATATTATATATATTTTTGAAGAAAAACATAGTTAAAAGTTAACCAAAAATTATAATATTTAGTATATTAAAACTTGTGCATATCAAATAAATATAAAATGTCATTACCTAAAAATAAAATTATTATATTTATACAACAAAATAAATATGAGTAATTATAAAAGGTCCCAATATGGGTACCCCTAATCATAATCATCAACATCATCCATCATTTCATTATTTTATCATATTTATTTATTTATTTTTTATTTTTTCAAAATAATATATATTTAATAAAAATTAATATTTTAACAATAAAAGCTAAAATTATTTGAAACGACTAAAGCAAAGTTTAAATTATATGACGCGACTAAAGGAAAAACTTAAATTATTTGATGCGAATAAAATAAAAGTTTAAATTATTTGACGCGACTAAAGTAAAATCTTAAATTATTGACGTGACTAAAATAAAAGTTTGTGTATTTATTAAAAAGGAATAAAATAAATATTAATTAGATCAATCTTTTTTGTTTAATAAAAAAAATAAAAATTGAAACAGTAAAATATAAAAAGGGAAAAAAATAAAAAAAAAGGAAAAGTCTAAGATATGGCAGGCAACGGGGAAAGTGGTGCGTTCAAAACTTCCCATTATAAAGGGTCATGGGGTTTGTACCCCCTGATGTGACCATTATGTGTGGGTGAATGTAATGATTGAAGTGATATATATGTGACACTTGCATGTGTGAATGTAATCATTAGGGGGTATAAATCCTGGATTGGTGGTGTATAAATCCACGAACCCTTTATAAAATGTCGAGAATTCATGTGATGACACTTTAGATGTCAGGATTGATGATTGACAAAACATGGAACTTAAGTCCGTGTAAATGGCAATACCCGTGAGTACGTTATGATATGATGTGGTGTTATTTGTTTTAGTTTAGAGAAGTGACGTTGATGTTATAATTAGTTTCACTATTTGGGTAGTTATAATGATAAAAACATCCGCAATGGGAGAACTTCTCAAAAAAGTTTTTTTTATGACATTATTCTTTTCACTTAATTTATTTTTTAAAAAAAGAAATCATTTACTTCGATAGAAAAAACTTCTAAAATCTTTTTTATAGTAAAGTTACACGAACATTTTTCAGAGTGAGTTATTGAGCAATAACAAAATGTTGATAAACTTTTCACTCTTTTTTCACTCTGATAAAAAAAGTTCAATTGTTTTTTTGCTACTAAATTTTTTTCCCGTTGAAGATGCCGTAAGAACACTAATTATTGAGTGAGTTGTGGGTATGTGATGAGGACTAATTATTGAGTGAGTTGTGGGTATGTGATGCCCTCATCACGCAGTGTTGCTATTGGGGTTGTTGATCGAGTTGTGGTTGTGTCGTCGTGTCTATAATGTAAGGCTTTTTCTCTCTTTGCTTAAAATAAGGATGATAAGTAATAAATGTGAGCTCTATTTAGTGAGTGATGTATAAGTGATTCTGATGTAGAACTGGTGTAATATAGAATAGTGAATGAATTTGGATTATCACAGTAACTACTCTAAATAATCTTATTAGTAACTGCTCTAAATAGTCTTATTATTGCACCCTGGTTGGATATCAGATCGAGAACAACGTCAGAGTCGAATTTTAAAAGTTTATTTCCGCATGTAAGGGACTGAATTCAATTGGTACAATATAATCGATCTATTTACACTAATTATTGGTTGTTAAAGTTAAAAACAACATAAATGGTAGTAAAATCAAAATAGACATTATTAGAATAAAGTTGAAACAAACAAAGACGAGCCGCCTTATATTGTAAGAGATAACGTTAAGACACGTGATACTAAAGTTATAAAGCAACACATAAACTTTGGTTGTTTTCCCTTGAAGACATCTCCTTTCGGCTCATTTTATAATATTTCACCCATTGTTTAAAGGCTATATATAACCGGCAAGAACTAAATATATATAAATCTATAGATAAATAGACAAAGGAGTAGGTATATTGAGCAAGAACACGCATTATTTATATTGTTTTGACCTATTCGCATTGCTCTGCTTTCTCTTTTCTTTCATAACCTTAAAGTTATAAGGTCACTTCAATACTGTTAGATCAGTAACTTTGATACAGTTAACATTATTACCAAAGAACTTAATATGCGGAGGATATGGAGATATTAGCATACCCTATAGGGAAAATGTGATCAACCGTGGTAAACAACCATGGTAAAACAAAAAAGTTAGACATGAAAATTAGAGTTAATACTAAGATTGCATATCCTGTCCAAACTGGCTGCATACCCCTCTCAAAAAATCCAGTTAGATAGAAGTAATCTCAATCTTAATATTAAGAATCAACCAGCTATCATCATTCATCACCATCTAATAGTGTAACATCCTCTCCTGCGGTCTGGTAATTTCTATTATTTTAATTGATTATCTAAATGTTTTAGAAATTATTTAATATTAAGTATTTCATTGTGAAACGTAGATAAATAAGCCCCTTTGACTTATTGTGACTAGTGAAATATTAGTCGTTTCAAAATTTGAAAGTTTTGATTTTTTGCGATACAAGGTTTGTGTCGCAGGTGGTGTCTGTGCGACACAACGGTTGTGTCGCAGGACTGTGTCGCAAAACGGGCTGAACTGAAATTAATTAAGGAGCTTAAGTGTAATTCGATGTTATATATATATATAATTATGCCGCCCAAACATTTCCAGATCATTTCCATACGTTCTAATCTAGTTTTAAAGTGTAAAAATAAAGAGAAAAGAGAGAAAGAAGTGAGAAGTTAGGTTTTGAATCAAATTTGAGCAATTAGCTGTGAATTCGAGGTAACGTTCCAATTATTATGTGTTATAGTTGTTTATAAGTGAATTACACGGATTGGTATAAGTTAATTTGAGTATTACATGTTTGAATTCGCGAATTTCGAATCTGGGAACTGGTCTGTTCATCATTGCGACACAAGGTTTGTGTCGCAGGTTGTGTCGCATGAATGTTCTGCGACACAGTTGGTTATGTCGCTAAAGGCGGCCATTTTGAGTATTGCGACACAATGTTAGTGTCGCAGGATTCTGTTGTGCGACACAGTGGTAGTGTCGCAAGGGTTTGTGGTGCGACACAATGGTTGTGTCGCTAAGTTTATAAAAGAGTTTTGTTTTGCAAATTTTGAAAATGCGTCTTTTGAGACGCGGTTTTGTGAAAATATCACTAACTCGGATTTAGTTGAAAATTGCATGGTCACTTGGAAACGACCTAGTAATCAAGGCTATATATTATTAGCCTAGGCTGTTTTTGGCCATTCGGGGTCATCTAGGACCCGAAAATGGCATTTTTCAGTTTTAAACGTTATTGCAAGATTTTCCAAGTTCATTTCTGATTGAACTTTTGTTTGCCTAGACTTCAGGGATTACCTGATTGGATAAATAGACTATAATGATATTTATGGAACGAACTTCTGACTTGTATTTGATTTTCTGTTTCAGATCAACGTAAGACTCAGTGATATAAACATCCTGAGTGTGGAGACGTCAGAGGTATCGGTGAGTGGATTCAGAACTTACCATTTGATTTAGTTGTAACTATTTGGTTACAACAAGTAAACGTAGATGTATATTAGACTGTTTAGTCTTGATTATTGATTATTGATCTACGTGATATGTGAACTATGTGTATTATGTTATTGAGGTCAACGTGTAGTTGGACTTCTGGTTATTATGTGTTTTACACAGGTTTTGATTCATTTGTTGTGTTTGAAACCTGTGTATGAGTTTAATAACCATTAGTTATCGGTCTATTCTGTATTGGCCATACGGATTGACGGTAAGTGTTCTTGGGGAATCCCCAGGTATTATGATATTCCCAGAGCCACCGATCCTCATTGAATTGTGTGTGTTTACGATTATTTGGTGTAAACAACTTGTTATGCTAAGTTGAATGGAGTGTGATGAATCTATTCACTTAGCTTCGTGCTAACCCCTCATTTTACTTCCTGCAGGATATGTTTTGATTAATTGTGGGTGCAGGAGGTGATTGGTTGATCAGGGAATGTTTGACTGCGCTCTTGGTCTCTGATATGGTTTTTGTAATAAACCTTGTTTTGTAAATTCTATAATACCCCGTCTTTTGTAGTTTTAAACAGTTTAAATATTGTGTAAATATTGAAAAATGTAAACTGTTTATGTATAATGTTTAATATATACTAAGGTAATGTATTTTAAATTCATGCTTCCGAGTTTATTAATATAATATTCTTATTTGAAATGAGGGGTGTTATAAATAGTATCAGATATTAGACTTTATTTTCTTCTTCTCTATAATTTTGATTCTACGTCTTGCTATTAATTACGGGGAACTGAGAAAATGTGAAAGCTAATCAAAAATTAGAATATTGGAAACATAAAGCGGATAAGTTGATAGTTGAATTATATACTATTATACATCCTATAATTTTTGAGTTCTTAATACAATTAATATATAGTATAGTAAATAAGTATCTAGTCTTTATTATTATTACTTATACTTATGTCATAAACAATCTATAATAATAATAATAATTTATCTTAAAAGATTGAATCTTTATATAATAATTATAAATTAACCACTATATTAAATGATGATAAAATATGGTAAAAAGGTAAAGGTATTTGATTATACTAGCTACTAAATGATGGTATAAAGAAATATACAATGTATCATTGATAACAGTAATAAATACTCTTTTAGGTAACTAAAAAGAAAAAGAAACTCAATTTCTTCATTAATATATACAAATTTCTTTTTTTTGTTATGTAAATGATAGGAAAAAACTCAAGAATTAAGTCATGTAATGTTCAATCCTATAATTACCTTGATAAAAGCTGAGAAACTCTACACTTCGTCTAATTGAAAGTTACAATTTTGTAGCACTCACAAGGCATGCATATTAAATAGCAAATTAATTTGAAAGTATTTATCACTTATAAATACTTCACTTTTCATATTCTTTATGAACTGTTGTATATTAACTAGCAAATTCACTTTGGTGTTTAAAAGTACACCATAGTTTTTTTGCACATACACATGAATCGTTTGCTTTAGTAACACATTTCCTTCAATCAACTACCAAAGATAGAGTTGCTAATTCTTGAGAGAACTTACTAATATAGAAAATCATTGTGGTCTAATTTAGGACAATAAAAAGTTCACATTTTTTAGTATATACATACATACTCAAATAGTTTCATATATGTGTATGAGTTGCTATGCATCTCATTTGATTATAGGTTAACTACTTTATAGGTCAGTTATATATTGTCTATGCATGATCAATTGACGTGCTAAAATTTGTGTTGTTGCTTGCACAATGATTGTCTTTCTATCAGTTTTGAATTTTCATTTAACGGGCAAATGTTGAAGTTATTTTTGGTTCTTGGTCTTTGTGTGCATATAAGCATTTAATATCCTTTTTTGGCTTTGGATCATCTTTGTTACTATTGTTTAGGTTTATTTTGTAATTGATTCAATGATGGGTACTTTTAAGTTTGACAATTGAGTTTTTTCTAATCCTTTCATATTAATATTATTTTTATTTATTAATATTTCAATTGAAAATTATATGTATCATAATCTATAAATAATATAGTATTAACCCTATAAAAATTATGTCATCCTTATCATTTCAATGAAAAAAAAATTATTTGCGGTATTTATACCATCATTTTACTTGAATAAGTTCCAAATATGAAACACTGAGTGACCATGCTCTAACTTATGATTGAACGATAAATGTTTACTTTTTGGTGTTAAATACTTTGAAATTAAACTTCAGTTGAGGAATTAAGATTATTCAATGAATATATCATTTTCTTAAACTTATTTTTGTGTGTGTGTGTGTTGTCTATATATAGATACCTATTAATTCAAGTTTTCCCATTCTTATTATTATTATAATAAAAACTATATTCTATAAAAATTAAGTTTTCAATAATGATAATGTTAATACAATATTTAGACAATATAATAAATAAGTATTTATTATATTTTTCACGTATATGTGTAGCTATTTAAATTAATTTAATTCTAAAATTTTCATTAATGTTTGTTTTTACATGCATTCAAATTAAATAATGTATATTCAACATTTATATTGGTATAGACTTTTATTTGGGATGAGCAACACAAACAAACATTAGTTACAAATATGACCGAACATGAAGAATATTGTTAGTCACATGTACATGTAATACATGTGTTTGAAGTTATATCAACATTACAAAGGATTTCCTAGTTACGTATGTACAAATATAATATTGACTTTTAAATGTTTGAAAACTCGATCAACTTATGCTATTTAATTGGTGTATGCAGTTTTTCAATAGTTTATAGGTGCATGTTAATTATTTACTACATTGGATAAATAGATAAGTACTTATTGGCATTTACATGATTTACACATGATTTATCTTACAACAATAATTAAATTTTAATCTAAATGTAATTGTAATTTATTATAAATTATGATTGACTCAAACATCTACCATTTAACTTATTATACCAAATATAACATAAAATAATAAAATCCGTGCATCGCACAGGCAATCATCACTAGCCTTAACTATATTATTTGACACACAACTATTTAAATATCATGCATTAACTTAATTATGTTAGTCTACAAATATTGCGTTATTCTTCTATTACATTATAGGAGCCACAAAATCACACCATTTAATTCTTTTATTTTACAATTTTCTAAATTAATAGATCAATCATTATTGAGCAGTAGAAATCATAATCATAATCATCTATGTACCATTGGTTTAATTAAGAAATGAAGATGATAATGTAAGAATTAAAATCGATATTTTTTACAGTAAAATTCAACTTGTAGCACCATTATGTCTCGCTCATGCTTCTTACCATTTTAAAGTTTCAGAAACCCACTTTTATATTTTATATTTGTTTAATAATATATGAGTAATCTAAGGTAGAATATAAATAAAATTAACGAATATGATCAGGTTATAAGGTTAAGTGAAATAAAGAAATACTATTAATTGATAAATAATTTTTGTTTAATGGAATAAAATAATAAAAATTGGATTGTTACATTTGAGTTTTATTTAAACTAGGTCATGACCCCGCGATAACACATGATGAATTTAATTTTTATAAACGAATAAAATATAGTGGCCGATTTGTGACCGATTTTTATATAGTTTACAGATCCGCGATAAGGCGCGACGAAGACGAATTTAATTTTTATAAATGAATAAAATATTGTGACCAATTTTTTTATATAGTTGACGCGAGTCGAATTTAATTTTTATTTGGTCAGTTTTTTATATAATTTATAAACCCGCTATAATGCGAGACGAATTTAATTTTAATAGAATTAATAAAATATTGTAGCCGATATTTTTATATAATTTACAGACTCTTTAATTTTTGTAAAATGAATAAAATATTTGATCTATTTTTTTAATTTAAATAAATTCATCAAAAGTGTAATTATACGAAAGAAATTAAGATCGTTGAATTGTAAATGGTGGAAAAGAATGAACGGCTCATATTCTTTGTATCCTCTTTTAATTATATAATAATATTAGAAGTAAAATAAATATAATTCTTAATAATAAGAATATTTAGATTATAAGAAGATAAGCTAAGTAAATATTAAAATTAAATATAAATATATAAATTGATGATCTCTTTCTTTTATGTACGTGTTATTTTTTTATTAATCTCTATTCTAAAAGTTATATAAATGCAATTTCGTAATTAATACTACGCATATTATACTGGGATAAGGTATAGATATAAATATTAAATTGAATTGAATTGAATATATGTATATATAATATTATTAACAATTTATATTAAGAAATGGAATAACTAATTTTCAAACTCTAATGTTAATAGTTCACATTATTTGATTCATTTCACATGTAATTTTATTTTTTTTAAGATAAGTTCATGTAAAAAATAATTAATAAAAGAAAGGTAAGTGAATTAACCATAGCACATGTATGGTTGAAATAATAATAATTTATTAATTATTATATATGATGTAATATTTTTTAAATTTTAATTAATTTGATAAAATTAAATAATTTTATTGAGTAATTAAAATTTTAATTACATTTCCCATTCAATTCTTATATTATTTTTAAAATTATTTAATTTTTTATGTACACGAAATTCAATTTTAAGGTAAAATGTTAGTAATATCTATAAAAGTTGTATCTAATATCTAGCCATCTAAGTTGTAAAAATATGATGTTCAAATTCTATAAATCATGATTGTTTTGTTTTTCTACTTGTTCTAAATATTAAATGTGAATAACCATTTCTTCTACCAGTAAACAAAAAGTCGTGGGGTTCAAGTACGTGAGAGATGTTGGTTTGTCAATTCTTCAATATTTTTTGGTGTCTCAATTCAAATGTTTATTTTATTATTTTTATTTATTTTAAAAACTTATCTATTTTGCAATGAATACTTATAAAAAGTTATGAATTTTTCAAATTTACTTTCATTCATTATTCTTAATATAAGAGTAAAGTTGAAATTTTATCAAACTATTATGATTCCAACAATTTTTCTTAAAAGATATTATTTTTGGAAGGGAAAAAGTAAAACATATCAAAGGTGAAAGTAATTTTATGTTTGTGCATATATATCTAAAACTTAAGGTTTTTAATGCTAATGTGGTCGTATGTAATTAGAATTTTGAGTTCTTATATAAGTATATATTCGTCAATGAGTTAGAAAGTTAATGCTCGATTTTCTTATTATATTGAACAAATCAAATAATATGTTTCAACAAAACCTATATTTTGCCTTTGTTTGTTATACATCTAAGTGTGTTTATTTAACGACAATTTATTTCTAACACTGGATGGATCAAAGCTGTTCCGATTAATATAAATGTATTTATTTGGAGAGTTAGGTTGAACAGTTTACCTACTCGACTTAATTTATCTAATAGAGGGATGGATCTTGATTCCATTCTATGTCCTATTTGCGGGGAGTATGTAGAGTCCACAAGTCATCTATTATTTGCGTGCTCCATGGTGAAAGATGTTGTACGTAAGATCGCGATTTGGTGGGACATCGGTAAGATGGAGGTTTCATCATACAAGGAATGGTTGGTATGGCTTAAGAATCTCCAAATTCCTTCTAAGCATAAACATGTGTTGGAAGGTGTTTTTTACATTATATGGTGACAAGTTTGGAGTTTTCGAAACAAGATTCTATTTGGATCGAGCATCCGAGAAAAGCGATTTCGTTGGATGACATAGTGTCCCGTTCTTTTAATAGGTGTAAGTCTAGATGCAAAGTAAACTTTAGTTGGGCACATTGGTTACAAAATCCCATGCTTGTAAATTTGTAATGTTTCGTGTCTAGCTTCTTTCTCGCGTTTTAATAAAATCCGCCCTTCAAAAAAAAAAAACAACAAGTTACATATCTAGTTCCACATTATCTATGCATATATATATATATATATATAGATTTAGGTTCAAATAAAAAACCTAAATATCGTAGGAACGTACAAAATCAAGTCAAAATCATTTTTAAAAATCCAAAATACGTTATTTTACAAAAATTTCTTCGTAGCTCCTTATTCAAATAACTTTTAGAAGTTAGTTTTCAAATAAAAAAAAATTTCTACCTTTTTTTCTTTTTTTAATTATTTTTATTAATTTTTTATTCATAATAATCACATTTTATAATAATATATTCACATGAATAATATATGATTATCAAAATCTTATTTTGTGATTATCTCGAACACATAATAATCACATTATATTAAAAGAGTAATCACATGTGATTATCATGTTATATTTTGTGATTATCTTGAATAGTCACAACAGTAACGACTATAAAAAAAGTTCGAAAAAAAGTTAATATTTTTTATTAAAATTTTTATTATAGCTTGCAAAAGTTATTTTTAATAATAATTATTGAAAAAGTTTTGAAGAAAAATGTGTTTTTGATATTTAAAAAGTGATTTTAAAGTCATTTATACATTCTCAAGATATTTATCTTTTTAATTTGAACCCTCCCATATATATATGTGTGTGTGTGTGTGTTATATGTGTACATTTAGTTAACCCAAAGGGAATTTCTAGATCTGAATTAAAAGAAACTCGAAAGACCTAACTCGACCTGGATAATGAATGGAATATGGATTAATCCGACCAGCAAACACTTCTATTAGATAGTGCATACCTTATGCCAAATTCCTAAATTCGCCACTATCAGGTAGATACTTTATCAAGGCCCTTCCGTTGATTTTGAATGGCATGTGCTATAATTTCAAATTAGACCCTTAATCGATTCTTTCAACTAAGTTGTGTGTTCCTTTATAGTATTAAATGAAATTAATTTATAGAATTTTTATTAATCAATTTCAAATTTTAGAAAGATTTTACTTCAAAAAAGAATTTTCTAAAACATTCAAATTTATATACCAAATAAATTTCTACTTTAAAAATCAATAATGATAAAACAATAATTAAATATTTAAGGAAAAAAATTTTGATCAAAGAAATTAATTAGTAAAACTGAACTTAATTAACTATAAAACTTAACTGCCTTTCAAAAAATTTATTTGATATATTTGATTTGAAAAAGTAAATGACAAAAACATAATATTTTAATTGGAAACAAATGACAAAAAAGGAACTAGTTATGGATCGAACACACAATTAACCGTTACTATTTGTTTGGTGTTTTCCGCAAGACTAGGATAGTCTTTCTATATTAGTTTAGTTTCATCAATATATATAAATATACTTTAAGATTATTATTTTGGACCCCAAATGAAAATGAACTATGTGCAACAGATTATATTACACACCCTTAAATCCGCGTCTATACTTTACATATGAAACTTTGCATTTTATGATCACCATTGCAACAAACCTACCGCGTACTCTATATATTGCATCATTTAATTAGTTTGAAAGTGACCGAAGACCTATTATAGTCTTATCTACTTAAGTCTAGTTCAAATTCCCAAAGATGTCAAATATAAAAAATTTGTACCCATGTTGTAACTCAAAGTTGATTAAATATTTGATCTGATTTAGATCCTTAAACTTTAAAGATACAGAATTAGCCGACGACGTGCATATACAGAGTATTTTATTTGACAAGACAACACAATGAAAAGTGTAAATACCTCTTGGCGACTCTAGAACTCGTGATCACTTGTTGATCGGAGTAGCATTTGGTACAATCACCTCCAATTAGTCCTATTTCTTTTCAACCAAATTTAAGTTAAAATTAAAAGTAATTTTTGTATCCATATAAGACCACTCTCAATTGTGACTGAAATTAACTGGTCACTTTCCGCCAACTCAGCGTCACGTCAATTTTTTTCAAAATTGACTGAAATTGACTAACAACTGACTGAACCGTGACAATGGTCACCGAGTCATTTTTTTTCACTATTTAATTAACATATTAAAAACATAATAATTGAAATAAAAAACATTTTATAAAAATAAAAAATTACAATAATTAAAAAAAACATTACATTTTCTAAATAAAAAACACACTAAATAATTAAAAAGTAATCTAAACGAAACTTGATTCTTCTTCTTCGGCATCGGCTTCGTGTTCGTCCGAATCTCAATCTTATGTTGGAAACATTGAACCATACGTGTTTACTACATTTTTTCGAGCCGCTTTGATCATTTTTAGTTCATTTTTTGAAGCACGCTTTGTTAATTTTTTACAAAAAAAATTCAGTACTTTGAGAGCTAACTTTTTTGTCGAATTTTCTGTAATTGTTTGTGTTGCAGCTTGTTGGAGGTGAGCGGTTTTTTTAACTTCGTCAAGGGCTTCAAGCTTTTCGTCTCTTAAACTTCTTTATGAAGTAGCCGCGTCCGATGAACCCGAACTTTTCTGAGACTTGCGACCGAGTGGACGACGTAGTGGGTCGTCTTGAATAACCTTTACATGTTAGAAGCAAGACTTGAGTTGACCAGTTGGGAGTCACCCGCTTCTAGATTGACGGGTTCTGGGTCGGGTTGAAATGTACGTTTGTTGCTCATTACCCTCGGCTCCATAATAATTTTTGGGTAATGTTTTAGTAACATTCCAACATTGCTCGTAAATGAATTTACGTTTATTGTTTTGTTGCTTGAAGTGCTTTCGGGTGGCTTCTAACACTTCTTCATCTCGCGCACCGCTTTGAGGGTGAAGCTCGGAATAGTTTTGTAGATTATGTTGAACTTTTTCACTCCGGGTGTAACTTTGTTTCATTTTGCTGTAAGTTAATTAAGATTACGTTTTTTGGCGACTAAGGAATTAAGGTCTTTTTGTATTTTTTTCCAAAAACTTGCGTCGGTTTGTGAGTTTCATTGTTCGCCATTTTCGGAACAATATACCCACCGTTCAGCTAAAATTTTTGCATCCTCGTCGTTCCACAGAACTTGTTTTCTTTTTTGTTTCGTGTCAACTTCTACTTCGTGTTCACTTTCTTAAACTTCGGTGTTGGGAACGGCGAAATTTGTTTGTTGGTATTGGTTTACGAAGTAGGGATTTGGTGGGTTTGAGGTTTGTGAATATTGTTGTATTTGTTGATATTGTTGTGTTTCGTACCACCCTTGTTGAGTGTAAGGGTTTGTAATGAGTGCGTATTGTGCAAACCCAAATTGTTGAGACGGTGTTGGAAAGTTTGATTGAGTGGACGAAGAACCGGATGGTGAACTTGGGTTTGGGATTTGAGTGTTTATCAAGTTGTTCCATATATCTTGGGATATATTTGATGAAGATGTTCTTTTGTTTTGGTTGTTCGACATTTGTTGTATGAAATGGGTGTAGTAGTATGTAGTTTTTGTGTATTAAATGGGTGTAGTCTTGTGTAGTTTTTGTTTATGAACTGAGTGTGGTGATATGTAATTTTTGTGTATAAAATAAGTGTGTAATTGTATGAATTATAGAGTGTAGTAGTTGTTTTTTGTGTGAATTATAGTTGTTTGGAGTGTGTGTATATATAGGAGTAATTGTATATGAATTAATAGGAAAAATAAATAAATAATTTTAAAAAAGTTTGAATTTTTGTTTGATTTTGGATGTGGCCGTTTGGCACATATTTTGAGATTTCAAAATTTGAAATTGAAATGCTAGCCGTTACAAACAAACAAACAAACAAGAAAAGAAAAATAAAATAACAAGGAAGCGATCAATTGTCAGTAAACCGACCGACCGAAACACCACCGACAACCGACCGACGAGACCATGCCAATGGCGTCAGTTTCGTCGGTCCAAACCAACAGTCAAACTAAAGTACGATTGCGACCGCCCTAATATAGCATGAGCATGTTAAAGATCATTTTGTTTTTCTTCCTAATCCAAGACAATCCTTATATAAAATTATAAACACTCAAGGTTTATACAAACTACTAAGAGTAAATATCAATAGGATGATTCTTACTGGCAAATAACATTAAGTTAACTTATAAAGCCCACAATATTTGAGCATACATATTTTATCATTTATCATCCCATGCATATATGTCAAATTTCTAAGAAGATAATATATAGAAAATTAGCTAAATTTCCTAAATATCTTAATATCCCTCCACCGCGATTCCATATAGGCTGAATCGCGAGCCTGCGCATAGACTCCACATTTGAAGTAATGTGTGGTTCCACCTTGACCATTCCCTTTAAACTTGAGAACCCCATTTATGTAAACCTCCACATCGTTGCCTTCTACGTCATGGATAACATTCAATCGAAGCCATTTATTGTAAATATTCTGAACAATAACCCTGCGTTTATAATAGTAAAGATTTCCATTGTACACATGGAGCATCAAAGTTGTAGCAACCGGAGGGTCTGCCCCAAATATTTGCATCACACTCACACGAGTAGTCTCTTGTGGCACAAACATATATCCTTCAAATTGCCAAACACCTTTAGTATATTTATATCCCTATACATAACAAGATCAAATAAATCGTTAGTAACGACACAACTTCAAATTTCATTTAATTTGGATCCCTATATATATCATTAGAACGACAAACCTACACATATCCCATGTATTATATATATGTAATTATGTACTAATATACATCATGCATTATATACACATTTCTACCACGAGATTGAACCCATAACATCTAGATCGATGGTTTGTCGCATACCGCTAGGTCAAATGCCTTTTTGCATATTGAATCACGACATGTATAATGAAATAACTTATTTAATTTACGTACATTGATCGATAACTTAGATCGAGGGAACGTGTGACTACCACGATAAAGTGGTTTATCAGAGGAGAAAACCCATAGCTTGTGAACTCCTTTATCAAAGCTGTACCTTTCTTGAACAGGAAGATTATAGGGTTTATGGTTACTATAAAATGCTGCATTGAAAGGAAGACGAGTAAAACCCGAAGTTGGATCATGTGTAACTTGGCCATGTGTACTAATAATTTGCCTACATTGAAAAACAAATAGTAATAGTATAGCAATATGCTTCAAATGATGCATTTTATTTGCTATTAAAGTTTGATTAAACTATGGATATTTGGATAAAATCTAATTTTGAGTACCTAAGAGTAAGATAATTATATTGTACTGCATAAATGTAATCTATTTATAATGAGAGTTAATAATACCGGTTTGTAAATATAGTTTGGAGTTTGGACCAATTCCTTTACAAATTTCTGGACTTTATAATAAAACTAAATACAATATGACAAAGTAAGTGGAAAATACTTTGTGTTTCTTTGCTTATAGTAAGTAAGAAAATATTCTTTAATATATGCTTCAATTCCATGGTTCCATCAATCTCACAATTGACCTAGTCCAAGTTTGTGATGAAGATAGAAATGTCCTTTCCCGTCTAAATTTAATTACAATTCTTTGGACTAATTACTATGTCTATATGCATCTAGAATTGAATCGGTCAAATACCTTTTTTATATGAATACCTTTTCAATTTTTGTTTTTCGCCAACAAAAAGGTACAGTAATACAAGTCATTACAAACTGATAGTGGGAAATGGCATAGTGACATATATGTTCATTTAATTTATCAAAATTCTATTTAAAGGAGCTTGAGAGGGAAATAATAGTTCTAATTGAATTACTAATTATGAAATAAGGTTATGCTTAATTTGAATAAGTCACAAAGAAATAACTATTTTGTACTTACTATTACAAACGTTTCAATAATCAAGTCCATTAAGTTACAAATGAAAATCAACCAAATTGCCAAACAAGATGCATATAGTTAGTAGAAGGCAAAACACCATATGAAGAACCAAAAACGATGAAGTTACAATGAAGAGATGACAATACAAGTCATTACAAAAGGAAGTGATGAAATCTTCGAAGTAATAGAAAAAGATCAAAAGATTCGTGCCAAAGATACTTAAACTTTAATGATTATAATAAAACAACCTAAACTACAAATTTGAAAAGAACCTACAGTTAAAATCCTTACTACAACACTTAAAACCTCAAGAGTCAAGACATATACCTTACCAGAAATAGAAATATATACATGAACATTAATGAACATAATGATCTCACAATAAGATGATGAAGATCGTCAAACAATATAAACCCGTCATATATAACTAGCTAGTTTGTGAAAAATATCAGAGTTTAACTTTCATTTATATGAAAGAAAAAAAACCCTTATTCTATAAATTAAAATTATAATATTCAGTTAGACAAAATTTCATTCAAGTATACAAATTTTTTAAAGTAAGGGAGTATGCATAATAACCCTTGGATCTACCTAATCAATGGTCAAGATTAAAACATTTAAATTATTTAAACATTATTAAGTTTATAATTAGAATTGGGCAGAGGGGTATTATTGTAATTTACTCCTTATTTCTAATTTTATTTTCAAAGACAAAATAGTTGTGCTCTCCCTCACTCTGTATCTGCAAACATAAACACGCTACAATCAAACACGAAAACCTAACTAGAAAGCTTCAAACATCTTCGATTGTTGTTGCGAATCTTCGATTAGTGCTATTAATTTCATTTTCTACAATCATAATTGCTCGATTCTTCATTCTCTCGGTCGTTTTTTACAATTTTCTTTTGGCGAAACCCTTGCCCCAATTAAAACGCAAAGTTCTACATATTCGGCTTCGATTCTTTGGTTGATGTTGTTGATGTTTAAGGTACAAATAATGATTCGTCATATGTTGTTGTTTTATTGTTTTCAAATCATATGTTAACCTCCATATCAGCCGTTATTTTCTTGTTTTCAAATCAAATTTTCATGTGTTGAGTGTTTGCTTATTATTTTTGTAGTTCATTATCGGTTATATGTGATTTTGAATGTGTTATGTTTATTATTACAATAGATGCACACTAGGTGTTTGTGAAAATGCTTGTGAGAAGTTTGCATAATTAAAAAGAAAAAAATAGGATGTTGAAACGAATTGATATAGGTGTGTTGGTTTGTTGTTCGGGTCGTGTTAGAGGTGCAACATGTTGATTAGCTACGTTTTTAATTTGGTGGGTTGTTGGGTAATCGGTTAGCTGTTTTGTTTTTATTCTTAGGATGCAATTTGGTTGTTTTGGTTGGGTCAATAGATGTATGAGTATTTACTGCAGATTATTGTTTTCGTAATTGTTGGTCTAGTTCAGTCCAAAGTTGGAGCGATCTACCAATGTCATCAATTTTTGTTTTGGCTGCCTATGTGTAGTAGTTTTATTTCATGATTGTAGATTTTGTGTGCTTGCTGCATATTTTGTGGATTTTATCGAGTATATGAGTCTAATTATAATTCGGGTGGTTCAATTTCATGTGTTTGATGCATTAGGCTTGGTTTTGTACTAGGTATGGTGCAATAAACTATTACTAATATGATACTCGTGAGAAGTACAAAAATATTTTTTTTTCTTGTCGGCACTATGGCAGCATTACAACATAATCGATTTTTCATTTATACAGTGTTAGGATTCTGTATCATACTTGAAGTAGAGTGAGTGTGCGGTAGTGATAAAGATTCTAACTACATAGACCATTTGGGGCAAGACTTTCATTTATCCTCCCCTACTCCAAAGAAACTTGTTTTCTTCTCTTTGTTGCTCCTGATGCTGCAGCTGCTTAATTGGTCTTGTTTTACTTAAAGAAACAAATTTTGAATGGGTAAAAATTACACATGAACCCCTTTGGCAATGAGAAAATGGAAATTTCGGGTTCTTCTACAAGCCAAATCCTCATATATGAAGATTGAATTTTTGCGCAAAATGGTTGTTGTGTGGATGTTAGCATGATGTACATGAGAAAATGGTTGATGTGAGAAAAGTAGAGATGGTTAAGTATAAGTAGATGTTAAATATAGGTAGTTTAAAGTTTAGTTTTCGGAGTCTTTTTCTGTTCATGGAAGAAGATTTGTAAGTTCTGAATATGTTGTTGTTTTCTACTTCCTGTTGTACTTCAATGTGATAAACGTCGGATGTAGACAAAAAATATAATACTATGAAGATTATTGAAATATGAGCGGTTAGATGGTCTGTAACAAAATTGATGCATGTGGGTATACGAATGTTAGAGAAAGTTGATTATGTGAGATAATTGCTAACAACACATGTGTTACATGCTAACATATGTGTTGTGTTTTTAGCGCATGCTAACACATGTGTTGTGTTTTTGCTAGTAACACATGTGTTACATTTCTAACAACACATGTGTTTTATGCTACTAACACAAGACATATATAACATGTTTTACTGGCTACTAACACATGTGTTATAATATAACACAAGTATTAACACGTATAACAAATGTGTTTATCGATACTAACACATGTGTTAGTATTAATGACTACTAACACATGTGTTATCATATAACACATGTGTTGTGTTTTTAGCGCATACTTTCTTAACATATGTGTTGTGCTGGTAACATATAACGCATGTGTTTTTACAAGTGTTGTCATATTACACAAGTGTTGTCATATTACACAAGTGTTAACATATAACACATGTGTTGTGTTTTTAGCGCATATTTTCTTAATATATGTGTTGTGCTGTTAACACTTGTGTTGTAAACATATAATACATTTGTTTTCATATAACACACGTGTTAACATATAACATAAGTGTTGTCATATAACACAAGTGTTGTCATATTACACAAGTGTTAACATATAACACAAGTGTCAACATATAACACAAGTGTCAACATATAACACATGTGTCAACATATAACACATGTGTAACTGGCTTTTAACACATGTGTTAGTATCTAGTAACACATGTGTTATTATATAACATATAACTTAAGTGTTAACATATAACACTTGTGTTGTCATATAATAACATATGTGTTACTGGCTAACAAAACATGTGTTATCATATAACACAGGTGGTTGAAAAGATCAAGTTTGAGAAGTTTTTTGGAGATTAGTTTGTGGTTACCTTTGGTAGGTCTATATTGATAACTTTGTTTTGTATATAGGACATACATTAACTAGTATATGAAATTTTTTGTACATATATTGTCTTTAATTGGTAATTTTTTAACACATTTTGAAAGTATTGTACTGTCCAACACATGTGTTATATGCTAATAACACAATGTGTTATAGTTGCTAATAATACTTGTGGTATAGTTGCAAACCATACGTGTGTTATAGTTGCGAACAACACATATGTTGGTTGCAAACATGCTAACAACACATTTGTTAGTTGCTAAGAACACATGTATGCTAATAACACATGAATTAGTTGCTAGCAACACATGTGTTACAAGCTAGCAACACATGTGTTAATTGTTACTAACACATGTGCTAGTTGCTTACATCACATGTGTTAGCCAGCAACAACACAACCCAAAGTGTAGCTGAAGTCTTGGATCTGTGCAATATTAGGCAAAACTAATGTAAGCTGACAACAACACAACCCAAAAATAACATAATCCAACAATAGATATGACAACTGCTACCATTAATTTAATAGAACTTCAATTCCCTCCCAGTGAAATCGAACAAATGTACAACTATATTTGGGTATAACTATAGGTCATGTCTATAAGATATACCTAATATAAAACATGATATAATCTTCGGAAATGGCTTCACCTACCTGAGCCAATAAACTTTACACTTCAACCTAAGTCCCCAAAGATCAATAACAACTAAATTAGAGAACATACGCCTATTTGGGCACCTGGAAATTTGATTATCATTCCCAACACTGTTAAAAGTACATAGATTATTTCCCTATCGGGTCATTTCTTCACTTGACCCATTTACTGTATCTCCGCTTCTGTTTATCTACCACATAAATATTCTGACTTGCAGCTCACGGTATATTTCAGGATTTACGCCCCTGTTGTATTTTCGAACACAACGTTATCTCGTGATGTCTAGAACATCTACAAAATAGACCAACTTTAGACACTATATTTGACGAGTAAATAGATATTTTCCACGACATTACAAATATATGTTTCACTGAAAATCCCCCAAAAAACACCAGCTAGATAATTTAACACATGTGTCAACTTTGCATTTCATCAAACACATGGCGTGCAAGTCAAAACTTTATCAATTATGCTATGAATTTTGCATAAGCCACAAATACATATTATCAATCAATTTGAGATAATCTGCAACTTTCTGAAAATCACAATTTTCTGAAATCGTCTGCACCATTTTAACAAAATCACAATCATAGGTTGAAAATCATAGGTTGAAAATCGCATACATGTATTTTTTACATCAATAACATCAGTTACATGCATTCTTCCAGATGCTACAAACTATTAAACGAAATAATAAATCTTTAATTACGTGATTTCTGAAGGTTTAATTAGATGCATATCGCATTTGTAAGTTCAATTATATGAAATTACAGGTTCAACTTCGTGATTTTGCATCGCGATTTTATGAAACTACGTATGCAATTTTTTAACAGAAAACACATAAATCACCTGTAATTAGAGGATCATAGGTTGAAATCACGTCTTCAATTGTTTGTTTAATTGCAAGTTGGGTCGATTTTTGTTGCTGAAATCGCGATTTGTTAAACCCTAGTTCATGTGTGTATATGTGTTCCGTGTCTTCAATTACGTGATCATAGTTTAATTTTTTTTTTGTGTTATTAATTTGTAAAAGACTAAAATACCCTTCAGAATAGTGAAATTTGATTGGTTCTCCCATTCTCACCAAACCCATACTCTAATGATCTCAACTCTATTTAGTCAATCTAATCCTGAAATTAATCTCTTTAATCTAACTTGAAATGTTTTAGTTTCATATTTATCTTTGTTGAATCTTTAGGGGCTTATTGGTACAAGTCTAGAAGTTGAGGTTATTGGATGTCATGCTTGTAACATTGGTGGCTGTTTTAAGGGATCAAGAAGTTCATAGGCCTCTCAGTCATTCTATTATAGTTTCATGTATATAAACAATTTTTTGGCCATTATATCACATAATCTATGTGTGAAAATTCTCTTCTATTATAGTTTCATGTATATAAATCCTTTTTAGGGCATTATGTCACATAATCTATGCGTGAAGATTCTCTGTATTTCCTCTAGTCGTATTTGATCACCTTGTTCTACCCAAGTGTTAGGGTTTGTCATTTTTAGGTGATTATGATTTTGATAATTTATCATTAGTCTTGTTGTCTTAGTCTAAGTATTATCTCTGCTGTTTCTGAGAGATTGTTCCATGCCAAACATCCGGCTAAGATTCAACGATCTATATGTGTAATGTGAACATTATATTGAAGTTATCATATTGATTATATTGTAATTTTGTTCAATATTTTTCTGTCTATTGAGTCTTTAGCTTTCTAACACTTAATACCCCTCATCTTCTCATTCCACCATTTCTAGTCCTTGTACTTAATGTGCATTTTCAATCACATCCAATTTGCTTTTGAATTTGAAATTGTTAAGTCTAAAACTAGTATATGCATGTCATAAAGAAAGCATTGTCATGAGTTGGTAAATGAGTTTGGAATATTGGGTTGTAAACCAATGTCTACTCCCTTAGAATCTAACACCATTGATAACGCGTGTCATATTTTAAGTACGTTATCCTCCCCATTTTAGTCAAATAAATGACAAAAACATGCAAATTCAATTTCTATTCATCTTATTTTTTCAATTAGGTGAAAACAAAGATAATGCTTCAAAATTACTAAAAACGGGAGAAAAACGATAAAATATAGCAAAAATAATAAACAACGGTTCACTAGCGTTCAATTACCTATTTAATATAATTTTGAAATTAATCTTAATTAGTTTTATAATTTTATTAGGTAATTATGAGCGTGTGGATTAAAGAATCGCTAAAAATGGATAAGTAACGAAGAAGTTAGAGCGAAAGCAAAAATTAAACTATTATCCCAAGTACGAGCCAAGCCATACACCCTAGCACAAGGCCATATATGACCAAGCTAGGCCGTATATGGCTTGGCTAGGGTGTATACAAACTATATCTAGGGCGTATACGGTCAAACGCTAGGCTGTATACGGTCTGGTGCAACTGTACATGGTCTAGTGCGACGTTTGAGCGTACAAGATGCGATTTTTACACGATTTTAACATACGAGATGCGTTTTTGAAGCTCAAATACTGAAAAATGAAGGGAGTATTCACTACCAGCCGATGCATATAAATAGAGACTCATTTCTAATCAACAAATCATCCAATATACATTTAAACCATTATTTTCTCTCTCTAGTTAGTTTAGAGTTAGTTTGTAATTAGTTTCCAGTTAATTTTAAATTGAAAAGTTGGAGGGACAATATTGTAATATTCTTGGAGAATACTTGGAGTTCCGCTTATGTAATTTTCAACTTTCTTCAACTATTAATTATTAACGGTTCTTTTTGTCACTTATCTATTTAATTAAAATGCATACTATTGTAATTTTGATTATGCTAGATTTGACTTCCATGATTATTGAGTAGTTATATCGTGTGTTTGTGTGATGTAGTTAACCATTATAATTGGGATGATGTTATTATAAATTTTAAAAATGAAAACTCGGTGTTCTGATTACACTCTCCATCTATGATTTTAAACCTCATTTTAATTATCGCTCTTTGATGTGACATAAAAAGATATGTTTTTACACACCATATTTCCCTAATTTCAACCCAAATGTTGATGAAAACATTTGATTTAAACAACTATTAGCTTCAAATTATCAAAGGAGTTGAAATCAAGACGATGCAATAAAAATCAAGGAAAATGATTTAAAGACGTATAAAAAAAGCTAAATAATCAAAGCACGATTTACTCACCTTTTCATTACCCTTATGCTAAAAAATGAGAAATTATTCTTAATTAGTCTCATATTATTCCTCAGGTAGTTATGAGACCGTGGGCGAAAGTTATGACAAAATGAAGATCACAAAGACTTACAATCACGCACACGACACCATAAGGCATCGTATACGGTACTCAGGTACCGTATACGACACCTTGGGGACCCGTATACGACACCTAGGGCACCCATACGGCCGTATGCGGTGCCATACCCTCGTATTTGGTCCACGTGTTTGCCTTGTGCACTCCTCCAATTTTGTTTTGGTGTCATAGTACCTCTACACAATTTGCTTAAAAAAATTATCTTTATATGGGAGACACATATGGGAGGAAGCCAACTTGGGGAAATTTTCAATTGTCTTGAAGCTTCTAAATATGAGACCAATTCTCCCAACACATCTCCTACATCCACCACAAACACTCCATACACCACCACCACCAAAACACACATCTCTCTCTACACTTTCTTACTCTAGGTTAGTGTAGTTAGTTTGTAGTTAAGTCTCAGTTAGTATTTAACGAGACTATTGGGGGGCATTATTGTATATTTTGGAAGATACTCAGAGCTCTACTTGTGTATTCCTTCACGATTATTTCAGCTACGCTCTTGTCACGGTTCTATATTTCCTCTATTTATTTGTATTAAAATGCATGTTGTTTTGATTATGCTAGATTTATGACTTACCATGATCAATGAGTAGTTACTCTGCGTGTTTGTTAGGATGTAGTTAGCCGTTATAATTTGGGATGACGTTGTTACAACTTTTATAATTTGTTGAATCTGGAGGTGCTTATTGGTACATTTCTAGAAGTTGAGGCTGCTGGATGGCATGCTTGGAACATCGGGGGCTATTTTAAGAGATCAAGAAGTTCAAGGGCCTCTTAGTCATTCTATTATAGTTGCATGTATATAAACTCTTTTTTGGGCATTATTTCATATAATATGTGTGTGAAAATTTTCTCTATTCCCTCTAGCGGTATTTGATCATCTTGTTCTATCCAAATATCAGGGTTTGTGATTTGTAGATGATTGTCATATTAATAATTTATCATTAGTCTTGTTGTCTTAGTTTGAGTATCATTTCAGCTATTTCTAATAGACTGTTCTTGCCAAATCACGCGGCTAAAATTGAAAGATTTGTTTGTGTAATCTGGACATTATATTGAGGTTATCATATTGATTCTATTGTGAATTTGTTCAATATTTCTACCGATTGAGCCTTTAGATTTCGAACACTTAATACTTCTCATCTTCTCATTCCACCATTTCTAGTCCTTGTACTTCAGTGGGTTTCCAATCATATCCGAGTTTCTTCCATTTTTACAAACTTGATCATCGAGACTATTATATAAACCTT
Source organism: Logfia minima (assembly GCA_963921325.1). Lineage (NCBI taxonomy): Eukaryota > Viridiplantae > Streptophyta > Magnoliopsida > Asterales > Asteraceae > Logfia > Logfia minima. The sequence goes on from OY992768.1 coordinate 13,296,243, forward strand.
CAAATATATCAACAAGCAGGAACTAAAGCTACGTATAGTATATTCTCACCTTTAGATGATTGAACTATAAAGTGATATAAGGGTCGTCTTTGAGGGTGAGTGAGCGATGTGGTTGACCGCTCATTGCTTCCGATTTTTAAAATAAAATAGGTTTGATAGTATCAAAGTTGATTGTACTGTAAATAAAACAGAGTTAATTTACATAATTTTAACCATGTAGTATAATTTAACCATTTATTGTAGAGTCTCATTTTGATGATTAACATGTTTTTGTTCAGGCCCTCTAGAAACTACCAGAGATAGACCTCAGTGATATAATAGTTCATATCGACCTCTATCACATAGCTCAATTTCAAGATATCTACATGATAAATGAACTATGAAATTGAAGAATTGAACCCACGTTTAACAAACGAAAGCGTCAGTGGCCTCCACTGATGTACTTGACCTTTATAATATGTAACCTACTAACTTAAATCGTGGATATATATCAGTAACGATATAGAGTTCTTGTATAAAAACTATATATTTTTACAATTAAATGATTTCCCTCTTCCCCCAAAGCAGATAAAAATGCTCAACTTCCGCAAGTGCTCCTTGTGTTTGCGTATCAGTGGAAAATTGAAGTAGCAGACCTAATACAAGTATTGTTATGGCTAAATCAAAACGTTTGATGTGATAGTATCCAGGGGTGGAGCCACTTTGAAGGTACAGGTAACCGTAACTATGAGTCCATTCACTATACGAAGTGTAAATTTCTTTTGAAAACTTGCATTTTTTGTTTGTGTTACGGGTTCACAAAAATTGAGATACCGATGCTAGAGCTCACATTAAATTCTGAATTCGCCAGTATATCTTCTTATAGTTTTTAATTTAATAGTTTATCTTGATCATCTACTTTTGCTCATTATAGTGTTTGGCAATATTCATAATTTCCTATAACTTAAAGCCCCTAAGAATAATTTGAGTGCTCCTTGTATTGTGTACAGTAAGGGTTTGTGGTCTTCAATATGCTTTTTTTTGTTTTTTTTGTTGTTGTCTCAATTAGGGGTGTTCATAAAATCGTCATATAGCGATAACCAGCCTAATCGCACCAATTTAGTCGGTACGGTTCAGTTTGGTTTCTAACGTTCAGGTCACCAATTTCAAAATTACAAAAATCGGATTAACCGGTCTGGTTTACGGTTTTAATAAGTTACCGGCCAGCTAAACCGGACCGGACCATATAAACAATAATATAAGGAATATATGTATATATATATATATATGTGTGTGTGTATAGTTAATAAAAGACCGTTAAAACTATGGAGGTGCTGTATGAAGTGAAAAATCATAAAAAAAAAACGGTAAGAAAGCTTCTATATGGGACAACACTGTTTTCAACCGAATAATACTTCGCCCCAGTGGACTCACTTTTTTAAGTCCTAAAGAAATTGTCCAAATAGATGAGCGAATAATCATTTTATAACATTTAGCTCGTTAATACCAAAAGAAACAGGCCCATACTAACTATGCGCCTAACTACAATTTGGATTGCAATAAGAAAACTGAGTCATCATAATTTGGGTGGGCCAAAAGTTTATCAAAATGAAGATTGAGCTATTCATATAAGGTAAAATATGCTACTACGTAATAATGTTTTCCTTGTGGTGGCCCATGGCCCATCCGATCTAAAATAGTAAGTCACTAAGATCAGTAAGTAGCACGTAGATGGATCTCAGAAGTCCAGACTTGGTCAATATTATGAGCCAGGAGCAACAAATTAACATTCCAACTTTCCAAGTACCCCAGTCCAAAATGTCCACCTTCTCCGGTATCCCTTTCGGTATAAGTATTTCGTTGATGTTCACCAAATAATAGGTGTACATTAAATCGTTAGATGCTTACCAATTCGGATTATATATCTTTGAGATTTATAGGCTAGTGTCATACTAATTTGTTAATTGTTAATACCTCAAATTAAGAGATATGTTAAATGGTCGGGGCATAAAAACATGAGGTGTTTATATCAATCTTGTTTGGTTTAGGAATTACAAGGGAGTTATAATGGTCGTTGAAATGAGGGAGTTTTAAGTTGTAATAATGTTATCATATTACTTAATGAAATCTTCTATTGATTATTGTTATCGAATATTAAGTAAAATTTTATCATATTATTTACATTCATTCAAAAGAATACATTTTTTAAAATTTTCTTACCAAAAGGCAATAACGCGCAAAACCGACCGAACCGGACCGGTTTTCACAGTTTGGTCCAGTCCGGCCACACAAGTTAAATGGTCCGGTCCAGTTTGGATTTTACCAAACCTTCAAACCGCGGTCCGCTTTGAATTTTTGCCAAAAATCGGCCGGATCGAACCGGAGTGTGAACACCCTAAGTCTCAATCTTGTAGACTTGAGTTTGGCTTCCTTACCGATTTGAAATTGGCATTTACACTTTGTCAAAGTTTACTCTCGAATCCTCTGTCATTGTTTGCCATTTTTAAGGTTAATGACCAATTAACCTCTTCTTTAACGATAAATCTCAAATCTTCTTTGCAGAGTTTTATAATGTCATTTTAATCATTCATGCTATTAATGCACATTTTGTTGGGATAGGTGATGATGAATGATCCGAAAACTAGTTTTGGCTGAAAAATGGTTTATCCAAGTGGGACCGTAGTAATCCCGGTGGAATCGTAGGTATGCTAAGTTTCCTCTTTAGAATATATATATCTTTACTCATATGTATTGTAACCCTTAAGCAATAAAAATATCAATAAAATCTCTTTGATTTGGTCTCATGGACTAAATCAAAATCGAAGATCAAATATAACCACGTAAAATCCTTGTATTCGTATTGTTTGTTTATTTATAGCCTAGTTTTATTATTAGTTTATTGTTTGTAGGTGTAACGTAATTACACTTGTTGTTTGTGTCGCAGTAAATATTTGAATCTGTAAAATGGGAGCGGGAGAAGTGGGAGAATATGTATTCATTGAAGGAAATATAGTTATGTTTAGGGTTAGTGTACAATCGGGAAAATGAATATTGATGAAGTAAGTGTTCAAGATCGTGATTGCATTTTCACGGGTAAACCTTGACGATGACATCTACGTGTCTATTTTATTGGGTGCTTTTCTGATTGCTTGTAAAAAAAATTGGATATACGAAATTCTATGTGGATTGATTGAAGACGTATAGGTGGCAAGATCAAACATGGTTGTAATCCATGAGCTGAAGAGGCATGTGTCACTTGATTGAATCATGTGGTTGTGGAAACAACATAGTTGGAGTCGTTGCGCGCTTCAACATATCTTTTTAAGGGTCGAAGAGCATGTTGTGGAAACCTAGAGAGTGGTCCGAATTTTATGATAGAGTTCAGTTAGCGTTGTATCGAAAGTTTTCTGACTTTGCGTGTTCGTGCAGCGTCCCGATAGTGTTTTCGGCGGCATTGATAAGTTAAACAAGTGACATTGGTGAAAGGACAAAATTGAAGGATTATTGATTTTGGAGTTAATTAATCTTCAAATGGGAGATTGTTGGGACATGTGAAAATGAATGAACGGAAAAGAAGTTTTGACTAATGAATGGTTGATCCTTGTGGGATCGTGGTGACACAATGTTTGATCCCAGAAGGATCGTATGTCGACCATTTTTTTATGTTTAGCTTATTGGCTAGGTTTTCCTTTTACTAAATATATATATATATATATATATATATTAAACCTCTTTGTAACCCTTGAGCCACTAAAATGTTAATGATATAGCTCTTATTTGACTTCGTGAACTAAACTGTTAATTGTTCATTTATTCATTTTGCTTGATTTTATTTATCCGTTAATTGTTGTGGGTGTAACGCAATAACAAATTGTGTTGTTTGAGTTGGTTAATTACTAAAAATTAATATCAGAGTGATCAAATGATCAAGTTTTTAAGTAATCAAATGATCAATTTTATTGCAATCTCGTTTTGTTGTTATGTAGAAAGCTTTAGTAGCTAGTTCAGAACGCAATTATCACTATTAAATATAATCTTTCAAGAATACAATTAACACATTAACTAAAAACAATCAATTTCATTATAGTGGTTAACAAACAACATAACCTTTATCTTTATTTTGTATTTGAATCCCTAATGTAAAAGGGAGCCAAATAAAATTGAATCATGCCTTTTGAAATATTCTAATATCCCTCCAACGAGATTCCATATAGAAGGAAGCCTCTCTGGCCGAGTAGACTCCAAATTTGAAATAATGTGATATTTTATCATGTCCATATCCAAGTCCTGGTCCGTCGTATTTTTGAAACCCGTCTATGTAAACTTGAATAGAGTTGCTTTCAACATCGTGTATAACATTTAAAGAAAACCACTTATCGTATAAGTTAGATAGGACTACGGGATTAGTGTAATAATAAAGACTAGCATTATGTACTCTAAGCATTGCAGTTGTAGCATGCGGATGTTTCGCCCCAAAAATTTGCATTATGCACACCCCATTTGTTTGATAAGGTATATATCCATACGCTTCGAATTGCCAAACACCCGAAGAGTAATCATAACCCTTCAAAAATAAGATGAAAATTATTAGTTAGTCAAATTTACACTATACATCATTAATGCTATATGAAAATGAAGAAAAAGAAGCAATGTGAATGACTAGATAATTACTAGAATGCGAATCTCGGTACGTGGTTTTGTTTTGCTTGTTCTTGAGTGAGGTTTGTCGGTCTTCATTACCCATAGCTTGTGGACTCCGTCAGAAAAGTTGTATCGTTGATCGAGTGGAACATTATATGGTTTTTGGATGTCGAAATTGGCTCGAGTGAGTGGTTGTTGTATAAACCCTAAGGTGGTATCAATAGGTTCTAATCCTTTGGCTTTGTTTAATAGAAAAATAAGTGAAGTGTATAACATAAAAAATGTGTGAGAGTTCATCTTGGATTGAGATCACTGGAAGACTATAGTTATGCTCGTGTATATTTATAGTAAGTATTAAAGATTATAGATATATGGTGACAAATAATGAAAACATAAATTATGAAGATTACAAAGTTAATAAGATATAATGATTAATAAAATTGTTTGAAATATTTTACTTTATTAATCAACAACCATCCTTGTTATTATAAATTTTAATCTTGTGTACATACAAAGATTAATACGTATGGCCTTTGACTTTATTAATGCCCTTCCAAGAATCATCTTTTTGTTTCTTATCATAAGTTGCAATGTTTTGCACGTATGTATACAGTTAACAAACATTGTAGCCTTTGACTTTATTGCTGCTCCAAGAACCACTATCATTGTTATGTATTTTTTTTATCTCTTGACAATAAAAACCAGCAATCACTACTACAAATTGCCTAATTCAGGCTGGTTATATAGCTCATACAGACCGCTTTTCAAACCCCTCTCAATGAGTAGGGGTCTTTTTGCTAAACACATAGCGGCCGGATTTCTTTGATAGTATTTAAGACCGGTTAGCTAAAAATAGCAGAAAAACATTTACAGACCGGTTGTGCGTTATTGAGACCGGCTTGTATTTGTTGAGGGTGTGTTATTGAGAATACAAATTGTTATATACGTTACCAAATACAAGTTATTTGTTTTCCACTACTTGATGCACCAAAATTCAAAACCCAAACCCGACTTAAAAACCAAACCACAAATCTACTATATTACCAAAACCAAATTACATTAACATAAAAGTATATGGTTTTACAATATCACAAGCCAACTCAAAATGAATACACAAAAGTTATTATAATATATACTCCAAGCGTGTTCCTACTGACACTCTGGGTCCGCGACAAAACTACGATTATTGTCCATTCAATCTGTCAAACATAGAAAATAAGATACACATGAGCAAGATCCTATCATCAATCAAGTTTGTACAGTTAGCCCGCCTAAATATTACACTAATAATGAACCTAAACAAGTACAGGGTTTTAAATAACAAGCTATAAGTGAACCTAAAATCCTCCTAGTGTCGCTTCTTTGTTTGGAAAAAGCAGACTTCAATTAAACCGAACCCAAGGAAACAATCCATACAAGACATAAACTGGACGAAGCAAATCAACATCAAAACTAACCAAAACTACAATACAAGGCGCAAAACAAACACTAGACTAAAAGCCAAGAAAAAACAGAAGGTGAGACCGTAAGTCCAGACCTAATATACCCTTATGTACGTAAAAAAATATATGGTTTATTGTTCCGTTATGCGCTAAACTTTAGTTTTTTTTATTGTATAAGACTGACTTTACAAACTTATATTGTATGAGGTAGACTTTCAAAAACTCTCTATTCTATGTAATATTTATTTTTTTGTCAAGACCAATAAAGGCAAATCAACATACAATAGTAACATTTTGAAAATTTATCTTATTCAATTGAAAATTTTATAACTAAACCCTTACAATAGAAAAAACATAAAGCTTATCATGAAAAAATTATCTCAAAATTATATGCAATTTTATACTTAAAAATGATCAGATAACTATATCAAATACATAATACGTGTCATAATTGGGAAAAAGAAGGAAATAGACATATATACCTTATAAAAAGCGACACATCGTATGCCACTTACTAACTATATCTTCTATATCCATCACAAATAACACACGGTCGTCCCATGAGATCTACATATTCACAAGAATGATATTTAAGGTGTTATTTAATTAACAAAAGACTTAAACTAGAGAAAAAACTAACAAGTACTTACATCATGCACATTAAAACATAATTGGTACAAGTCAATTTGAAATTTGAGACGAAATTGTAAAAAAGGACAACACTTCTATAAAATTTTATTAATGAAAAAAATTATTGAGCTGATTTTCACTCCCTACCTATGTAAATATGCTTCTACGAGCATTTCTAGATGCAAAGTCATTGATTACAGTATCAAGATCAACATTGTCCAACATTTCTTTTTCGATACATAACATGGTCAAACCGTTCAATCTTTCTTGTGACATTGATGATCTCAAATAGTTTTTTTTAATAATTTTAGTTTTGAAAAACTTCTTTCTGTAATATGCACGGTTAGTCATATATGATATGCAATGAGAACATTTGAATAACAATATGCGTCTTTAACAAACTCTAAAATTTCAATGACTGACATTATCTTATTTGGCAAAGTCATTTGCAACACCTTTAATTCAGAAAAAAAAAACATTTAAATCCACGTCACCCTTATTAGCATGGGAAAAAGTTGTTGCAAAATTAGCACACTTTTTTTAAAGCTCGGTATCATCTAGTGACTTCAAACTTTTTGAATCATATATAAATCCAATAATATTTTCGAAATTTTTTAACTTTTTAAATCTTTTAGCCAATGAAGATGATGTCATATCTACAACAATTAAAAAGTACTCAATTTTAAAAGACTCGTGAGCCGATTGTATTTAATTTTCATTATTAGTTTCATCAAATTGTTTTTCCTAATAATACGATATTTTAATGGAAAAGTAGGTTCTACATCCATTTCACATGCAATATCTTTAGCATTTGTCATACTAGATTCAAATCCTTTATTTCGATAATTTTTAAAATAATTCATCATACTTTATAGATAAGTAATTGTATGATATAAACACATAGATTTTGATTGTAATTTTTTACTCACCGTATTAATAATAAATAAAGTATCATACCAGATAACCATACCAAGTAAAATTCAAAATTTTCAGTAGCACTAACTAAGCTTTCCACTTCACTTATTGATTTTGCATCATCACATGATTTACATAATTCTTTTATAGCTAACCTTATTTGAGGAGCTTGGAACCTAATAGTTTTGACACTTTTTATTCTACTTTCCCAACGAGTATTGCATAATGACTTTACAGTTAAACTTGGAACTTTATCGACTAATATAATTCATCTTTTAGTAAACTTGAAAATAATATATATATATATATATATACACACACGTTGCAAAACTCCAAAAAATGAAACCACTTTAACACATGTAAGAGCCATATCACTAAGAGTAAGGTTTAAACTATAACATGCACATGGCATGTACAATGCTCTTGGATTAATTTCACGCAATCTTTTTTGAACTCCTTGGCGTTTTCATTTTATATTAGAGCCATTATCATAACCTTGACCCCTTACATCATCAACATTAAGGTCCAATATTATAAGCGCATTTAACAATTCATTAAAAAGTCTCAACCCCGAAGTATTGTCTACTTTTAAAAATTCTAAGAAATATTCAACAATTTTTATTTTGTTAGGAGATAGTTTCACACATCGAAAATTTAAAGTCATTTGTTCTTGATGACTTATATCCGGGGTACAATCTAAAATAAAGAGAAAAATTTTTGATTCTTTAATATTCTTAATTATAAAACTTCTCACTGTGTTTGCTAAAATAGAAATTAATTCATTCTGAATTTTATAGCCAAGATAGTGATAATGAATTTCTCAGTTTTCTATACGTATAATATGATCTTGCATTATAGTATCAAATTTTGTCATCATTTCTATTAATCCCAAAAAATTACCATTATTATCTACATGAAGTTTCTTGTTAGAACCTCGGAAAGCTAGGTTATATTTAGATAAATATTTGACGGCGGCAATTATTATTATTAAAAAAAATTTCAACTTTTTTTTTCTTTTGTAACTATTTTCGAAAATCTTTATCAATTGTTTTATTGTTATTCAATCGTATTCGTCGTTCATTCCAAGAATTCACGCAAATAATATGTCGAATACTATTTTCATGTTCTTTAAGTATCTCAAAAAGATGTGTCCAATCATTAAATTCATCATTTGCTAAAGCATTCTAGAGCAGTTAAGAGATATTGTCCCCAAGGAAACCACTTGTGTCTTTCTTGGATATGCTCAGTTCGAGTATAATTATTAGGTTTAAATAATTTACAACGAAAACAATAAACTCTTGTTTAGAATAAACTAACCATTTTCAATAACTTGTTTCACCATTACTCTTTAGGAAATACTAAATTGAGTTCTCTCATTAGCCTCTTTTCAATTAATATATCCCTTAGTTTATTATCAAGTCTAACCGAATTTGTTGCATTATCGTTATCGTTTGTTGCATTCTCCCTTTATTAAAATTGGTTACATTAACATTTGTTGGATTATTATGATTTGTTACATCAGCATTTTCATTTGTTACATTATCAACATTATCCAAAGCACTAGATGAGCATGTTTTTGTAACAAATTTATTTAAGGATCCTCTTTGAAATTGTGTTAATTGTTTGAGTTTTTGTTTTATTTTCCTTTTTTTTGTTTCCACATAAAGAAACTTAGTTAATGAATGTTTTTGCATATATTAGATAATTAGAAAGCGAAAATAAGAGTCTTAGACATTATACTTTCATATTCAACCATAATGCATCTTTCTCTATTTATTTTACTTTTCTCCAATCATCTATTGTGATATCAATCCTAATCCTCGCCCGAAAGGAAACATGGGATGCAAACTCCGCTTGAAATTCGTCTATAGCTTGGCCAAATTCATTAAACCGCACATCAATAGGACCACATGGTTTATTATTTATTTTGTTGGGTCCTCACTTTTTACATTACAAAAATAAGTAACATACAGTAGTAAGAGTAACTAAATACTTGCAGCTTGTGAACTCATTTAATATGATACTTAACTAAAGCTAAGAAAATATAAAGTAGTAAAACTGTGCAAGGGGTAGTTGAACCTTGCTCTCAATTCTGACAACTTCTACATGCTGCAACTATCATGTTAAAGATGCTATATACAATTACATTCAGACCAGGACATCAATCAAAGCCACACCCAATAATATTGGTCTATTGATTGGTTACTTAGAAATTAAAGATAAAACACCCAATATTTAAATTGATCACCAAATCAATAATGGTAACTTGATAATAAATGAAGCACGAAATTGAAGTAATCACAATACAATTGTATAAGATAGTCACATATTCAGGGTATTATTAATTGAAATCCAAATACGAAGTGACGCTTTCTTTCAAAGATCAAAAAAATAAATAACAAAATCAGGGAATTGTCAATGGTCTATTAGTCCAACCCTTTAGTTTCAAACCGAAATTCATACACATCTAGTATATATAAATCTATAATAAGCACAAATAAACAAAGATAACATGGAAGTCACATAATGGGATTAACACAACTCAATTTTATATTTATTTAAACACAGATGTAAAAAAAACACAAATGTACCATTTCTTTTGTTACTTTAAGTTGGAGGGGACGACAATGTTTTAGAGCAGTAGGTGTATTCGGTGGCTGGGAGCAACAGGCACAATCAGTGTTGTGGTGATGGGTTGTAGTTTGAAGATGGCTGGCGGTTTAGGCATTAGAAGAAGAAGGTGGGGTATATGAAAATCAAAAATGGAGTCAGGGTCGGTTTTTGTTCTTTTGGACTAAAATCAATTAGTACTTTTGTTTTGGCGGCATATCTAAAAAAGGTTATTTTTGTTTTATTTCTGGTCTTTAATATATATATATATATAGTATCATAATTTACAAAGAAGAAAATTTTGAGAGAGAAGGAGAAATATATAATTGAAACTATGATTCAGCAAAAAACAACTATGATTTAATAAAATAAATATGATTTCAAACTAAATCACAGTGTTATTTTACTGAATTGAAGGGTTAAAAAACTTTTTTCCCCCTTCTCCACAAATTTTTTCTTTTCTCCCCCAAAATTTTCTTCTTTTTAGATCATGGTACTATATATATATAGGGTGGGGATCAAGAGGGATGAAAAAAAATTAAGGAAGGAGAAAAGAAAATTTCAACCCTTGATTTCATCATAAATGACTGTTCTTATATTCATATGTGATGAATGTTAGTCAAAATTTAACATTCATCAAAAATGAATGTTAAAAATCTTTATTTATGAAAAAATCAAGGGCTAAGATTTATTTCCCGCATTCCTCAAGATTTGGAGCTTCCCTATGTATCCTTCATTATAGGGAAACTTCAAATCTTGGAGAATGAGGGAAGCAAATCTTAAGATTTATTTCCCTCATTCCCCAAGATTTGGAGCCTCCCTATGTATCCTTCCCCTATATATAAAATCTTGGAGAATGAGGGAAGCAAATCTTAGCCCTTCATTATTTTCATAAAAAAGGTTTTTAAAATTCATTTGTGATGAATGTTAAATATTGAGTAACATTCATCACATATGAATGTTAACAACATTCATTTATGATGATGAAGGGTTGAGATTTGCTTCCCTCATGATCCCCACCCTATATATATATACACACATATACATATAGTAGATTTTTCGTGGTATGCATCGGTAAAAATTAAAAGGTTTAGTGGGTTGTTCGTGGTGGCGGCTAGAGAAAGAGATGAGAGGAAGACTCGTGAAGAGAATGTCATACACGTAGTTAAATTTTTTTGTCAGCTATAATATTAACATTATTATCTTCATTGAAGTAAACAATTTAAAGTTTCATATTATATGTTTATTGGTTAATAATTTAGTAATATATTATATATTGTCAAATTAGCTAAATCAATTAAATGATTTCCATAATATTTAAGTAAGTGGAAGAGTTTTCATATTTATGAACTCAAATGAAAGGCATTATAGGAACTTCGCATCTTCCAATATATAAGTTTTAAGCCAAAAGAAATAAATCCTTTATAAGGGTTTAAGATAAAGATATTTATATCTATTTTATATCTATATATATATGGGAGTATAAACACGAGCTTCTCTATTTACCACGTAGAAAAATATGTCACGTAGTAACCTCTATAAATTTTAAATTAAATTAAATAAATAATTAGAATTATATAATATTTGAATATAATATGAATTAATTAAAGAATTTATGAATTTATCTTAAACACTAATTAAAAAATAATATTAATTTATTAAACTTAAATCTATTATGATATATGTGAGTCAGTTTATGAACCTTGAAATATATCCTAAACAATGCGATAACTTAGTTCAAAGACGAACTATGTGCTTGAACTTTATGAGTTGTATCACTTATTGGGTTTTGTGCACTGTGTTTAGAGACTTGCATGAGCTTTAATCATTCGGATAAGTATATAATCTCAATATATGTGCTTATTAATGTTTTTATAGTTAATTAGTGCTTAATAAGTGTTATAGGGATCGTTTATTTTTAATTAAGTATTTAGTTGATAGTGAATTTTGGTATTCAGTCATTCCCTTGAGAAAATATTAATTATTAAGTGTTATAAATAAATATTAAATCATGTACTCAAATTGTAATAATATATATATATATTACAAATAATCTAGCACATATAATATATAATATCAGTCATTACCGCATACTAAATCAATTAATGTTATTAAATTACGATTGAATCACTAATAATTTTATACTATAAATTTTCGTGTATCGCACGAACCTACACCTAATATATCAATATATTAAAATTTACACTTTCCAACAAAAATATGTGCATTACTTAAAATAGTATTTTCTTAATTTTATAAGATATATTTGGACGTAAATTTGCAATCTTATTTGCAACTAACTATACATGATTCCATATTTTTTTAATAGTTTGGATAAGTATAATGAACAAATATTCAATTAAAAATTAAAAAGACTAACCTACCAAAAACAGTAAAGATTGTTGAGTAGTATAATATATTAATATTGAAATTGAAATAACTCATAAAACTGTCTAAATAATATAGAACATGTCTTCATTTTATTTTCATTACATGTTTTGCTTGAAAAAAAAATCATACTAGCTAATTGAATAATTATATAATAAATAATAAATATTAATGCCAACATTATTATTTTATGACCTTCATTATGTGAGTGGTTCTTCAACCTCCTCTTTTTCGTTGTGGTCCTCTCTAAAGTAAATGGTAGCATTAAGAACATCATAAGTAGATATAATGTCGATAAGAAATGGAGGTAACTCGTCATATTGATCGATTCTTCCTCATCCACAACATTATCTAACACCAACTAATCAACATTTTCCATACATGCCAACATGCCAATCTTCTGGGTCCTCAACATAGAATACTTGGGTGGCTGGTTGTGGAACCGTCACCGTCAATTTTAACACCTTTTTGATTGTCGACCCATCTACGCTTGACCATTGATAATTTCATCGATGAGACTATTACCGTCACTTTGCTATTTTGAAGTGTACCCTTTTCATCTTGATGTTTTGTGTCAAATGTATACCCATTCATGTCTGTAACGCCTTAAAAATCTTATAAACATAATAGTTAATGTGCTTTTGATTGTGGTCTAAAAAGAAATTTGGGATCTGCAGATTTTAGCCTCACACGTTCGGGTGGAGGATCACCCGCCCGGGTGAGGTGTGTTTTGACCGTGCAGTGTTCAGTGTTACTGGGTGAAAGGGTGACATAAAGTTCACCAGTTTAATTTACATGTCCGGTTGAGTTCAATTTGAAGCTTGTTCCAGCCGGGTGAAGGTTGAGTCAAACGGGAGCCAATTGTGGTCACCCATTCAGGTGACAGGCCACCCGTCCGGGTGAGCTTGTTTTCCGACAGATAAAAGATTTAGAATGCTGTACAATTGCTCTCAGTCACTCACACTCACCTACCGAATTGCATTACGAATTAAGAGAGCAAAATGGGGGTTGCATTAGGAGAAATTTACATTGGATTGGAAAGAGTGGATATAAGCATCATCTATCATCATCTACATCAAGTAAGTGTTTAAAATTTGCTATTAACCTAAAAATGTTATAAATTGGGGATTTTAAGGTAGAATGATGAAATAACTTTGAAACTAGGTTTATTTGATGATAGAAAGAGTTTATGATTGGTAAATGATCAATAATACATCATTAATATAAGGTTTTTGCAAGAATTGGAATGTTTAGGGTTTAAGAAATGGGTTTATGGAAGATTGGTAAGAATTATTCAATTGTACAGTTTAAATATGCTGCTATGATGATTATTGATGATAAAATTTAGTAGTATTAAGGACCACTAAATCATAAAATGGGATTAAAGGATTCAATTGTTGAAATGGTGTTGAGTTGACTTTTAAAAGTCAAACTGTATGATATATAGAATTGAATTGTGATTTGATAATTAGAGGAGTTGTATGAATTGGTTGATAAGTTCTCAATGTATTAATAAAGTTTCTATATACTAATTTCATAGGTGCTAAAGAAGTGGAATTACCTATCGGTGAATCGCTATCAACCAAACCAAGAAGTTAATTCAAGAGACTTTTTCCCTATTTTTGGAATACCTGGTCTAATCTAAATAACTATATATGCATATAAAGAAACTTGGGAAATTTTGCTATAGGTTATATGTTTTATTAGAGATGCTTGAGATTTATGGATTGTATGAGATGGTGAGAAGCTTGTAATTGTTCTCTTTGCATGAAAAGAATATTAATAACATATATGCATCTCATGATACTTATGTACCATAGAAATAAGTAAAGAATGACATTACTCATGCATACATGATTTTGAAATTGCATAAGTGTCGTATGGAAATGGGTCTAGACCAAATGTAAGCTACCATACTGAATCAAGTAATTGTTTAGGATGGTAATGACGAGTGACGGCCGTAAGCAGCTATGATAATGACATTGGCGGCCGTAAGCAGCCATGGAGTGGTATATAACCACTAGCCCTAAGCTTCTATGGATTAAGGTATCGGAATGGTCTGGTAAAGTTAAAGATTGATTGTTGTCATGCATTACAATCATTGAGTCTTAGTTGTATTATGTTTGATCACATTTACAAAGTGTTTGTGAAAGCTTATGTGTCCAAACCATGTAATTCACGAGACAATTTGTCTTACATAATCTTTCTTTGATGCCATGTATTCCAGGTTCAGGATTGAGGATTTAGAAGGTAGGAATTTTAGAAGATGATCTTTTTTTATATATAAAGACTAGTTAGTGGACCTAGTTCTCGATTACAGCCCGCTTATGCTTTGGTCACGAATTGATATGAATTCGTGACACCCTAATGATGTATATGTAGATTGTAACAAGTGTTTTGTTAAACTGTATTTTTTTCTGTAATACATGACTTGAAGTCGTGTAATGTTTATAAAAATCATATTACATGTGTTATGTAAATTGGGGTGTTACAATGTCATAGCCTTGATATTTGACTAAACGTATTGGACCGAATCCCAAATTCTCTGTCAATTTATTAACATTTGGAAGTGTACTCCTAACTTTATCTTTCAGCCACGATGAAAATTTTTCGTTATGTTTCCTATCCAACCAAATTGAGTTCTTATTGCCCTTTTTTTTTTTTTTTTTTTTTTGACAATGTTTGGTGCTCATATATGTATGAATCAATCGATGTCATGTGTTTGCAAAACCATAAAATGTGCCTCATGTAATGCGTCACTATTTGGCACCTCAGGTTTACACCCAATTTTTCCTACCCCTAGAAGTCTACCTTTATGTCGACTTTGTGGAATGCCGATATTTTTGACACCTTTCATATAGTCGGTATAAAATTCAGTTACCTCCTCAGAAGTATACCTTTCAACAATACTACCCTCTGGTCGATTTTGGTTCCTTACATACCATTTTAAGAAGCCCGTATATATCTCAAATGGAAACATGTACCATAGAAATATAGGAGCACAAGCCTTTATTTCCCCTACAATATGAGATACCGAGTGAAGTGAATCGGCTACATGTCTCATTTTCCCATCCTATTACGCTCTTCTGCATGCTAACGTTAAAATTTTTTATCTTTGGCATTTGCAAATAAACGTGTTAATCTTGGTATGATAGGTTAGTACCATCATAATTTTGCAGGGAGGGGCATTCTTTGTCACATCAATGTTAACTCCAGTTTCTTTTTTCTGTTTGTACCTAGATGTACCACATATTCTACATTCATGTAAGTTTTCATCCTCATTTATTTACAACATACAATCATTGGGACATGCATGTATTCTTTTTAAATTTAATCGCATTGGACATGTAATTTTTTGGCCTTGTATGTCGAAACATGTATCTCATTATTTTCCCGAAGCATTTCATGCAACAATTCTAATAGGCTTGTGAAACTTTTATCATTCCATTCATTACTTGCTTTTAAGTTCATCAATCTCAACACAACAAAAAGTTTGATAAAATTCGTACAACCATTATACAACAGTTTTTCTGAATCGACAAACAATTGTTGAAATTTATCATTATCCTTATCAACAACATTATCATCCCAATCATGTAACATGAACCTTCTTTATTAGCATCATTACAAAAAGTTGTTATCAACTAACGATTCACCATGAAAGATGATTTCTAATCACGGTAGAATCATTAAAACACTTGACATATACACATTTTTTACAAGGACATTTAACTGCGGTTCTATCTCTCTTAAGCTGATCATTCTCCACAAGTTTTATGAAATCTGTAAAGTTTTCGATGTATTAGGGGGTAACACGTCCAATCTTGTACATTCATGTCCACTCCGATCCAACCCAAACCTGATATGATATTTTAGGGTCGGGTTGATTCGGTTTACATGATTTTTTGGTGACCCGACCCGATAAAGCCGATGTTCTTATAAGGTCGGGTTAGGTTAATTAGACATTGGTATCGGGATGGTCATCCCGATAAGAAAAACAAAAAAAAATGTATTCTTTCGATTCATGGCTCGAAGGTTTTAATGACATACCTTACTTCAAAGGATTAATCAAGCGAGTAATGTATTCGCGTGATACGAACTAATTCCACGAACTGTCCTAAAAAGATTTATGACAAATTAAACACAATCAAACACACATTTTTAAACACAAAGACATATTCATATACAATTACGCAATTAAACATAAAAAAACGCACATATATATGTTTGTATTAAAAATAACCATTTTTAAACGCATATATATTATACATATGAAAGTAATTACTGTTATTGTATGCAAATTGTTCATACCGTTTAAGTTGTTATTTGAACTTGAAGAAGAATTTCCAATGAGCATTAATGGTGGATGAAGACTTATTTAAGTTGAAAGAGAGTTATTTGAATCTTTTCGTTAATAGCGACTTATTAATTAATTGTGAAAGTTCGTTGTGGTGGATGATTAAAAGCAAAAAAAATCCGAATTTTAATCTTAAATTCATAAATACCAGTTTGAACAAGTTTACCTCTTTGAGACTGGTTAATAAAAAGTACGGAGACCGTTTGGAACTTTGGAGACTAATTAGTATGTACGGCGCACAACTAGAGAAAAAGAGACCGGTTTGGAACTTTGGAGGCCGGTTAGTCGTTTAGAAATGGATGCGCACAGCTTTTGGAGACCCATTTTCATATAAACGGTCTTTATAAGTGGTCTTAATGTTCAATTATGTATTAGTGAATGTATTTTTATGAATTATTTTGAAATTTTGAATCTTATAGTTGTTTGAAATTTTGAATCAACAACAGGAATTGAATCTACTCACCCCCGGCTTTGAACGTAGAATGCTGATATTTGTGATGTTTAGTATACCATCTTATAACGATCTTATTCATTTGTAGCATCACCGATTCGGCAAAATATAATGATCACTTCAATATCTAAATTTATGCATGTTTTTTACTACTATGCCAGGCACAACTATTACATCTGTATAAACGAATATACCCATTCTGCAACAACATTAAGGTAACTAATAGAAAGTCCAATAAAAGCATAAAAGCCTCAAAGCCGAATAAAAGTTGAAACCCAATATTTAAACCCAATATAAATTTAAGCCCAATAAAATTTGCAGTCTAATAAACAAATAAGCCCAATAGAAAATAAACCCAATATAAAGTAAGCCAATAACCGAAGTCCAATAAAAGTAAAGCCGAATAGAAACTAATGTCCAATAAGAACTAAGCACAATAAGACTTGAGTTTAGAGTCTAGTAAAACAAAAGTTGAATATAATTCGAAGCCCAATTTTTTTTCAACCCAATAAAAAATTGAAGCACATTCAAAATTTAAACCTGATAAAAACCTAAACTATCATATATGTTTTGAACTATCGGGCCAAACTAGCTTTTATGACAAACAAAGGTTTTTGAACCTCACAATATCATCGGTACACAAATTTCGGTTAATGAACAATCATCCAACTAGCAAATCTTTATATGTCCATGTTTTATGCAAATGTCATGTATGTTTAGTAGTGTTGGGACATGTCGGACTTTTTCACGTTTGTTGTTAGGTTTAACCTCATTTGTATCTCTTTATCATATACTAGCGTTGAATCTTATACGTATCAGCGGGTAAAGATTTTACATGTTGATATTGAGAGACAAATGTTTAATGGTATCTTAATACAATAATAATTGATACTTCTTTAATGAAAATGGTTTTTTTATAATAGTTTAAATTATTATTGTAATTGTAAATTCAATAGGGTGATATAAATAAGAAAGAAGATATTTAAATATATTATGTGAAATATAATATTAAATGAATGATTTTTATAATTATTAAGTGAAGGGATAATTGGAAGGATAAAATTGTGATTTTCGATATCCTTTTTTCTAAGGTTTAAGAAAGAAAATGTTAGATGCTTAGTAAAAATTATAAATAGATTATCGATTATAGATTATAGATATAGATATAAATTATATTTTCCGAACATATATATTTTGCCCTTGTATTATCATTGATAAAATAAAAAAATTAATTATCCCTTAGTAATCTGAGTGTAAGATCTTAACCATAAGTGAAATCTGCAACAATGCTATAGAAAAAAACACAAAATTTGTAAAATAAATAACTATGCAACTATGAAACCTTAAAACAAACAAATTTATTCACTATGCAATAAATCTATGATAAAAGTATTTGTCAAAAGTATATATTACCCCTTCGTATTGTTAAATAATGAAAAAGTATTATTATTGATTGAATGAGAAAAATTACATTAATCTATATTTATATGTTAAGATAAGCTTGATAAACAAGAAACATAATTCTAGCAGAAAACCAAATCAATCTAAAAAAGATAAATATCAACTAAAGATACTAATGAATCCTAACAAATCTAAATATTATCTATATAATATTTTATAATATGTCCCTACAATTTGAGTGGGAGAAAGACGAACAGTTAAACTAGATTAAAATTTGAAGAAGAAAAGTCTTTTCAGCGACGACGATTTGTCGTGAATTGGTTGCATTGGCTGGCTTTACTGGCATTGGCTTGCATTGACTGCATTGGCTTGTTTTGTTTGCATTGGCTTGTGTTAGCTGGCTTGTTATGACTGCATCGGTTCTTTGTCCAGGAATATTTAACTGCAACGATAATTTTTCGACTTTTGATATCGATACCTTAGAATTTTAGGAATGAAAAAAAAACAAGGAGAAGGAGATAGAGAATGTAGTTATTATAGGATAAGTTGTGAATAATAGAATAAGCGAATTTATGACCAATAACGTAAAGAATAAGAAAGAAAATAAGAGATTAATTGAGAAAATGATTTGATCAAGAAGAGTTTGAATATGATTAATATTTAATATGATAAATGATAAGAAATTTATTTATTTATTGATTAAATAGAAGAGGAAGTGATTAAGAAGAAAAAGAAAAAGTACAAGAAAATAAGGGTTTTACATTAAAAAGAATATGAGAAAGATTGAAGTAAGAAAGTTTTATAAAAAGATAATATGAATAAAGATTCAAAGGGAATGATTTGAAGAAGATTTCACGTAACGATTGTAGTGTTAGTGAAGGATTGGAAGAAAAAAAAGTATATTATTTTTTGTTTTTAATAAGAATGGAAGATCAACTAAAAGAAAATAGTAAGAAGGTGATATAATGGAAAGCCATTAAGAAAAAGAAAGCAGAGGAGGCAGGAAAAAAATTTAGATATTTGGTTTAAAAATAACCAATTTGAAAAATTGAAATCATTAGCCGGTTACGATTTTTGTTATAAGCTCAATTATGTGAGAAATTTTAATCGCAGATAAATGAGGGTTTTTGTTTGAAAATAGAATAAAGTAAATTTAGGATTTAGATAGTTCGTAACTATAGACGTAAAACGAAAATATTTAAAAAAAAATACCATATAATAATTAAAATAAGACTCTTACTTCAAATAAAAGCGGAAGAAACGTGACACCTTTCGGACTGTCAGCATCGACAACCAGAGGATGATTAGTTTCAACCAGGGTGTTATCTATAATCCTAGCTTTGATACCATATTAAATAATAAAAGAGGATTTGTTGGTCCGGTTTGTCAAATAAAATGTTTAACTACTAACAACAAATGTAAATAGACAAACAAATTCAAGTTTAAAGTTTTTCTTTTATTGATTTGAATCAATTGAATACTTTACAAAGTTTACTTGCGGAAATAGACAAGACAGACAAGTTTAAGTAAACTAACTTGTGACAAATTTGGTCTCAACAGCTTATCAGTGAATAGCTCACTGATAAGGCTTAGTGATCGACACTTAACAGATAAGTGAGGGCACTTGGTTCACTAGAGAGTAGAAACGTGCTTTATCACTAGTGGATCTTGAATACAAAATTCTAGACATTTAATATGGTTGTTGAGCGTGGTATTTATACTCTCACACAATGAGAGATAAACCACCACGCGTCAACACCATATTGGTTGGGACAGTAAAGTAAATTCCAACATTTGGAAGTGACAGTACATCCTAGGAATAAAGTTATACATTACTTTAATCCTAGGTTACAGAAGAAGGTACAAGGTTTTTAATGCAATTGTACAATAAGTGTTCGTACATATCTTTGAAAAGATATGCACGTTTTCTAGTGTGTTGCATAAGTTGACCTTCTATTGTACAATAAGTATTTGTCAGACCTATTGTACTTTATGGGATAAAGGCCTGATCACTGGTAAATAGAACATATGATTTCCACATAATTGAACTGTTCTCTGTCTCTGTCTTCAATCTGACTTCAATAAATGAAAATTGTTCTTTTCAGCGACAGCCTAAGTAACTTCATAAGTGTTCATCAGCGAGTGATGAAGTCTTTAAGGATACTTCAAGTTACAAGAGAATTACTGCCAACATATGCAGTGCTTAGAGTAGACAAAAAATATTCTAAGTGTTACTGTTCGCTGATCAGTTTGATCAGCAACAGTTTCTTTTCTACTCTAACGTGTTCACTGCTAGCTGATGCAGTGAGCTTATAAAAACACAAGTGATTGTCATCTATAAATTACATTTAGTGAGGTCTCTGACCCAATAGGATTATTATTGATTTAATAAGAAATATTACATGAGCCTATATTTATAGGTTAACATAAGCTTGATAAACAAGAAACATAATTTTTATTATTAAATAATTAAAACATAATACAATGGAGGAATCTTGGCTCTTCATTGTCTTCCTTCTTTGACTTAAGGGTGGAGATTTAATACTAGGGGATCAAAGTCAATTTTCCTGCTATGTCCATGAGCTTTGAAAAATAGCAGAATTAACTCCCTTATTATTTTATTCATTTGACAGTTTTATTGCCTTTAAATTACAGTTAAACTCTCACACTTTAATTAATATTTTTCATCACTTAAAACTTCAATTAAAAATTAATACAAAGAGCTCAAAGTCAATTTTGTTGGTATATTCATGAACTTCAAAATGACACATGTCAGACAGCGACAAATTTATATTGCACATAACACAAAACAACAAATGATTGACATTTATTTTATAGTGGACAACCATTGTTTTATTCATACTACTTTACTTCTAAACTATTCTACATCAGCAATAGTCTTTTTTTTTAATTGTTA
Organism: Logfia minima; assembly: GCA_963921325.1. Taxonomy (NCBI): domain Eukaryota; kingdom Viridiplantae; phylum Streptophyta; class Magnoliopsida; order Asterales; family Asteraceae; genus Logfia; species Logfia minima. Next base: position 13,317,974 of record OY992768.1, read on the forward strand.
TACTAAATTTGTAATTCATTATACTTAAATCAAATATGTATTTCAACGGGTCTATAACGAGTCAATTATTATATAATTTTATATTTACTCCCGTATAATCGCATGACATGCTAGTAGAAAATTAAATCAATCTAAATATAATAAATATTAGTAAAGACGGTTACTATCATAACAAATCTAAACATTATCTAAATAATATTTTCTACGTATTATTGTTAACAAATTAAAAATCAACCATCGAACAACATAAATGAAGTTAACGGTGTCTAAATGTACTTCATACAAAACTATGAAAAACTTTTGACTTTTTTTGTTTAACCGTCGACTATCGTAATTTATTTACACCGGCCCAGTGAAAGCCCAAAAATGGCATTCGGCATCCAAATAGACCCGATAACTTATCTTGGTCAAATCAACCTATCGAAGGCAATATCCCTTTTTCCCCAAATCGAAATTGGTTGCTCTCAACCATCAAACCCTAATTTTATCCCCAAACAGATCCCTATATAAAATTAACAATCGCCGTAAGATTTAACCTTGCACCTCTCTCTTCGTCTGCAATTGGTGGTTTTTTTTGGTGGTTCTGTGATCATAATTCAGAGATCTGCTTCGTATTTGTTGTTATTCAGGTAACCTTCTTACGCTTGTTGATCTATTTATTTATGCATACTGAGTCCTAGGTGCAGATCGGTGTACGTATCGATTTAATTGTTTTGTTTGTCACCCGTTCTAGGGCAGTTGGTTCAATATAAGTTAATTTTGAATTTATTTGTATATTTTTGATTCACCTTAGATGCAATTTTTTAATTATTAATGTTATAATCTTTAATATCGTTGGATACTTCGACTTAAATTATTTTCTTTTTGATTGTTTGACCATGTAAATCTGAGAGATTGGGATATGTCATTAGGTATAACTATTTGAGAAGATAAATAGCTCATTTAGAATTTGGTTTATAGAACCATATTAGGTTATTATATACTTAAATGCAATGGTTCTTAGATGAATACTTATTCTTTTAATCGAAAAGACTTATGCAATGGTAGTTGACTGGTGATTTTTGAAAATTGACAGGAATTTGTATTTCAAAAAGTAAGGTTGCAGAGTCTTCTTTTCAATGGCAACTTTGGATATGTCACTTGATGATATGATTAAAAGCAGGCGTACTACCGAGAGAGGTAGAGGGCGAGGTGGTAAAGCTCCTCGTGGGCGAGGAGGGCGAGGAGGAGGGTCTGTTGCTAACGGCGGAAGACCCACAGGGCAACCTCGCAAAGGTCCCCTCAGGGTGAACGTTCAGCCATCAGCTCATACTATTGCCAAGGCAAGCCCACAATTATGGATATCTTTATGCATTTGATTCAGAATCTGGTTTAAAACACAATCTTCAGGACCTTATAACTTCTCCTTTTCAAACTTAAACATGTGGGGTAATTGACAGTATAATGTCCACGGAGAAGTTCACTTTGGATCAACCACCAAAGCATTGTCATCTTATGATGTTTGTTTATCCTGATTATGAGTTGTTCTCAGGATTTTATAACGAATCACATGATGAAACTGAAGTTCTATGGTGGCTTCATTATGTTATAATGCTACATATTAGCATAAAGGGGATAAACTGCTTCCATTTTGCAAAAACTGACTGTCTTCTTAACTGATTGGGGATTTTCAACAACCAATTAATGATCGCTACTAGTTAGCTATGGTCGGTTTTGTGTTCTGTGATTAGTGGTTGTCTGGAAGGGAGTTAATGATGCATCCTATTGCTATATTTGGAATCTCTTGTCGGTGAGATCTTCAGTTACTGTACTAGTTCATGGTGTTTTTGCAAAAGAGATTTCTTCACTGAACTTCAGAACTGGTTCTCTCTTCTGTACAATATGCGTACAAATTTACAGCGGGTTTAGTCTACCACTACCAACTATCATTACTCGTAACTTGATTTATGTCAGTGTTAAGATACATTAGTAATATAGTAGTTAATCCCTAGATTTATCTGTACCTTGATAAGTCATTAGCTTATGCAGAATGGTGAATTTCTTATATTATGGTATTATGCTGACATGTATTTGTTCCAACCCGGATACTTTTTGCTATGCCGGCACCAGTCTTTTCGCAGACCCAAGAGTTTGCCTTGGCAGCGTGACCTTTTGGAAGAGAGTCTAAAAGCATCAGGTCTACCAGGATTGGATGATGGTGCGAAATTATATGTCTCTAACTTGGACATTGGAGTGACTAATGAAGATATAAGGGTACAACTTTGGCAATGTATTTTTATGGATTTCACCTGCTTCATTTTTTCATGAAGTAAACTTAGCAACTGCTTTGTAACTCAGGAACTATTTTCTGAAATTGGGGAGCTGAAAAGATATGCAATTCATTATGATAAAAGCGGCCGCCCAAATGTAAGTAAACTGAAATTTCATTTTTAAATGCAATTTAGCTGTTCAACTTTGTTAATGTTTTCTGTCACATAAAAAATTAGAAGTTGGTGAGACAGAGTACATGAGATTGTTTAGATATCCTCTTATGCAAGTTTTGTTGGATATAATCACACTCTGCAACCTGTGATGCCTGTGAGTTCGAGATGGAGTTTTGAGAGAAACAAAGATATGGAGCAATTTTCTGGCTTCTATTATTCAGTAAATAAAAGCTACAATAAATAAAGATGCAAGTACGTCTATTTAACCTAGGAAAGCATAAAACTAGGACCTATCTTCCACTACCTCTAACTGATGCAAAAGATCAGGAGCTATTGTCCAACATGGCCTTGACTTAATCAACCAAAAACTTTGACAAGATAATAAAACATCAAAATAAAATATGCATGCACATTAAAACCAATATGGAGCATTAATTGGTCACCATGCAATGTGACTCTTGACCGATCCATAACCCGTGAATGAAACCCGATTAACCCAATAAGTTTCTTGTGTGGTAAACATTGATAATACAGATGACAGATATGACTTTCAAGAATTGCTGTAAATAACACTCTTGTTATTAAAGTATTTTACTGGTATCCTGTTTCGGAGTTTGGAGATTACTTTTTAATATGTAAATTCACCAGTTGCTAGGAATTAGGAGTTTCTAACTTTCTGATTATTTACTTTTGATCTATCGTTTTGCTCTGATTTTACCCTTCATTATTTGAATACCATATGATGTTTTTTGAGCTGTCTCCTTGGACGTTTGATCTAGAGCTCAACTAGTTTGCTGCGGTTCTTATTATAAGCTTAGATGTAACAGTGTAAGTTGGGATACCTTGGACTCTGTTCTTGGGAAATAAAAGCATTGAAGTTTTGAGAATCCCAGTTTTGTGTGTGTATGCTTATTTTAAGTGATATCTAATCTATAAAAGCATTGCATATTCGAAGATATCCTTCTATTGGAGATTCTACATTAGTAGTGAGTTTTTTTTTGTTAATTCTGTTGCAGGGAACAGCTGAAGTCATGTTTGCTAGAAGAAATGATGCATTTCAAGCGCTTAAACGTTACAATAATGTTCAGTTGGATGGGAAGCCAATGAGGATTGAGATTTTAGGCTCTAAGTCAGAGGTTCCTCTTGCACCTCGTGTGAATGTGGTAGGAGGAGTAAATGGGCAGAGGACAGTTGTGATGATGTATGTTACCTTCTCAAGCTTTTTTTCCCCGTTATTTCAATATTATATTCTGCATAAAATTCTAGAATGAAACCATTTATCTCATAGCATAGAGTATCAAAGTGGCATATGAACTGGCAGTTTTTCATATATTCTTATTTGTCTTTGGTTTACGTCTTTTTAAATCCTATGCCTTAATGTCCTGTTATTTTTGCAGGCCTGGAATGGGTCGTGGAAGACGAGCTGCTGCATTTAATCGTATATCTGGGTAGGTCTTTTTGTGAAGCAGAACACAGTGTTAATGTTATTGGATAACACGTCACTTCTTTTTTGTGCATATCACTTTGATCATGGCAATTGCAAAGCTCTAGAGGTGGCAATTACATAGTTTTTGTAACATATCTAATTCAGGCTGAAACTTGTTGGCCAAAGTTACAAATTTCATTCAGAACATTGGACCTAGTGTTTTGGGTCAACCTTAGCAGACCCATAGAAAACGACTACCTGTTTTGACTGGTTACCCAACCTCTTCATTTTGCTACTTTTACAAAATTCATTCTTTAACATATTATAATTATGTTTGGGCTTTTGCAAGATAATATGCAAAGATCAATTCTGAAATGGATCGTTGCTATGTAGGAAATTTAGGACTTAGTTTTCCTTTCATCTTGGGTTGGAGTTGACTTTTCTAATTTATGCAACTATCCAAGAAATATAATTTCATTTTTCATTTTTTTTTGTTATTGCAATAAATGTGTTTATAGAATGATGTTTGTTAGTTCCCTGGGGAGCAAAGTATGGAAATTTTGAGATCTGTGCTTGACTGTATAGCTGACCAGACTGCCAAAGAAAGCTTGTTTGAAGCCATAGCTATGCGTTCTAATTTTCGTGCTTATTTATGTTTTCTAGTCAGGGATTACGTGGTGGTATAAAGAATGGACGTGGTGGCACAAAGAATGGACGTGGTGGTAGCGGCGGGCGTGGGCGAGGGCGAGGGCGAGGACAAGTTGTTGGCCGTGGGCGTGGTAGAGGGAAGAAGCCAACAGTTGACAAATCGGCTGATGAACTTGACAAGGAACTGGAGAACTATCACGCCATGCAAACTTAAACTATTTACCAAGCCTAGGAAGCTCGGAAATTGAATCAGCTTTCAGTGGATAGTGAAATTAGTTGTACAAAAAGCTTTTGTGGTGTTTCGTTTGATACATTTTAATTTGGTTGTCAACTTTGGTCAAGAGTCTGAGAGTAGAATCCTTGTGTCTTGTACTGGTATTTGTTTCCTATGCGCAAATTGTCGGTATTTTATACTTTCATGTTTTTCTCAAGAAACATAAAATGCGGGTATTTTGTTTCTTCTGGTTCAGGTCATTTTTAGTTATCTAAATGGATAGTACTATCTCTTGATTTGTGTACCAAGTTGACTGGATCATACTATCTATCAGTTTCGATTTAATATAACTTGGACGATATATGTTTGTCCTTGGATTTAAGATGGGGCAAATAATGTCACTTTTTGCCTTAAAATATTTTAATATTTTAGAAATGAGTTATTAAATGCAATAACTGAAGGTAGATTCGCATGTTCAGTAACTTATAGTTTTTTGTTTCTTTTCTGAAGTGGCTCAACCTTTTTGGAAAAAAAAATAGTACTACTGTATACAATAAAAGTGAAACGGAAAGAGTAATAGAAAAATAACAAAATTCCCACTATTTTTATTCCCAAACCATACCACTGATAATGGAGTGGACAAAGAATTTATCCAACCAAAACTTAGGAACAACCGTCTTATCCATCAGTCACAAATTGTATCCATCCCGGTTAAGCCATAAGAACAAGTCAACAACAAAAGAATCATTTAAAAAATTATTAAAAAAGATATACAAAAAAATGTTACAACCAATATGGACGTATGCACACTAGACAGCAACAGCTTTCTGAAGCTCAACTTAGCTAGCAGAAACATCGATATCATGTGAAGAATCAGTGGTGTTTATATTTATATCTTTTCTTGTTCTTAGCTGACCTGAATCGGTCCTTTCAAACAGTCTTTCTGCCAAAACATTCCAATTAGTTGGTCTGGTTTTTGAGTTTGTAACTGAGGAGTTCTCACTTTCATCCACAGGACTATGAACTTTAACGTGTGATGTCAACTTGTCAGCAGATGGCTGATCTTCACTTTCAGCAGATGCTGATGTGGATTCTTGAGGCCTGTCGTCATCTTCAGCTTCAGTGGTCATGACTGCATGCGGTATGTTGAGGCTCACCGCTCTTTCTAATGCGTCCTTGTGTTCTTTCTCTATTGACTTCAGCCTATCAAATTTCTGTACCTTTGGTGCTGTTGTTATAGTTTCCGAACTGTTTTCCTTCAATAACTGCAATTTTATTACATTATGTCGAATGTCACAAATAGCCCTCTGGTAAGAACAAAGGATAATCTTGGAATGAATAATTTAGAGGCAGCAATATGTGACGATTGAGTTGGAGTGCAAAATTTTCTGGACATGTCAAAACGGTCTGGGTCAGGTTGGGCTGATCCTCAATACACTTTGGTCCATTTTTCTTTTAACAAACAACTAATGTCTTAACTACGATTACAAAACACAGTATCATATTATCTTTACGATAGTAATTTAAATCTTCTAATAAAATGGTTGGAGGATGTATGCTTAGGAAATAGACTTTGAACAGATTCCCACCCCTTTTGACGCATTTCCCCTGTTAGCTAAAGTGTTTGATTTGACATGTTTGACCCGTTTGTGATAAAGCAGAATCCAAACCGACCCATTCATAAGTAAATGGGTAGAAATTAGTACCTATAATAATATAATATTTGAATGATTTGCTTTTCACATTGCCTTTATTGCAGATAAGTCATATTCTTTCTGCCAGAATAAAGAAAGCAAACTACAATGTGCACGGATCATTACATTCACATTTTATACAGTTTTTTCCAAAATCACTCATGGTCGCAAGAATGATGACTTATTTGCTGGGAATAGCATCATACATTGGTTTAAATTAGTTATAGTAGGAGAAGTAACAAAGAAAGTTGCAGTAATTGTTTTTGACTTACTTTTAAAGCCTTCTCTGCTTCTCTGTGAATCCAGATAATTGCATGATCAGAGGTAGCATGAGATGATAGAACAATATGTTCAAATCTACCATCAACGGGAATTGCAGTTCTAACCTCTGGAGGATATCTCCCACATCTGTTTATAAAGCAATATATGATGATGAATCTATAAAAGGGTATATATATATACACTAGTTACGAACCCGTGCGATGCACGACAATTAAATCCTCATGCAATATTAAATATATTATTGTAATGAAAAGATAATAACACAACCACTTAAGTAACTTAGAATTTTCAATGTAATCGTGATGCTGGTCTTTATTAAATATAAGACTACTTTCAATACTATTACTCGGTCATCAACTAAAATAAATTTGTATTGGCTTTATTTTAAACACTGCTAAAATAGGGTTGAATCCATCCACTTAGATCTATTTGCGCTCAGGAGTTGCTTATATGTTGTTGATGATTCTCAAATTTATATCTATATTTATATTTATAGATTCTAATAGATTTAGGTTTAATAGTTTAATATTATTTTCCAATTAGTGTTTGATTAGGACTAACCTATACGTTTTTATCACTTATAAAGTAGATTAGTTATCATCCAAATCTAATTTTAATTAATTAATTAAAAAATTTAAGAGCTTGCCACATGGCATTTTTGGTTACATGGAAAATTATGGAACAATCTTTTATACTTCTATAGTATATATATAGATATGGATATAGATATAGATATATACAAAAAGAAAATGATAATAAAATTGAGTAAATTTCACCTGCAGAACTTTCTCTCGACAATATGGTAAATCCGGCCTGGTGCATATAATCTTCTTGGATCTCTTAGTTTCCTACCTTCCGGCATGAAAGTATCCCTCAAGCAAACCAAAAATATTAAGCACGGCAAGCAGAAAACGGATTTGAATATGTCTTCCAATGGGGTCGGTGTTCTTGGTAAGAAATCATCCTGTACACATATTTATCAACTAAGGAAACTAAGATCTCTGCTCAATTGGCATCAGAAGCTGAAAAATCCTAATTGGATTAATTAACCAAATTTCTCTACATCATATGCTTTTTTAGAGCATTTTCATAGATAAACTTTACATTCTTTTTTTATCTGATAACATGGTAACAGTTAAAATAATTTATAATCATCCAGTGTAAGGAATGATTAAACATTTCATAGCACATTTTCTCTTGAAATCCATCAAGTAGGTTTACATCTTATATTCTTATGTGTCAATTCCTTATACAAGTGTGATGCAAAATGTTAAGCAAAAGATACTAACTTATTCAATTCAAGAAACACACATTTAAATTCAACTCAAACGATGCAACTAATGTCATATTATTAGTATGATTACCTGCAGGACAACTGAGTAAATGACATCAGCATACTTGACAGCCAAATTGAGTGACATACATCTCGCAGGAGCAAGAGCAAAACACCTTACTAACTCTCTTGGGATCCCACCAAGCTTATCCCTATGATTTACCGCAATCACTGTCATCAACGCCGCCACACCGGACCCAAGCGAATGCCCCACAAAAACCATCTTATAACAGGACCCATTTTCTAACCACAAACGTTTCAAATTGTCTGACTCCTGATTCAACAACCAAATCGCTGATTTCAACAACCCATGATGTACATATCCACCATCAAACATCTGCATTCCCAGCCTATTGTTCAATAATAGCTTGTAATCACTTTCTTTTTTCAAATTCAAACCTCTGATTGCTAACACAATTTCACGGCGATCATGGTCGAGGTAAATTAGGTGCGGCGGAGCTTGGCCTAAGGTTTCCTACCATGCAAAAGATTCAAAAAATCAATGTTTATTTCCTTGTAAGGTGATCAGCTCTATTTATTAATCAATTTACGTACAATACTGTAACTAAGAGGGTGGGGTTTAAGATTGCTTGTTAATACAAGTTATCTATCTATGTATGCATCTATTTATCTATACATTGATAAATCTATACATCTATACATCATAACAAATGATTCATTTTTTCCATACCTGCTGAGCTCCTAAATGGCCAAAAACGCGACTTTATAACAACATGCTAAACTTATATCTTTAGTTTTTTACTTGTTTAAATTTATATATTTAAATATAAATATTCTCAGCAAATTCAAAAGTAGTATCTAAAATTCAATTAAAATCCCAGCTAATTCAGTTATTTATGATTTTTTATTTAGATAATTCTTTTGATGATTGGTTATTTAATCCTTTTTAACTTGCATTTTTGAAGGAAAAAAAAAAAAAAATACAAATTTCGTAAATGAACACGACTTTAAGTTTATTATTATTTTTTTTTTTCTAACATATGATCCTTTAACTTTATATCAAGTATACGTCAACTGAATTTCAACTCCAACTTTCCTCACTACTGATGATATCTACATACATATAATTGAAAACGAAATTACTCTAAATTAAGTTAATTAGGAGTTTAAATAAGATGATTATGTTAAAATAAAAGTCAAAAACCCTAACAGCAAAACAAAGAATTAAACCTAATAGTAGGAAAATAAATCACAATTAATTAAATTGAAGAATGATGGAGTAATAATATATATAATACCTGGTAAGTGACGCGTTTGACAACATAATCAGGGTTTAAACGGTAACCACCAAGCGGTGGGAACTTAGGGTTATGAAGATCCTCTTCGTAAACCGCGAGGACGATGCGGCATAGATGTGGTACGGATTCGAATTCATCGGCGGTTGCCGGCGGCCATGTGGCACTGTCGTCACCCCCGATGTAAGTACACCGTTTCCACATCCATCGGATACAACCTAATGCTACAAAACATTCAGCTCCACAACACACGGACATTGTTCTTATTATTATGTAATTAAATTGTGAAATGAATATGAAAAAAAAAAAAAAAAAAAATTTATCGCAGCAGCTGGAGTTGAATGATGATGAAGAAAGGGATTTATTACAGAGAATGCGTGCTGTTAGATTTGCTGAGCTGAAATCTCACGTGCTTTGTCGCTATATATGAGTTGTACATTGGCTTTTAAATATAATATTATTATTATTATTATTATTAAGGATTAAGGACAACAATATTTATAATATAGTAACAATATTAGAATTAGAATTATTATGCAATAATATAATAATAACTTTTATTTTATACATAAATTAATAATAATTTAATTCTTAAATGCATCTAGGAGAAGCAAAATCAACTCTAATTTTTTTAATATAATTTTGTTTATTCTTTCATGTCTTAATATTAGGAAATGATACAAAGATCTGCGTTTATTATATGAAATGAATTTAATGGGTTTTTTAAAAGTTGGTCAAATTATTAAAATATTAAACCTCTTATACTCGAATAGTATTTAACAATCTAGACAAGACTTTTTCATTTTATTTGATTATATCAAATCATAATATGATTAAACTTTAACCAATGCTCTAGCAAATACAACAAGGACTTGTTATTGACCAAAACGCTATCTTCTAATCTTTTATTAAGAACAGTTTGGTATAATTTAACTTTGGTCTAATGATTTTGGTTTGAGTTTAAATGATGAAGGATTACTTTTTTGATTTGGTTTAGGTGTTTATATTTGTTCAGTAAAAATTGATGAAAAACAAATTAAATAAAAGTGAGAAGAGGAAAATTTTAGAAATCGAATAAGATCACTATCTATGACACCGTTTTTGTGTTAAAGACGAGTTTTCTTTAAAGGACACTATAGGCACGGGAGCTTCTTAGCTTAAGTCTTTCTCTCCTTCATCCGAGGGGCAAGATGGGGTTGAGGCAGAAAAAGTGTTAAGGTCAACTTTTTTAATTTTTTTTTTTTTTTGTTTTGGATATATAATGAAAATATTATTGATTAATGGAGAGTTCAAAATGTTTCGTCTTTCATGTTAACATCTATAGTACTCGATCTTTATTTAATTTTAAAAAATTATTGACATAACACTGAACTGATAGATCCATTCTTTAGTCTTTGGGGGTGTTATTCCATGTTGGATGGTTTTATACTTCAATCTAGAAAATGTAATTTCCATCTCAGGTCTCAGCTTCTTTTTTTCTCACCTTTTAATTTTAATGAGGGTTTTTTAACCTGCGCGTTATGGCGAGATCTAAATATATATATTTTTGAATGTACAAATTTATAAATTAATATTAGAATATAAAAGTCAATGTATTAATATTCTAATATATGGGATATTTGGTTAACCATAATTCCACAAATATAAAAAGAATCAATTAACCTTTATACATAAACTATATTTTATTTTAACCGTCTAGCTTTAACCATCCGCTGCCATATCACTAGTTTACATCAACTTTGATTATACTTACTCTTATTTATCAAGTGTTTCTATACATAGTTCAATTGTATGTTATACTTACTAATATGTACTATATTATTTCTTGACAATTCTCTATTTTCTTTTCTATAATTAAAATAAATATTCATACAACTAATTTGAATAGATATTCTCGAAAATATAAATATATCATCATTGTTAGTTTCTTAAGTTCTATATCTTTAATAAAAATTTTACACTTACTAATTTATGTTAAAATTTTTATAGTTCTTGAAATCGTCATACGATTATGAAAAAAAATTTACAAAGATTGGTCTATAATTGTAAAAATAAATACAGCTTCAATAATTATTATAAATTATACAAATATTTAAAAATAAGATTTGGTAAAAATTTTACACTTACTAATTTATATTAAAATTTTAATAGTTCTTAAAATTGTCATACGATTATGAAAGAATATTTACAAAGATTGACTATAATTGTAAAAATAAATACAGCTTCAATAATTTTATAAATTATACAAATATTTAAAAATAAGAAAATAACTTGTGTTTAACGTAAGGATGCACTAAAAGAAACGAAAAATGTAAAATATCATTTTTTTTTTCTATAGAAAAATCATTTACACTTAAACACTTAAATTTTTTTAATTGTAAAAAAAATTACAAGAAAAATTATTTACAATTAAAATTTTAAATTACAAAAAGAAAACTACAAATAAAAAAAATTAAATTATTATTAATATACTATTCATTAACTATTGAATGAACACTCTCCCAACATTTTGCTAAATGCTAGTATAGGTAATTGCATTCTTCCAAAACAAATTATATACCATCCATTGCTGCAAAATGATACACAGAACAAATGAAAAGGCTTTTTTTTTTTTATTGTTTTTTATTTTTTTTCCTTTAGGTTACTTTTCTACATCTCGAATCAAAAGGAGTAAAAATTTGTCAGGTCATTGTCACTAGTCATTCCATATCTGTATTCCGTATAGAACTAGTCTATGTTTATAAGCACAATTTCTGGCCTTCCATTCACAAAAACTGTTACAGTTCTTCCAAAAACGGGGCACAGCAAACATGCAGGTTTAACAATGGAGGTTACCGAGGTACTTTACAGCATGAACAAAGAAACACAAAGAATTAGGTTACTCAGATGCCAAAATTGTTGATTGAAGTAAAGACAATCGGGTCTTCGTAAGATTCAATTTTTCTTCTGTTTCTCCTGCCTTTTCACGAACCCCGCGTACAACGTCCTCTGGAGCTTTCTCAACAAACTGTACGCAGTAAAGTAGAGTCGTGAGAATAAACTGCTACATTGTTGGTACAAAGTTAAAGAATCATAAAATAATCACCAAATTAGCAAATTTGCACTTCTTATCTTGGAAATACGTTCATATAATATCTCGTAGGGTTTGAGCTTACGCATGCAAATTATACAACCATGTTATTAACATGGAATATTGAGAAATAGAAACAAGTTCTAGTTCAAGTTTTTTGCACATTTTAGGAAATATAACTGTCTCTCTGCATAGCATTTCAAAGTAACATGTAATTTTGTCTAGTGAGATACTAAAGATGAAAAGAGGTGATCAGATGCTCATCTAGTCATAGGTAATATCGGAAGTTATGAATTATGGATTACATAAAACACGTACATTAGGAGAACTCAAGCGTTTCAGAAGTCCGTCATATTCAGTTTGCATCTTTGAAAGGCGTTTGGATAGCCGTTCAACTTCAGCAGATACATCAACCATATCTGCAAGAGGAAGATATGCCTCTAGACCTTCCCCAGCCACAAGATGAACACATTGACTTACATCACCTGAAGTAATGTAAACAAATCAAGTTCTAAAACACACACACACACATAAATGATCAAAAAGTAAATTGAAAATTGAGTCAATTGACCTGGGGGTAAATCCGTAAAACTGATATTTTGCATATCAAGTCTAGATAGAAGAGCCAATACATCCTTTTCTCTCTGGCACCAAATTCAATAAAATAAATAAATAATAGATGAACATAACTGTTAGGAGGCGATAAATTAGTAAAAGTACATTCGTTTTGTAAAATGAATACAAAGATATATTTCTTAATATAGGTTCTGCATGGACTAGAACTAAGAGGGAGTACAGATACTTACAGAAATATACTGGATGACATCGGAATTAGCAACAATAGATGCAGATATCCGCTTTGCAGGCTCAACAGAATACTCTGCCCTTACATTCCTAATTGCTCGTGTCTAAATCATGAAGAAACTAAATAAAAAATATTTCTAATTTTTATAAAAGTTGCAGGAAAGTAAATACCAGAATGATAAGCTCACCAAAGCTTGCAAGTTTTCAAATCTTTTTACTGCAGTGAGATTCCTTGGAAGTGAAATAAGAGGCCATGGAGACACTATTAAAGCTTCTGTCCTGTTAGGCAATGCCTGCAGACAGTAAAATAAAAATTAAGTGAATATAAGTATTACGGTCACAGTAATTTACTAAAAAGTACAGCACCGGTGTTACCTGCCATAATTCTTCAGTAACAAAAGGCATAAAAGGATGGAGAATTTTTAATATATTCTCGTATACATATAAAAGAACTGCTTGAGATGTTGAAGCAAGTGCTTGATCTTCTTGCTGGTACAGATGGGCTTTACTTGCTTCAATATACCTATAAAGTAAGTATAAAAACAATATCCAGAATCTCAAATTGATGAGACTAATATGTGAATTCAGAACCCAATAAACGGAATTTCTTAAGAATATAAATATAAATGAAGAGATATAAGACGTACCAATCAGCAAAATCACCCCAAAAGAAATCATATGTTTCCCGAGCAATATCATTAAAGAAAAACTTGTCATAACTTGTTGTGACCGCATCAATAAGTATGTGCAATTTTGAAACCTGTGTAAAATATATAGAATATTCACCAACAAAGAAAACATAACAGTACTAGTAGTAATAATAATAGGGTTCTGTTAAATTATAGACATATGTTATCACAAAAATTTTCTTACCACCCAATACTCTGGCAAAGGCAGCCCAAGCAGATGCTCTTCCTTGTCAAACTAAGAAAGTGATCAACCGTATCAATACACAAAAAAAAAAAGGGTGAAATTCAATTTGTGGTGACAAAACCTTAGACATGTTACACAAACAAACCTTATAGTCTAGTAAACTTTCCCAAGCTGATGTGTTACTTCGATCAGGTAAATTTTGAAGAACAAACTTGCCAGCATTCCATAATTTGTTGGTAAAAGCCTTATTAGACGTTAGTCTCTCGGTTGATAGATTTAAATCCTGGATTCAAGTTACAGAAACGAGTTATTTTTTTAGCTAGTGAAATATCAAGATGCATAAGAAAATATATTTTAGAAAAAGAATGTGAAGCGAATGACAGACCTGACCCGCAGTTCCTAATGCCAGTGTAAAACGCAAAGCATCAGTGCCAAATTCTTTGACAGTATCTAAGGGATCTATGACGTTTCCCAAAGTTTTAGACATTTTTCGTCCCTGAAACATTTCAATTAATGTACAGTTGGAATTGTATTTATACGATCACTATAAGCTTGTATAATTCATAGTCATTAGGTAAATCATCCACTGAATCTCAAGTGTAGGTTTCACATTTTTGTGAGTGGATGATACTCACTTGAGAATCGCGGATAAGTCCATGCAGATACACATGGGTAAACGGGACAGTCCCAGTGAATTCAATGCCCATCATCACCATACGTGCCACCCAGAAGAACAATATGTCATGCCTGTTCAAAAATAGTAAAAAAGTATAATATGAAATAAATCGAACAAGATTATCCTTTCATCTTTCAATTAAAGTTATCTTTTACTTTTTAATGCATTAAAACTTTTAATTACTGTAACCAAGCAGTTTTTATTCATTTTGTAAAATAAAATATAAGCTAAAGGGGTGTTTGGGTTTGCCTATTTCAACAGCTTCCCTGCTTATTGGGTTTGTCAAATAAAAACAGAAAAGCACTTACGAATGTTTGGATAAAAGTCTTAAGCTGTTTTCAATAAGTATGAGATTGCTTAATTTAAACTAATTATTCTTGGCGTTTTCCATTATACTCATTTGGAATAAAAATTCTTGGTACTTTTTTTTGGGAACGTGAGAGTCTAGACATTAATGGCATTCTTTATCTTTATTTGGCTAATTATATTGGTAAGGATGAAAAGAGACAGATGGAACGAAGTGCAGATTTTGGTTAATTTAATCAAACACTAGATAACTTATTCCAATACAAAGAGGGTACTTTGTTATATTATGAGAAAACTTGATAGTTACATTGATATATGAAAAATGGTAAAACGAATTCAAGTTCTGCCTACTTTAACTTAGACGTATGTGAACTTAACTTTCACATACAAATCAAATATATATAGCATTAAAAAGCACAAAAAGCATACTTATTATTTCTTTCATACATCTATAAATTACATCATTTTCATATCTATATAGCACTCTTTCCTAAAATTAGAAATGCCTTATATTTTACTAGGTATTAATAATATGTACAAACTAAAACTAATTTATTTGACTGTACACAAGTAACTGATTGAGTTTTATTACATCTTCAAAACAAACTATGCCAAGGCTCACGTTGGGTTCAGTAACATAATATATCTAAAACTTAAAGTTAATGCAATCTCTGTCATTTAAACTATAGTCTGTCTGTTACTCTGTTTCATATGTTTACCTATATTAATAAACATGGTTTATTATTATTCAAAATATCTTAAACATCACTATACGGTAACAAAATAGAGAAATGCTGCAACCTAAATCAGTACTAATAATATTTTATAATTACTATAAAAGGCAGAAATCTTATTTTGGATTGAAATTGAAAATGGGATAAAAAGAAATACATACCCTGTTTCAAGTACTGATGTTGGATAGAACCGTCTAAAATCCTCTGCAGACACATCAGGCCATCCCAAAGTGCTGAAGGGCCATAAAGAACTACAAAAATGCCAATAAGGTATACTTATAAACATTGCAGAACGGCCAGAATAATGATGGAATGTAACGGCATACACAGAAATTAAAATTTTCTCCATTAAGGTTTCTCAACTGAATATCTAAAAGTAGCAACTTTACCAACAAAACAGAAAAAGTAACTCTAAATTTCCATAAAGGTATATGATGTAAACAGACCTTGAAAACCACGTGTCAAGCACATCTGGATCTTGATATATCTCCACATTTTTTCCATACTTGTGTTGAGCTTTTATGAGAGCTTCATCAGTACTTCTAGCAACTATATAATCTTCTTCACAGTCTTTGCCTACAATATACCAAACAGGAATCCTATGTCCCCACCACAACTGCCTGCTTATACACCAATCCTTTATATTCGATAGCCAGTGATTATATATCTGAGGTACCAAAAGAAACATCAAATAAGCTTAAATGAGAAACCAAAATAACCAATGTTGTAACTCAATTAAAGATATCATACGTACCTTATCAAATCTTTCTGGCATAATTGTCAGATCTCCTTTTCTGACTGCCTCAAGAGCCTTCTCAGCCAAAGGCTCCATGGTTACAAACCACTGTTTGCTCACCAGAGGCTCTATGATCTGATTGCATAAAACATTAGCAAAAAAAAAAAAAAAAAAAGTAAAGATGAAGAATAAAGGAGTGTTTCGATTTGCAATTTAAAATTTTATCTGATTATTGTGACTTGAAGTCGTAGTAATAAGTTTTCAACATATGATTAACCATATTTTGCATCTGCTTATCCAATTATTTAGGGGTTAAATAATCAGTTTCATACCTGCAACATAAATCTATACCCCTTATAAACCATTTAACATTCTCTTCCTTAATGTTTAAAAAGGGAAGATGCGAATTGTCTGTTTTACCCTTTCATCTACTCAAATAATATGACATGTTATTATGGAAAGTCAAACCTTTATACAATAAATAATTACACAATCATGTTAATATGACATGATTATCAACCTTTATCATGTCATTTATCTAAAAAATATTATTCATATCAACCTTGCAATGGTCAATCACTTCATTTTTTATCGATTTAAAAAAAATTTCTGCCGCATTGCACAGGTATTTTACTAGTGATTATTTAAGGATTAAAAAAATATTATTTACCCTTCTTTTAAATTTGAGACTTAATAATGTTCTTCTTGGCCCTTCTATCTTCTGACTTCTTAAATTATCAGAACATTCCAAACACTCAAGCATTTGATTATCTGATTATTACGAGCTCAGAAGGCAAAAGCACAACTGAACACTACAGTATTTCCAAGCCTGTTTTATTAAAGCTGGTTACTGTAAGTATGCAATATAACCAATGCACATCCAAACACTATCTAAGCAAATTTTCAACTAGATTATTTAATATCTGGGAAGAGAAAAGCAAGAAAAAAATATAACTCACTTCTCCACCACGTTGAGATCGAGGAACTCGTGATGTGTGGGCTTCTTTCTTGACAGCTAAGCCTGTCTCTTCAAGTTCTAACCACAACTTGTTTCGTGCCTCAAAACGATCAAGGCCGCTGATTCAATACGTACAGTATCCATGAGCATTCATTGAACTTCAACAAGTTTGATAAATATATTTTATAACCCACCTATACAAGCCAGCAACATCATTCAGAGTCCCATCTTTGTTCATGACGTTAAGTATGGGAAGACCAAGTTTTCTAGCAAGAAGGTAATCATTGTGATCATGCCCAGGACTTATCTTCAACACACCAGTTCCAAAATCTTTATCTACATACTGCCATAAAAGGAAAATAAAAACATCATATCAGGTAAACTTTATTCTCTTAAAGGAATATATAGCAGGACGGCACGTAGATTAACAGTACCTTGTCAGCTATAATTGGGACATGACGACCGAATGTCATTGGAACGATGGCTGACTTCCCAATATATTTAGCATATCTTTCATCCTAAAAAATAGAAGATAATCCATCATTAACCGAAGCAATACATGAAAGGAAACAACCACAAATACCTCAGGATTCACTGCAACAGCTGTATCACCAAATAAAGTTTCTGGCCTTGTGGTTGCTATTGTAAGAAAATCATCCCTACAATGTGGAAAGGAGACAAACTCGATTACGATTTAAAAAACATACATACAAGAATGCAAATATCCCCTGAAAAAAATAAGGAACATGAAAGAAAAATATGGGTCGAATCTTTGATTACCTAGAACCTCCAGCGACACGATATTTGATATGATACAGATAACCAGGTTCTTCAGAATATTCAACTTCCTACGAACAAATGGACTATCATGTTATTTTGGGAGCTTGAAAACAGAGAAAACTTACTGATGACTGATAAAAATGATGCAAGATACCAAGTCAGATACTGCAGTCTGTAAATTCGGAGACCAGTTGACGATGTAAGAGCCTATAAGAAGTCAAATATAGATTAGATTAACATGTTATTAGGATATCTACCAGACCGGCTTTCTAATAACCAAAGGACCATGAGAAAGGAGCGCATGAAAGTTATACCTTGATAGATAAGCCCTTTTTCGTGAAGTTTAATAAAAGCCTCAATAACAGCTCCTGCAATAATACAGAAAATAAACTCACGAAATGTTAGATGATTGACGTCCTGTTGCTGAGCAAACATCTAGAGTTTATCGAGTCTTTGAACCAAATAGCAGCACATTCAACAGCAAACAGATTTTACATTATTCAGAAATCAATACAAGAAACGAGATAACATTAAAACACTTTTTTATTTCCATCGAAATTATAGACATTGTTCAGAAATTATCGGGGCTTAGAATTTGATAGAAAAGTGCCTTACGACTTAGCTGCTCATCGAGTGTGAAATGTTCTCTGGTCCAATCACATGAAGCACCAAGCCGCCTTATCTGATTCGTAATGGTTCCCCCATACCTTCAGATATATCCAAACCAGATCATCAGAAATATTAATAGCTTGAAAACTAGATCACTGAAAGGTGATTGCACCTTAAGCAATCAGTACTAAAAAGAGCAATTAACATTAGACTAAGAATAAAAGTTTGACCTTTTTTCCCCTTTCATACTGTATCAATTACATGTTCTCTGTGGGCTAATAATATGAAAAAACCAAAATAAATAGATAGACGTACTTCTCCTTCCACTCCCAAACTCGCTTTGTGAACTCCTCTCTACCCAAGTCAACCCTCTTTATTCCTTCAGAATTCAACATTTTTTCCACAACCAACTGAAAGTAATTTTCATTGAATTAAAACAAAAAAAAATGTAACTATATAACATGAATCCAACACTGCATATAGGATATATAAGGTAAGAATGGAGTCAATTAAGTAACAGGGGCATTTAGAGAGAAAAACAGATTCAAAAAGTGTTATATTCCTACGTTAATTTAGGTTAGAACTTCAAGATACTAAGCAATTATCTAACATGCATACAAACCTGAGTCGCAATGCCTGCATGATCAGTTCCGGGTAACCAGAGTGTAGGCCTGCCTTTCATCCGATTGTATCTGATCATAATATCCTGGAAGACAACTACACATATAAGTTGATAGCGAACAATAAGGCTTATTGCATTTGATAAACATAAAGCGATAAGAGCAGAATCTATGTGGTTTGTTGTCATTTACCCAACCTCAAGAGTCACAAACATAGCATGCCCCATATGCAGCGAACCAGTCACGTTTGGTGGCGGCATTGTCACAACAAAAGGTTCACTTCCACCCTTATCAAAATTGGGCTTAAAATACCCTTGAGAATCCCACCTAGTACCAAATATAATTAATGATAAATACACATTGTAACCTAACATGACTAAGTTATATCAGAAACAATAACTTCGAAAAGCAACAGTTTAGCAATAAAATGATGAGAAAGGTTTAATGTAAAAGGCAAGTACAAAGAGCATCATAATACATGTCGGCGTATTTTCCTACATTTTCTACACTTTAAGTACAAAAGGATGATAACTGAAGCAATTTTATTAAAAAAAAAAAAAAGGAAAAAATACCAGTTGTATATTCGTTCTTCGGAAGTAAAATCAAAAGATTTTGCAATCTCAGGAGAAGTAAATACTCCATTGTCTGATGCAGCAGCTGTAATATTTACTTAAACAAATTCAATTACTTAAAATCGATCCTAAAATAAGAATCTTTTTAGGTAATATTCAAAATTGGTGGAAGAAACATACAGATAGTAATATTTTACCTGTAAGAAACCTAGGTTTCATGATTCGAAATTGAAATCGAGAAAGAGTGATATTACGACGATGATGTGAGAATAAAACAGGATTAAGTTTATATAAAGATGTATGATATAAGAGGTAAGTATTTGTGAACGCCATTGAGGCGTTACAACAACCCGAAACCCCTGCAAAACCGTTGGGGAAGAAGATAAAGTTTGTTGTGCTGTGTAAAACATTTTACTTATTGGTCCTCAGTAAATAGAGTTAATGCCAGTTGCCCCCTCAATGTTTACTTGTTTAGCCACGTAAATACCGAAATACATACCGTAAATTGTAGAAGAGTAAATAGAATTTTGTGAGCTATTTCAATTATTACTGTTTTTTCTTCGTAAAGTTCTGAATTGATAACGTGTTTGTGTGAATAAATAATGTTTGTTCTGAATAAATCATAGATGAAAATAGTTATTTGTTTTATGTAATGAATAAATCGACTGAATAAATAAAGTTATATATTTAACTCTTTACATTAGACAGTTGAAAAACAGTTATGTCAAAAAAATTTTAAAAAGTCACGACTTAATATGAAAATTCACATTTTTCAAGACTTAAATATTAAGATATGTTTTTTTATCAAGTCAATAACAAACACAAAACACACTTAAATACTTAAATGATCTACTCAATTAAATTCTATATTAATTAAGTCAAAAACAAATAGTCCCAAAAAATTAGACAAATAACTTGATTTTGCAACTGAATTTCATAGTTATTTGATCATGTTTTACCTCTAATTATTTAATAAAGTTATTAATCAAAATAGCTATTTCATTTTAAATTG
Organism: Logfia minima; assembly: GCA_963921325.1. Taxonomy (NCBI): domain Eukaryota; kingdom Viridiplantae; phylum Streptophyta; class Magnoliopsida; order Asterales; family Asteraceae; genus Logfia; species Logfia minima. Next base: position 13,339,000 of record OY992768.1, read on the forward strand.
ACTAAATTTTTCAGAAAACATAATTTAACTACTCTATTATTTGATAAGATTTCAATTTTCACAAAATCAAAATTAGTCAAAAATTAAATAACATTTTTCGAAAAACTTATGTTGGAAGTTGGAAGTTCTCACGAATTTATTCTCAAATTCGAATATCTAAAGCTAGTTTCGTAAAATTTGAGATCTCCCATAGGCCACTAGATTGACACTCTGTTCCAGAGTTTTAATTGGAAAGAAAAGAAGAAGGAATAAAATTATTGGAAAGAAAAGAAAAGAAGTGATTCTAATTTTAATTTTGGTGTTCCCTAGTAGAAAGGAAGAGAAGAGAATGTAAACTAAAAATGTGTTCCTGAGTTCAAGAGAAATGGAAGGAAAAATAGCAATTTACAGTTTTACCTTTATTTATAAACAAGGCCATGTTTAAGCTTTACTACATATTAATTTTAATGTATCAGCTATACGTATGCAAGCCTTATTGCATATTGACATGATTCTTTGGTTTCATCACATCCATTATGGCACAACACCTTTTGATTTTTGAGGACCTGTTTCCATATGGATTCAGCACATCCATTATAGCATAAAAACTAAAACCACCAAGCTTCCACTACTTTAACACAGTAACCCAAATTAAAGTTTTTACACAGCAACAAAGTTTTAACGTAACAAGAAAGTTCAAAATTAGCACTGAAAAAGCAGCTTACATGCTGATGAAAATAAAATATTCAATACGAAACGACCCGACCCAATAAACGAACCAAATGCCAGATCAAATCATTAAGTTTCACCCATCATTTTCTTGAGTACGTGCACTCAAAGCGGAGGAGGACTACTGAATAATACTCTTGCATGTTTTGGATTATCAGCTAGAAAAACCAAAGCACCTGCTATGTCATCAGAATCCAAACCCATAGGCTCCAATTCTTGAAAGATTTCATCCCCCGTGTACTCACGTTGATAAGCTCTTTCAAGTATCCTATTTGTTTCTTGTAAAACTAAATTACCTTCCCTAATAGCATGAGCCACATCTTGAACACCACTCAGAATCTTTGAATCACTTTCCGCTTCTTCTTGAATTTTTCTTTTTCTGGGTTTGCATTTTTTTACAATTGTAGGCTGCTCCATGGGAGAAACCTCCTTCACATCATCATCATTGTTCAAGTCATCTAAGTTAACTTCTTTTGAAGCTACTAAATCATCAATTTCTTCGATCGTTTCTACTTTTATGTCGTCATTATTGTTCAATCGGGCATTCTTTTCCTTAGCAGTTTTAGCAGCAGCACCCGATGCTCGATCTTTAGCAAACAGTTGTAGCAAGTCATCATAGTTAGAAATTTGTCTCGTCTTCCATTCTGCAGCTTCAGGCTTTGCCTAGTATGATAAACGAATTCATTATCCTAAACGGTATTGAAAGTATATAAATAAGTAAAGCTAACATATAAAAGATATTGTATGTTTACACTCACATTTATCAAGTCTTGCCATACTTCACTTTCCGCTTCTATTAATTGAGTCTGTGCATTCCACAAAAACCCACTCAATGAAGTTCCCCGGAACACATCATAACATTGAGCAATTTTTAGAGTCTTCATCCGATTCTTCAAATGAGATTTGCTACATTCTATATTAAGGTTGGTAGTCAACTCTTTTACCATATTAGAATAGGCTTGAGTTGTGAATGTTCCACCAACTTGATTACCCGCCTCTTGTTGCGTGAGCATTGCTTGAATGAACGCTGAATCCATTCGAGTTGTCCAAACTAATTGCTCCCTCTCTATAGTATTCCCATCATTTACCTTATTAGTCATTATTAACTACTACATACAATATTGAAACAATAAGATAGATGCAGTAATACATGTGAAAAAGTATAAGAAGCTAAATAAGATATATGCAGTCATTTATGTAAAAAGTATAAAAAAGCTACACATACTAAATAATGTAAACAAATTTAAATTTAATCATCAGCAAAATGTCATACATAGGTATTATTATATAGTGTTATTCAACTACTTTGACATATCAATTTCATCGTCTGGATGCAATAAATAATCAGCCCACATTTCAGCTGCAATTGAATTTCGTAGTTGCTCTCTACTAGTGCTACTAGTAGTTGTGCTTGTTGGATTATGGTGTTCTTCATTTGACTCTAACAACTCTTTTACCACCTGAGCTTCAATTTCTTTGTCTCGATCTTCCTCAATTAAGAAGTTGTGTAAAATACAACAAGCCATAAATATAGAGGATTGTGTTTCACAAGAGTATTCTGGCTCGGATGAACTTCTTATGATAGGGAACCTTCTTTTAAGTACACCAAATGCTCGTTCAATAGCATTTCTTAATGATGCATGATGAAGGTTAAACAGTTCTTTTTCATTCACAGGTGAACGAGTCGAGTACTCCTTTAAGTGATATCTAACACCTCTGTACAACGTCATTAATGTACTCGTATGTGGAAGACCCGCATCAACTAAACAATATCTACCTATAAACAAAGTATAATTATCATAATAATATAAGACTATGCACGACGCTAGATTTAGTTTAAAAAATTACCCGAGGGAATGACTAGCTTATCTTCTTTAGTGAATGCGTTTTTTATAATTCGTGAGTCGGAAGCAGTTCCCTCCCAACCCGACAAAACATATGTGAACTTCAAGTCAAACGTGCAAGCTGCTAAAACATTAATGGTTGGGTATCCCTTACGACCTCGATATCTCGGGGCATCTTTATTATGTACCTTCACTCGAACATGTGTTCCATCAATCGCTCCTATACAATTCTTGAAGAAAGGGTAAAATCTACGTTTTTCTTGAATTTCTTTGGGAACAACATCACCAGTGGGTTGTTTAAGATAATCTCCTTCTATTGATAGAATTGCATTTAAAACTCTGTGAAAGCACCTACCTACCGTTGATTCAGAGCGACGATAAATCCAAGAGGTGAAACGTACACTTATATCATTTCCTACAATATGTAAAAATCTAGCAACGTGTTCCTCAACGGACATATGTTGAGTTGGTCGAAGTCCACCATTACGCTCTAAGATTTTGCATAATTTTTTAAAGGCTTGAGCGTTCATGCGAATATGATCACGAGATTTTTCGCTAATTGAGAGGTTGTGCAATATCTCTTCTCGTACATATCGTCGATGTAAGAGCTCATCTTTGGTAGGTAAACTAAGACGATTTGTAAATCTACGACGAATAATAAAACCAAGCAATATACAAATCAACTGAACTGAAGCCAATTGTCGAGCTCTAACAACACGACATGTAGTGAGTATCCTTTCAATCGTAAGGTTATCCATTGTACTTATATTCTCTGTGGAAAAGTTTATATATTAGTAGATATATCTCATATAACCAACAAATTAGTTCTATACAATTATTTTGATTTGATACTTACTGAGTTTCACAAAGTTTCATCTGTTCCAACTAAGTTATGCTCAATCAAAAAGATACTAGAAACTCATTGTCTACACTCTGTTTTCCCAACAACAAAACTAATAACTTAACTAATTATGGTTACAACAAATGTTTATTCTTAAATTTATATAAAGAATACAACTTCAATACATCTATCTGTATATGTATGTACGCATAGTTGGATAAATATCACAATAAAAAAATAGTAAAAACATATTGACAACAAAATCACCATTTAATAAGAACTTTATGTAAAAAGATATATATATATCATAATGAGATGTAGCTGAAGTGTAGTCATCATTATACATTCATAACCAATTATGTAACAACTAACAAGCATGCACTAGAAACCAATGATCAGAAAGTACAATCATCCATTAGAAAAAAGTAAACAGAAAGTTTCGATCTTATCAAGTCAAAAGTCACAAGTTGACAGACAGAGGGTGATTTGGCATAACCAGAAACTGTGAATATATGAAGGATACCAATTTGCAGTCGTGTGATTGAGGGTGTACGTGGAGATGAATATATAGTATTGGTATTGGTATTAGTTTGTATATTAGGTTAAGGGTATTTTAGTAAAAAATGATGAAGAAGAGACGTGCAGAATTCTGTGCTATCCAAATCCACCTAATTTGGGAGGAAAAAAAGGAGATGAAAAATGATAAAATTTTCCCTTCCGTTTCTTTCTTTTCTCTTATATTAAAAACTCTGGAAAACCATTTTTTTTTAATATAATCCTTCCTCTTCTTTTCAAATCCTTTCCTTTCTTTCTAAAATTAAACTCTGGAACAGGGTGTGATTGATGCTAATTATATATAGAAAATACAAAATGTGTTCTCCAAGAACTTACATAACCTAATAAGAGAATACAATTCAATGGGAGAGTTATGTAGGAATAATATGATGCTACGTTACATTATATTCAATTAAATAGTTAGATTTATTACCAATGTACATTTAGTCTAACACTATAATCATATTTTATGTGTATGTGTATGTGGATGATTGCGTTCACATATGTATTTGAGTATTGTATAGTTTTAGCCCATTATCTTACTTATATATGGCCTATGAGCGGTCATCCCTGGTTTATAGTATTAAGGAAAAATACTATTTCTAAAAGATTGAGAAGTGAGAATAGTGTTCTAGATTTTGTTTTTAATTTTTTTTTAAAATAAACTCAAATAATTTAATAAATTAAAATAAATAACAATATAAATTAAATAAATTCATTAAAAATAAAAATAAATATTACAAGTCCTAAACAATTAAACTCATAAAAAAATAAAAAAATTACAATCAAATGTCTCCGGAACCCGAATCCGATCTAAATCACATCTTCTCACGAATCTTCTTCTTTTCCCTTTCTATTATGACTTTGTCTCATCTCGACAAGTGGTCCATCGGCATAGACAAAATTCGAAGTTGTGGTTTAGAATCCTTTGACCATAGTAGCTTTGCTTGTCGGAACGAATGCTTTCAAAGGTATCAGAGATCGAGTCGTCAAACGAAGCATGAGACGAAGCGGCGAAACCGAAGGTCGTCTTTTGAGATTTTGGTTTCCTTGTTTTTCCCCGTGGTCGTTGGAACTGATCATTACTAAATAGCACGGCATTTGGGTTTTCTTCGTTAGCCTCCGTTTCCTCGTCCAAATCTAGCTCGTTCAAGTACAATGTCTCGCGGCGTTTTGGAACGTTTTGGCTTCCGACGACAACGGGATCCGGAGTTAACCACTTTTAGCGATCCTTCAAAAAGTTCCATTCTTGAAAATTATTGAAAGTTTTTAGCGTTTCCGCCTTATATTGAGCCTCCACCCGAATCTGAAAGTCTTTAGCATCTTCCCCGCTTTTTTTTTTTTGTCCTTTAAGCCGCTTCCAAATGCCTCCCATTTTTGGCATGTGACATTGAGTTTCTTCCATTTTGAGTTCAACATGTCTAAGGTCCGAATAAATGAAGGATTGCGAGCATGGTACTCTTACATGACAAGATACCAAAAAGAATCGTTGTTTTGCGCATCTCCTAGGTTGGAATCTTTGGAAACAACAATCAAACATTGGGTCAATCGGAGTTTGTCCTCCGGTTTTCAAAAGTTGCGGTTGCTATAAACCTTTTTTGGATTCGGTTGTGATGGTCCAACCTCGGGTTGTTTGCCTTTCTTTTTTTCCTTCTTTCTACGGGAAGTTTGGTGTAGGTACCTCATCTTCGACGATTGCATGTCAAGTTGTTTAAGTGGGAGGTTATTGGGTGATGTGTTGTTGGGAGTTTTGTGATGCTCGCCGCATTAGGAAAGCGTTTTATGATCGTGTGAGAAGTTAGTGTTTGATAGAATGACTTTTACGGTATTTGGTACGGAGTACCAAAGCCGGGAATGTCGGTATTCGGGTATAAAAATGATGATTGTTATTGAAACGGGTTCAATTGGGAGTGTAGGTTGTACGGGTTGTTTGGGTTCTTCGACATTGTGAATTATAGTGAATTATGGAGTTTATGAGTTTTTGAAGTGTGTTTGTAGATGTGAAATAGTGTTTTATGTGTTTAACATCGTGTTTCAAATGTGGTATTTATAGATTGAAAATAAGGTTTAAAGAAAATAGTCAAATAGTTGTTGATTTTTTTTTCTATTTTATTTATTTTAGCTATAATATAACCGTTGAAAAAAAATAACAACCAAACAGAGTCTCGGGCGAGACATCGTTCCGGTTCCCGATGGAGACGAGACGCCACCTACTCTATGTGCTCTAATAGCTAATAAGGTATTTATATATTATCATGTAATGTATATCAATGATTTCATGAGAAAATAATTGTTTACATGGTATCAGAGGATGAAATTCCTTAGACCATTTCCATCTTTTATCCCCTGAAATTTCTCTTCGATCCTACCAAACTTTCATTTTCTTTTAGCTGACCAATAATCCTCTCGCTGGAAAGCTTTTGCTCTAGCTACCTTTCCTTCTTCTTTTCATGTGTCTTGGCTTTAGCCACTATTTCCACAACACCCACCACAAAATTCCAAAATACAATAAAACAAAGAAAACACAACTATTATGACCAGCAACGATAATACACCAGCACCCTCCATTACTGCTCTACACAAAGCATATAGCGTCCCCAATATTAAATATCATATCCCTCTCACCCTCAATCTTGATCATCTTAACTACGATTCTTGGACCGACTTCTTCAAAACTCATTGCATCGGTTTCGATGTGATTGATCATATTGATGAACCTATGATAACCGCACCCCTCCATCTGACCCTGAATGGATCAAAATTGATTCTATTGTACACATGTGGATTTATAGCACCATTGAAAAGAAGACCATCGCTCATGCAACATGGTTGAATCTCGAAACACTTTTCCCTAACAACAAAGACTTGATCGCTTTTCAACTCGAAAAAGATCTCCGCAATATTACTTTCGGCAACATGTCAATAAAAGATTATTGCACGAAAATTAAATCAGTGGATAATCTCTTACAATATATTGGTGAACCCGTTTCTGATAGAAAATTTGTTGCCTACACATTACAAGGTTTACCACGCAACTAGAACGACATCACCCGTGCCATACGTCTTCGGAAGAAACCACCAACATGGGTACAAACTCGGGCTATTCTCCTTAGTGAAGAAACTAAGCTCGATGATACTCAATAATATGATCTCAATTTATGATCCCTTAACATTATAATCGCTACTTCTCTGGCCATTGAAAACCACAGAACCGAGTGGCGAAACGATCGTCGTGGTGGCGGCCGTCGAAATGACCGCCATCAACCACCATACACTGACCAAAATGGGTGGGCGTATATCCCACCACCACAACACTCACCCACTACTCGCCCACCGTCGGTCACAGCTTCACAAGTTGCACATGGTCATAGTTCACGCTTGTGGGCCCAATCACCTACTCTCGGATGACTTGGCCCATCTCCACTAGGTCCACCTTCACTAAACACACCTAATTCAGGCCCATGGCTTTCAGCCCACTCAACAGTTGGATAGTCTACTTCATCTTATAATTATGGATCACCAAAACAGGCCCAACCGGTCATTCCACAACTACTGGACCAACCCAACCAACCAATGACATTGGGGTGAAAATGGCGATCATCCCACTACTCTACTTTATTTATTTAATACTATGTCATTGTAGGAAATCGATAAACTCGGGTTGGATAATGGATACGGGAGCTATAGACCTCGTTCACTCGGATACTGGTATTAAACATGATACTCATTTTGTTTTTATTGGTGATGGTTCCTTAATTCCTATAATGACCAACGGGCACATTGACCTTCCATCACCATACCACCCACTTTACCTACACAATGTACTCATTACCCCTTGAATAATTAAAAATTTATCTGTTCAATCAATGCTTTATTGACTTTGATCATTTTGGATTTGTTGTGAAGGATTATCGCACCGTCAACCACTGATCTGATGTGACAACACATGACCTCTTTATCTCGTGACCCAATCCACTAATCAAGTCTTCACTGCATCCAATGGTGTTTTTATATAGAGAAGTCACGTATATTGTGCCAACCATGTCAACGTGGCAAACACATGCGACTTCCGTTTAGTACTCTAGATTCTATTATATGTTCTCCTTTAATATTATACATTATGATATTTGGACCTCTCCTATGACTAGCTTAAGTGGTTTAAAATATTACGTTATTTTTATTGACCACTTTACTCGTTAATTGTGAGTTTATCTGTTGAGACACAAATATGGTGTTTTCAAAAATTTCTACATTTTACGGCATATGTTCAAAACTACTTTAAATGTACAATAAAATCTTTTCAATGCGACAATGGCGGTAAATTTGATATTCGCAATTTCATGATTTCTTTGCCAAACGTGGCATTCGCTTCTGTTTCTCGTCCTGCACACCTCTCAACAAAATGGAAAGTCTGAGTGGGTATGTTTTGCACCATCAACAACACTATCTGCACACTTTTATTTCACTCCTATCTTCCTCCCACATATTGGGCGGAAGCACTCCCTATGTCCACTCATCTTCTAAACATCTTACCATCCTCTTCTATTCAAAGGACACCTTTACATCCGTTTTGTCAAACAACACCCAACTTACACCCACTTGCGTGTTTTTGGATGCTTATGCTTACCTCACATCACTACTCCTCTCACACTCGCCCCACGTTCTACGCCATGTATCTTTCTTGGTTACCCGTCCAATCATCGTGGTTTTCGCTATCTCAACCTCTACACTCACCCTATGATGACTCGTGGCAAACACCAGAATTAATAAACCCATTGAGCGTCTCAATCTACACATTACTACTTCTTAACCAATGTCGGGTCATACTTACAGGCTCTTAAGGATCCTCACTGGCATAAAGTCATGGATGAGGAATATCATGCTCTTATTTTTAATGGCACTTGGGTACTTGTTCCACGAGCCCCTAAGGCTAACATGGTCCGTTCTATGCGGCTATTTCAACAGAAGTTTAATGCAGATGGTTCTCTGGCTCATTAAAAAGTGAGGTTGTTTACTAATGGTAAGAGTAAGTATATTGTCATTAACTGTGATGAGAAGTTCAGTTCGGTTGCAAACCGGCTACCATTCGCACCGTCTTGGGTCTAGCTGTCTCACATTACTGGCCTGTCCATCAACTTGACGTGAAGAATGTCTTTATCCACAGTTACTTACATGAGACAATTTATATGCATCAGTCGTCAGATATCGTGATACTCGATTCCTTGACTATGTATCCTGCTTGCAGCACTCGTTATGGCCTAAAACAGGCCCTATGTGCTTGGTATAAAGCGCTTGCCGATTTTGTTCAGAGGTGGGGTTTTCAGCACAACCGATCTGATTCATCTCTCTTTGCGTATCAGCACGGGTCCTCCATGGCTTATCTACTTCTATATGTTAATGACAACATCCTCACCGCATCATCCACATCTCTTTTACACACCTTTATTGGACAACTTAGTCGAGAGTTCTCTATGACAGATTTGGGTGCTCTTAACTATTTTCTTGGCATTTCTACTACCCATAACTCAACATGCATGTTCCTATCTTAGCAAAAGTACGCTACATACATTTTAAAGCATGCTAACATGATGCAGTGTAATCCCTGTCGAACACTGGTCGACACACAGTCTAAGCGGGATGACACTAGTCCTCCAGTTACTGATCCCACTTTATACAGGAGTCTTGCAGGTGTTCTTCAGTATCTCACATTCACTCGACCTGATATCTCATATGCGGTTCAACTTATGCATGATCCTCGTGAGCCACATTTTCTTGCTTTAAAGCGCATCATGCGCTACTTTAGTGGTACTCTTGATCATAGCCTTCGGATACACATCTCCTCTACAAATGACCTTGTTGCATATTCTGATGTTGATTGGGGCAGATGCCCCACAACATGCTGTTTTACTTCTGGCCATTGTGTATTTCTCGGCGATAATCTTCTTTCATGGTCCTCGAAGTGTCAGACCTTTAACTCGAGATCTAGTGTGGAGGCTGAATATCGTGGCGTTGCCGATGTTGTTGTTGAGATGTGTTGGCTTCGCAATCTTCTTAGAGAGCTTCACATCTCACCGCCAAAGGCCATCGTTGTGTTTTATGATAACATTAGTTTTGTATACATGACTTCTAATCCAGTAAAGCATCAGCGGACAAAGCACATCGAGATTGATATTCACTTTCTTCGTGACCAGGTTTCTCTAGGCAACATTCGAGTTCTTCATGTTCCATCTCGATCTCAATATGCGAATATCTTCACCAAAGGGTTTTTGACATCTTTATTCATAGACTTTCGGTCTAGTTTGAACGTTCGGATTTCTCCTCCTGATAAATCTGCGGGGGATGTTAGCATATGTATATGTGTGTATTAGTGTATTGTACAGCCTTAACACATTATCTTGTTTGTACATGGTCCATAATAGCCCAGTCATATATCTATATATTATATTATATATAATGTATCTTAATGATTTTATGGAAAAATAATTGTTTACAGATTATTTATAGTATGTAGGTTCTGTTGAAGGGTCGTCGTTTTTAAAAAAAATGATTTATTATATGTTTCTTGTGTTAAGACTTTAGTTAGACTCGGTTAAATTATCATTGTGGTCCTGGCTGAGGATCAAGCTTCTAGAGTTTAATTTGTAGTTGACTGTTAAAGTAACATCCTTAATCCTTATCCTTATTAATTAAAAACAGGCAAATATAGAGCTTAATGTGATGCATCAGATGATTGGAACTTGGACCAGTTCAACCGGCTAAAATACTTAAGGGACGGCTTAACTTTTCATGCTTGGATCATGAAAACACAGGCCCGGTTTTAGCCCGATTGTAGAGGGGCTATTTTTTAGGGGAGCCCTCAACTTGGAGAATTTGTTATATATTCGGCAGCTAAAGCATTTAAGATGTTATCATTAAACGTATCTCTTTCTATTAAAATGGTGTAATTTTATAGACTAAAATAGTGCGTAGATTAAAGACGCTCTTAGAGAATTACTAGGTTGTTGTTGCAGGTGAAATGGTTGGATCGTTGAACTCTACTTATTCTCATAATGTTTTCGTCTCTTTTCTTTCTTCTTTTTTACTTTATGGTGAGTAGGAGCTGAGAGAGTATTAGAGCATCCCCAATGGTAAGGCAAAATCGACTGGTCACTTTTTGCCAAATCAGTGCCATATCAGTTTTTCTCAAAACTGACTGAAACTGACTGACCCGTGCCAATGGTCACGGTTAGTTTTTCGGTCACTTTTTAATTCACATATTTAAAACACAATAAGTCACTTTTTAATTAACATATTTAAAACACAATAATTAAAATAAAACACATTTCATTAAAATAAAAACATTACAATAAGTAAAAAAAATATTACATTTTCTAAAAAAAAAATACATTTTCTAAAAAAACATTACAATAATAAAAAACACACTAATTAGTTGTTTGGAGTGTGTATATAAATGAATAATTGTGTATGAATTAATAGGTAAAATAAATAAATATTAAAAAAAAATGAGTTTTTGTTTGTTTTTGGATGTGGTGGTTTGGTCATGTTTTGAGATTTCAAATTTGAATGTAGCTGTTGGACAAGTCTGAACGAACGAGAAAAAGAAAAAAAAACTCGAAGTACCGTCAAAAGACCGACCGAAAATTAACCGACGGCCAACCGACGAAACCGTATCAATCGTATTTGTTTCGTCAGTGAAAAGTGACGAACAAACCGACTGAGCATTAGGACTGCTCTTATCTCCGGAAAAGAAGAAAAACAAACAAAATGCTAATTTAGTAATACTCCATAATAATTTTGCTAACATAGCCTTTATTACTATATTTAAAAAATAATTGTCATAAAAAAACGCATCAACGATACATAGTTTAATAGTAACTCCAACAAACTAATGTAGTTATACAATCACAGTTTACCAACCACTCATTAATTGCCAGAACTCTTAACAAAGTCTTAATAATAATAATTATAATGACCATAGCAATATTTTTATAAAAAAATAGCTGCGTATAATCCATATAAAATGCTACGTAAACTGTTTTTAGTGCTAACTAAATAACATTACCGATTGCGAAAACGTTGAAATTTTTAAATAAACTGAGCTTTCAAAACATAATTTTGTTAATCTATATCAGTAGTGATTGATCTAGTCTAATTAATATTTTGATTAAGTCATCTACATCTATCAACACATGATAAAAAATTAATTTATAATAATAATAATAATCATTTTATTATAAAAGTTAAAGCTTTTTCATTGATTTTCTCTAACAATTATCAATCATATGATATCCTGTAGTATAGTACATTACATTACATTACATACATGAAATATAATATTACCCAAACACCATACCATAATGTGACGTCTTATTTAATTTTGTCTGTATGCAATATAATGCGCCAAATGATACAACGGTGCCGCCCGACCCGAATCAAAGTAACTAAGCTCATTCACCGCTTTCTCCACCAATTCTTCCGCGAATTCTTTAGCCTTTTCCAACCCCATTAATTTCGGGTACGTCGCTTTATCACTAATCAAATCTTTTCCCGCAGTTTTCCCTAATTCTTCGGATGATTTAGTCACGTCCAATATATCATCCACCACTTGAAACAACAACCCAATACACCTTGCATATTTCCTAACCCTTTCCACGTCATCACTGGTCCCACCACCCAACACTGCCCCACCAACCACCGCAGCTTCCAATAGTTTCGCAGTTTTATGAACATGAATGTACTCTAATTTATTTAAGTCAACATCTTGTTGACCTTCACTTGAAATGTCAACTATTTGACCAGCTACTAACCCTAATGACCCAACCGCTGACCCTAACTCACTTATGGCTTGAACCACTCTCTCGGGGCCCACCCCAACCGTTCGCGTGGCTAAATGCTCGAACGCTAACGAAAGTAACGCATCACCGGCTAAAACTGCGGTGTCATCACCGTATACTTTATGATTAGTGGGCTTACCTCTTCTTAAATCATCGTTATCCATGCATGGAAGATCATCATGTATGAGTGACATCGTGTGGACCATTTCGACCGCTGAAGCCATCGCTATTGCAGACGATTCGTTCCCACCAACGAGCTCGCACGATGCAAGACATAAAATGGGCCGAACTCGCTTCCCACCCGCGAGAAGCGAGTACCTCATTGCTTCGTGTATTTTTATCGGTTCTTGTAATGGGACGGCTTCTTCTAAAGCTTTGTTAACTAGTATTGCTTTTTCAGTCATGTAAGTTTCGAATTTGAACTCTTTGAGGATCGGGACGAAATTCGTTTTGGGGACTAGTAATTGTTGGAGTGTGATTTGAGGGGGAGACGAAGAGGAATGAATTTTCAAGGGAAGGTGTACTGATTTTTGGTGAAAATTTGTTGGGTTTTTTGGGGGGTTTGTGAAGATGTTTTTGAGGTAAAATGAGTTGTTTTTAATGGATACATGAGAAGAAAGTAAAGCCATTTGTAACTGGTAGATAATTTTGGTTATTGAATGTTATGATAGATATGGGTTTTTGTACTAAAAATGGAAGGTGTGAATATGCTTTTCTTGTTGTTTGCTGCATTATGCCATTTTTTGAGCTTTGGATTCTAGTGGCGTTTAATATTTTTTTGCTTGTAAAATAAATAAACTGCATGATTAAAAAAAGTAGTAACTGTATGATTCGGATTTAAAATAACTGTCACTCATTTTCAAACATACATTTAATTAATAAACTAAATGATGCAACAATATATTTAAACAGAAGACAGAAGTATTAATTGGATGCCGTATGTCATGTCTTTTATCCTCGTCCAGGTCCGGATCCTTTATTTTGCTCTCTGGAATCAATCTCACATAGGCCACTTAGATAATTTAAACGACTTATAACTTATAAGATCAAACTACCATTGTTGATGCTAGTCATGCCTTAACTAAATGTGTACATGTTTTTTTTATACACAACAAATTAATTTAAGAGTTCGATTAGATATAGAATTTTTTTTTCTATTTATTAATATAGAGATAGAGAAGATACATATCCGTCAAATCTACGATCTATATTAGCCTACAATGCAAATATTGATACTTCTTATTTTTGATACGTTAAAGTCAAATCGACTATACAAACTAGTAACTTGAATATCCAAAATTTGCAACAAGAGGTGTCAAAGTATTTCTACTCAGCAAAGGTTTCGAAGAGGATGGAGTTCAGATTTTAGAAAGGGGTTGTGATACGGATCACTAACGTACTCTTCATTTTATTCTGAGGTCATCAACTTATTGTTATAATTACCAAGGTCACCAACAAGTTTATTAAAATTGTCTCGATGTCACCGATATGGTAATCGGTTACCGGAACAACTAGTAAGTCTCATTTAATTAGTTATTCTAATTTTGAGTTTATAATACAAATCACCAACGTACTCTTTTGAAATACACCATTGAAACCCACTCAAATACACCATAGAAACCAATCATATCTGTACGAAAACCAACCAGAGAGTATCTTTTTTATTTCTACCGCGAGTTCTAATCTTCTTCTCCGACTTACCTTTGGATGACTGATGCTCTCTGTGTTTCTATCTCTTGTTCGTAGTTTGTGCTTTATATAATACTGAACTATACACAAAATAACTCCAACATCTTGGGGTTTTCACGTGATATCAATATCAACAGATGTCAAAAATTCTAAGATCTCGAGTTTTCGAACATCTCGTCGGAAACAAATAGCACCACTAGATGTGTATTCGTGTTTCTCATACAATATAAATGTTGTATCCTTTCTTATATTGATTCATCTGAACCAAAACTACACTAAAGCTAAAAATCTAGCTCCGGTCATAGCGAAGCTCAAATACTAGTTGAGTCTGGTAGAAATAGCACACTAGTTAGAAAATAAACTATTAATATTATTGTAGATATTAATTATTAATTATTAACTATTATTATTAAATTATTAATTATTGTCATTATTATCAATCAAAGGGACAAGCTTTGACACTAGTATTTTGGAAACACGTGTATCAAATGATGGTGTCATTTATGGTAGCTACTTATCATTAGGTATGAATGCATATTTTTTCAACAAAAGCCATCCAATCTTTAATTTTTTTTTGTTAATTTAATTTCTATATATTTGAATAATTAAAAACACAATTTTTTAAGGATCTTGAATTCATAAATATAGGAATTTGCAGACACATTTATGCCTTATATCAGCTTTGGATTAATCGACTTCTTAGTTTTGCTTATTTAAATTATATTAGATTTTTTTCTACCAGAATATTAGATTTATTAAAGCAGAACATATATGTACAAAAATTTGTGAACGACTAAATCCAGTTGGGGAAATAAAAACTAAAACATAAATATAAGCCTATCAATATCAATATCTATCTATCTATCTATATACCATATATAAAAGCATTTTAATTTTAACTTTAAAGTAAAATTTTAAGACTAAACGTTTATTAGTTATTTTAAACTTTTATAAAGTATTTAATTATTAATTATAAGATTTAATGTTAAAAAATTGAAAGATCAAAAATTACATCTATGTTCCCTTCAATAATATATAAATATAAAAATTAAAAATCAAAGCAATTTTATACTTAAAATTGTTTATTTTAGTTTATACACTTTATAATTATTTTTATTTGAAATATAAAATAAATAAGAATTAAAATACAATTATTGTGATAACATAAATTGTAAATAAAATTGAAATAAAAGTTTATAATCACTATTATTAACACAACATTATTTTCAACCAGTATTAAGCTTTTTATTTCATCGCATTACGCAGGATCTGAATAATAACTTTGAGTCACAATTTTCATCTTAATTGTCATTCCTAAACACAATTTATATGAGTGAAGCGAGCTTATTACCACAATTGATTTATTACCAGAAGTAATTCATCGAAAAAAGGAAACTTGATATAACCGATTATTATTTGTAAATTTTATTTTACATTTGTGCGGATATTTTCTGATACAAGTCTCAAATGTTTTAAAACTTTCCATGGTGTATATTGTTTAAATGAATATATTTATATTAATATATAAAACATTTCATATTTTATATGCATAAATTTTTAAAATTAAGGACGAGCTCAAACTGCGCAAGAACTTTCCAAAAGTCATCCTTATCATTCTAAGATTCACCTCGTCATATAACCGCGTCTAGATGTGAAAACATAAAGCCGAGCGTGATTTAAAAGTCATAAATCGGCTCCTATTCGTCATGTCATCGCCAACGTCACTCCTCCTAACCATCACCTATAAATTCATTCGCACTCCATTCTTCAAAATACAAATACACTCTCAATTTATCATCTCTTCATTTCAATCAATATAACAATGGCAACAACAACATCAATAGAAACCAAGCATCCAATCAAGTCTTACGGTTATGGTGCCCGTGACACTTCCGGAACTTTCGCTCCCCTCACCTTCTCCCGAAGGTACGCTTTCAAGTCCAACATTGTTTCTAATTATTTTTACTTGATCATAGTTTATCTAAAGTACTCATTATAATGATTGATATAATTTGCAACGTACAGGGCTACGAGGGATAACGACGTGAGATTTAAAGTTTTGTATTGTGGAATTTGTCATACGGATATTCATTACGCCAAGAACGAATGGGGCATCACGCAATACCCAGTTGTTCCAGGGTACAAATTTATTCGAATTTATCATAACTGGTTAAACTTAACTCTTTTTTTAGCATATTTACTTAATTAACATTTTATATGAAAATTGAAGGCATGAAATTGTGGGAGAGGTCACAGAAGTAGGCAGCAAAGTAGAGAACTTCAAAGTTGGTGACAAAGTTGGTGTTGGATGCCTGGTTGGATCATGCCAATCATGTCAAGCTTGTTCTGACGATCTCGAGCAATTTTGTCCTAAATTGGTCTATTCATACGCGGCGCCTGATTTTGATGGCACGATGACATACGGTGGTTACTCTGATCACATGGTTTCCGATGAGCATTTCGTGTTGCATTGGCCCGAGAATTTGCCACTCGATTCTGGTGCACCGTTGCTATGTGCCGGGATCACTACATATAGTCCTCTTAAACATTTTGGACTCGATAAGGTTGGAACCAAGTTGGGTGTAGTAGGTCTTGGTGGGCTCGGTCATATTGCGGTAAAGATGGCTAAGGCTTTTGGTGCTGAAGTTACTGTTTTTAGTACCACAGAGGCCAAGAGGCAAGAAGCAATTGAAGGACTTAAAGCTGATCATTTTATAGTTAGTAAAGACCCTGAACAAATGCAGGTGAACGATTGCTATTAACAACAAATATATCTTTTCTTTCTTGGTTACATATATACTTAAATTGTATTTGTTGATATTCGAATAGGCGGCAACAGGTACACTTGATGGTATTTTAGATACCGTGGCTGCGAATCATGCGATACTACCATTTCTTAATATTCTTAAAAATGACGGAAAGCTTGTTCTTCTTGGCATACCCGAGAAGGCCCACGAGTTATCTGCAATTCCCTTGATCGTCGGTGAGCTTTCATTCTTTAGATTTATTATTAAAAGTTGAAACTAATATATGATCGTACGTAAGTAATGGGATCCGAACTTTATATTTTGATATAGGGAGGAAAGTTGTTGGTGGTAGTACTATTGGAGGGATAAAAGAGACTCAGGAGATGTTAGAATTTTCGGCAAAGCATGGAATAACCGCGGATATAGAGCTTATCAAGATGGACTATTTGAACACAGCGTTTGATCGCCTAGTGAAAGCTGATGTTAGATATCGATTCGTGATCGATGTTGCCAATTCACTCAAGAGTCCATAGGGTGAATATTGATGAGGTGATGAATTCTTGTTTGTTGTTGTATCCAGTTTACTACTGCTTTTGTATTTTGTATTGATTGATTGTTTGTTTTGTTCGATAAGCTTCATATTATATTGAGGCATATTTCTTGTATTATTACAATTAATTTTGGACCGTAGTAATATGTTTATTACATAATTCCAAAACTTGTTATTTAAGCTTTAGTATCTTATAGTACTGAAATATTTAGCAATCTATAAATACTGGAGCAATAAATAGTACTGTACTCATCATATAATATTTATTGAGTTCGGCTCGCTCCAACAAACATCACTTTTCGTCTTGTGCCCAGTTTCTTAAGTTTATAAGCAAGACACATGAATAGAAGCCCTCTTCTATGTTTATTAGGCACTCAATTAATTTCAATATAATTATTATTAGTGCTGAAACTATAAAACTAAAATATTATGCGATATATATTTAGGGTGGGGATCAAGAGGGAAGTTAAAAAATTAAAAAATGAGGGAAGTAAATTTCAAACCTCGATTTCATCATAAATGAATTTTAAAAATCACAAATAATTTCAAAATTTAACATTCATCACAAATGAATGTTAAAACATTTATTTATGAAAAAATCAAGAGTTAAGATTTACTTTCCTCATTTCTTAAGATTTGGAGCTTTCCTATAGATCATTTATATATATATATATATATATATTGGTTCAATTTATGTTAATTCAGTTCGGTTCTTGGGGAAGCAATCCGATGAAACCAATAATGTATAGAGACATATGATAAGTTCAAGGTTTCAACTTGTTGTATAAAGTGAGGGTTGTCTATATCTTCTAAACTGAAATGATAAACATCATCCGAATCTGCGATCCAAGGAATGACATTATGCCAAAATATTATCTTATTAGATCAAACATCAAGTACGATGCAAGTTCAAAAGTCTGAGAACAAGCATTGCAGAATCCTGTTTCGGGTGAGTAAATCTCTATATGAACAGGAATAACGGGAGTATTATAATCCTCACCAGGACCGGTGTCTAGTCTGTGCGACATAGGGGTGTAATCGAGTCGAGTCGATATAGTGCCAAGCTTGTATATTCGAGCTCGAGCTCTACTCGACTACTGAACCGATACTTTCGAGCTAATAAAATATTCCTGCTGCATTGCGCGGGTATTATGCTAGTATATATATATATATATTTATATTATATATATATATTAGAAAAACAAAGCCAAAAAACTCGCTAACCTCAACTTTAATTGCAACATTATTTGATCTGATTTTTAGTTTCATATTTATGTAAATTTAAATGCAACATTAACTAAAAATGACGACTGGTTTAAACATAAGCGTGTAATAAATAATAAGATGTGATTCGATTGCAGAACTAGAGCTGAAACTCCTTCCTTTCTTCCTCCCTTGTTCTATTACCCTAAAGCCTCCTTGGTGTTTCTGGACTTGATTTCTGTCTGATTTTACCCACACTGCTAATATAAGCTTTTTAGAGAGAACGGTATCGGCACACTATTCTCTTTCAATAGTTCTGACCCCCAAAGTGAGCCCCAAGAACTATTAATAAGTTTGTTGTATTATAAGCACTGATATATACACTTCGAAACATTGTCCGTGTTGCTAACTTGCTATATTGTGAAGTTTAATCTAAAAGTTCTTCAAATACTCTTCAAACATTTGTATAAACAAATACGATTGGTGTAATTATTTTCTAGGCTAAAGAAATAGATGATGGTACTAAATTTTCGTCGTAGGTGGGCATCAAATTCAATAGAGGACAAACACAAATATTGAACCATGCTAGGCCTTATATAGTCCCATACTTATCTTATCTCTTTACTATATATATATTATATATATAATATAAAATCAACCTATTCATTCTTAACCCTCCACATTATGTCTAAATATAATAACACATGTAATTCTCTTTCATCTTCTAACATAATCTTTTACTAAATTATTTTCATTAAAATATTTAAATTAATAACAACATTCCTTTATTTATTTATTTATATAAATAAATATAATTTGATATATTTTCTTACTTATACTAAATCTTGATTTATTTTCTTATTATGTTTATACTAGCCACCTAATGATTTCAAAATCGGACATGTATGCGGCTAAATAAATGATACATATTCTTAAAATATGCTTAATAGAGTAATAAAAATAATAATTTTTAGGTGACTTTTTTACTATGCTATACAAATCAAGCTTGTCTTATATGTTATGCTTAGGCAAGTAGTGAATTTTATATACTACTTGATTTAGTAGTTTATTACTTAATTTTATTTATTGTAAGACATCAATTCTATTTCCTTTAAAATTATCATATTATTGTTTATGACCTTTTTTTGTTTGGCAATCAAAAATGAAAAAAATTGTAAGAGAAAAAGTATGATTAGACAATGTGTCAAAAAGCAAATAATCCATTAAAAATGGATTCATATTATTGTATTCATCATGATAAATGATTTTTTAGGTCATCTCTAATATTGATGAGTGTCAAAATTGTAGAAATTACTCTATTAGATTGACTGTTCTTTTCTCTTTTTCAATCTCAAATTTGACGCTGTGTATGACTTTTATTTGATTTCATTAATAATAATAACGTTCAACATTTACTTTTATGGATCGGACCACGGCAAATAAGTTGCCGAGTTTGAACTACAAAGGAAAGTGGGGATGTGGTGTTCCACAACATAAATGGTTTGTATTGTTAATAAAAGACCATACCATCAATATGGTAGCTGATTAGGTTAGTGTCATCAGTATTTCACTTGATAATGTAACCCCAATTAATTCACTTTGTATTTGTCTTTTTGGACTCTCACATTTTCAATATAGCTTTGCTTGTTTGAAAGGTATAACATATAGTACAAAAATATTATGGTTCACTTTTTAAACATATGTATGATTACTCATATATAAAATTACATAAGTAAATGTTAATGGTATATTAAGAGATGGGCGCGTATTGGGGGATTGGCATGTGGAAGGGAAGGGTGCTATTCTGAGTGGCCCACGGTCCCAGGCCCACAAGCAGGCCCACCCTACCTAGGGCCTATATATGCTACTACTTCATTACTTGTACTTCAGTTTCTGATTTGCATGGACAGGACTTCTTTCTTCTATGCTTCCATCTTTTTATTCAATGGATCACTAAAATTCGAAAATAATGGGCGGTTCGATCCATTTGGGTAATAAGATGATATCAGTTTGGATCAAAAGTCGTTAATTCCAATATGGGTAAAAAGAGACTCAGTTTGGTTGGTCCCTTACTTTTTTAACTGCAAATATGCACTTTAATACTACTTCAGTATTTTCATTCTAGTGAAAATGGTCAAAATATTAGTGATGATTAATACTCGTACTATATGTTATTTTAGAGGATATATATCATTATCGATTTTTAAGTCCACGTAGATATAATTATTACGTTCTGACATTCATAATGTATTAAATTACTCAGTCTTTTATTATATGTATTGAACTTGTTATTTATTATGGTCATATGTAATTTTTAATATATTTACTTGCGTGTCACGTGGCAACATTACAAGTTGACAGGTCACCAAAATACATACAATAACAATAAATTGATAATTCATTATACACAATGTAATCTTGAGTAATTTGTTGCATACTATGAATGTTAGAGTATAAAAAGTGTCTTTAAGCCATTATACGTTCAACATGTACATTATATATCTACTTTGTTCATTATTAAAAGGGTGTTTGAGATTGTATTTTTAAAACGGGTTTTGCATTTTTTAAAATTTCAATTTGAATATATAGTATTAACCCCTTTTTTTTAAAACTGCATTTCTCTCTAATAAACGATGATAATTAAGAAAAAAACTGCCAAACATTTTTGATTCTTTAAGTCTTGCAAACGCGATAATCAAATAACCTTAAAAACGCTACCTGAAACACTATGTGAATACATATTTAAATGGTTGATTTATTAATTGTAACATTTGTTCAAATTTAAATACTTGATTAATATTAAAATCTTGTGATTCAAGAGCCAGTATATACTATGTGTATCATAAGTCGTAATTAACAATCACTCTAGCTATCTCCACTTCCATGCACCCATTACTTTCGACACATTCAATCACAATATTCTTACCAATTTTCAGACCTTTCTTTTTTTGTTGTCCACTCCCTTTCTATTGTTGTTACACTAATTGTATTCCACTTTTATTTTTCCTTTTAATTATCAAGTTTCTATTTTGTGATGTTGTTTGGTAGGTTGGAGTGTTACATGTGGAGCTATCGATTTGTGCATGATAGATCACTATCATATCATCCCAACTTTTGTCTCTTATTCCATACCCTGCCCACCCCCACAAAAACGTACTTGAATCTCTCTCTTTATTCTTCCTCTCACTCTCTCTCGTGTGTCTTCTTTAACTCTATATTTATGTGTTCTTTGAGATTTAATTAACACTTCAAATCCATCCTATAATTCTTCAAACATTTGAAAGAAAATTAAAAAAAAAAAAAATCTTTCAACTCTCCTTAATGAAGTTCACAAGATCCCATCAACATCCATCTCCTATATTCCATATCATGCATGAAAACATGAATTTTGTGTATCTTTACCTCTCCAAAAGGCAACTGAACTCATCCACATCCTAACTTTCTCTTCATTTTCTCCTTTTCTTACCCAAAGTTTGTATTAGGGTTTTTTTTGTCACATTCTTTGTCTTATTACTTCAAATCATGATGTCTAACAACATACCATCAAAACATGCTAGAAAAGATGAAAACCAAAGCCAAAAAACGTCTTCACTAAAGCAGCCAGAACAAACCCTAAAGTGTCCAAGATGTGATTCCAGCAACACAAAATTTTGCTACTACAATAACTACAATCTCACTCAACCTAGACACTTTTGCAAGGCTTGTAGAAGGTATTGGACTAAAGGTGGAGCCTTAAGAAACATCCCAATTGGCGGCGGTTGCCGAAAAAACAAGAAAACAAAATCTTGTACTTCCAAGTTCATAATTGGAGATTCATCATCAGAAAATAGTGGGATGAATTTGTTACATGGTGGGATAAACTACCCACCCAGAGTTAACCAATTCTCTTTATATGATGAGATTAATACAACTAATCTTCCATTTATGAATCTTGATCATACATTAGGGTTTCATCATCGCAACAATAATCATAATAATCAAGAAATGGGATTTACATACACAAATCTTCATCACAATACAAGTCTTACTTCTTCAATAGAGTCTTTGAGTTCTTTAAACCAAGATTTGCATTGGAAGCTACAACAGCAACGATTGTCTATGTTGTTTGGTGGGGCCGGAGATCATGATCAGCAACGACAAAAGGAAGCAACGAACTTACAACCTATTTTGTTTCAGAACCTTGAAATTTCAAAAGGAAAAGATGGTAGCAGTGGTGGTGATGGTGGTTTGGCGACTGAGTGGTTCTTTGACAACAACTATGCACCGGTGAATGTGAATCCGGCCACCGCAGGAAATGATCAGAATTTAAGCAATAACAACTGGAATGGGATTCAAGGGTGGAATCACATGAATCAGTACAGTGCACTTCCTTAGCTATTTAATTGTTGGTACAATTAATTAATTAAATATCAAATGAGATATACAATGTAGAAGTACCTCTAGCTAGATATATGTTCTTAACTTGTTATTTATGCAACCAATTTGAATTCTATTTTCTACTCTATTTAACTTATGTCATCCTGATTATAATTATTTTAATTAATGCTTTTAGCTTAAAACTATTGAAAAAGATAGTTAATTGACTGGTCAAGCTCTTTAAATTTTATGTTTTTAGATTCATTGTTGCTAATTGGTATCATTATATGCAACTTTTAAATTCATTGTTGCTAATTGGTATAATTTTTATAACCTATTCAAATATTTAATCCGTACATGTAGAATGCAATGTTATATGTATCTACTTTTTATGACTGAAAATATGCTTAAATCATTCGTCATTTAATTTGACATCTATTTATTGTATTTTCTCTTGTTTATATTTATCAATGATCTTTCTCTGTATATTCATGTCCTTATTATACATATTTCTTACACGCATTTTAAACATGCCGTCATTTACACACATTTTAACCAATTTGACCAAAAGTTTGGTGATCCCATTACAAATAAAATAGTTGTACTATAAAATACAATCGTTTATAAAATATAACAAATCATTTAAACAGTACAAAAATTGAAAGTAAAAAACTATACCGGAAAGTCTAATCTGTGAAGCTGTTATTTGATGCAAATAATGTAATTGATGAATAAACAAAACAGATGAAAATGAAATTGAATAAAAAGAAGAAATAGAATATAACATTGAACAGTAGTAGAGAATTGTTTCAGAAGTCTGAGTGTCTGTCTGAATGTGGAAGCTGTATAATTCAGACTTGTGGATCAACAGTTTTATGAAACATAACAATAGCTAGGCAACCTCTTCCCATAACTACTACTAGACGTAGCCTTTACCAGACTTAACCCATCACCATGCACTCTTCTTTCAATATGCGTCCTTTTCATATACGTTAATAGAGTAAAAAGTAAACATAGTTTTTATGTACATTCTGGTCTCCGATTATATGTATAAAAAATGCCCGTACGCATAAAAGAGTACGTGTACATTAATTGTTGATAAGATCACAAAGCTTGTATTTTATGATCATGGCATTTTACAAAATACTCCATATATTAACATTCCTAAGTGTTCTTAGGTCCCTTGTAGCTGCTAATCTATAACTATAACCCTTATAAAGGGTTTACCTATTCTTTTAAAACTTATTAAAAGAAAAATGTGAAATATCAAAATTACCCTAACATTAATTTAAATAAAAATGAAAACAATATATTATTTAGGTAACTATAATAAGTCTTTAATAGCTATAATTCAAATATTATACACAATCACTCTCATTCTAATAACTACCCTAATATTAATTTAAATAAAATTTAAAACAATATGTTATTTAAGTAACTATAATAACTCTTTAATGACTATAAATCAAATATTATACACAATTACTGTCATTACTAATTATAGATAAATTTTTATTATTAATTGTTTAGTTTACTCTAGTTTACTCAAGAAGAGCTTTTATTTTTATTATTTCTCTAAAGGGCAACCCTGTTAGAAGACATAATCACTATCTATTCACATTATGAAATATGAAACTCAGTAGATAAACTCAATAAAAATATATAAATATAAATATCATGAATAAAACAACGCAACAAACTATATTTTTGTTTTAAAAAGAAAAATCACATGTTTTAGAAATTTCTAACTAAAGATGCAAACTATGTTTAACATATCAACATAATATTTATAAGGTGAAAAGATATATTGACATGCTACCTTTTTTTAAGTGTTTATATTAATAATAATTCGAGTCTATATTTCAACACTTACCAGGTCAATACAAATATAATATTTTGATTTTCAAAGTTCAAATGTAAAGTATAATTGCATTGCGCGAAAACTCTACTAGTTAATGAATAAAATATATTGTTAAAACTTGTAGACAAAGACCTGAATCATTAAATGCGTTGTATTCAAAGGACGAAATTTGTGATTTTTTCTTGATTGTTTTGTATAAATATAAAGTGTAATCTTGCCACTTATTAAGTAAACCTATAGCTATTGTTTATGATCTTTGAAATAATTAGTACAAAGTGTAAATAAAATAGGGTTAAGTATATTTTATATATGTATCTGTTTCAAAAGATCGTAGCATTTCATAAGCGGTAATATGATCAAATATCAATCAATATACTTACGAATTTGGAATGTGAAGTGCGGTTCTTTTTACTACAATTTACATGGTGTCTATTACAATTTTGTTACAGCTCTTTCTTTTTCTGACAAAATAAAATATATAAAAAAAATTAAAAATTAGAATATATTAAAAACATCTCCGATAAAAACTTTTTCTAAAGCTTTTTATTGAGAAACTTCACATTCCAAAACCATAAGTATGTTGATTGATATATGGTATCTTTTTCATAGACTTTCATTTTGGCATACCTTTCATTATCAAATTAGGATATGAAAATCAATTCTCCCGTTCTAAAATAAGTGTATATATTTTCTTTGTTGTCTTTCTCAAAAAAATGTCTCATTTTAAAATAGATAATCAATTTTATATTTTTACTTTTATTTACACTTATTTACACTTATTTACAAAAATATATATCTAAAATAAAAAGTAAAATTGACATTTGACTCTTAAAAGATGAAATCTTTATATTTTATCTAAAACTGTATGTCAGTTGTCAATAGAACACTTAATTTGAAATGAAGATAGTATAATAAATTGGAAGATTTTAATATTCAATTATTTTGTGTATCTATTTACTTCTAATAATAATTAGTGAGTTAATAAGCCGTGTGATGCACGACCTATACTCAGAAAGGTTAATGTTGAATTTTTGCAGTTTTAATTATATGTATATTATCTTCAAGATTTCGGTTTATTCGAAACAAAAAAAGATATTTATGTCCTCTTCTCTAGTATTGTTTAGAACGGCACGATGAAAAACATTCAGCACTTTCAATAATCGCATTTGAAAGATCTTGAACATTAAATTGTGGAAAAAGAAACTCAGTTATAGTTTCAGTGAAAATCGAAGGACGTATAGAAATCAAACGATGACAATGACTTCTCATGTTACTATAAATCAATCATTTCGGATGACCAAGTTAGCTACTAATTACGTCCTAGTAATAGTTTCGTGATTGTTCATCTTCATCATAGTTCATGGTGTTGTCACAACTGAAGAAATTATTTTGGTTGATCTATATAACTGAATATGTATGTAAAACGTTTCAAACATTTAATATTACAAAGGGAATTTATGTTAAAAAAAAACTTTACAATTAGGTAATATGAAAAAGGAATTAAATATAATGTGTAACTAATATAAACGCTATTTTGATAATAAATTATATTGGTTTAGACTGTGCATAAAAAAAGTAACTATACTTTTAATTTTTAAAGAGTACGAAGATATTTAAACAAAAAAAAAGACTATATGTTATTGACAACGTTGGTTTTGTAGGTTGTTTTGGAGTTCCATTTTTGGTAGATTGGCTGCTGTGATTTATTTCGAAAGTTTGGTATGTTGGTATGATGAAGAAGGGTTTCCTTGATTTCGGCAAGAGAGATAGGAGGAAAAAAATAGGGTTTATTATTTGATTATGTATCGAACTTTACATTTTTTACTATTGTATGTAATCACTTTTCAAAATTGCTATTGTATGTATCGAACTTTACAATTTCGTATATTGTATGTAATGTGTGACCGGATGACCGGAAACCACCGGTTTCGATATATATAATAGACATTTTTACCAAGTTCGATACATACAATAGACTTTTTTACAAAGTTCGATACGTACAATAAACATTTTTTCAAGAGGAAAAACCGAGTACCTCTAATCCGGTCACCTGTTACGTAAAATATACGAAATTGTAAAGTTCAATACATACAATAGCACTTTAGAAGGTGGTTACATAAAATAATAAAAAATGTAAATTTCGATACATAATAAAAAATAAACCCAAAGAAATAAAATAATGATGCCGCGGATGCACAATCTGTGAAGAATTTGTGATCAAGAACAAATATGTTTAATATGGCTAATGTGGAGAAGGATGTGTCTAATGTGAAAACTAGTTTGGGGCTGATTTGGAACCTATAATTGAAACTAGTGGGAACAACGTTGAAGCTAATTTGAGCAAGGAATTTCTGACTATGGAGGTCGTGTTTGGGACACCTAGCAAAGTAATGAATTTTGGTCAACCGCAGAACGTTTGGGAAGATCATGTAGGTCAGTAGGTGAGAAGATCACTAACGCAAATACAAGTGGTGTGGGACTTAAAACTTATGCTAGCTTGCTAAATGCCGAATCGAGTAAAAAGAAGGCATATTTTCGTACTCTAGAAGTTCCTACAAGTGATGGGGCAGATGTTGCAATTCCTTTGTCTTCGGTATTAGAAGTTAATGAACGTTCGGGGAACACGATACATGGGTACTTCTTGGGCAAAATAATTGTGTTTCCTATGGTTGAAAACTATGCAAAGAATGTATGGATGAAATATGGCCTCCAAAAGACCATGATGAATTTGAATGGCTTCTTTTTCTTCAAGTTGACATCAGCTAATGGAATGGATGAGGTGTTACAGAATGGTCCTTGGATGAAACCCATGGTTCTGATCCTAATCAGAAAATGGTCACCAAATGCGAGTCTATTGAAATAAGACTTGACAACGATTTCAATTTGGGGGAAACTTCATGATGTTCCTATTTTAGCATTCATGGAAGATGGCTTGAGTGTATAGCGACTAAACTTGGAACCCCGATGATGCTAGACTCATACAATAGTTCGATGTGTGTGGATTCATGGGGTAGGTCTAGTTATGCACAGCTCTGATTGAAGTACAAGCTGATTGTGCAATAAAAGAGACCATAGTTGTGGCGGTACCTAGATTGGAGGATGCGGGTTTTAACCTAAATATTATTAGTGTTGAGTATGAGTGAAAACCTCCGAGGTGCGAAGCATGCAAGGTTTTTGGCCATTGTGATGATCAATGCTCCAAAAAGAAACATGGCTGCTCCAAGGCAACCAGTGAAAGACATTCCAGTTGGATTGAAGGCCAAGTCTATACTTGTTAACCGTTGGAAGAACACATCTAAACCTGCCGGAAAGTTAAGGAAATTTGTCTTCTAACATTGTTACAAATGATGCACATCGTGATACAAGTACAAAAGTTCTGAATGCTTTTGAAGTTCTTAGTAGCATGGCAAGGGAAGAGGATACTAATAGTGGGGAACCAAGTGATCCTTCAAATGAGAAGGTGGAGAATTTAAGGGCTGATGAGGTTGAGAATGTGGAGAACATGGATACAGGTATCACGGGTGCAGGAAAATCAAGTTTGTACACAAGTTTTCACATGATACTTATGACGATGACAAGGGTCGAGCGTGATGTTGAAGACTAAGTGACTAGAGAAATGGCTGCTTTTTGCAATGAATTCGGAATCAAGATTAAAGTCTCGCTTCCAAGAAGATGATATTGGATTCAAATCTAGATCGCTTATTTACTTGTTTTCTAGTTTTGCCGTTCAGGCTGAAATGTGAGATTCATCCACATTTGTTGTATTTATCTTTTATGTGGATTATAATATTTAGGCAGTCCTTTATAACCTTTTACCAAAAAAAAGAAAAGAAAAAACACTATGTACATTAAATAAAATATTTTTGCTTTTTATCGGTACCTATACGTAACTCTAATTAACTCTCTGATACGCCAAAGAAATATTCGTTGTGTTATATATATCACACAACTAGAAGTGATAGTTTCACTTTTTGTTAAGGTGGTCATGCGTCTCGTGTGGATATATAGTTGGAGATGTCACGGTGTTAAGTTTCTGTTTGTCCATAACATTATTTGGCCACCGTTTATTCTCGAGTTATCGGTTCATTTTTGTTTTAAGCAAAAAGAAACGAAAACATGATCCTCATGTTTATTTGTATCGATATATTTAGTATATGTTCATCATCATGAAATCGACGCTGATGTTATTGGATATTTTTTTTTCATTTTGGTATCCTTTAATTGATGTGTTCATCGTGTGAGGTTTCAATCCGCTTGGATGTACCCAAACCCGAAAATATTTTTAAAAATGGTCACTAAATTCATGTTTAAAACTTGATTAAGAACAATGTTTAGGGCCTTTTGGCTATGGTTTAATGTGGGCTTCGTTTGCTTCCAACTTCCAAGTCAACAAAGGAGCCTATTCATAGCTGATAGCCTGATAGCAGCAAAAACTTGTTATCGGCCCTTATAGCCTATTATCAAGAAGTCAGCAAAGAGCCATTCTTAGCCAACCTATTAATAACCGTATGGCCCATGTTAGCAACCATTAGAACTTAGACAACCAAACAACCCAGTTGAAATTTGGTCGCCCATTAATATGTATAACCATTTTTAAAAAAGGTATTGCTGCACAATTTATAAACCGTTGATATTGCCGACGTTTACAACTTCATCTTAAAATTATGATACAAGTTATTACATAGTGTTATTATGTATCAACCAAATAATTCAGGACTCATACGGTGTTCAGTGTTAAGTATCATCTACTTGATATATTGTCATTCTCAATGGTTAAACATGCATATATTTATTTATAGAATTAAACTTGCATAAATGTTCTAATATTTCTATAAATAAAATGCTGATACGATCAATTACAATTTTATACTCAAAATTCAGACGTGTACTCTTTTCCGGGATTTATGTACATTATTTCCAAATATTTAACTAATGTGTTCTAAATATGGTACGTATTGTCATCATGTCATCTGGATGAAGCTGAAATATCTCACCGTTCTCATCAATGGGTTGTAAATATCGTGATGCTAACCCTGAAAATAAGAGTCAAATTTGTCAGCGAGCCAAGAATTTATGTTTTAGAAACATAATAATCATTTCACGAGATCAATCTGATGGTCATATAGGGTAAGGTTTAAATACAAAATGGTCCTTATAGTACGGATTAACTTTTTTATTTATAATTTTAATTTTAACTAATTTTTTTAATTAAAAAATTATATCAAAAAGTAAAATTTTATGTTAAGAAAAAAGTATTTGATACACGATATGAAAAATTATAGTGTATGTCATAAATTTAAATTGTTTATTATATATATCCTTTTAAAACTTAATCTCATATTAAAGAAATTTTTTTTTTAATAATTTCAATATAAATTTTTTTCTTAAAAAGTTTACATATGTTTATACTAAAAAAGAGAAAAAATTATTTACGTGATTACTAATATAGATTATTCTTACGATTACTAACATAAGGAATGATTTTACATATACCCTCGTACCTTCCCCTAATGATATATTTTGATATTAGTTTTGTCAGTCGAGTTCGTTGCGTAGATTAACCAAAGGAGAATGTGGGATTCAGTGCGAAGGCTCCTACATCCTACAAAAATTTATTGCTAAGGTCAAAACCATTCAATTACTTGTACTGTCATCTAATAAATATATGCACCTACAGAATTAAAAATTTATTATAAAGTAATACTATTTCCGTTTCAAATTAAATGTTCAATATCAGTTTGCACACAGTTTAAGAAATTATTTTGTTTGATAGTGATGATGATTCTTTTATCATTGCTTTTTGCACATACTCCCATGTATCAGTTTTGAGAAATGATAAAAATGACAAAGTTATTTACTACTTTTGAAAGTGGACATTTATTTTGAGACAAACTAAAAAGAAAATATGAACTCTTATTATAGGACAAAGAAAGTAAAATTTAAGTCTAACTAAATAAATTTATAAATAAAATTAATTTATTTATTAATTGATATAGTTTACCGCTTCTAACCTTATATGTTTAACGTTCTAGTGTTTCATGCGTCATACTCACAATGTTAGATTATCTCTAGTCATGACTATTTATTATTTTTCTTTGTTTTAATTTGTTAAAGGTTTAAAAGTAATAATGTAACTTATATTTAGCTGAAAGTTTATTAAAAAGACTTGTAACCACATACATTATTCTTTTATAACCAAAAGAATGTTATCTACAGATATGCACAGATGTGCATAATATTCTGAAATTGTTTATATTATATAAATTAATTATAATTATAATTATTAAAAATTAAATTGAGTAATTGGAGAGAACCTTACCTGCAAACACGTGCCTTAACGGCGAATACCTCGATGGTAGATCTATTTTCTTACCAGTAGATCTTCAGTTTGGGTCCAGCATGTTATAACATAAGTTGAACTAACTAATATATTTTCACTAGGGCTAATCATAAAATCGAATTAATTGAACTATAATCAAACTATATGTATAATCGATAGTACTACCAACCCATTTAACACCTTTAAATAAGTCATTTGAGGTTGCAAAAACATACTCCGTACACATCGATCAAACGTATTTCATCACATATAAATTCATCTGTTACAAACAATTTCTTCACATACGGGTTACATTAATGTTCGTGAAGAACTATATGTGCGCTGCGTTTGGTTCTTAATTTGACGGTGAATCCTGGGAGAAAGCTAATCCAAGACCACCAATGTTTGTAGTGGGGGCTAATATTGATATTTCTTACAGATAGAGACTTGATCTCGTCCTCGACATAGTTCTTTTGATATCATTGTGTTTTATTTGCTGCAAATATTGAATATCAGTTCTAACATAGCAAGTAAAACATTTGCTATATATCATAAATCACTGTATACTAAAAATAATTGATTGAAATAATGATCATATCTAGTACTTGTTCTTGAACATTAGTTGGTAGTCAATCATAGCGTGCCTTAGTATTTGTATTTTCGTTATAATCCAAGTAGCACCCTTACGTTGAACTAGCTTTAGCTAATGCAAATCTCACTTTTATTCATACATCTTTACATACACACATAAATATATAATACAATATGTTTCCATTTTATAAGGTCAATTGTCGCGTGCCATATATTATTTGGATAACCGGTGCTATCTGATTAGTTGTTAAGGAGTCAACAACCGAGCTCTTTACCCAAACAACGTAAATGTAAATGCAGTACCATCCACAAATCATAGGCGGATAAATATAAACAAGCAACATATAATCAAGATCACACGAATTGGGCCAACTCTTTCTCTCTCGCAATACCTGCACACTGTTATTATTTTTCTGCGATCTCAGGCAAGTATGGATGCTCCGGCTGTACAACAGCTGTGACCGTTGTACGCATCCAGTCAATTGCAAACACCATGACAACTAATCATAAAATAACATATGGAATTTATCTTAAGTAACAGATAAATACTTTAATCATGAACTCATCACATCTTTTGAACTCGGTTTTATATATATATATATATATATATTTCGTATCCTTAATCCTCTAACCTTTTTCTATATCTTAATCTTAATTCTAAATATAAAGTTATTTTGTATGTTTTACAATTCATCTTTTGAACTCTTTTTGATGATATTTTAACACATTGTTTAGTATTTTCTATAGCTTTCATTTATCTGTAAAGTCTGTCTAGCAAAACATGCCTCGTTATCTGATTAAAGTAATTTAACATATTAAGCTACTTGTTATTTTGTTTTAGATGAGATGATTTGCTATATTTCTACTCGACCATGGCATTTGTAAATCTTATCAAATGGGTCAAAAAGATTTATACTACATATGAGATGGATTAGAGCCAAACGTACAATACAAGTTTTAATGTACATTTCAAAATTAAAGATTAGTTTGATATATAGGAATTTCATCTTACAGAACTGGGTAACGTACGGTTATACCATCCTGCTAGAATCTCCACATCTAGTCACATGGATGATTAAAAACTTCACTAGTCCCAACAATACTACTATTTTGCTCTATAATTGTTTTAATAAATGTGATGCTTATATTATATATTACAAGAATATCAAGTTAAAGTAAATAAAAATCGGAATGTTATTGATCACGGACATCTTTTTTTCTATTTGGAAGTTGACTAAATTCACTACGCACATGTTTACCATATGATTTTTTTATCAAGATATTGTTAGGTTCGAACTAGATATTCAAATCAAGAATGTAGCTACGTCCGACTAAAAACATTATTATTTTGATACGTATCCTAATACTTTATTTTGCATCGTTGAAAATTAACAAAAGATAAAAATAAATTAACTGTTATATCCGAGGCATGAGACACGAGTATATCAAAAAGACAAAAACACTTGATGTCTTTTTCTGATTGCTTATTGATTGATTGATTCTATCATTT
This sequence comes from Logfia minima, assembly GCA_963921325.1. NCBI lineage: Eukaryota > Viridiplantae > Streptophyta > Magnoliopsida > Asterales > Asteraceae > Logfia > Logfia minima. The sequence goes on from OY992768.1 coordinate 13,372,608, forward strand.
CATCATATCAATCATATATTAATATTTTATTTTATTTAATCTGATTAATTTTGAAGTAGCTAGGAAGTAAATGAGTTTAATAGAATAAAATATACACCACGTTTATTTTTTATGATATTTTAATGTATTGTTTAGTCTATAGTTTCCATTTAAGGAAGTTCACAAAAATACAAAAAAAATACCAAATATGAAAATATATTATCTAAAACATAAAATTGTAAAAAGATATTCTCGACATGCGGACACACGATACGCGTGTGGTTGAACTTATAATCTACTCGCCGGATAGGTGTCATCTGTCCGGACTTTTAGACCTTTTTTTTTTCTTTCTTTTTTTACTTTTTCAATATTGATTGAAGGTTAATGTCTAATGACACTCCATATTGACAGTAAATTTTATGAATTTTAAATTAAATTTTCTATACCAATTTATTAGTGCTCAAAGTACATATAAAAGTAAAAAAAAAAAAAAGTGTAAATTGTTAAAATTGAAGTTCCATGAATCCGAATTTCAAAAAAAATTATGTGGCGGTTTGATAAATAAATCTCGAAAAAAATACACAAATTAAAAAACAAAGGGTGATTTAATCGGAGTTACAAGTCAAAAGATGTGACTTTTCAAAGTTTACAAAAAAAAATATAAAAAATTCGGTCATCACTTTTGACAACTTACACTTATTTTGACTTTTAAGTCATAAAGAGTCAAAATCAGACATCCTATCTGGCGGATAAGTTATAAATTCACTCACACGCAATACGAAATTTGCGTTTTGTGTGTGGGTATTTGCATATTGCTTGTGGAAGGTAACTTTTTGCAATTTTAACTTTTAGAAGGTATAATTTTTATATACGGTGCTTTTTTATGTACTTTTATGACTCTCCCTTGCATTAATCTGTAAAGCCTGTCCATCAAATATGCCTCGTTATCATTAAAGTAATTTAACATATTAAGTTTATCTTTATTTCGTTTTAGATGAGATAATGTGCTATATTTGTAGTCAACCATTGCATTTGTAAATCTTATAAAATTCGAACTGTTATGAAAATTCGTTGATATAAGAACGGATGAACCCATCAACATATAAACACGGAAAATATTGTGTACTAGTCTCGAGGCTTGTCAACGTCCCTTTATGAAAATTTCAACAGATTCATGACTCGGCTTTTCATCTTTGTGGTTTAATATGTCGATTGCATTCCTACTTCAATAATATTTCTCATTAGTATTTACATTTATTAGTTTTTATATTTACATGCATTCTGACTTCAATCATTGGTTATCATTGTTAAGTTTTATCGGGGCTTTGATCTCACTTGTATAATTTATGTACGACAAAATTAAAGTAAGTAGTTTATTAATCACTACATCTGTTAGCAGTGACATTTTAGATAGACTAGCAGTTTAGTTCGCTACTCATGTTAGGCAACAAACCTTCCTTACACTTGGAAAATAAAGTGATATTTATTAGTCGTTATATATGTTGCCAGCGACTCTACTTGTAACTTAGAGTATAAATGCAGTGTCCTTATCGCTCGCTAATAAACACTTGTCTTCAGAAGAGGGTTACAAAAGCTTGAGGTTGTTATGTATATCTGAAACATTTGCTTGAAGTCAAGACTAAAGATAGAAAAAGAGATAAATCTTTAAGTGGAATTCAGTATTCTCATCTATTAACCAACAAATCAGACTATTACCCTGCAAAGTACATTGGGTTTGACAAATACCCAATGTACTATAAGAATGTCAACTTATAAAGGAAAATTACGTTGGAAATATCTTTTGTAAAGATACGTACAACTGGTTATTGTACTTTAGGTGGTAAAAAGTCATTACCTTTTTTGAGTCCTAGGAATAAAGTAAACAGTAATTATTATTCCTAAGATGTAATGTCACTTCCATCAACTGGAAGTTTCATTCTATCTTCTTCAATATCGTACTGACACGTGTTAGGTTTTGAATCTTCAAGCAAGTATTTGTGACACTATAAATACTCCCATCAACTACGATATGCAATGTCCATAAGTTGCATTAACTTCAACCTTGATCTAAACAATCACTCATGTTTGTCAGTGAGCATTGTGCCCTCACTTTCTGTAAGTATTGATCACTGATAGCCATCATATCTTATTCCGCAGTAAACTATTGTAAAGTTATTCTTTAATTAAATCAATAAAAGAAACTTTAAACTTGAATTAAATTGTTATACACCTTATATTTTTTGTTAGTAGTCAAGCTTTTTGGACAGGACCAACCATTGGTATCAGAGCGGATTAGATAACTAATGTCTAGATTCACGATGACTATTAATCCCATCTTTGAAGCTACGAATGCATATATCGATAATGGTTCCAAAGAGAAACCACCAAGATTCGATGCAGACCAATTCCAGATGTAAAAGGTCAAATGCTTCTTTTCTAATTAGAATTTAGGGCCCTATATTCCTCACACCATACTTGAGAGAAACTCTACTATTACTAGTAGCGATGATGACACAACTCCTTGGAGTATAGTCAAACCCTCAAGCCAATGGTCTAATGAGGATAAGCTATTAGTTGACATGATGCTACGCTTCAATCTTTTCTAGTAATGTCTCTACCTAATATCGTTTACCACTATGTAATTAAGTGTTCTAGTGGTAAAGAAATATGGGAGTCTTTGTATACTCTCTATGAGGGAATAGATATTAATGTTAAAAATAGACTTGTTCTACTTAATAGACAATTTGAAGTATTTATGGCCAACAAATCAGAGAGTCTGACTCAAACTTATAACCGGTTCATTTGTTTAATGAATGATATAAAAACTGTCGGCATCAAAAAGGACTCTCTGGATGTAATGAACAAATTTATGGATGCTCTTCCCAATTGTTGGGAAAATTCCATTGACATCCTCAAAGACACTGGTCATATTGAAAAAATGACTATGAAATCTCTTTTTGCCATGTTTCTATGGCGAAGAGCCAAATAAATTGCAAAAACTAGCTCTATGTTAAACATATAAGTTAAATAACTATGCCTTTGTGGCAAAAGGGGTATCTGCTGATGATACCCCCTCTACATCAAATGTAGAGACAACTGATAATCTCATTAAATCCAGTAGTGGTGAAGCTGATGTATCAGTGGACGAGGATGAGAGTGATCTCGAATCTCGCGAAGAGGAAATGGCTATGATGGCTGGGAAATTCAAAAAGTTCTTTAAACAAAACTCTATCCCTTTTTCTTGATCGGGAATCTCTAACTCGAGGTACCTTAAAAAGACTTATGATGAAAAATTTAAAAGAAAACAACGTATGACAAAACCAATGTTTCTTTTAACGATATTTTTAATATTAAATATTAGATAACTCATTAAGTGTGATTAATTATTTTTGTGTGTATATAGAACATGTAGTAATGCAATTATGTTAGCTATCTTGCATGATAATGCAATTATAACCTATAACTAACATATATGTATATCTACCTTAAACTAAAAACTTCACTAAAATTAGTATTTTACAATTACGTTACGTACTCCACACAATTTATTCATACCACATTTTTTTACCAATCTACATACCAAGTTAAGAAAAAACTAATCAATAGGAAATTTTAATTACTTATTATTTGAACTGATACTTTAATTATTGAAACACTATTAAGAATATACATTTTCTTAAAAATTATATATATATATATGTATATATAAATAAGGGTTGGATCAAATACAAAAATCATTGACATAAAATAAATAGGATGGATTATGGTGATGTCATGTGTCCCTAAGACTTAATATTGGTCAAAGGGTGTTTTAGGTATTTTGACTTATCTTTATTGACATTTAATAAGTAAATAAAAAAAACTTCCCCTCTTTTTATTGGCATTTAATGAGTATATCTTTGGTGTGCATCAATTTCGAACAACTTGTGTATCGGTTCTTTATGAATGATACGGTTGTAAATCGTTATTTCAATTCGTGCACCAACTTAGTGCTGTCAATCGTGTGGTTATAAACTGCTATTTTTGCTATCGGTTCTTTCATATAATCAAGAATAAAGATTGTGCATCAACCTTCTAACATTCGTGCACCAACTTAATTGTTGTAAAAATAACTAATTAATAAGGTATTAAATACTAACTAATTAATAAGTTAGGAGTGAGAACGAGTTAATGAGGTGGTTAAATATCCATTATATCCTCAAAGATCAATTTTTTATTATTAAAAATAATTAATTAATAAGGTATTAAATGTTTGATCCAATGGTTCATATTTTTTCTTATTTATTTTATTTTAAAGTTTGTACAATAACCAACCCTATATAAATATACCAAATACATATAAATGAAACAAGAAATTCAAATAATCATTCACACGAATAGTTGAATGTATGTAAATTAAATTTATGTGTGCACCTAATTTTTTAAGAAAAATGTTAGCAGGCTCAAAGATTTTATAAGCTTACACATTAATTAGATCATATAGTCAAGATTTTATTTGAACAATGCTACACAGAACGTTATAGATATCTACCTAAGAAAGCATCAACACAAAGCTCTCTAATAATTAGGAGTAAAACACTCATGTCTTTGATCTCGTAAGCCGAATCTTTCAGGTTGCAAAGAATGACTACATAAGGGTATTGATTTCAAATCTATAAAAATCTTTGAAAAATGTTATAACATGTAACACCCCAAGTTTTTAGTTTAGAAAACAACTAGAAGGAGGCTTCACCCGTCTAGGTGATGGGTGTTTTGGTCGAGTAGTAGTTGATTTTACCGGGTGACTGGTGGACAAAAAGTTAGGAAGGTTAAATCACCCGTCCGGGTGAGGGTCATTTGTGTGTGTGTCCTGTCCTGGTGAAGTTGTGCTGACAGGGAGCCAAAAGGGTGTTCACCCGTCCGGGTAAGTGTATTTCCAACATATATAGAAGTTTAGTTCCAGAATGTTGCACTCATACACGTGTTTTCACCCAAACAAACTTTCACACCTACATTTTTCCAGGAAGTTCTTGAGCAAGGAAGGAAGGGTGGATAGTGTTCTTAACATCAAATTAGTGTCATTGTTATCATCTTCATCAAGTAAGTAACTATTCTTGTTATTTAACCTAGATAGATTGGGAAATTGGGGTTTTGGGGTTAAGATGATGCTAGGGTAGAATTGAGCATTGAATTAGCTTTATTTGATGCTTGTATGAGCTTATTGTACTATAATGTGACGAAGTTTATCAAGGTTTTGAATTACCTAGTTAAAAGAAGATGATTCTCATAAGATTTAGAATAGCTTACTATGTGGATAGTTTAAACTTGTTGTTTAGATGTCGTTGATAATGTTTGAAGTAATGTTAAGAATTATTGAACCCTATAATGAATTAAGAGAGTAATTTGATGAAGTTGAGATTAGTTTGACTTTCAAACAGTAGATTCAGTAGAATTAAGAAGTGAATTGGTAATAAGATGGGTATTATGAGATGCTTGTTATGACCTTTATATGTTGTTGAATACTATCTAATGATTTATGGGTGTCAAGGAAGTGGGAGTCCGTATTGGTGAATCGTCAATCTTAAGTCAAGGTGAGTATGTAGGGGGTTAAATGGGTAATTGGAGCATATAAACCCGGATTATATCCGTGTAAGAGGGTTTATGTGTTACATTGGTAAGTTGATTAATGTGGTGTATTATAATTTAGTTGTAATTTCAGTGGAGCTTGTTGATGTGCTTTTGTTTAGTTGATTATAAAGTATTAGATGTAATGTTTGGATGTTAGTTGATTTTAATTAGTTGGATTAAGTATACGAATCCGGATTACATCTGTGTAACAGGGTTCGTATATTTAATAAATGTTAATATGTTGGAATATGATGTTCTAATATATCTAATATAATTGTTGATTTAGTAGTGGAGATATGATTTAAACTATGTTGATTTAGTTGTTATGTGAATGTTGGCTATGATGCGAGTTCATTTCATTATGGATCAATACGTTGGCCTTAGACTAACTAAATTGTTATGTGGGGTAATTAGACAATTAGTTATTAAACCTTATATAACAGAGATTGATGTTGAATGATGATAGATATTAATTGAAATCTTAAAGGTGCAAGTTGATAATTTGGTGTAAAAGTGGTATGTTATGTGAATGTATCAATGTTGATATAAAGTTGTAAATTTTGTGGATGTATTAAATTTGTTGTGAGAGGAACCTTATATGTGGTAGTTGACTGCATATGTTGACTTTGTCAATGGAGTTAGATATTAGCATTGGGCTAATATCAGTTGTTATGTAGTGGTGTTATATTAGCCATGAGTTAAATTTAGATGTCAGATGTTTACGAGGAGGAAGACAAATCCGTGAAGTGGAGTTTTGGGTAGTTGACCCGTTCAGTTGTTACTTGTTTCAGCTGTTAGTTGTGTAAATTGTTGTTTGTTGTAAAAATTAGTTGTCCCAAGCTGCTTGTAGTTCTTCAAGATGTAATGTGATTATGTAGTTGATAATTGATACATATGTTATTTCATACGAGATGTTAGTGATATTATGATGCTCAGTTGAAGTAGTAGTTGAGTTAGTGATAATAATGATTGTTATACTTACTAAGCTTATTGCTTACAACGTCAATTGAAAACATGTTTTGTAGGTACAGGTGGGTTAGGTATCGAAGATGATCGAGGGAAGGGGATAGCCTAGAGGTGATGTGGATGATTGCTTACGAGGTTTTAAGCAATACTAGTTGTCTTAAATACAGTTGTAGGTGCCAAAGTTGTAAATGATGCCCATGTTTTGATAAATTGTCCAATTGGGTCAAAGATGTTTTTGGTAAAATATGATAGTCGAGTAACTTGGAGTTACTAAAAAAGTGGTATCATGAATGTTTTTGGTAATTAGTAATCGAAGAAGAATTTTTTGTTATAAAAAAAAAATTGGGGCCTTTCATAAAAGATATAGAAGTTTAATTGAAAGCCATTTAGAAACCAGATACCTATATAGTAATACTAAAAAACCTTCATGAAATCTACAATCTTTCGATAAACATTGCCAAAATGATATAACTGAGACACATGGCATATGATTTAAAACATGAAATCCTATAAAAACATTAATAGTTGTCATACTGATAAATCAAATAGAAAATTTAAGTTATACTACAAATACTCTGATTACATACAGAAAAAGAATAAATCAGAGAGATATAGAGATGAAACGCATGTTTATGCTTCTAATGTAGTTAACTTTATATGAAATATTATAGAAGCAAAACAATATAGTTATCATAAATAATCCGATTGAAAAGGATTAAAACTATAGCAAATTTATTAGCATAATAATTATCATAATTGACCCTCAATATCAGTTCCAAATGAAAGGTTTTATCTTAATGATAATATTAAGATTTCATTTGGTTCAAATATTAATATAATAAAAAATTTGATAAATTCAATCTTCTTATATGACATAACTAACTTTCACTAAATGATACCACACTATATTTTTATTTGTATAATAATAATACAATCACATAGGCTAGAGAATAATCATTTAATTTATAGGGAAGATTTGTGTACTCCTCTAATTTCAACTTTGATAAAATTAAGATCAATATATCATTATGATATATATATATATAAGGTGAGGATCAAGAGAGAAGCAAAAAAATTAGGGGAGGGAAGCAAATCTCAACTATTGATTTTATCGTAAATGAATTTTAAAAATTACAAAAAATTTCAAAATTTAACATTCATCACCAATGAATGTTAAAAACGTTTTTTAATAAAAAAAATCAAGAGCTAATATTTGCTTATCTCATTCCCTAAATTTTAGAGTTCCTCTATGGATCTTTCCCCTATATATATATAAGGGTTTAGTTATTGTAAAACAATATTTATCGTAAAATAAATAAGAAACAATGTCAGCCGTTAAATCTTGTATTTAATATATTATCATGACTATCAATTTTTGTTTTTTACTGGAAAAAATTGATTAGTAAGGGTAAAATAGACATTATGCATCATGGTTTCAATGATGGTCTTTGTCGGTTACTCCTTCAGATTAGTTGATGCACACATACACACATTTGGTGCATGCTTGTATCTACTCGATGCACACTGATAAATACTTGTTGCACATTTAATATTACTTAATGCACACCAATAAATCATTGATCATATTTAGTTTTAATGTTGATCAGAACCAGTGATATCAATAAATTTAAAAGAACCAAGTGTATGTTTCTTGCATCCTGCATGATATCAATACCCTTGAACCTTTGAGGACACGTGACAAGCCAATAATGTTTCTTATTTGTTATGAGTTATTTTATTTGAACTAAACCTTATATATATATATAAAAAGATTTATAAGGAAGCTTCAAATCGTAGGGAATGAGAGAAGTAAATCTTAACTTTTAATTTTTTCATAAATAAATATTTTTAACCTTTATTTGTTATGAATGTTAAATTTTGAAATTATTTGTGATTTTTAAAATTCATTTATGATGAAATCAAGGGTTAAGATTTGATTCTCTCCTTCCCTAATTTTTTTTGTTTCCTTCTTGATCTCCACCCTATATATATATATATATATATGTGAGTAGGTTCAAGGGAGAAGAAAAAATTAGTGAAGAAGGGGGAGAAGAGTTTTTAAACCCTTTGATTCAACAAATTAATCAATTTGTTTTTTTATTGAATTATTTTTGCTTTTTAATGAATCACAGTTTTAAATATATATTTTTCCATTTTCTCCCCTAAAATTTCATTCTTTTTAGATCCTGATACTATATATATATATATATATATAGGAGTGAATTTAAGGGAGAAGGAAAAATTTATAGAGAAGGAAAAGAAGAGTTTTTTAACACTTTGATTTAGCAAAATAACCATTTGATTCAGTTTGAAATCATATTTGTTTTCTATTGAATCATAGTTTTAAATATATATTTCTCCCCATTCTTTCCTAAAATTTCATTCTTTTTAGATCCTGAACTATTTTGGGGGGAAAATATATATTTAAAACTATGATTAAGCAAAAAGCAACTATGATTCAATAAAGAATAAATATGATTTCAAACTGAATCAAAGAGTTATTTTACTGAATCGAAAAGCTAAAACTCTTCTCCCCCTTCTCTACCAATTTTTTCTTCTCTGTTAGACCCACACCTATATATATATCTATATATCTATATATATATATATATATATACTAAAGCAGAATAAAATGTTGCTCCATATTTTGCCACAAAGGCAAAATGACATGTGGCGGCCTCTCATAATTTAAAAATAAATAATTATTTAAATTTAAAAGATAAATTAAAAATAAATTTAGACAGAGTTAGATAATACTTGAATATAATAATAATTAATTAAAAAATCTATGAATCATACTCGAACACTAATTAAAAATAATATTAAATCATTAAACTTATAAAATTGTGAATATAAAAATTGCTTATGTCAAGTACCAACTCTTAAACTTTCAAATTAACTAAGTTTTAACAAAATAAAATATTATTTTAAAAAATCGTGTATCATATAAATAGTATCACATCCCCTAAAAGTTAATCATATATTTATCTATATCTACTTATATATGAATAAAAAAGTTAAAGTAAAAAAATAATAATATTATCAGTGTGCAATTCTCGATCGAATGAAAACAAAAGGAGCAATATCAATTATTAATTGAATGTTAACTTTTTATGGTTTATTTGTTGAAGCGAGTATAACTTGAGACTAAAAGTTTGAAATTGTGATGGTATTGAGTTACTTGCTATTTGTGCCTTTAAGATGATCTCCTATGATATAAAATTAGATATGATTATATGTATATTTTGTAAATTACATAATAGTAAATTAATATTAGTTAAATAAAAATTTAAGATGACATTTGCGCTGGAAAATAAGATTTTTTAATAATTCTTAATTCTATCAGTCAAACTAATTTTTTAACTGTTTTCAATCGTGAACACAACAACAGACGATTAGGATTTCTTTTCTTCATTATTGCATGTTTGTCTTTTCCTTTATAATCTTTATCATGATGTATCTACTGATTATATCTGCTTACTTTAAGATAGTGCTGGTAATAGATGGATATGGATGGATCTTGATCCGCTCCATTAGTGATCCAACTTAAATGGATCATGATCCGATCCATGATCCAATAGACTGGATCATGATCCGATCCATATCCAATTAATTTAAGTGGATCGGATCACGATCTGAATCGATCCAATTTTTTTTTCTTTTTTGAAATTATTTAGACAAAAATACTTTTTACGACCGGGACCAATGCTTCAACAATACATCTACTATTTATCAAGACCAATAACATATACATCTACTATTTATTCAATCCAATCATTGGTTGTGATCAATGCTTCAACAATACATCTACTATTTATCGTTTTTTTTACGTTTTTATTCGTTTTTCTTCCTTTTTTTTACGTTTTCTTCGTTTTTTACGGTTTTTTTTACATTTTTATTCGTTTTTGTTATTTTTCTTCGTTTTTTTCGTTTTTCTTCGTTTTTAACGTTTTCTTCGTTTTTTACATTTTTCTTCGTTTTTTACGTTTTTCTTCGTTTTTTTGGCTTTTTTTCGTTTTTATTCGTTTTTTTTACGTTTTTGTTTGTTTTTTTAATTTTTCTTCGTTTTTTACATTTTTTTTCGTTTTTCTTCGTTTTTTAACGTTTTTTTTCGTTTTCTACCCTTTTTAACTTTTTTTTACGTTTTTTTTTGTTTTTCTTTGTTTTTTTACATTTTTGTTCCTTTTTTTACGTTTTTGTTCGTTTTGTTCGTTTTTTTAAAAACGAAAAAAAGTTAAAAAAACGAAGAAAAACGAAAAAACGTAAAAAAACAAACAAAAACGTAAAAAAACAAACAAAAATTAAAAAAACGAACAAAAAAAAAACGTAAAAGCGAAGAAAAATTAAAAAAAAACGAAGAAAGACGTAAAAAACGAAGAAAAACGTTAAAAAAACGAACAAAAACGAAGAAAAACGTAAAGAACGAAGAAAAACGTAAAAAAAACGAAGAAAAAGTAAAAAAAAGAACAAAAACGAATAAAAAAGGTAAAAAACGAAGAAAAACGTAAAAACGATGAAAAACGTAAAAAACGAAGAAAAACGTAAAAAACGAAGGAAAACGTAAAGAAACGAAGAAAAACGAAAAAAACATAAAAAAACGAAGAAAAACGAAAAAAAACGAAAAAAACATAAAAAAACGAAGAAAAACGAAAAAACCCGAGAAAAACGTAATTTAAAAAAAAAAACGAATTTAAAATTTTTATTTTAGTTAAAATCCGAATTTTAAAAACCCTACCCTTATTTATTTTGGTAGATGGACCGGTCCAGATGGATTATGGATCGATCCAAGTGTTGAATTGGATATTTGGATTGATTTGTTGGATTGCTTAATGGACCAATGGATATTTTTTTTAATCCAATAAATTATGTAAGTGGATTGGATCATATTAGATTTGGATCGATCCATGATCCATTGCCAGCCCTACTTTAAGAGTTCTAAATTGCTTTAAGTGCTTTTGCTAAGAGGTGATTGAACTTTAGTTATGGATCATAAGATTGCATATTGATGTATTACTCATTATATTAGACTATGAAGCTCATGAATTTATAATTGAATGTTTCCTTTTACATAAAATATCTTTTAGAAAATCTTTCGCTTTTTAACTTCATTAAATAATTGCATTGTTGTACATCGCACGGGTTTACACTAGTATATATATATATACGTGTCACTGAAAACATTTTGACCTATTTCGAAGAAAATGAAAAGTACATTAACAACTCGATAATAATGGAGAGTAAAATTTTGTTTTATTTTTCAATAACATGGAATTTAGGATATATATATATATATATATTATATTATATATATATATGAAAGATGGAAGGAAAATTCTCCGTATGCTTTGGTTTAGTGGTGTCTTCAAAACTCCTTTGAAGAAAGTTGCAGTTTCGATCCCCGAATGTTTTTTTTGGTCTTGTTTCTTTTGTTTTCTCACTTTAATTATTTTTAATATTGAAAAAATTTCAACGATATAACTTATAACACACTAATACTTTGTTATTTAGAACATTGTTCATGAGTTCATACATAACATCATTTTGTCTCTTTTTTCATGTTCGTTATATAACTGTGTATTATATATTTAAGTTAATTATACATCAATATAAAATAATTTAAAATTATTAATGAACAAAATTAATTCACGCTTATAAATTCTCTGATTACATTAATTATAATTTAATATAACTCAAAACTTTAACAAACAAAATTGACTACACTGATATAATCAGATTTTTTCGTTTTATTAAATAAAAACCGACAAAATAATTTAATTTAATTATTGACGTAGGTTGGATAATCTCGAGCAATATTTAAAGAAAAATGATATATATACCTAATTAGGCATATATCCCTAAAAATGTGATTGGTTGATGAGAAAATGATTGGATGAGATTAGAAGAGAGAATAAGTGGAATACATGTGTCAAAATCTGTATGGTTAAACTAAACTAGACATATGCCTAATTAGACGGATATAACATTACTCATATTTAAAAGTTAAGTGACAACGTCTTTTTACTCCTATTATTTTAATTACATTCTTAATTATATTTGGTTATAATACACCCAACGGAAAGTTGGTTAATTAATGCCACTCTATCAAACCCCAAGACAGACAGATAAGCTTTATTATTTACATATTAGATTTTTCGTTTTATTATATATAATATTATATTTTTTTAAATTTTTTTTTACAAATTAAAAACTATATAACAATACATAAATAATACTATTTTATAAGTGGGAAAATCACTTTTAACAATTTTTCAAAACAAAAACACAATTTCCCAAAGTTAAATATAACATAATATGTCAATGCAAATTCGATGGTCGGATCATGAGTTGTAAGTGTCGAGTTTCAAGTTCTTAATGAACAAATTGTAATATAAAAAAGTTTAAATTAAAATTAAATGTCATATATTAATTAGTTTATAGTTTAATTATATTTAATGACGAAAGGACCTAAACCGGAGTTTACATCGTTCCAATTAATATATAGCCAGCTCTCCATTTAATATTCGTTATCATGTTGTCGAGTTTAATTGTTTATTGGAAAGGAATTTTATGGAGATAATTTTTAAAATTTTCTCAACATATATATTTATTGAATATTATTTTGAGGGAAGAATAGAAGTGAACTTTAGTTATGCACATATAATAATCGAAGATGTCGATATTTAATAAAATAGCTTCCAATTGTAGATAACGTATCAAGTTGTATGAATTATTACCCCTTGTATTCAAAGGGCATAGTAAATCGCCAATTTCTCGGCGACTTCTCCCGACCCTTATCACGATTATATCACAAATCACGAGAACATGAGATATTCATGATATCTAAGGGCAAAAATGTCCTTTTGTCCCCACTAAAAAAATAAACATATAACCTTTTTTGTTTTTTCTTAAATCGTTTCTGTCTCTTTCTCTTCATCCCCAAATCAAGATCAACCATCAACCAACAATTTATGTTTCTTTCTCAAAAATCCATTGGTTGGCTTCGATCTTTCGTAGAAAAGTAAATAAAAATATTGTCGGTGGAGAATTATTGTGGTTGAATGTGTATTCATAAAATTTGAAGATCTAGGATCAACTTGAAAACCCAAAAAATAAATAAAAATATAAAACTTAAAATATATAAAATAAGTAAAGAGAAATACTAGAACTACAAAATTTTTATAAAAAGAAATTCACATAACGATATGGACCAATAGCATAAAGAGAGAGAAGTAAGAGAAAGAAACAAACTTAAATTGTGATTGATTCATATTACTTTTCACATCATTTTGTGAATTTTATTTTGTGAAATATATGTGGCTCTAGCATTCCTCGTAAGTAAATCCATTTTAAGATTTCTTTTTTATATTTTAGAATTATTATTATTTTTCTTAAATTAATGTTTGTGTACTAGATCTTCTATGTCTTTCATATTAATCGATTTCTAGAATTTTTTTTTATAATTAATTTTTTTTTTCTATTTTAGTGCTGGTGGTGGATATTAGAAGAAGATTTGAAGGTTGAAGGATCTGAAAAAGAAATTAAATTTAAACCAACTAATCTATAAAATTCAAAGACTGTTATAAATTTCTAATTAAAATAAATAAGAAATAGAAATTGCATGTCCAATTACCAGTGTTGGTGTATCCTAACAACAAAAATATAGTAAAAAACAGAAAATAGTTAGAATGTAATTCAAATAAATAATCGAGTTAGTTATTTGCGTAATCTGATAATGGTAGTGAAAACGTGAAAAATAAGAGGTGAAAAATGGGACATCCAGAAGCAGACACTTAAATCTAAAACACAGAAATATAGAAAATCATCTAACATGTGATAGGATTTTGAGGTCTCAACCTCTGACTTCACTTGATTTACCTATTAGCTCTCACTTATTACTTACTTTAATTTTCCATAAAATTTAGTATATTTCAATTAACAAATTATCGTCAAAAGTAATAGCCTCCCAAAAACGAAATAAATGGTAGCCATTTTTTAAAGTCCTTTAGGATTTGACTTGATAGCCTCCCACGAAAAGGGTTTTTAGTCAGTTAAGATACACCATAAAAATAAAATTAAATAGTGGGAGAGTATAAACCACTACATTTTTGTCTCATGTGAGTTCACATGAGAAAGCATCTGAAACCTTAATGTCTGTCTGAGCATGAGACATCATTAAGCAGGTTGACCAAATCAACACTCTTTTATAGATTTATGCGAACGAAAGATCAATAATTACCTACTTTGATCTATTATATTTAACAAATTAATTTTTAAATTTATACTTTTGAACAAACTAATTTACCTTTTTCGTCCATATAAACGCTTTAGACGCGAATGAATTAAAATTAGAAAATTCATCGTTTAACATAAAGTTAAATATTAAATTATTTATAAGTCAAACGTTAAACAAATAAATTTATTGAAATTATATATATATATATATATATATATAAATATATATATATATACAAGATCGATTGTTGGGCCAGACAATCACAATTGGACACATGGTTGAACCCTAGGGGGATCATCCCTAATCGTCTTTATGGCTTTAAATAAGAAGAAGAAAGAAACTTAGGGCCCACGATCGATCACCGTTTGACCCACCCACTCTCTGCTTGAAATGTGACGATCGCCATGTCTATCCTTGCACCAGTCCTGACAACCGAATCGAAGTCATGAGATAGGACAAAACTCCCTACGTGTGAATCTAAGCTCCTGTCCACTGACCAAAAATAACAAATGATCGATTACATCTGTTGGCATGTACTACGTTAGAAGTATCAAGTTTACCAAACTCGGGTCTCGGTTATGCATTCAAGATCAGGCCATGATCCAAAACACAAGTTTCTAAATAGTTGTAGTCTATTATAGTACTTAGATAAGCTTTCTCGAATTTGGAAGGAGAGTCCAACATTAGATCTAACAGTCACGTGTGCATCGTTGTATAACGTCTAAATAACATCAAAATTTCCACCAAACTTGTTAATTAACATAATTCAAGATAAATATTTATTAAACTCTACATTTTGTTTTTTCCAATATTAACATGATAAGAAATTCCAATATATACTAAAAGTCAACAAAAAGATTATACCGTATATCTACGTACAATTTTCATATCTTGTAATAAAGTCATATAAGTAAAAAAAATCACTATACTCTACATGAATGTAGAAACCATATATAACAACAAAAAAGTTACAAAATTGTACCCATATCTAACAATTTTCATATCAAGTAATAATTTTCACATCTAACAATTTCCACATGTGACATAAATCGTACAATTTTCATATCTATCATAATTCGTACAATTTCCATATCGAACAATTTCCATATCTAGTATCAAAAAACAAAACTATACCTCACATAAAGTTAAAGATATCAAACATTATTTATTCCAAAATGAGAGGGTATAACTAAATTCAAAAACTTGAGTTCAAAAAATTAATTTAACCCAAGGTAAACCTCTACTTACTTACATAAACACTTTAATATCACTTACAAAAACAAAGCAACCTAATTTTTCAACTTCTAAGAATGAAGACTTAAACATTGATAACAAATTAATAACTTATAAAATAAATAAATAAGAAAAGGTTTTAACAAATAACAACAAATATAAATCAAAGAAAGAAGACTTACATTGAGATCAAAATTTGGATCTTCTATTGTTTATGTATTACCTATTTCTTCAACCTCTAAATCTGTAAGAATAAAAAAAAAAGATTAGACCCCAAAAACCTTGAGATGTAAGACAAAAAAGGATTGTACCACACGTTTCTTCACCTCTATAAGATTAAAAACCCTAATCCGGAAGGTGCAAATGAAGAACAAGTCAAAAACCCTTCACCTCTATTAAAACGAAGTTGAAAATTGTAAAACAAACACAAAAAGGCATATTTAATAACAAAAACTCAAACGAGCGAACAAGGATTGACAGGTGTGACAACCCTCGAAAACCGGTATATTTCCGTACACAATTGAAATGCATTCTTACGCTAATTCCCTCATAATTGAAATCAATTTGATTTAAACTGAAATAAGTCTAGCACACGCCCACGTTGCACATTTTGGTGCACTTTACTTTAATGCATGATGCATTTCATTTACGTAATTATTGAGAATTGCGCTATTAAATCGGATGATTTCCGACAAACACGAGCGTTGGTGATACGACTTTCATAAATTACGTAAAACTATTTGGTAATTAAATAATAGTTATTTACTATATAATTATGCTAGATTAAAATCATAACGTCCTTGGATAATTGAATAAACGCGTACACAATTTAAATCACACATAACGATTAATACGAATACGTATCTAATTAAACGAGAAAATCGGTAACTTACGAAACAACTTGCAATTATTTAGTTCACTTTGAATTACCCAACATCTCTCAATTTAACTATAACCATGTGTGTTACATGTAATTAATCCCTAGTTAAACTAAGTGCTAAAATATCTAGTTGACTAGTCAAGTAGGAGACAAGAAATCAAGAGAGCCATGCTCTCCCTTGACTCTCCCTCTCTCTCCAGTCGTTTTCCCTCTAGCCACCACCACCCTCACTCCCTTTTGCCTCCCTCTACACTCAATACACCATCCTTTGTTCCAATTTAATATATTAAAAGTCATTCCCACACTTGTGAATGCTTGGATATTAATTAAGTGTGCAAGAGTCAAACAAACACACACACTCCACTCCCTCAATTCAAAAATCTGCATACTCTTCCTTCTCTCCCTCTCTTCCAACGTTTTCATCATCATCATCATCTTCTTCAAAAATCACCACTAACAACCATTTTCTCTACATCCTTGTTACACACACTTACAAACCACCTTTACACTATGGTTACATTGTCTTGACACCCTTTAAGCTTATGAACATCATTTAATCATCTTCTTAAATCTCATAATCTTGAGGTTTCAAGTATTTAAAGGGAAGCTAGCAATCGGGTTTATATAAAAGCATATCGGGTTAAAGATACAAGTTCTCTTCTTTTCTTATTTTTCATCCAAAAGCATGGTAAGGAAACACTCTCTTAATCTCTTCATTTCCTAACATTTCAAGTTTTTACATGTTAGATGTTCGCTCTCTTATTAAAATCGACTAAATGCATGTTAGAAACTCTAGTTGGAAAGTTTGAACAGTTAAAACAAGTTGAAACTAGTTTAAAATGATCAAGAACGAGTTTGGTGTTAAAATGAGTACCTAGAAATATGATCTTGATGATATGCATATTATGATGTGTTTAAAAGTGTTAAAATGAAATTGTAGTTAAAAATGGCGAAAGAATCGTTAAACGAACGAAAACGGGTTTTATAAACGAAAGCTTTAAAACAAGTAACGAAACTCTCGTCTATCATATTTTAGTTAATAACATGTTTTAACTTAGAGAAATGCAAAAAGAATCGATTTAAAATATCAAAAACAAGCCCAAAACACATTTTATGAAAAACTGGAAATCTGGCCGAAAATGGCCTTACCCGGACGGGTGAGTGTTCACCCGGATGGGTGACGTCAGTTTTTGTCTTTACCCGGACGGGTGAGACCTCACCCGGACGGGTGATTTACAGGGCTGGATTTCCGTTGGCTAGTCACCTCGACGCGTGACCTGTTACCCGGCCGGCTTAGCCTTACTAAGACGGGTGGCTAGGCCAGCCGGACAGGTAACCTTTGTTTCAGACTTAAAAAAAAAATAAAAAATTCAAGATTTCCATTCAGTAATTTTAGTTTACGAAAAACTTCCTTTTACTCAACGTATTTTTCGAAAAAAATTTGGAGGTAAAACCTATAACGAAAACGATCGAATTGTTTAAAAAGAACGTTTGAGGACGATAAAGATTATAAATACATTTTTGAGAAGTTTTGGAAAAACAAAATAACTAAGCTTTCAAGAAACTTACACGTATACATACAAAACTATCACCAACGGGTCGTACACTTTTCGAAAACGAGCATAGATATGCGGGTAGCTATCTACATAAACAAACCTAGGTGTGCGGGTAGCCACCAACTATTATAAACCTAGATATGCGGTTAGCTATCTACTTATACAAACGACATCATGCGTATAGGGCGCGACTTTTTGGGCAAACTTACTTAATTAAACACTAGCACTCGCACCGCTCACCAGGTGAGTTCACTGCCCCTATTTTACTGCTTTTACTGCTTTCTAAATTTGGGATGAAAAACATATGTAACGTTTACATACAAACTGTTTTCATGCGATGATTGAAAATATGACAACGAATCCTTGTGTGATCCTATGTTAAACTAGTTGTAGTGCATAGAAGTCTTCATGACTACAAACTGTAACCATTAGCTAGATGACGTTAGCCATCGAATATGTGAATAGTACTATTGGGGTGACATCCCTCCAACGTTTTGTTAGTCATGCTAACTGCTGACATTATGTCGAGACGAGGAGCGTATATTTTCATTGTCCCAAGCAAAAACATTAAAAGTCGTGGTTTGGTTATAGGCCTAGGTGTCGGCACTTTAACTCGTAAGGTCTTACAAACCTTCGGGGGACCATCGTCAACTATTTATTGTTTTAAACTATATATTTTTATCGTACTCTTGGCCATGGTTGACACGATATGATTTGCGAAACATTACTAAACTCTTGGTTTAATGATTGAACCTTAAACCTGTGAATTTCACTCAACAATTTTGTTGATCCTTTTAACTATGTTTTTCAAAGAATTAGCAGCGAAGTAAGATTTGCATGCATATTGGGACCCTCGCCTACCATATCATTTAGGATGCCATTTTTGGGAAACTCACGAGATTTCATTTGTATTACTAGAAACTGCCTTAGTTATATTTGCGAAATCTCCAAACGATTGTATTTTGATAACAATACTACTCTTGCGACTTGAATAGTCGCTACGTTTTGTAACAAACAAGTTATGGCATTCTAATATTATGTTATGTTGATAATCATATGCTCTTGATTAGTTAGATAACTAATCGTGTCACCCCATGTTCTTCCACACTTAACTCTGATTAGATTTTGACGGGGTGTGACAATAGGGCAATCGCCACGTGTCAAGAAGCCATTGGTGATGTAGATGGTGATCGCCCGTGGGCCCTACAATTTTTTTGAAAGCCACAAAGGAAAACATGGATGATCGTCCTAGGGTTCAGCCACGTGTCCTAGTGGTATTTGTTCTTTATGTTGGTGATCGCCTAGGCCCATAGGTGATCTTGTATTTTCTTTTCTTCTTTTGTCATTTAAGCTCGGGTGTCAACAATAATGTTATCTAAGTTCAGGTGTAGCTAAATGGATTCAAGTGGGTACTGCAGTCGTGCCTGAACTGCGTTGGGCAACTCCTGAAAACAATGCTTGTTCATGACTCCCAATGCGCTTTCGGTATCTGTATAGACCCTGCCTACCAAACAATTGGCAATCCGAGCCGTTATGACAACTGGCTCATTAGATAGGTTAACTTCCAGAACAGGTTGGAATGTAATTGGCTTAAGCTGCTAAGCCTCGAGAACTTCAGCTTTGAGTCTCTGTCCAGAGCCCCAGGCACTCATGTGAATGAGTGCATCCGGTGTCTTGGCACTTGTTTCTTTCTTCTTTTGTCGACCATACATCTTCCCGGTTTCAGTTGTCCTATCATACGTTCCCATAGAGAGTGGCGTCGTCATAACTTTAGGAAGCGGATGGTTGGCAATATGAGGTGCGAAATGTTTGTGGTTGCGGACAGTTCCAATGGATTCTTTACCTTTTCACCTGTCATTTCTGCAAATCTGTTTATCCATCATGATTTCCACCACATATTTGATAGACATAGATGATGTGAAAGCAGGTCATTTCGCTAACACTAGAAGGCTTGCCAATAAAGCTCTTTGACCTTGTCGAGGTGCCACGTTTTGCACCACACTCGGACATGGCGCATATGCATAAGTTGGGTTTGGGAAACCAACTGGTGGCGCAATATGTGAAGGTAGTTGGAACTGGCTTGGCGGCGTCATGAAGGAAACTTGGTTTAGTAATGGTCAGGTCACACTTGGTTTTGGGTTGATGACATAACCCATTTTCCTAAGTAATCATTGAGCCCTACTCGGCGAGATGAACTGCGCCCGAGGATGTGGAGTAGTGATAGTTTCGGCAACACTCCACGGTTTTGGCCATAACTCCCTGATACGAACTCCATTTGAAGTGATTCAAAAGCCCAAATTATCGGAACTCAGAGGGATACAACTTTCGAGAAGATGTCAAAAGCTGAAAAATAATATTACCCGCCTGGTAAGCCTTTTACCCATCGGGTACTTGTCCTTCCAGCCGGGTAATAGTGTCCGAAACTGGTAAATAAGCCCAGAAAAATAGTACCCGCCGGGTACTGAGCCTACCCGGCCGGGTATCTGTCAGATACGGGATTTTTGACTTTTAACCTAAATTAAACCCTAATTTCACACAAGCTTTTGGGGCCCGTTTCTCTCTTGTTCTTGGGCGATTTTTGGTGATTTTGGGAGGATTGACAACCCTTCCAATCCATTGTAATTCAAGAATCAAGGCTATAACAACAATCAAACATTACACGATTCGGTTTACATTTTTTTCCTCTAAGAAATGTTTATTTCCAATTCCTTTGTGTTTATTATTCTTATTAGTTTGTTTATGGGCTAATTGCTTTTACATTCACTTGGATGATGTAAGCTATTGATTATGGGTGTTTATCTTTTGATGTTTGCGGATTGATAAATTGTGTTTAATCAAAGAACCAATGGTGTTCAAGTTTTAGATATTTGATTGACTTGTTGGTGAATTATTTGATTTTTATAGCAAACGTTATTTCATTTAAATGATTTATTACAATTATTTGTCTACGAATAATTGTTGATTTATTGCGAACGTAAGAATTGAACAAGTCAAGAGAGTTAAACTGGAATGTGTTTGAATTAAACCTAGTTAAAGCACTTTGATTAGGTTTAGGTAGATTGCGAACATAATGTACATGATTAAATCATAATTTGACATGTTGAAGTAATATTTAGTTTGTTTAGAAACCTATAGCCAACGCAATAGGTGCATTTAAGCATTCGGTCAAGACTAGCGAACGTAACTCTTAATCTTACTCAATTTGGTAATCCACAATAGGTAAACTCATTTTAACCAACACCCTAACATCATTAGTAAACTAGTCCAAGTGAATGCCGTTTTAATCTTATTTCTTCAAAAATCCACTTACATGTTACTTTACTTTACTTTTATTTTGTGATAATTGCAAGGCAACAACTCGGTTGCCAAAACCCCCACCTTTACTTATTTGCTTAGATTAACATACATTCGCTAAACACTCTTAATTGCACGGTCCTCTTGGTTCGACTCGGAGTTACCCAAACTATACTACTACTCGACAGGGTACACTGCCCGGTTGTGTAATAGTTTATTTGCGGTACTTCTTTGTTTATAAATTTATAACTAGATTTTACACACGTGTCTTACCGAGCTTAGGAATAATGTCATCTGGTTTGGGTGTCGCTAAGCGAATTCTACTTATGAGAGAGGAACTGTGATGTTTGTGGGAGGTCACTCTGAAAAGTTATATCTGAGGTACATGTCCCGTCATAGTGAAGTGACCGGCTCAACTCGATTAAATGTATCACGTAAGTAGTTTTATGTTATGCACATCATTATCATTAATATCTTAAAAGAAAAGAAAATATCTTAAAATATACAGCGCGATAATTAACAATTATATTGATAATTCTAATAAATTCAATGTATAAGAATAGCCATGTTGATTGTTGAGAGAGGAGACAAGTGAAGTATTGAAGCATCTTGTGGTTTTGAGCCGGCTTTTAGATGCTCATTTAATTTATTCAATACTCGTTCAAAGCCTTGTTTGGATATGCATAGTAATTTTTTAATATATAAATTTATTTTATTGGCGTAATGAATCGCTAAGCAGGCGTGTATTTTTTATTTTTTTCTATATATGGGTTTGAACGGAGATTCAAGTTTACAATAACAATGAGACAACACATACTGTGCATAGAAAATAGTTTGATATGCTTAAACTTGTCGAGTAAAATGACTTAGATTCTGAAAAGGACCTTAAATTCGTTACTTACAAAATAAAAGATCATATCATACAAATAAGTTGTTTCATAGCTCTGCACACAGCATAGTTACCGATTTATTATTGTTCAATGGGAACCATTGGACCAACTATTTAGTTATTACTAATACATACACGATTTAAATAGCTAGTATTCAGAGTTTTACACAATACTCCTTATTTTATCATTAATATAAAGATCGTCTCAAAGTTGATAGTCACTATGTCAAATCGTATATTTCCTTTGACTTTATATCTTGGGTATTAATGCAACATGTCTCTCCCTCTCTCTTAACATGTTTTTCCTTATACACAGAGAGGATGCAAACATATAATCTCTGTACTTTTCCTTAGTTGTAGATCCCTATATCACATCCTTTAATATTATTTGATTTTAAATTCGTAAACTTTTATAGATTTAAATATTTATATAAATTCATTTTCATTAGTGTTTTTTTTTGTTTTTCATATGCAAAATCAATAAGTTGCTTTTATTAAAAGTCATTTTCGATAACAACCTTTGTTTTCTACAAAATCTTCATTTTTTATTAATTTTTAAAATTTTAATAAAAGGGTTTTATACTTTTTTAAATATTTAAAAACACTAAAATACGAAGTACACAAAAAATAAAAAATAATAATGAGTTTATATTTAAGATATTGATTGATTTGACACGTATATCCACCTAGAATATCATAGATGTACAAAGAGAATCTCTTTAAAAATTATGTATGACATTTTCAGATTATTTTTGCATAATGTGTAATAAGTGCCCTTTCATTAGAATAAAACAAAAGATATATAATTAAGAGTCAGAATATTTAATCCATTCAACTTTAACCTAACAATATGTAAATTATCAATCACTTAGGAGCTTGTGAATTTAAATACCAATAAAAAGATGCATGGTACATACAGCTACATACATGATGTTAACCTTTAACTCAATTCGTGACTTCCGATCTTAATTTTTAACTCACGATTGTAATTTGACTCGACTTGTAAAAATTACTATTTTACAATAATTATACATATTTATATTTATATGTATAATATTGTTTAATTTTCTTTTTAAAAGAAGTAACATATTGTGAGAATCGGTAGTTAAGTCGTTGACAGAAAATCTACACAAAAGCTTAATTTAAAATAGATTATAATTTTTTTTTTTTTCTATTTTTTCCTTTTACCTTTTGTATTATATTATACTAAAAATTTATCTATCTTTTTAAATCATAAGAGTCATGCAATACTCGGAAGAGTTACACACGATTCGGAAGAGACAATAAGCGACTCGTAAGAGTTAAAGTCATTCAAGAGTCCATATCCGAGTCGCCTTGTATGGAAATTACGATTGTGCGTATCAAACTTATGATTATGTGTATGTGTTTTAAAAAAAATGTCTATTGTATGTAATCTGATGTACACATAATAGTAAAAAGTGTAAAGTTTAATACATTTTTTGACCTATTAACCTCATATATATATACAATTTATTTATTTTTTAGAACGACATTTATACAATTTATCTCACGTATATGTACATTTCACGCATTATATACATATTGTCTTTTTCGACACTTAAACTCACAACCTCCTAACTAATGACTAAGCTCCTCACGAGCTTCGGACGATAATCTTGTATAAAAATCACACAACGGTCAAATTACATTAAACGATAAAATATAAAAGTTACGTGAAAAAGATTAATATACTCTAACTCAATATATAGTTATTTATATCTAAAACGCTTTACCCTTTTTCTTGTTTAACCACAAGCAGATTATATTTTATTATTAGTAAAAATAAAACCATTTAAAATTGGATCGTTATAAAAAAGAGTTGGTAAATTTTGGAAAATGAGGTAAGTAAATCTTAGCTCTTGATTTTTTCATAAATAAATGCTCTTAACATTCATTTGTGATGAATGTTAAATCTTTTAAAATTATTTGTAATTTTTAAAATTCATTTATAATGAAATTAAGGGTTGAGATTTACTTCTCTCCTTCTCTAATTTGTTTTCTCCTCTTATCCTACCCTGTATATATAATATTATTATTATTATTTTACATTCATTTCTCCACCCAAATGTGCTTGATTATAAATTTTGTCCTCTCTTTGAACTCCATATGTAACTCTCACTTCCTCTCTTTTATTTTTTCTTTTTCTCTCTTGATCAGCCATGGGTACTGTTTCAGGCTCTTTCATGAACCTGCAACTCACTGCATCTTCATACATCAAAGCTCCAGGACTGCGCAAATTCTCAAGAAAACAGGTCATAAACTTACTTTGATACTTTAATATTCTGTTCAAAGAAATAAAAATAAAGGTACTGTATCTAATGCTAGTTTTTGAATTAAATATGCTAAATTATTGATTGATTATTGTTTTACAGCTCCGAATAAACGCTTCAGCTACTAATCCAGACGCTGAAGACGCAAAGATGACGATAAAAAACGATAATAAAAAATGGCAGATCGATTTTACAGGCGAGAAACCGATGACACCATTGCTGGATACAATCAATTATCCCGCACACATGAAAAACCTCTCAAAAGAGGTTTGTAAATAATAAATACTACTGTATTAAATAAATATATGGTTGTTAACAGTCAGTTGCTGCTTTTGTGACCAGTACACTGTGCATAATTAACGGTTTGCAATATTGTTTTATTTTTTAATCAGGATCTTGAACAGTTAGCAGCAGAATTAAGAGTTGATATAGTATATTCAGTTGCTAATACTGGTGGGCATTTGAGTTCAAGCTTAGGTGTTGTTGAATTGGCTGTGGCTTTACACCATGTTTTCAATACCCCTGATGACAAAATCATATGGGATGTTGGCCATCAGGTAACATTTTGTTCTCTTTTAGTTGTTGGGGAATTTCATCTCTATCAACTTAAGTGTCATCATTACATATTCTTCAAAGTACATATGTTTGGTGCATAAGGTACAATACCATTAAATTGTGATTTGCGAAAACATGTAATTATTCGACTTAAGTTGGTATATATTCGACTTGATAATAATTTAATATAGCCATTAAAGAGGTGATTTCTACAAGACCAAATTCATTCTAGTCAAAGAGTATTAGTATGAGCGTAATCTAAATTTAAATAATCATCTTACATTACATGCACACTGCTTGTTATATTGTCCTCTGGATGCGATGTCTGTACCAGCCATCATTTTTCTGGTATTAAAGTTTTGTGAATTTTTTGTGTAGAAATTATCTCCCATATAAAAAAAATGATTTTGACTAATTATATGGTATTAAACTTCTTTTGGTTAAAAAAAACAGGCATACCCACATAAGATATTGACAGGAAGAAGGTCAAAGATGCACACAATGAGGAAAACTTCAGGGTTAGCAGGTTTTCCTAAAAGAGATGAGAGTGCACATGATGCTTTTGGTGCAGGGCATAGCTCTACAAGTATCTCTGCTGGCCTTGGTATGTTTTATTTATTTAGATTCCAATTTTTGATTTATATTATTATGTAATGTAATGTAATATTGTAATTGATGTAGGACAAAAACTTGTTGTATCGTGGGGTTAACAATAAGGAAACGGATCTACACGTTTACAATTAAAAATTAGAATATTTTATAAGAAGAAATCTTTTTAGCTTTCAGTGAGTAGTTCCTAAAATTGTCAAATATGGGGGATAGGTAGTGAGTTAAACAAGCAACTTTTTATGAACCAAAATGGGTCGGCTCATTTGACCCACCTTTTGCTGTATATTTTTGAAGCTTATTAAATGATTAATGTGCTCTACATGACTATATCATTTTATCAAATGCTATTTTTCGATTTATTAAATAACAGATCAAAAGTAAAATTCAGCATATAATACTGAAATACTCTGTTTATCATTGAAGGAAATCCATAATATTATACAATTAGATTATAAAGGAAATATAACAAAATAAAACATGCAAATCATGTGGGGAAAAATTATTTTGGTCCCAATGTTTGGGCTATAAAAACTAAAGCCTTTTATCTAGTTGTGGGCCATGGTCATTTACTAAATTTCCTTGTCGCATTATTCAATTTTCTTTAGCATACAGTCTCTTTTGATTAGCAATAGAGGTTGATTATGTTACTAATTATTTCTTTCTATATCTTGATAGGTATGGCTGTCGGAAGAGATTTGTTAGGAAACAACAATAATGTGATATCAGTGATCGGAGACGGTGCCATGACAGCCGGACAAGCATACGAGGCCATGAATAATGCAGGCTTCCTTGATTCAAACCTGATCGTCGTATTAAATGATAACAAACAAGTTTCATTACCCACTGCTACCTTGGACGGACCAGCAACCCCTGTTGGAGCTCTAAGTAGCGCTTTATCCAAATTGCAAGCGAGTACAAAATTCCGTAAGCTTCGTGAAGCTGCCAAGGTGATTGATTATATCAACTTATTATTAGTCGACCCCATGACCGTGTTTTTTATTTCTTTATGAATTTACCAATGTAACTTAGGTTTCTTGATGTTGATATGTGTGTAGACTGTTACAAAGCAAATTGGGCCTCAAGCTCATGAAGTGGCTGCGAAAGTAGACGAGTATGCTAGGGGTATGATTAGTGCTAGTGGGTCAACTTTATTCGAGGAGCTTGGTCTATACTATATTGGTCCTGTGGATGGGCACAATATTGAGGATTTAGTCACCATTTTCGAGAAAGTGAAGTCGATGCCTGCACCAGGGCCTGTTTTGATTCATATAGTGACCGAGAAAGGAAAGGGTTACCCTCCGGCAGAAGCAGCTGCTGACAGAATGCATGGTAAGCTTCAAGAATGATTATCTAATTTTTTTATTTTCTTGTGGGTAGAAACGGATCGGGTTAAGTTGATCTGATACATTTTTTGTCATTTGATACTTTTTGAAACACTCACCTTGTGAAACATGATAACTAAGTCATAGACTTATAGTTGTCAAACAATCTTCTAACATTATAAAGTTTGACTTGTTACTGATAAAACATAACCTGCAGTAACTCATACCTGAATAAATGGATCGAAATTGCCACCTTTATAAAGCAGTACCTAAGAGCTCCTTTTTGTTTCAGGTGTTGTGAAGTTCGATGTAGGAACTGGAAAGCAGTTCAAGACAAAAGCACCAACACTTTCTTACACTCAGTACTTTGCAGAAGCACTTATAAAAGAAGCCGAGGTAGACAACAAAGTTGTAGCCATACACGCAGCCATGGGAGGTGGGACTGGACTCAATTATTTCCAGAAAAAGTTCCCGGATCGTTGTTTTGATGTAGGTATTGCCGAACAGCATGCTGTTACTTTTGCTGCAGGTTTAGCAACAGAAGGTCTTAAGCCATTTTGTGCTATCTATTCATCGTTCTTGCAGCGAGGCTATGATCAAGTGAGTACTTACTTGATTGCTAATAGCTAACAACTAATAGCACCTAATTAACATTATCTAACAACTAACTGATAAGTAACTCAATATATATGACAACTGCAGGTGGTTCATGATGTTGATCTACAAAAATTACCTGTTCGGTTTGCAATGGATAGAGCTGGTTTGGTTGGGGCAGATGGACCTACACATTGTGGAGCATTTGACATCACGTACATGGCGTGTTTGCCAAATATGGTGGTGATGGCTCCCTCAGATGAAGCCGAACTTATAAACATGGTTGCAACGGCTGCAGCAATTGATGACAGGCCTAGTTGCTTCAGATTCCCAAGAGGCAATGGCGTTGGAGTACCTCTTCCTCCTAACCTCAAAGGAGTTCCCCTCGAGGTACGCTCTTCACATTTACTTAGTCCATATTATTATTATTATTATTATTATTATTACTATTATTATTATTATTATTATTATTATTATTATTCTTATTATTACTATTCTTATTATTACTATTATTATATTATTATTATTATTTATTTTATTTTTTAGGTTTGTTCTTGAAAGTAAGTAACCTGTTTGACTTTGAACATTTTAATAGGTTGGTAAGGGAAGAATCCTATTGGAAGGAGCTAGAGTTGCAATATTAGGATATGGTTCGATAATTCAACAATGTCTAGGTGCAGCTAGCTTACTCGAAGCCCATAATGTGTCTGCAACAGTAGCCGATGCCCGTTTCTGCAAACCATTGGATGCAGAACTAATCAGAAGATTAGCCAAGGAGCATGAAATCTTACTTACAGTAGAAGAAGGTTCCATTGGTGGATTTGGATCGCACGTTGCTCATTTCATGAGCTTAAATGGTCTTTTAGACGGAAAACTCAAGGTATTTAAACTAACTAGTTCCAAAAACACATTCGTTTCAACAATAAACCAGTTAATTTTATGCAGTAGAAATTAACTAATTTCAATTTTGCAGCTAAGAGCAATGACACTTCCTGATAGATATATTGATCATGGAGCACCACAAGATCAACTTGAAGAAGCTGGTCTTTCTTCAAAACATATTTGTTCGACGCTTTTATCGCTTTTGGGGAAGCCTAAAGTGGCACTTCAATACAAGTCAATTATCTAGATATATAAATTATAGTCCTCAAATGAGGTAGATCCTTCTCCCTTCTTATTGATCATTGATCATACATATATATACATATATATGCTGTTCTTCTCCCTGTTAAATGTAATAATTATTAATGCATTACAAAACATATAGCATTTTAATAGTTCTTCTTTTTCCCTTGAATTTTTCTTTATTTGTTCTGTTTCCTACCTAAATTCTGTGACATAAAGGGACTCTATCAATAATCAATAACTTATAACTATTTTTGGTAAAAAAATTTCATTAATTTGTAAATTTGAGATCAATCCTGAAATTTAACAACTTGATTCCTCCCACAATGTAAACTTTAAACTTTCATTATGAGAACAAACGATGTCGTTTTTCCCGTACTTACGTTTAGTAAAGAAGTAGAAAGTTCCATTTGCACAGTTGTGGTATATTTGTCAATTCAACGTTTTTCGTGCACATATATGATATTTAAACTTAAAAACTAGTATAGTGCCACATTTCAACCATTTAAGATAGTGTTTGCAAGTTGATTTTTCTTTAAACATTGCTGAATGATTGACATATTACGTTGTACTGATTTTTAAATAAACATTAGAGACATAAATATGACGTCTAGATCTTTTTGCAATATACTCCCCAAGATATTTGCCATTGGTCTTTATCTATGTTCCTTTTTATGAAAATTGCTTGAATGCATAATGTGTTATGTCCAATGATATAGGTATGATAAGGTCAAGTTTAAATTTGAAGTTAATGTGGGAGCATATCGATCAAAGAGTGATCTTCTGACATGGTTGTCGACCATGGTCACATAATCAAGGGTCACATGTATTATCATTTGGAAAGATCACTAATTATGTTCTTTCACCAAAGAGTATTTAACAAACTTATTTTTAATTTAAATTTTTAATAAAGTAATTCATCAGTTCATGTTCACATAGACATTCAAGTGCGAATGATTTAAATATTGTTGTTTAAATAAATTTCAAATTATTTGTTTAAATAAAAGTTAAATATTAAATAAATTGTTATTGAAACAGAAAAAAATAATATCGTCTGTGAGCCTAGAGCGATCGCCGACACTAACAATAAATCAAAGAGCAACTACTAAGTTCACAGTCGTTCACCGTCTGACAGAACAAATATTTTCTTGACACGGCACACGCCCTGTCAATTTTATCCCATGCGCGCCCTTGCAATTTTATTTTTGATTGTATTTGCAAAATTGTTACTCATGCGCGCCCTTTTATTTTTATTATTATTATTATTATATTATTTTTGGTTTTCTATCACACCTAACAAGAATATAACTGATTTCTATTTCCCAAAAGCAACATATTTGTTTGTTTAGCTCTTAAACACACTTATTTAGCATTTAAATAAAAATATATTTTTTTTAATTTATTTTATAAAATCTTATGGTTTTTATTTATAAAAGTTTACTCGTATATAAGCTTTTATAAGTAACTATTATAATTTAGTAAAAATATCATCAAATAATTAAAAAATAAAATTTAAACAGTTAATACGGTTTTTATTTTAAAAAAGAAAGCAGATATATACACTAAATTTTTTATACGTACAACAAAAAATTTAATATTAAATTACAGTACATCTTCTCAATTCACAAGTAATAATTTTTCTTTCTTATTATTTCATTATTTTTACATAAAGTTAAATTAAATTAGTGTTGTTTAAAAAATATATAAATAAAGTACACAAAATAATCTAAATAATATTTTCGTGCAAGTATTTAAGATTGAGTAACAATTTTGTTTCCGTTGTTCGGACCAAATGGGGGCGCTCATGTAAGAAAATAAAACATTAAAATAAAATAAAAGGTGCTCATGGGACAAATTCTACAAGTAAACAAATTGTTAAATTGTATAATGGCGAGCTTGAATGAAACAAATTAGACACGTGTTGCTCTTTGATTTGCCTTTAATTTGTTCGTAATGTTGGTGATCATTCTGGACTCACAAGCAATCATGTGTTTTCTTTTTCTCTTTTTCAATAAAATCAATTTATTTATTTAACATTTAATTTTTAAACAAATAAATTTAGCATTTGAATTTTATTTAAACAACAACATTTTGAATCATTCGCGACCTGAGCGCCCATTGATGTTCTCCTTTTAATACTATTATCATTAAATAAATTCATAAAAATAATTAACCCCTTATTTCAAAATCGTGACTCCATCATTTTCTCCCAACTTCACTCTAAATCATAACCGACTCTCTTCTCTTTCATCTTCTTTTTAAAAAATCGATGGAGCCAAGACAATAGTCATGGACACGACCATGAACATCACATCAAACTCATAGTTTAATAGTGATGTAAAAGTAAGAAGAAAGACCTCAAATGGAATAATCCTAGCCGCGACAAATGAAACAATCATTGTGATGTGATAATCAATGATGGTAAAGATCATTCGCTAGTGTATTGTTTGTGAATCTCCCTCTTCTCCACCTCGCAGCCACTACCACCTTCACGATTTTCAGCCTCTACATCATATATATGTCTATGTCTTCGATCGTGAACTACCATTTCCAACGATGATTTTTCCGACTGTCATGTTTTAGGTTTTAAGCTTTAGGCAAGAGGGCACAATATGCACGGAAGAAATCTGATGTTAGTTGTTGATGATATACTAATTATGTATAACTGTGCATCACTCAGATTTTCAATTCAATAGTGTATCACTATGCACTATTGTGCATCAATTATAATTTCGCTCTTGATCTCTTTTTTTTCTTTTCTTGCTTATTGTATCAACTTAGGATCGACACTTTGAAAGGTTGAGCATCTTTATTATCATTTGTTCTATGGTTATTTGAGAATATTTAAAATTTGTGCATCATTGTGTTTATATTCATCGTGCATCATAATGTGAAGCTTGCAATTTTAAAATAGTATGAAATCAGTATCATCGAAAAATTCAGTGTGCATCACCGAAAAATTTAGTCTGACTCATCGAAAAATTTTGTGTGCATCACCAGAATAATCATCGTGCATCAATACAAACTTGTAATCAAGTGCATAAATATCATGTCTTGAAATGTCTATTTTGCCCTTCAAAAGTAATTAATGTTCTTTTGACTTGAAAATTGAACAGTTTTCATCATAATGTATCCAATGGCTCAGATCGTGTCTCATTTGTTTTACAATAACCGACTCTTATATATATACTAGCTTTTAAATCCATGTATATACATGATCTATTGGATGTGTATTTAATATTTATCACTAAAATGTAAATGACTTTTGAGATCGTGATAAAGTAACGATTAAAAACATTTAAAATGCCTAAAATAATCCCTTCAGCATAATACACTAATCATGAAAGTTTTAAATATGATATTCATGATAAAATCCTATGTTCTAAATCTTTTATTAAAGCATATGATGAGAAAAATACATCTAAACCAACGATATTACTAAACATTAAAATATGTTGATTCATAAATTGTTTCAGCCTATAAATTAAATATATCGATAACGAAAAACCTATAATGTTGATGAAAAAAGGAATTAAATATTGCATCAAATGAAAAATGTAGATTGTTTTGTTGATGAAAAATAAACACTTGTAGAAAAAAAGGAATATCATCATTAAATGATTTATATATTGAACTACTAAGTTTATAGTACTTACAAAGATAAATTAACTCTATTAAATTTAATTAAACGTACACTAACAGACATAAAATACTTAGCTATGTGTGTCAGTGTGTGTGATTTTATACAAATAAAATTTATAAAAATTAATGATATATCTAACGACCGTCAATTACATGAGCTAAAATACGAGCGTGTTTAAATTATTCCAGTTTCATATAATCTATCCGAAAGAGCATCGTAAATTAAAGTTGTAATAAATTTTATATGAAATAACGCTATGTAATTAGTTATTTTAATTTTTACATTCATCAATTGTTTATAATAAACTATCATTTATTTAAATTTAATGATAAAAGTTTTGCAAGTTTATATATACGATCATAAGTAATTGATTTATATTTTACATTATATATGGTTTTACAGTAAATAATCTAATTAAAAAGCACTAAAGTATTTCATACTTAAATGATAAGGCTTTCAACTTTTAAAATCATGATTTATTATGTCATCTTTTTCATAATTTTAAGGCAATTTGAAAAAATCAAACAATTCTATTAGCTAATTGTTTAATTGGATATTTGATGACATTATCAACCGGTTCTTATAGTTTAATACAATAAGATATAGATGTGTATTTTACATTTAAATATCATTACATTATTTTAGTAAATTTTAAAAAATGATAATTTATAATGTCATATTTTCCTTAATTTTAGCCAAGTTGTAAAAATTAAACAAATCTATTTGTCAATTGGATATTTGATTAAATCATCGAACGATTCTTATATTATATTTAATATATATATATATATATATAGAAAAGATCCATAGGGAAGCTTCAAATCTCGGGGAATGAGGGAAGCAAATCTTAGCCTTTGATTTTTTCATAAGTAAATGTTTTTAACATTCATTTGTGATGAATGTTAAATTTTGAAATTATTTGTGATTTTTGAAATTTATTTATGATGAAATCAAGGGTTGAGATTTGCTTCCCTCCTTCCCTAATTTTTTTTGCTTCCCTCTTGATCCCCACCATATATATATATATATATATATAGGAGAAAGAAATTAGGGTGAAGAAAGGTGAGAAAGATTTATGTCCATTAGATCTGATCATCAATGGCTTAGATTATTTTATTCCCTTGAAGGGCAAAACTGTACATTTTATGTGATTCAAAAAAGGAAAGAAATTCAATAAAAATAAAAATAAAAAGTGGCGCTTGAAAATAGGAACAATATTGCAGTTATCATCTTTTCAATTCTATTCTAACTCTATCACGATACAAATTTTCTAAATCCTATAGTGCGTCAACATGCCTAGAAACTGAATCATTCTTTTCAATCCAATTAAACTAATTAAAATCATATCAATCCCCTATTCTTCCAAAATCGCAAAAATTGTCGGCTCTATATCATATTACGAACCCTAATAATCCATACATATCGAATCAAAATTCTAGAAATTCAATTGCACAAAAACGGCGGCCGTAAATCAAAGTTTCGAAACTCTCATTCCAAATTTTGATTCAGTAAACTCTAAACCCTACATTTGTGTAATCAAAGATGGTGAAATCAAGAAAACTTAAGCAAACATGTGTACAAGGTGCGATTTCATGTTTCTATTTCAATTTATGTATAAAGATCTCTTACTAATGTGCGATACCAGTTTATGATTCAATGTATTTATACAGTTTGCATTCCTCGAGTGCTTGACATTCAACTTCGGTTACTAGACGAGTTAAAAAACGGATATTACTACTTAATGAACTGTATCAGTCGTTGTGTTTTTCAGAATCTCCTACATCGCCACAACACTGGATGATTATGCCTATGGCAACTATTTTGATTGCCAACAGGTTTGGTGTCATCGTTCACTGTTTACGCATTCGAGGCTCTATAACTTGCTTTCCTCTCCGAGAGGCTCGGAAGAGTTTCAACACCACCAAACTCTTATAATTGCACATATAAATGATAATCATTATGTGATGGTAGTATTACAAGGAGAGTACCCAATGCCTCACATTACTCGATATTGGACTTTTTATAAGTTCCCGAATGCAGCTGGATGGGAAATCATGTATACGTCACGTCTAGAATTATATACTCAACTAAAGCCTTGTAATTCTCAAAAGAATTTTTGTAGATTTGAATGATTAATTGTTGATGAAAACTTTGTTTTAACCTTTATAGTTTTTGTCTTTTTTTTTAATGTTTTTCGTTTATTTTTTTATATGTTTGTCAATAATAACACTAATATAGTAATAATAATAATAATAATATTTCTAATAAATTCATAAAGATGACATACATATTAAATTTTGTTGTCACATACTAATAACTAATAACAATTAGAATACATATTAAATAGAAAGAAAAAGAAAAAAAAATACACATAATAATTACAATAATACAAGTTTTATTAGTTACTTTAAGTCAAATCACCAATGAATATCTAGTAATCAAGATTGACCATAATAAGTTAAGAAATTTTACATAGTATATTGAGATATAGTCTTAATTACCCTTTTCTTGTATATCAAAACCATGGCATCGTGCTCTGATTTTTAATTGTTTTTTCTATCTCTTAAATGCTTTTCTTTTTTCATTTTAATTTATGTAACTTTCATATCCTTGTTAAAAAACTACCAAACCTCTAAACTGAATCATTACGGTCAAAATCAAACTCCTCATTTCATCATCATCGTCAAACACCACCAACATCATCATAATGTTCAATTCAAAGGAATAGCAAACCAATCAAAAAACAACCTTAAAAAAATAAAATCTGAAAATTATATTATTTGAGAATTCTTATTTTTCAGTGAGTTTCCAAACTTTTGCAGCATCGATTCGTTTCTCCAACCCCTTTGGCATCTTCGATTTCGTTGATTTGGCCACTATGTCACATCAATTTCAGCAACCACTATGCATCGTTGATCTCAATTCTCTATATCCTATGGTCTTTGATTTCGTTTTCTGGCTGCCTTAGTGGTAATTATTTAACAAAACCAGAGGTGCACATGCGGATTTTATTAATTCAATCAAGTCAAAGTGGCTGGCGAGGCCGAAAAATATCATTTGCAGAAACATGGTTTTGTCGTCGAAGTTGCAGATAGTATATTGCCAAAGTTTATGGAAGATGGTGGTTTATGGTGGTTGTTTGTTTGTGTTTAGTAGGGGTAATTGAACCTAAGGTTTAAGAGGAAGATGGGGAAGAAAGTATATGGCTAGGGGAACTGGTCAGAGAGGTAGGGGAGAGAGAAATAGAGTTTGGTGAATGAATGGTCGTACTTCGTGTTTTGGATACCGCACTTTGTGTTTTGTTTAGGATCGCGTGGTTTGTACACCTTTGACGTGACTCTTGTGAGAGTGGATGTAATGTGAGATGAAAGGGATGTGACCCTTGTGCGTGTGAATGTAATCATTGGGGGTATAAATCCTAATTTGGTGGTGTATAAACCCACAAACCCTTTGTTTATTGTTTATGTACTAGAAAATTTAATTGACAGAAACAAAAATACACTCTGTGTGCGTCGCATGTGACAGATTTTAACGTCGTTGTGGTCAAAGACTACCGGTGAATAGAATTAACGAATACAGAGAAGACCGGTGACATTTCAAGAACTTAACGATGAAACATGATTTTTTGAACAAAAACATGGACAATCAGAGCAATTTTCTCTTTTAGAAATATTGTAATTCACACAATTCTATCACACCAAACATTGAATCATTTTCTCAGTTATTATACCT
The DNA here is from genome assembly GCA_963921325.1 of Logfia minima. Classification (NCBI taxonomy): domain Eukaryota; kingdom Viridiplantae; phylum Streptophyta; class Magnoliopsida; order Asterales; family Asteraceae; genus Logfia; species Logfia minima. Next base: position 13,409,116 of record OY992768.1, read on the forward strand.
ACACTTTCAAACTTACAAACAAGCACACAACCATCACAGATTTACAATCATTGCTAATATATCAAGTAAAAAAACAATTTATCATTATCACTAATAAATCGTTATAATGAAAATTTATTTTCCGTTGTATTGCGTGAGTATTTTGTTAGTTACGATATATACATACTATTAATATTATTTATAATAAGACTAAATAATTATTTTTGACAAAAAATCAAATTCCAAAGAAATTTTGCATCCAACATGTTAAATAATATAGATTTCTTCATTTCATGGAGGGATTATAATTTTCCTTTTTAACAATCAAACAAATTATGAAATAAAATACAAATCCCATTCTAGCAATTAAACAAGATATGAAATGAAATACATTTTACAATTGCGTTAGATTCCAACAAATCATACGAAACAAAAAGGGCCTTAGCTTCTTCTCTTATACTAAAACTACAATGGAAAGCTTATAAGTGTAGGCATTGCGAACTTCTTCACGTAATCCTATACCGAGTCAATCAGGAACAACAATAACATTACTCAATGAAAACGGGGTACTGGAGTTAGTCAATCAGGAACATAGGCTGGAAAATGCAGCAACGCTTCGATCAGGTTTCATGCTTTAACGTAGCCATTGAACAAAGCCCAACCCAAAATCCCTATATATGGACCATATTGTGATCGGTTTCAAGTTTTATGGCTCAGGCCCAAAATCCTTCACGTGGGCTGCTAATTTACTTTTTCCATTTTTTCCTCAAGATTTTTGGTCTGATAAAAGTTAGTGGTGTCTAATTATCATGTTTTGTTTTTTACTGAAGACGAATCTATCTGTTTCTTTTTCTTCCTAAATAAAGCAACTACATGAATCTATCGGTTTTAATTGAGAGATTGTCTGATTGCACTATCTGTACGGAAAAATATATATGAAAAAGGAAGGAGTGTTTGCATTAACACTCTTAATTGACTTTTAATAGATTTAGAGGGACGTCGACAATAATAAATTGCTAATACCACAATTTCTATTAGTTACTAGAGGTGAGTTCAAATGAGAATAGAAATTTTAGTGAGAATGGAGGAATGAATCCTGGCCATTCATTTTGCAAAACCCAATTTTCCCCTAAAGTTAAATATCTCACAAACGGCTAATCAAAAAATTATAAAAATTGCACCATAGAAATCAGCGTTCTTTTCTCTACGATTTGAGATCACTCATGACATATTTTCGGTAAAAAAATTTTTTTTTTTTTTTTTTGGGTTGAAAACTAGTAACACATGTGTTACTGAAACTAACACATGTATTAGTGGCATGTGTTACCAACCACTAACACATGTGTTACAGCAACTAACACATGTGTTATCGCACCTAACACATGTGTTAGTTTCGGTAACACATGTGTTACCACAACTAACACATGTGTTACCAATTTCGAAACCCACCAAAAAATGAAAAAAAAAAATTCGTCGAAAGTATACCTTGTGAGATGTCTAATCGAAGAGGATAAAATGCTGATTTTTATGGTGCAACTTTTATATTTTTTTGACTAACCATTTGTGAGATATTCAATTTTTAAAAGTGTTGGGGGTATTATTTTTTTGATGAAATGGATGGTTGAGATTGATTCCTCCATTCTCACAAATAATTATCATTCTCATTTGAACTTAATTCTTAGTTACTAATCCATCTCATTTTCAGTGAGTCACTAGCTAACGCAGGATTAGAATCCTTCCATGTTGCTTTCAAAATTATTAGTCATGACTTCAGTGTGTTAAGTTTGCGAAACTCAATGGATTTGAAATCTCAATTTCATCCTATAATGATGTTTGGTTTAATAATTAATTGATTGACTTAAAAGTCACCAAATTCGTTCACTCAAAAAGATTTACATTCTGTGAATTTTTCAATTTCTTTAATGAATTTCATATCTTAAAATATTCCGAGAATCAATCACAACACGCAACCTTAATTTTAACAAGTATTTGGTCCATTACTTTATTTATTTATATAAAGTGAAAACATAACTTCTCTTGTAATTAAACTCAACATGAAAAGATCTAATATGGGATCAGCTACCTCACTTGAAATCGGTAGACACATTTCCTAGTACCACTCTATAATTGACCAAAATAGCTATCAAAACGAGAGAAATTAAACTAGGGGAATGTTTTATATGGTAGATAATACAAACTATTATGTTTATTTTGGTACATCCATGGATTGCAACAACTTCACCGATCGAACAATTACCTCAAGGATAGTTTTGAAGAAAGGCCATCAACTCATCCAAATACTTGGCTTGAACATCTTTGCTACCAAACAAAGACATCATCTCTTTAGCTTTATCTCTATAAACTTTCCCCTCTTCTTTCACCATCACAAGACTCACTGAGTCAGCTACCGATTCCGGCTCAAACGACCCATCAACCTCGTCCCTTTGAACCATACATGCCATCTTTTTTTCCACCAAATAACTTGCAATTATTCCTTGGTCCAATATGAATGGCAACAATACAAGTGGTTTTCCGAGTTGAAGCCCCTCCACAATTGAACTCATACCCGAATGAATCAACAACCCACCCACCGAGTCATGACTCAATATCTTGAACTGTGGGGCCCAACTTCTACACACCACCCCACGTCCTCGTGTCCGCTCCTCAAACCCACATGGCAACTCAATCACCTCGTCATCTGATGACCCACGTTGATCGATTAAAACCCAGTAAAATGGTAATCCACATAGCTCCAACCCTAAAGCCAACTGAGTTAACTCGTATTGACTCGGTTTTGTTTCGGTTCCAAATGCAATGTAAACTACCGTACCTTTCTCATGCTTATCCAACCACATTTTTCTTTCCAACCAAGAAGCACTCGCATTGTTGTTCGTACCTGCAGGCGGCGCCAGAAAGTTATTATATTGGGAGCAAACTTCTACACATAATCACTCAAGAATTCTTCTCATGGGGACAAAATAAAAAGTAGTTCTATTGTTCTATTTTTTGTTGTCTACTTTGTTAGTTTTGTTTCTTTTAAAAAGATTGTCTACTTACAGAAAATAAATATGGATAATCACGTACTAAACTATCCAACTTTATCTTTCTTTATTACTTCCAATCATTTATTTTCTAAACGTTTTAAGTTAATTTGCTTTGAATATATAAAAGTGATATTTTATGAAGCCTATTGTAACTTGAAAAGAAAATATTGATGGACGATAAAAGTGGAATGGAACGAATGGAGTATAATCTAATTGACCTTAATATAGAAAACACTGTGTTCCCCGTTATGTCTCCACCCCAGTTGCATACCTGCTGTCGGTAGAATCCCTGCCGGAATAACTGGTTTTTCGTAAAGTTCTTTAAGTAAGTTCAACCATTCAGGCTCAAACTCGAAACTACTTCTAACAACCACCGCATCACAGCCATCGATGGTGGCTCCAAATCGATATGTATCACTCAAGTTTTCTTCGTTGCCGTGGACGTTTTCATGAGCTCTAGTAACCTGAAAAAGACTCGGTCGAACTTGAGATTCGAATGTTACCCACTTTGGTTTTTTAGTAAAATCTTGTGGTTCATTACTATTATCTCCATACATCATCACCTTTGGGGAACCCACGAAACCAAGGATCACAGCGGGAAAAACACTAAAATAAGCACTCAGGACACCATGTTCCCGGGCTAATGGGCCCAACCAATACGTAACAAAATCACAAATGATCCAATCTGGAGTTGACGTTGTAAGGAAATCTTTTATCGGCTTTTGGAGGTGGTCACATGCGATTTTGAGGTACTTAACCTTATTAAAGGGTAAATCTTTTGTGGATTCTGCGTTTTCTGGGAGGTTTTCGAGTTTCGGTAGATTGATTTTGATGAAAGTGATGAAAAGAGTTAAGGTTTGTGGGATTTGAGGGAGACGATCGATGTTTCGAGGGGTTGAAATGAAGGAAATGTGATGACCTTTTGTGGCCATAAGTTTTGCGAGTTCAAGAAAAGGAATAAGGTGGCCAAAAGCAAGCCATGGAAGCATTGCTATGTGAAGTTGCTTGCTATTTTCTGCCATTGAGAGAATTGAATCAAGATGCTTGAGTTCTGAGTTATGCATGGTTTCTTTAAGTACCTGCAATGCATTAAGAAATATAATGTCATTGCATTTACAATTAGTTTGCAGTCTGCATATATGTCAACAGTTCAATTATGATCTGTCGGATTTTATGTCAAAATTTAAAATAAATTTTAGCTTCTTTTCTTGTTGAAGTTTCTAATTTTTTTCTTATGTATAAAGGTGAGGTCATTTTAGCTCCAAAATCGAATTCTATTCAAATTATAGAATCTGGAGTATAAAAATGGATCCATATTTGTTTAATAAAAAAAATCTGGTTTTATATACTATATTTTAAATTTTAAATCCAGCCAAAAGCTAAAAACCAACATCATACCAAAATCAATAAACGTTATCCTAAAATTGAATAAAGCTTTTATGTCATGGTCGTATTTCACCAAAATGTTTGATTGTATACCGATGTGATCGATCGATGTTTTAACTAAATTAAAAGTTGATTAAGATATAACAAATTAAATCGTGTTTAAGGTGATGTTATCTCTACACTCTTGAACTAGTTTCCGCATCATATTAGAGCTCAGGGAGTCGTGACATTATTTTTTAGTGTTTTAGATGGTATTCTGGAAGAAAATTGTACTGAAAAGATAGAGGAATGAGAACGATTTTCTGGACAGTGTTATGAACTTTATTTTTGATTTACCTTTCTTAGAAAATTCAAATAATTTACAAATTGAAATAAATAAAAACATTACTTAAATGAAATACATTAATTCATTAAAAATAAAAATAAATATTTCAAGTCCTAAAAAAATGAACTCCTAAAAATAAAAATTAAAAACGTCTCTTGAACCCGATTCCGATCCAAATCCCATCCTCTCACGAATCTTCTTCTTTTCCATTTCTATAACTGTCCGGACAAGTAGTCCGACGTCATAGACAAAATTCAGAGTTGTGTTTCAAGATCCTTTGATTGATAGTAGCTTTGCTTGTTGGAACAGATGCCTTGAAAGGTGTTAATGGTCGACTCGTCAAACGAAGCGGTGAAATCGGAGGACATCTTTTGGGATTTTTCTTTCCTTGTTTTTCCCCGTGGACCTTCGAATTCATCATCACCGAATAACGCGGCAACCAGGTTCTCTTTGTGAGCCTCCGGTTCCTCATTCAAATCTAGTTCGTCCAAGTGCACTGCCTCACAGTGTTTAACATTCCGCTTTCTGACAACAAGGGATCATGAGTTAACAACTTTTAGCAGTCAACTCCATGCTAGAAAACTATGGAAAGGCTTTAGTATAACACCCCTCATTCTATTTAAGAATATTATATTAATAAACTCGGAAGCATGAATCTAAAATAAATTACCTTAATATTAATTAATATATATTAAACATTATACATAAACAGTTTACATTTTCAATATTTACACCATATTCAAACTGTTAAAAACTACATAAGACGGGGTATTATATAATTCACCAAAACTTGGTTTATTACATAAACCATATCAGAGTCCTTAAGCGCAGTCAAACATTCCTTGATTAACCATTCACCTCCTGCTCCCACAATTAACCCAAAATATATCCTGTAGGAAGTAAAATGAGGGGTTAGCACGAAGCTAAGTGAATAGATTCATCACACTCCATTCAACTTAGCATAACTAGTTGTTCGCACCAAATAATCGTAAATACACATATTTCAATGAGGATCGGTGGCTCTTGGGATATCATAATACCCGGGGATTTCCCAAGAACACTTATCGTCAATCCGTATGGCCAATACAAAATAGACCGATAACTATTGGTTATTAAACTCATACACAGGTTTCAAACACAACAAATGAATCAAAAACTGTGTAATTTACATAATAACCAGAAGTCCAACTACACGTTGACCTCAATAACATTAATACACATTGGTTCACATATCACGTAGATTAATAATCAATAATCAAGACTAAACAGTCTAACACACATCTACGTTTACTTGTTGTAACCAAATAGTTACAACTAAATCAAATGGTGAGTTCTGAATCCACTCATTGATATCTCCGACGTCTCCACACTCAGGATTCTTATATCACTGAGTCTTACGTTGATCTGAAACAAAAATCATATATAAGTTAGAAATTCGTTCCATAATTATCATTATAGCCTATTTATCCAATCAGGTAATCCCTGAAGCCTAGGCAAACAAAAGTTCAACCAAAAATGAAATTAGAAAATCCCGCAATGACGTTTAAAACTGAAGAATGCCATTTTTGGGCCCTAGATGACCCCGAATGGCCAAAAACTGCCTAGGCTAATAACATATAGCCTAGATTACTGGGTCGTTTCCAAGTGACCATGCGAATTTCAACTAAATCCGAGTTAGTGAGATTTTCACAAAACCGCGTCTCAAAATTGTGCATTTTCAAAATTTGCAAAATAAAATTTTAAAATTTCAGTTCGCAGTGATCTCGGTTCGCACCGCAGCATTTCGGTTCGCAAAAATTGGGTTCGCAACTCGGTTCGCAGGAATCTCAGTTCGCAGGACGAACTGAGAACTGCGAACTTCGCTGCTGCTACGAGTTTTTAGAATCAAAACTCACCAAAACTTCAAAAAACTCAATTATATGGTTTCTAATACTTCAAGTAACATCAAACAACACCTATTAACAACATATCAAGCTTCAATTGATTTACCCACTCAAAATCAAACTTACTTCTTTTCTTTTAAATGAAAATGAAAGGGTTGCTAATTTGATGCAATTAGGATATGGATGATGATACTCTGTTGTTTTGAATTCGAATTCACAGAAGCACAAGCTTAGCTTGAATCTAATTTAGTTATAGTTTCCTTTGAATTGCAAGTTTATCAAATGAGAACTAGAAGAAGACTTGAGAATATATATAGGATTACAAAGTCGGTTGTAGCATAATTAAATGGTATAATTTTATACCCGTCCTAAATCTTTTGTCTGGAACTTAAATACCATTTGCGAAAAATATTATTTTGTCTTACCGCCATCTATAACAATTTAAAACGACTAATATTTTACTAGTCACAATAAGTCAAAGGACTTATTTATCTACATTTCACAATGAAACACATAATATTAAATAATTTCTAAAACAATTATATAATCGATTTAAATAATAGAAATTACCAGACCGCAGGAGAGGATGTTACATTTAGACATTCCAACCTATATTGAGCCTCCACAAGAAAGTCATTGACACCTTCCCAACACCTCCCCACTTTTGACATGCGGCATTAAGTTTTGTCCATTTTGAAGACAACATGACTTTGGTCTTTCAAATGGAGGGTTGCGGTCATGGTATTATTGAATGACGAGATACCAAAAAGATTCATTAGATTGTGCATTTCCTCTATTAGAATCTTCGGAAACGGCAATTCAAGTTTAGGCCATTCAGAGTTCGTCCTTCGATTTCCAAAGGTTTCATTTGTTTTAAACCTTTTTTGGTTTAGGTTGTGATGGTCCAACCTCGGATTGTTTTCCTTTCTTTTTAGACTTATTTTTACGGAAGGTTGGTGTCAGTACCTCATCTTCGACTGAGTGCACCTCGGGTTGTTGGGTGAGGGGTTCTGGGGTGTTTTATGATGCTTGCCACATTAGGAAAACATTATATTCGGGGGATAAGTTGGGTGTCTTTTGGTATTGTGTTTGATAATATGGTTATTGTTGGTATTGTGTTCGAGGATGGTACGGAGTACCAAAATCGGGCATGTCGATTGACATGTTTAAAGATGTTGGTTGTTGTGGAAACATGTTCCACGTTGAGTGCACATTGTACGGTTGTTTGAGTTGTTCAACATTGTGAATAATACAGTTTTTATGCTTTTGAAATTTGTTTGAAGATGAGAATGAGTTTTTTGATGTGTTCAAAATTGTGTTTGAAGTGTGAAATTTATAGATAGAAAATAAGGTTTTAAAAAAATAAAAAAATAGTCATTTGATTTTTTTTATTTCAAATGGTAATATAACCACTTGAAAAAAATAAAATAAAATAAAACCGAAGCAATGTCCACCAGTGGACACTGTGCGGAACACCTCAGCCACACAACAATTCATAAAGTAGTCTAGAACTAAACCTGTCATGACATAAAACAAAATAATAATCAGTTATAATTAAATAAAAGACTCGATCACACCTAGCTGCTGCTTACCGGCGTTAATAAATTTTATCGTGGTACATGGAGAAGCCCCGATCTTAGTCGAATGCTAACACGATCATGCTTGAATTAATCCTGCCACGATACAACAATAAGTTCAATATGATACTTGAGAAAGTTATCATGATGAACTGCGGGAGTGACAATGTACTAACCGTCTACCTTCCCAAATTATTTTGGAAGGAACGTCTCTTGCGTTTCTGTTGGCGGAGTACATTACAAGTATGTCTGCTGGCCATTTTGTAGGCACTTTAGCAGATCTCCACGTCAAAGCTCTGGCCTTAGCTCGACTCAACAGCTTGTCTTGGAGCCCTGCTCGGACTCTTATTGTTCGATCATTTCACAGGCTGTTATGAGCGACATCTCTCTCAGGTGATTGGTAGTAGTATATTCAATAGTTCGACACGACATGTATGAACCTGTCATACCGAACTAGGGGGACTTGATGGTGTACCCCCACTTTGGGCTCCCACATGGCTTGGCCCATGGGCTTTTCCTTATTGGACTCAACCCTTCTCCATATATAAATGGATAAACCCTATATGGAAAGGGGATCTCAGATAACAACACACATATTAGATAGAGCTTTCATGCTCTCCTCTTCAGAACCTCAACTATGGATGCTCTAATCACTCTTTTACCACTCTCAATGAGCTTACTCGATACGGAGAATAATATTTATGTAGTGTAAAAAAGTGATTTCCCCTAAATCGCACTTGAATAGAAATATGCTTGATCAATTGCCGAAAATAGCGATGGTGGTGATAAGCAGCTTCACATAGCAATGCTCCCATGGTTTGCTTTTGGTCATATGATTCCATTTCTTCAACTATCAAAACTTTTAGCCTCAAAAGGCCATCACATTTCCTTCATATCAACTCCTCAAAACATCGATCGTCTCCCTCAAACATTCAACCCTTGATCGATTTCATCAAAATCAATCAACCTAAAGTTGAAAATCTCCCAGAAAATGCCGAATCTACAAGAGGTTTACTCTTCGATGATGTCAAGTAGCTAAAAATCACTCTCGACGGGCTACAACCCATTGCTGATTTCCTAAAAAACTCATGCCCAGATTGGATCTTATGTGATTTCGCCACGTATTGGTTGGGACCAATAGTTGCAGAACAAGGCATGCTCACGGCTTATTTTAGTGTTTTCCCCGTGGTGTTCCTTGGTTTTTTGGGACCCTCAGAGGTGTTGATGTATGGGCCAATGATCGAAAGAGCCCTCAAGAGTTTATCAAACGGCCAAATTGGGTTTCATTTGCATCTAATGTTGGACCAAGTCTGTTAAAGATGGTGTCAAACATGTTAAGGATACATATCGGCTTGGAGCTACTATCAAAGACTGACACGTTGATTGTGAGTAGTTTTGATTTTGAGCCCGAATGGTTAAAGCTTCTGAACGAACTTTAGCAAAAACCCGTTATTGCAGCGGGGCTTTTACCTGCTGCAGCAACCAAGGGGAATGAGTATTGACAAGAAATGAAGGACTGGTTAGATAAGAGTTGATGCGGTTGGCTATAGGGTTGGAGTTTTGTGGGTTACCATTTTAGTGGGTGTTAATTGATCAACGTAGGTCGTCAGATGATGAGGGCTATCGAGTTGTCATGTGGGTTTGAGGAGCGCACACAAGGACAGGGGTAGTGTGTAGAAGTTGGGCCCCACAGTTCATGAACTGAGTCATGACTCGGTGGGTGGGTTGTTGATGGTGGAAGGACTTCAACTCAGTAAACCACTTGTGTTGCTGCCATTCTTGTTGGATCGAGTAATAATTGCAAGTTATTTGGTGGAAAAAAAGCTGTCATGTACGGTTCAAAGGGACGAGGTTGATGGGTCGTTTTGAGCCTGAATAGGTGGCTGACTCACTGAGTCTTGTCATGATCAAAGAGGAAGGGAAAGCGTATAAAGATAAAGCCAAAGAGATGATGTCTTTGTTTACTGACAGGGAAATTCAAGAAAAGTGTCTGGATGAGCTAATGCATTTTCTCCAGAAGTCCTTGAAATTGTTGTGTGATGTTAATACTTCAAGTTTAGTAAACATGGAAATCTTTATCTGACTTGAATAGACTAAATGAGGTAACTCCTCTCTGTGCCGTTTATAATAACTTCGATTTACCTTCATTTTGATGCTCCTTTTTGCTATTTACAGGAATGTTAAGGATGCAACTTTCGACGCGAAATTGGATTAATTAAGTTTCAAATAACTAAAGTACTCCATAAAACAGTAGTTATCATCTTTGCTTTATATCTTGCAACACTACCAATATTATGGAGAACAAAAGGGCAGTAACAGAAGTACTGCCTGCTTTCTAACATCTACTAACTCTTGCCATTTATAAATGATCTAATATTTGACATAGAAACACCAGTACGAAGAGACCTACTAAACTGACTGAGTAACTACCCTATCTGTTCCTACAAACAGACCTCCTTTTACTTCTTGGGAGCTAAAACTAATACCTTTCAGATTCAAGTTTAGTAATTAGATTCAATCATTTTTATTTTTAAAATCTTACACTCAGAAGTGATGCTATATATAAGTTTATAATAAAAAGTATAAACTACTAATTGACAATATGACATTATTGATGTTGAAATTTTTGTTTTAAGATTTTTCTACTAAATATTTCCCAACTTCAGAATAAAGGGGATATTATTCTTTTGTACAATTTTAACACCGAAATTTAGTTTGAAATTTTGAGACTGACAAGAGATTTTATAAATAATGGTTGCATCAAATCCGTTTAGAAATCAAAAAGCATTTTGTTTCAACTCTCCAAAGTCAAAAGTTCTCTCTTTTGGTGGAACAGAGAGAGTAATCACAATTTACCTACGTAACTTCATTTGGTTTTAGTTAGGGGAAGTCGGTTTAGTCTCGTCCGAATCGTGCTTCACTGTAGAATCCCCACCCATCAATTCCTGAAAGGCTTCAACCTTCACGGGTGGAGCTCTAACCAATCCCATGTTCCTGCATTCAGCCAAGGAGAATTCAATTTCATATATTATATGGGTGGCAATGTCGACCCACTTATTTATATTGGGTCAATTTGGGTCATGCTATCCTTAAACAGGTAAAATAAAACTAGAAAACATTTTACAGGAATGGGTCAAACTGGTCGAAAATAGCTGAAAGTGTACTTTAACCCAAAGACCTACTTATAAAGGATTCGAATAATGGACAAAAAGAGTTGAACGTCAATCTTTTGATCCATAACAAAATTGCATGTGTTGAACCGTCACACAACCTACCCAACTCACACAATTTGACGCCTCTATACTCAAGTGTTACGATAGAAGTGATACTTACGGAGAATGGGCTTGCGGCTGGAGTTGGGGAATTTGGCCTGAAGCCATTGGTCGAAATTGATTGTTGGATTGAGATTGGTAAGCTGAGAGTGCAGCAAATTGCTGCTGTCGGAACTGCATCTGGGGATTTCTATAATTCATAGTTGAAAAGGCAGCATTGTTGTCTATAGGAAAGTCTGGTGGGTTCTCGACTTTGACTTCAACCATAGATCTTTGACTTTGACTATCATTATCCACATTCATGTTACCGCTAATATTCATGACACCACGAGGTGTGGCAGGTTGACGCCTTCTCATTCTGTCCCACTGCTGCTGCTGCTGTAAAGGATGAAGCATCTGCTGCTGCTGCTGCTGCTGTTGCTGCAGAGGGTGAACCATCTGGTTCAATTGCCTTGGGAACTATAACAAGCAAAAAAGGGTATTGGTTAAGTCATTTATTGCATCACTTGACAATAATAAGAGAAGTGAAAACATACATGAATATATGATGTATAAAATAGTTAGATACAGATGCCTCGAAACCAGGATCAACTCGGATGTGAAGTTGTAATAGTTAGGGCTTTCAACACACAAGCAGACCTCAGACAATACTATACTAACAGACAAAAAATAATGATAGACTAACGGTGCAACATCTCAAACTAATGATGGTTGCCAGTTTGCCTCATATTCCAAGGATGGTGCTCACTAGAGGTGGAAAATTGAGCAGGGTTGGGTAACCGAAAAGGGACCAATTTTGAATAGAAATCAAAGGCTCGTGTTGCCACACACTGCTTCTTTTTTGCATAAACAGCAAAGCATATAAAGTGTCTACACTTTCATCCGAGATCTAACAAATAACAAACAAATCACGAGGCCAATGTTATTAAACATTTCCATTCCCACTTATCACAAAAGACAGCATGTAAGAAAGTGGTAACTCAGTAACAAATATTATTGTCGTTGCTATAACTTATAATGTACTTGAATCTGGATAATATGCCTAAATGAAATACAATAAGTAATCAAATCAATTCAAACATCAGTTTCAAGTGACATCGATGAAGAAAAACATATTTGGGAACTTGATGTATAAAAAAATGTACATTTATAATAACTTGTACCCGAAAAACACACGAATACAGGACTACATACTACTTATCCAGTGATTTCCCCAATTAAAAGTATGCCCTTATGTTTGTGTCCACCAGGTAGATTTCATTTCACACCATAAAATGTCATTTAGGCATGTGTTTGACATATATGACTGGGTAAATTTTGAAGCCAACAAATGCTTTGGACGAACCAACAACTTGGTACAATCCGTAAAATTTTAGTGTGACGTTTTAATTTAACCCGTTTAGGCCCATAAGAAATGCAAACATGACTCAGACAAGCCCAAGATATTAAATTCTTTACCCACTTTGACTCATTCCACAAAAATGGGCCAAAAAATCAAACCGACAACTCAACTGAACCTTCATCTGTAATTGATAGGGCAGTAAAAATTATAGCCAGTACAAAGAGAACTGAGCTCGCAAGTCACAATTTTATCCTGGAGTGACAAAATTTTAAAAAATTTAAAATTCAATAGTTATGAGATAAACACAAAGGATGTCCTGACAAAGGGAACAGAACTTGCAAAATAATAGCGTTAAGCATGACAATTGAATTAAAGGTTTAAAACGTGAAGTTAAACTTTCCATTTCAGATTAAGATGGTAGTTAACAAACCTGATGGGGTTGCCGAACACCAGTTTGGTTTTGCAATTGCAACTGTGACTGGATGGCCTGAACTTGTTGCAGTTGTGTCGGCTGTACATGGTTCTTGGTACTATCTTTTACAATCTCAGCAAAGCCCGCAAGATTACTAAAGTAACCCAAGAACATGTCAGATGACCATACAAAGAAAAGCAACAGCATTTAGAATAGGATCCATAATTATGTGTTCGCATATACTCATATTGTACAATACACGACGTATGTTGAGAATAAACATTAGACAATTTAAAGCAAATGAAGGAAAAGGTGAAGTACCCATGTCCAATTGTTTGGAGGAACATCTTAAGTAGTTCAATTGCTGAATACTCTTTCTTGTAACTATCAGATAGAACTTTCAAGATACGACCTAATTTAGATATATGATTCCCAAATAATTGACCAAATATATCCAATGGCCCATCAGTCGCACTATCAAAACCAACATCTATTAGCAAACGAGAAACCACTTTCCGTGACATCTCTGCTGCTTGCTCTGGACCTAAGTTGTTTTTCATGCCTAGAGATCCACTTCTTCGACGATCATGATTACCTTGTTCCATACTAAGGTACTCAGGCCTTATACCAAGTCTCTCCAACATAATGGGGCTTTTCGTCATTATTGGCGGCAAGTTATCTAGAACTCCATTGGATTTCCCAATCTGCACATTCTCCATTTTATTTGAAGGAGGTAAAGCACTATCAGGAACAGAATTTGCTGAAAACATTGTCTCAGGAAAAAATAAAGTTTCATCAACATCTAAGTTAGAAGATACTCGACTCCCGTTCTCAAACATGGGGTTGTTCGAACCCATATTTTGCTCTTCCATAAAAACTGCACGGCTTCTCTTATGCTTTTCAACATTTCTAAGATAATTAGACATCTGAGCAGGCGTACGTTTTTCAGATTCTCGATCCCCTGAAGGTAACCTGTATGGTTTGGTGGCTCTATATTTCTCAAAAAATTGACTGTACCATGATTCTGGAATTCTATGAGACATACTATCATCTTCGTGAGCACCAGACCTAGATCCAATACCAAAACTTGCTTTTGATTGAACCTGTAAAAGAAATATGGTTATCCCAGGTAAAGTGGTCGAGTTTTAGAAAGAAAAAAATACCAGTTGATACAAAATTAATAAATAAAAGGTGTCTCTAAAAAAGAATAGCTAAATAATAGCAATACATGTTGAGCATGGGACTGATCAGGGGGAATGCCCAGGGGCTGCGCTCATAAACGGAGGAGGTTTTCCCTGTTCAGGTTATCCAGGGAGGGCGAGTCTTTTTTACTAAGATGTACACAGCCTAACCGGGTATCCCCGTGACCGTTTCCGACCCTTTCCCAATGTAGTTAAAGGCGAAGGCGAAGCCATGCGACATGCCTCTGTATTTGCCTAAGGTGGTCGCCCAAGTGAACTAAGCCGTTCATTTATGCTAGTAAAGTATATTACATAATCTAACGTAAAAATAAAGAGTAAAGGCATAATATGAAGATATAAAACAAGCATACCTTTTAAGATAGTCGTGTTATAGAGAATAAACCCAAAATAGATAAGTTTTAAACGAACTAAAAAACTTGTAACAAAGTAAAAATCTGAAAGTTTAAAAAGTCTAATACTCTAATCATAAGTCAGCATCACTAGTTTCCAAGTTACCCTCTACCCTCCCTACTTTCCAGATCCACAACATCATCATCATTCATTAAAAATCCTCGTAAATTAGGTGTGTACTAGTTATCTTTTATTGATTTGAATTTTAAATTCAATCTAATCCTAATGACCTAATTCAAGTTTTTAGTTATCTATAAATAATATCTAATATAGCCGTTGGTGCCTTAATAAAGTCGTTAGTGTCTGCTGGGAGAAGGAGAAGAGTCAAAGGAGAAAAGTCAGGAATTTAAAATAAAGCCGTTAAGGAACAAAAACCCTAAATCTTAGCAAAGGCGATCGCCTTCTCGCCTTGATGCATGTCACCTAATTAACAAAGGCGTTCGACTCTGTAAAAGGCGAACCTGACGTACACAAAGGCGAACTTCACAAAAATGCCTCGCCTCTTCGCCTAGGCGCTCGCCTTTAACTACACTGCCCTTTTCCTGGCCACCCCCAAGATGTGTAGCTAGTGAGGTTTGAACCTGAAACCTCTTGAGAAGCTATCAAGACGCCAACTACTAGGCACCTTGGTGATGGTTCCAGGGGCAGCGCTCATCCTTTTTTTGTAACAATAGCAACTTGACACTTGTAGACTAACAAATAAATAGCTAATAGGTTCGGATTTAGCTTTCGGGCCTTTCAAACAGCTAATAGGGCCAGACTTAGCTTTTTGATAGACTTGGGCAATTCCATGAAACTTGCTTCGGATATGAAACTTCGAGTACAAGTTTTTAGTGTATTTCTATAAAAGTAATACGGGTGTTACAAAAAGAATTATAAAGTCATAATCATGTCATTCGTTACATACAAAACGAAGTGCTTTACCCATTCTGCTATTGATCAAAGCAAAAGCAATATAAATGATCCATACAAGGTTCACTACACTTAAGTGAAGTGATTACCAAATCTAGCTATGTTTAACAGCAGTGTTGAATAACCCTTACTAGTTGTGTTCATAATCTAGTCTTATCTGTAATGAAGAAGCCTTGAACGGAGAGCTTCTATAAAGAGTCTTAGTTCAAAAAATCACTTGATCAGTTTGAATACTTCAAATTGGGAACATGATACAGCAAATTAATATTAGGAAATAATATTATATCTATTAAAATGTATTGGTTACTTGGTGTCAAAGTTATAATATTTAGTTACTATTATTAATATTAGCATTATGGTAAGTTTAGCAATTAGGATATTGTTTAGTATATATAGGGCTTTAGGGTTGTAATGGATGTTATGCTAAATATCAATTCGTGAATTGATATCATTAGGATAGTTGGCTTACCTCTCGAAAGTAAACCGTAGGAGAGACAATCGACCTCTCAAAAGTCAATTATTTATCTGTTTTATTCGTTTTTATAATGATATTGAGTTTGGGTTCGTATCAATTGGTATCAGAGCATTAAAATTGGCCCAATCTTAATAACTTAAAAAAAATTTAAGTACTGTTCACGGTTACTGATATGGAGTAATAGATTGGTCAACAAGTCAACTCATTTAAAGAGTGGTAGTGTTGGTTGCTTGATAGGCACGTGTCACTTTTATGATTGGATTGAACACATAGTAATTAGTGTGTAGTATAAAAGAGTCAAGTCCTGTATTTTTCATTATATAAGATTCATTCTAATAAAATTGGGGATTTTTGACCTAATTGGAATCAATCCATAGTTGCTCTCCTTGAGTGAGGTAGACACAAGTTGTAATATACATGTTGTTTTTGTATACTCACTGTCAATTCTCCACTAATAAAGCTTAATGGTATGTTTGGTACGATGGAAAGGAAAGGGGAGATAGGGAAAGGGAATTACTTCCCATGTTTGTTTAAGGCAAAGAATGGAAACGGCGCCTCATATGTTGATTCTCTTTCCCTGGTTTTCATTCTCTTTAAAATGTAGAGAAAGCTGGTGAATGGAATTTTTCAGAGGGTGTTTCTCATCTTTTCATTCCCGTATGGATCAAAGAGTGGCATTGATTACTTCTTCATTACCAAACATTTAATAACAATTGATTTATGTGAATTTCTTACAGAAGGATTTACTTATGGCTTGTTGGTTACAAAAGCCCAAACCCCACCTGCAATCTGTTGTATTCTTCTTATCAAGCTTTATATTTGTTAAACCAACAATTTGTTATTAGTTTTTTAGAAATTGCAATTTGTTACGTATTGGGTTATGTCTTTGTTTACAAACACCCCGTAGCACCGTGTGGAAATCATTGAAAAATAGTAGAAATACTACAAGTAGTTACAGCAAAGGAAAGACACCACTGAGATCAAATAAAAATGAAGATTTTTGTGTTCTTGTTTTTTTATGTGTTCATAAACTGAAATTGTTATAACTTTAATTAAAAGTTATTTCCTTTCCACTACTTGATACAACCAAACAAGAGAATGATTTCCACAAAGGATGACTCTCTACTTACACCAAACAAAGGAATCATTTTCTTTTCTGTTGTACCATTCCTTTTCTCTACATTTCCATTCTCTATTTCGATTCCATTGTCTATGATTCCATCGTACCATACATGCCCTTAAAAGCTCTAACAAATGGAGAATTGACCCAGTGTATACACAAAAACAGCTTGTATATCACAAGTTGTATCTACCTCACTCAACGCGAGCAACTCTCGCTTGATTCCAATTAGGTCAAAAAACCCAATTTCATTAGAATAAATTTATATGATGAAAATAAAGGACTAGATTCTTTTATACTACACTATACTGCTACAAGTTCAATCCAATGATAAACTGTCACGTGCCTATCCAGCAACTAACACTACCGACTCTTTAAATGAGTTGACTATTGTTGGCTCATCAGTTACTCCATATCAGTTGCTATTCATCCCCGGGACACTGTCCATCGGAGTTACTATTCACACCGGAAGTACTGTTCATGGGGGGAAAATATGTATGTTGGGTTCAGACCTAATAGAAACAACAGATTTCAAGGAAGTGTTAGAGAATGTAACACGCATAGTTAAACAGATGCAATCTGACATGGATAGGCATTTTATCGTTTTACCACACCAAGGGGATTGTATAGCACAGACACGTCTTGAGTTCTCATTGTTTCATCAGCAATTGCATGCATAAATCCAACCTCCAAAGACAGAGATAGAAGAGAAGGATAAGGAGAAACAATCCCATTCACCAAGTGTCTAGAACAGAAAAAAGTAGAGCGAAGGCAGCACTCCTTTGGAAGAAGTTCTTGGTTGCGTCACGCCAAACTAGAAAAGAAAAAAAAAAAGCAGTAGCTTTACAAAACTCGTATGGGAGACCAGCAAGAGGCGTTAAACTGGGGCTGCAATGAATCAAGTGAATAATGGGAAAAGTGGATCAGTTTCAGGTCACCCTAAGACCCCTATAAGAAGAAATGTCTCGAAGAAAGATTTGGGATCCGGGGATCAAGATTGTTCGAATGTAACACCTTGAGGAGAACGTGTTTTTCGGGGGCGAGAGTAACGATACGGTTGCAAACTAATATTAGGAAATAATATTTATAGCATTATATTTATTACAAAAGATTTGTTACTTGGTGGCGAAGTTATAATGTTGGGTTACTATTATTAATGTTAGTATTATGGTAAGTTTAGTATATGTTTTAGTATATATAGGGCTCTAGGATTGTAATTGATGTTATGCTGAATTTTATGAACTAATTTGGTTATCAGATAGGAGAGTTGGTTTACCTCTCGAAAGTAAACCTAGGAGAGCTTAGCGATCTCCTGAAAGTCAATTGCATATCTTTATTTACTGTTTTATTCGTTTATATCACAATACCAAAATTCGGTTCGTATCAGAACACTCTAATCTGTTAGTCACGTATGAGCCGACAACAAACACATTCCATCACCACCAGTTCACAATTCTAGCTTAAACGTGTTACATAGAGACAAAAACAAAACAAGAGATGGACTCGTCTTCCCACGCCAGCACCTCTGCTGCATATTTCCTAGCAAAAGCACCATGTGCGACAATACAGGCTGTTGAATAGACAGTTGGAACCCACGAGGTCAATCAACACCATTCTTCACAATAAAGCACGTTTGGCTTAATTGTAGCAATTTACAAATTCATGTCATCATAATGCTAGATCCACGCAATTAACCAAACATACCAAGTACTAAACCTAGCGATACGGTTTCCCTGAAGTTACCATATATAATACAAAATCTAACCAATTAAACACCTTATCAAAATAAAGTACACATCTTCAAATAAACACATTCCAATATGTATAACTGTCAACAAAACTTTCATTTTTAGAAATGTGAACCAACAAACCTTGGAAGGTGGGGCTATAGGATTCTCCAGAGTATAATAAACATCATCCCCGTGCAACTGCAAATCTGAACCAACAACAGCAGCACAACAAACGATCAGAACTAAGCACGTGTTTAAATCACGAAATGCAAACCCGATTATAAAAAACCATAATATTTCCTTAATTACATAATTGAAACAATCCACCCCAAATTAAACAAAGATTGCTGCAATTCACCAAACAAAACTACCTTTAAAAACTTTAATTACATCAATTGATAACAAAATTTAACAAGAATTGCTTCAATTCAAATCAAAAAATGAAATTGAGCATTTAATTGAAATGCTTACAATTTGGATTGAGCTTCGAATTGGAAGATGCAGAAGTACGATTAGACCGGGGGAAAAGTGAAACGCAAGCTTTGTCAAATAAGAGAGCACGTGCACGAATTTGAAGTTGAATTTGTGCCCTAGATTTAGACTCATCAGTTCTCATAAATGATTCCCATGAAGAAGGTGACGATAAGAATGGAACGAATATTGCGTAGAGTGAATCATCTCCGAGCCATGATCGCCAAACGCCTTGTGATTCAAGTTTCCGAGCGAGCTCGTAACCTCGACCGTCGTCGCCCAGTAATGCCATTTGATGACAGTGTTTATTCGACAGTCTCAGCGTCGAGAAATTAGGGCTAAAATATGAAGTCAGTAATTTTGACTTTTTGAAAGTAATGGTGGTTGACTGCTAGAGTGCTGTGTGTGTTTTGGACACAGGAGTGTTTGTTCGAGTTTAGCTGATAAATTTATAACTTTAGTTTGGGCAAATTACAATTTTAGTCCTCGTGCTTTGTTAGTTTTATAATTCTCTTTTCCATCTTTTATTGTAACGCTTTATGTATTTTTGTTTTCATTTTTCTTTTTCAATTTGTTCTTTTGTACTTGAACTGACCAAAATATCCATATCTTTATCTTTTCTCTGTTTCTTTATATTTTAGTTGGTTATATACTTTGAGTATTCTTTTTATTTTACTTATTAACTAAAGAAATATATTTAAAAAAACACTAAACATTTTGATGTCATCTCACCATCAATTTTCATTCATCATCAATTCTCCATCAGCACCAGACCTCACCACCACTATCGCCTGAAACTAGACAAACCATTACCATCAATCTCCATTATCATCGATTCTCCATCACCATCAAACCTCATGACCTCCTTAAAACTAGTCAAACCATCTCCATGAATGGTTTGCGTTTGAAGGGTCTAAAAACTGTTTCAACCCTGTTGAAGGGTCTAAAAACTGTTCCAACCCTGCTTGACACACCACTGTAGCCACCCAAGTGAAGATTTATGTGTTAAATAGAAGATAACCTGTGAATTAACTAGCTCTCGTTGTCTCTGCTTTCGGCATAATCGTTGTCATCGCCTTCGACTTACAATTCACTTCGATTGTCATGTCTATGTTTGGATCTCAAACAAATTCATATAGTTATTGATTTATGGGTGCGGTGGTGTTGTTGTTCATGATCAAAAACAAACGTTGAAAACTTGCAATTTGTTTAATTTGCTTGTGTTTGTGGAAAATGAATAGGAGAGAGAGGGTAGGGAGAGATAGACATTTGGTAGCGAAGGGAAATAGGGTTTAGATATTTTCTTATTTTGTTTAGGAAAATAATATAATGTAGAATCGATTTATTTGAAGGTTAACATATCAATTGGTGGGAGGCTTACACTTGTTAAATCAGTTCTAGTGGTATGTGTCTCTACTTTCTCTCTTTATATAGAGCTCCATTAAAAGTTATAAATGTTTTAGAATCGATCATTTGTATATTCTTTTGGGATTTTAGAGAAGGTGAAAAAGGTGTATATATATATATTGGGTCAAATGGAAGAATGTGTCATGTAACCAACAAAGGAGAGGCTTAGGAGTTGGAAGCATCTTGGAAAAAAAAATTAAAGTTTTCTAGGGAAGTGGAAAAGGAGATTTCTTAATGAAGAAGATGTTTTTTGGTGTAAGGTCGTAAAAAAATATTTATGGGGAGAATGGTGATTTTAGTGGTGAAGTTAGAAACTCGGTCCATAAGAAGAGCACTTGGGGAAACATTTAAGCTTTGTCAACAAGCTTGATCATACTAACATCCCTTTTAGTAGCTCTTTCACCAAGAAAGTAGCGAGTTGTAGTAATACGAGGTTTTGGGAGGATGTTTGGTGCAAAGGGGGTCGTCAGCTAATGGACATATCCCCTCGCATATATTCAAATTAAATAGATCATGCAAAATTAGTAATAGGTGGATGCTTCAAAATGGGGTTTGGGTGGGGAATAAGGATTGGAGAACTCCTCCTAGGAGAAGGCTTTTGAGTGATCTTTCTAGATAATGGTACCATAATGGACTTAAGTTTACATTTTTCCTATTTTATACATCCATGTTTAGAAGTTCTATTGTATGTATAAATTTTTCTATAATATCTTATGTATGTATTTAGGTTGGTTGCGATACACACAATAGAAAGTTTTTAGAAAGTTCGTACATACATTAGAAAGTATCATACATACATTAAACATTTTAGAA
Organism: Logfia minima; assembly: GCA_963921325.1. NCBI lineage: Eukaryota > Viridiplantae > Streptophyta > Magnoliopsida > Asterales > Asteraceae > Logfia > Logfia minima. Next base: position 13,430,856 of record OY992768.1, read on the forward strand.
ATTTTAATACACACAATAGAACTTCTAAAACATGGATCCATACAATAGAAAAAAGTGTAAACTTTAATACATTCCGATACAATTGACCTATCTTTCTCATATAATTTCCATTATTTGCAATAGTTCCCTTTCTACAAATAATAGAGATTCTTGGAGCTAGATTTTTCACCCTTCTAATGTCCTTAAAGTGAAAATGTCAACATCTATTATAACACCCCTCATTCTATATAAGAATATAATATTAATAAATTCGGAAGCATGAATTTAAAATTATCACCTTAATATATATTAAAGTATTATACATAAACAGTTCACATTTTCAATATTTACACTCTGTTCAAACAGTTTAAAACTACAAAAGACGGGGTATTATAAAAATTCTCCAAACAAGGTTTATTACAAAAACCATATCAGAGTCCTAAAGCGCAGTCAAACATTCCTTGATCAACCATTCACCTCCTGCACCCACAATCAATCAAAATATATCCTGCAGGAAGTAAAATGAGGGGTTAGCACGAAGCTAAGTGAATAGATTCATCACACTCCATTCAACTTAGCATAACTAGATGTTGCACCAAATAATCGTAAACACACATATTTCAATGAGGATCGGTGGCTCTTGGGATATCATAATACCCGGGGATTCCCCAAGAACACTTACCGTCAATCCGTATGGCCAATACAGAATAGACCGATAACTAATGGTTATTAAACTCATACACAGGTCTCAAACACAACAAATGAATCAAAACCTGTGTAAATCACATAATAACCAGAAGTCCAACTACACGTTGACCTCAATAACATAATACACATTGGTTCACATATCACGTAGATTAATAATCAATAATCAAGACTAAACAGTCTAACACACATCTACGTTTACTCGTTGTAACCAAATAGTTACAACTAAATCAAATGAGGAGTTCTGAATCCACTCACTGATATCTCCGACGTCTCCACACTCAGGATTCTTATATCACTGAGTCTTACGTTGATCTAAAACAGAAAATCATATACAAGTTAGAAATTCGTTCCATAATTATCATTATAGCCCATTTATCAAATCAGGTAATCCCTGAAATCTAGGCAAACAAAAGTTCAATCAGAAATGAACTTAGAAAATCTTGCAATGTCGTTTAAAACTGAAAAATGTCATTTTCAGGCCCTAGATGACCCCGAATGGCCAAAAACTGCCTAGGCTATAGTATATAGTCTTGATTACTACGTCGTTTCCAAGTGACCATGCAATTTTCAACTAAATCCGAGTTAGTGATATTTTTACAAAACTGCGTCTTACAAACACTTTACGCATTTTCAAAATTTGCAAGTCAACTCGCAGGAATCTCAATTCGCAGGTCAACTCGACTCCCAACTCAACTCGCAAGTCAACTCGCACCGCAAGTCAACTCGCAAGTCAACTCGGCTCGCAGAGTCAACTCGCTTCGCAAGTCAACTCAGTTCGCAGGACGAACTGAGAATTGCGAGTTGAGCCGCTGTTACCAGTTTTTCAAATCAAAACTCACCAAAACTTCAGAAAACTCAATTCTATGGTTTCTAATACTTCAAGTAACATCAAACAACACCTAATAACAACATATCAAGCTTCAATTCGATTTACACACTCAAAATCAAACTTACATCTTTTTCTTTCTTTTGAAAAATAAAAGGATTGATAATCTGATGAAGATTAGGATATAGATGATGATGGATCTGATGTTATGAATTCGAAATTACAGAAGCACAAGCATGAATCAAAGTTTGGCTAAGGTTTCTTTTGAATTTGATTTTGCAAGCTTTTCAAAATGGAAACAAGAAGAAGATATGAGATATATATGAGATAACAAGGTCGGCTTGCAAAGTCGGCTTATGAATAAATGGTATAATTTTATACCCGTCCTAAATCTTTTATCTGGAACTTAAATTCCATTTGCGAGAAATATTATTTTATTTTACCGTCATCTATAATAATTTAAAACGATTAATATTTCACTAGTCACAATAAGTCAAAGGACTTATTTATCTACGTTTCACAATTAAACACATAATATTAAATAATTTCTAAAACATTTAGATAATCGATTAAAATAATCGAAATTACCAGACCGCAGGAGAGGATGTTACATCTATGGTGCATGCCAAATTATTCTCATATTGTTACTTGGGTGCGCATCACACATGGAAGTAATTGGCTCCAAGAAATGTCAATATATATGTTTGGAAGGCATCTCTGAATAGGTTTCCATCTCATTTAAATTTGTGTGCTAGGTGTGTTAATCTTCCATATGTTATTTGTCCTTAATGCGATATAGAGGAGGAATCACTAGATCATTGCTTCCTGAAGTTTTCCAAAGTTTAATAAATAAGGCGAAAAATATGGAGTTGGTGGTGTATTACTCTTTTTAATTCTACAAACTCTTTATCTATAACCTATAAATCTGTCAAAAATGTTGTTGACTTTAGAGTCTCAAGTCTAAATAAAGTTGTACATGGAGTGATTCTAGTGGTGATTTGGGCTATTTGGAGGTGGCGAAATCGTTTCATACATGCCTCCCGAGATGCAATCCAGAAAACACTATAACTCCTGGATCACATAGATTACCAGTTTGCACATCAATTGAAGCATTTAAATGAATCAATCGAGAGACCTACTATCAGTGTTGGATTTGATGTTAGCACTGTGAAGATTTCCATTCAATCATTGTGGAATATCATTATTTAGGCATCACTATGAATGTTCCGGCATTGTCACATAGACTTGCATAGTGTCACAAAGACATAGTGTAAGAATACACTTGTGTCCTAAAAAGTGTTTAATTTGTCTCTAGACTCGATACATGTATAAAATGAAGTCAGGGACTAAAGCAGAATGTCCTCTTGTTTCAATATCAACAATCTATAAAATGAGATGTCGATAGATTATATGTTAAGTCTCCGTGAGAATTTGAAACAAGAACTTTTTAAGAAGTAATTGAGTGGCTAGGAGGGTAATGTGCATTGAATCACTAGGTCCATGATGTCTTTTTCAATACTAGAAATTAACATATGAAATCCGATATTAGATGTGGCAACCTGACAATTTAGTCAGTGTAGTGAGGGTTTTACTTTTCTTTTAACCCTGTCACACACTCCTCACTCAACCTCTCATTTTTTAACTCCTCCATCTTTTGACATTGATAATTAAAAGTAAGTTGATTTGCACCCTAATCTCCACCATCTCTCTCACTTAGACCTATTAGACCCTTGCGTCCTAAATTTTGGAAGGTGGCTCTTGAGGTAGATCCATCTGACTCTGGTTGATCGTAGGAGTAAATGTATTCTATAACACTCGGTGCAGATTAACCAGCATTTGTCATTTCAAAAAGATTTCTTCACATGTAGAGAGCCAAAATCATTTGAAAATCTTCCAAAGTGTTTACATATAGTAAAGATTTAAACACTTGGAAGTTTTGTTTTGAATAACGCTCCCCCTTAACATATGCATAAATGTTTTGAAAAACTACATATGAATGTAGTTTAACAATTGAGCGTTGTCAATTAAAATGGGTTTGAACTGAAATGTTCAGGAGCCATTACATTTAAGAACGGGTTTTGTACTGAAATTTACAAAAGTCAAAACATTTTAAAATCGGGTTTTACTCTGATATGAATAAAATCCATAACACTATAAAACGGGTTTTACTCGGATTTGAGTAAAAGTCAAACAATTAAGATTGACTTATGAACTATTATCAGTGAAGAACGAGTTTTACTATGATTTAAGTAAAAACCAAAATTTTAAAACTAGACAACAATTTTAGGAACCCACTTGAGCACAACGCCAATGGGTTTTGAAACTTGTGAAAACCATTTGTAAGTTGTGTCTATTCGATTTAACGATGTTGAACTCCACTTTGAGTTGAAACTCGATGTTTCATTTTTTTAAAAGATTCGTGGAATCAACAGTGAGGAAAAACTTTTAGAAGCGGGGGATGTAAAACCATTTTTCTTTGCAGCGGGTAAGAAACATTTTGTGGTGCAAGTGCAAACATCTATGATCTTGAATATTTGAATGATTTTATTTGCGAAGATCTTTCAGAAAAGCTTTGTTTCGATTTCCAAACTTTTGTTATCTTTTGAAATCTTGAAACCCCGATTCATGAGAAGTTTTAAAATAATGAGAAACCGAAAGATGAAAATGCTTTTGAGAAGTAATTGTTCCAATGGATTGTGATTTCTTAGAATATCTGTTAGCCTTTTGCAAAGAGTAATTGGTAAACTGATAAATCCTTTTTGAAAACGGTTTTAAAGATTTATTCGTGTAAATCTTTACTAGCAACATGTCCTTGATTCAATAAACCTTTTGGTGTCCAACTTGTTATGACTCTTGATTCAAACTTTTTGTCAACCTGTTGTTATAACTTTTCTTCTGAATTAATAGCTTTATCAAAGTCAATTTATAAAGAGGTGTTAAATAGAGGATTTGATGTACATGATGAGGAGATACTATTAAGTTGTTCAATAGTTATTTGAAGATTTTTCTTTTCTTTTTCAGAGTTACCTTTTTGAAGAGTTATTTGATTTTCTAAATCTAAGATTTTATTTTTCAAAATGAAATTTGGAATATAAACCTTAGTTTTGATAACATGTTCAAAAACTTCTCTTTGTTCTTCAACATGTTTAGTAACACTTGAAAAATAATCTTCAGAAAGTGGAATTTTTCGAGTTGTATAACTCTCATTCAATTTATGAAAATTGAAAGAAAAATGAGCGTTATCTTGTTTTGCTCGGTTAAACTTCTCAATTTCATCATCCTCATTTTTTATTTGAAGAAAATGAATTTTCAAACCTCTACCCATGTAATCTTCATTGTATAAATGAGGAATTTTAGAATTTGCTTGTTTAAGATAACATGGGTTGTCAAAACCTAAACCCTCTCTTGAATTATAGAACTTGATATCGTTGGGTTTATTTAAGAAGATCGTTTGTTCATATTGACCTCTTTTCACTAATGTACTTTCTAAATCTTTGACCCTCCTAACAATTCTAATGTTGTTAGCAATCACATGGTCATGCTTACGAATTGCAAGTTTTCTAAGACGTTCTGATTCATCAAACTGAATTGATAAATCAGAACATTATTTCTTTAAAGACAATATTTCAACCTCAAGTTTCTCATAATTTTCTTTATAATCTTCCATATGAGTTTTAAAAATGTCTTTATCCCAAATAACTTTTTGTAATAAAGCATATTTTTCATATAGTTCCTTTGTTAATTTGGATCATTTTTCTGTCTCGGTTTGTAATTTGTCAACTTGTTTAGATTGTACCTCAGAAGTAGAATATTACTCAGACTTCAGCTTCTTGTCAGCTTGATTTACGACATTATCAACCACATCATCTTTCAGTCTATTTTGAAACTGTTCCAGATGTATCTCCATCGAGACTACGTGTTTTTGAACCGTTGTTGGTACAACAGTAACTGCCTCCGTTGATATATACTATGTTCTGCTTGCTGTCGTAATATATTCATTTAGCTCTAATGCTTTGAAGTATTCGTCATACACCCTCGTTATTCTATCTTTCATTATCGTTAGAATATTTTGCGAAAAACGTTGAACTAAAATTTAACGTTTATTTTCTCACTAAAATTTTTTCAAAACTTCTCGGGTAAAATCAAAATTTTCTCAATCCAAATTTACACAATTTGAAGCTTAAATTTAAAATTTGGTAATCGAAGAATTTTTTGATCAAATTTTTTTTCTTAAACTTAAATGTCAAAAGGGAAGAAAAGAAAGAAAATTAGAATAAAAACATTAAAGTAAATTTAAATTAGAAAGCAGTCCAATTATTTAGCCCAATCTTTTGTTACTTGGCCCAATCAACTTCCTTTCTTAATTCCTGCTTCTTTATACTTGGCCAAATCAAGGTAGACCTAATTCTACTTCCTGACTTCCTGTGCGAGTTGTTACAACTTTCTAATTAAAAATATCATATTATTCTATTGCATCCATTTCATAACACTTAGACAGCTTCAGGAATATAACTAACAAACGTCAATGCACACAAATAACTAATATTTCATTCTCACTACCACGCACAGGTATATCAATCCTAGTTAAATGTAAGCAATCTTTTTTTATTAAGATTTAGTAGACTAAACGTACGTGGTGCTAAAACAATAAAAACATACATGTTATTCCCTAAAATATGTTAATAAAATTATAATTATAAACTTTCAAGTTTAAATTGAAGGGAGGATCCAACTTAAGAAAGTCCATTTGTGACCGCTCTAGAAGTCCAAATGTCACTAGGCCATTAAAGAAAGCTCATTTGAATGAAAAGATACATAATGGACCTTTTTTTATTTCGTGGTATGCTTTTATGAATGGATGGACACTCGTTGTCCAGTTATATGCAGAAAATTTGACCAGAAACTTCTATAAAAATTAAATAAAAAAATACTAAAAAAGTAAATATAACTTTTTTCTTAACAAAAGCTCTTTTAAAAAAAACTATCCATAATGGGTCACGTGATTGGATGAATTTTCAAACAATAAAAAAATAAAAATACTTTTCATTTTCTTTTGAAATAAGCAGATAATTATTTTATTCTAAATTTAATTTTTATAAAAATTTAGAAATTTCGAAAATCTCAAAATATTTACCCGAAACAAATGCAATTATACAAAATTAGTATCAGAACCCGTTCACAACACAACAGTCGGTAAAATTTTTATATATTAATATTTAAAAATATATATTTAATGTTACTTGATTCAAAGATCATTATTAATTTTTTAACAAAAATAAATTTTTTATAATACTCTAAATTAATATAATTATAAATTTAAAAATATAACATAAAGAACATACTTAAAATATTATATAAAATATGATATTAATTAAATGATTAATATATTAAATAAAAAAATAAAACAATAATTTTCAATATCTAAAGTAATTTTCGATATCCTCATCAAAGATTAAAGAAAATAATCTTAGTACCCTTTACAAGAATTTTAGATGAAATTTAGATAAACCACCACCAGCAACTTGCAACTAAACAAATTTGCACCAAAAAGACCATTCTTCATTTTACTAACTAGCATTCCAAACACCTGTTTACAAGTTTTATACCAACTTTCACAAACGGAAAATTTTGGAAAACCTAACATTATACCCCCCAGCCCGATCCTAATACTACAATAAGTTGATAAACTACGGTAAACCCCGGTCAGCAATGGTCAGCCTTAAGAAAAGTTAAAAAACCAAAAGCATTTAAAAAGTTTCAAAATTAGCATTGTCTATGGTGCTAAGCTATTTGTAGTGCTTTTTGTCATTTGTTAATAAGATTGATGTGGCCAAATGAAGAACTCGCCCGAACTTGGCGGTAGTAGTGACATCTGGTTCCCTACTGACGACAACGACCCTGAGGTTGCAGGCCCACCATGGTGGTTTGAATGGAGATGCTGGAAGAAGTTCTGATGATGATAAGATTGTGTTGAGTTTGGATCATATGGCATGGCGTAAGGGATGCCAGAAACAGGTGGGATGTTACCGAAACTGAGGGTGGTTCCACTGTTTCCGCTGATGTATTGTTGTGGTTGATGGTGGTTGGTGATCAATGAAGGCTTTTGTTCTGCCTCGAGTGAGATTTTTAGGCGCTTTGCAGAGCCACCGATAGGAAGGGAGCTGTTGGAAATAGCTTCGACATCGTAACGTTTCATCTCGAAGTTTGTCACAGCATTCATCCCACGGAATTTGATTGCTGCTATGTCATACGCCTCAGCTGCTTCCTCTTCAGTGGCTGAAATGTTTCATATACAATACAAGCATTAGACACTGCTGCGTTCAAATTGCATTATACTGCCTGATGAAAGAATGTTGTGAACTTACCAAAAGTTCCGAGATATAAATCTTTATTTCCGGAAACACGGCCAATCCTAGCTTGCCAACGACCTTGTTGATGATGCCTAGTCACACCCCGATAGATGGATGCTCCCCTTGAAAAACCGCTACTTTTTCTGGGATGCATGAAACAAAAAGTTTAGAAAATGCCTGTATAACCATTGCGTGACAATCATAAACGGAAATGAGGCAATTTCGACCCATTTATATGATATGGGTCGACTCGGTACAACGTCGCAAATTCATATCAACCATCTCAAACTTTTAGCATACCTCAACTGCTCACATTATCTTAAATTGTTTCTTCAATTAGGTCACAAAAAGGTGATGAGTCAATCCAAACCAACATAGCCTGTTTCGATATACAACCCAACCCACCCAACTTGCCACTTATAACAAACAATTAAAGAAGCAGACCTTCTTAGTGAAGCGATAAATTCTTGCTTAGTTGCACTTTTCATTTCTTCAAGTTCAGCCGCATAGGTGGCAACCTAAATCAGAGTCAACCCAATTAAATCACTACTTTTTAGTTCTTCGCACGAAAAGATTGTATCCACTAAAATCAATCAAATAACACCTAAAAGAGATGGTTATATATATATATATTTACCGGAAAGTTTGTGGTTGCAGTCGGTCCCCAGTATTTTAGAGCAGCCAAATCATAAGCATGCGCCGCCTTATCCTCCTTATCATAGCCACCTGAGAATCCACTTAACACCGTTACAATTGAGTAAATGCTTTAATAATTCTATATCAGATATATGATGTACTAAAAAGAATGATTGATGTTCATAATACAAAATCCACTTACCCAAGTACACTGCAGAATTAATATCGAGAATCGAGCAAGAGCAATTAGCCAATTCCATGCAAAAAGCCAGCAAAAGATATCAAAGGTTAATTAATGTCAGTGGTCCATATTTGAGCACCAATATACTTTCAGATAAAGCAAAAGCTAAAAGATGTAGAAGCACTCATATACACCCGTACATTCGTTTACAAACCACACTGTTTAACTACAATGATCAAATTAGATTCTTTAGCTTTACTTTTTACTTGGCGAGGTGATGTTAAAATTCATTTCTAAGTTTATAAAAAACATTCAGCCACATTGTATGATTTTCAGATTTCCTTATCAGGTTACTCAAAATAATTTTTATTAGTACCTTAACAATTTTCATAAGAACGATACATTGATTATATTCGAAGTGATTTGTACACGATCCAATTCATAGTACACAATCAAATTACAATGAGATCCTTACAGTAACAAACTTGTGTTGTGTAACTATCACTTGCTATATGAAATGAAATAATGAATAGAGTGTAGGTTTGACTGGTCAAACATATGGGAAGGGTAGGAGATGAAAATGAGGAAAAAAGAAAAGTGAAAAAGGGAAAGTAAAAGCAAATGGTCATGTAGTAATGAAAAGAAACAACAGTGAAACTGCAGGCACACTAACTAGATCTATATATGTACAAATGTACAATAGTTAGTGTGATAGATTTAGAAAGAGAAACAAATATAACACAGATCCAATTGTACACACACACACTTGTAACAGGGTTTGATATACGAATCTTGTGGACAAATTCCTTCCATTTTGGGCAAAGAGTTATTTTTAATAAAATAAAGTGTGTGTAAAATATACAATGTCCAAAAAAGTATTACATCAATCCACTATGACAATAACTCCTGACTGATTTGAAAACTATGAACCTCCTTCACTTCTTCATTGCAGTATCTCAGTCATTTCGAATATGTACTATTATTATTTATTTATTGTATAAAATATCCAATATACTGTATTCTGTTAGATGTCATGGAGAACTACTATTAATTTACCCCATGCCAACTTGGTACATACCAAAAAAAAAAAGATATTTGGATTAATACTTTATTTATCTTCTATAATCAACTAGTTGATTAGGTAAAGTTAAAAAGATTAACCAGCATAAAGCAAGTCAATAAGCAGAACAAGTTAACAGTTGAATTGGGAGTATTTAAATCGATCGTAAAACAAAAGTAGTTACTGTACTATCCGCGGTCAAATTTATCATTTTAAGTTTTTAGCCCATTAACTCGACCCATCCAAACAACCTCATAGTCAATCGAAGTGTATTTGAATGCATAAAATTCATTGATTAAAACAATTATATTATTACATTGTTTTTTAATCATATTTTTACACATTAGCTATATATTTAATTTAAAATAAATTAAAAATGTGTCTTGGTCATCTTGACCCATCTCATAAATCTCACCCGTTGATTCGACCCTAGAAATTAATAAAAACTAAACAGGCTTTAACTTAATATTATTAATTAATAAACGTGATTAATAGCAGAAGGAAAAAAATGTACCTTGACGTCCTTTCCTTGCCTGACCCTCCCTCCTACAACTATTATCCCAAAGATGCGCTTCATATCTTCCAGTCCACCTATGCCTAAAATCAACAATTTTCATTTTTTTTTAAACGGGTCATTACATTCACCGATACATAATGGTCACATCAGGGATGTACAAACCCCATGACCCTTTTAAACAAGTTATTTAACAACATAATAATAATAATAAGTTATAATATGGAAATGATAATGATACCTAGTAACACCTCGGTAGATCGAAGTCCTTTGTCCAAAAGTATCACTGATCTTCTTACAACTATTAGAATCAACGGCCACGATTGCTTTCTCCTCGCTACTAGTATTATTAGTGACGGCGCTAATACTATTCGTTGTTGTGATTCCCAACGACAACGCATTCATCGGACACTGACCATACCCCAACTCGTTACCCGACTCAACCCCTGCAAACTCAGTCATCTGAGTCACCGAGTCACTCACTTCAGACCCCGAGTTTGTTGAAAACGCAGCAGCAGCTATCGCTTTCAGATCTTGTTGTCCCCCGAAATAAACGGAACTACTTCCGTCATAAATATGAGTCAACGTTGACGAATCCTGTGTTTCCGTTTGTGTTGACCCGTCTGAGTAACGAAACGGCGCCGCATTCATATCGCCACCTAAGAAATCTTCTAGCTTCGGTGCTTGCAGCTGGTGGATATGTGATTCCATAAAGCTTCGAAAAAGCGGCGAGTCGTTACCGTCTTTGACTTCTCCGCTACTGTTGTTGAGGTTTCCGTTACCGTTACCGTTATCTTTTCCGTTACTATTGTTTCCCCACCCTGCACAATAATTTTTACATGCACAACATATAAAAAAAATAATTAAAAATATGTAACGTAAAAATAATATTTTCAAGAAATTAAATAAATAAAATTTACCATTGGCATAAAAGTTATCGTTGAAGAAATATTGTTGAGATTGAGAAGTAGAAGAAGAGAACATTTCCATTGGTTGTAAAGAAAACGAAAGCCAGTTGTTATTATTTTCTCTAGCCATTTTTCTTTCTTTCTGTAAATGAAAACTCAACAAATACTAAGAATCAATGAATATATCAGCAAATAGAAGTTGGTTGATTAATTAACCCATCATTTTGATAGAAAAAAGGTAAGCTAATAAGTAACATGCAGAGATAAGAGCAAAATGTATTTTTGACGATGAAAGTTGAGAGAGAAAATACAAAAGTGTGGGTTTTTAAGATGGTAAAAAGGAAGGAAAAGAAGGTTGAGGGTAGGGGGGGTATATAGTGGGGGGGATAAAGGCAGGTTTCATGGCAGCACCGGCGTAAATTCAGTTGGAAAAACACAGTTTTCAATATGTATTCTACTGACCATAAGGTTTGAATGCATACTTGTTTAATAACTTTATTATACTCTGTATTGCTTTTTGGTAAGTATGACTATTGACATGTGATTGTGTTTACTGTTTTGTATATCATCTAAAAGATTTTATAGTTATACGATATTATCTTGGGCTAAACTTATGATTATGAAGAATTTGTGGAAATTAAAGCATTTTTGCTATGTAATTTAATTAATAAAATAATGCATAATAATAATAATAATAATATGATACTAAGATGTGTAACAATTAATGAAGTTAGTTGTATTGTTTTGTAAAATAAGTAACGTCTTAATTTTGTTATGTTAGAAATAAATCTTAAGAGTTTAATGTGATATCAAATTTTAATTGTTTCGAATCAATAAAGTTCTTTATAAGATTTTTGTTCTTGTTTTGAATTTTTTTTTATTTAACGGTTGTCACGTGAAACACAATGCGTGTTTACTGGATACAACTGTCTAGTGATCGTCATATAGTTATTACATTGATTGATTTTATAAGTATTATTTTGTAACGACAAACATGCATGCGCTTTAATTTACGTATCATATATACAATCACACATTATATACATATTTTGTTTCAAACAAATAGTTAAATTTATAAGTTTTAATTTGATTGACTCCGCATGTACCGGTAACCAAATACTTTTTGAATGGTTTTCACGTTATTGAGTTTCACTTGAGTGTACATACTCTATTCTTTAGGTTCAATCTGAATTTAAATAATTCTTAATTTTATTAAATTTACCAAAACAGAACATCCTTAACATAAGTACGAAGACAAGTTTATTACTTACAAGAGTTATTTACATGCTAAATGCACTAGTAGAGCAGGTTGTATGGATTTGATACATTAGAAGTTACTTTTATTTGTTTGATGTAAAATAATTGTTTTTAACGAATTGATCTGTTGAAAGAAATTACAATTAAAATTGATCGAGTTGGTTATGATAAATAGGTCAAAGTTTTTATGTGTACAAGAGACTTATGTGTATATATTTTTCACATGTAAGATATATTTGATAACAACTAGTTGTATTTGACGGTTAGAAGTCGAAATGTATAGTGGAGGTTGTCAAAAGATTTAAAAACTATTAAAGAAGTTTATATTTTAAGGGTATATAATTAAGGACATATTCTTTCAACGAACTTTACTTAATTTTATTTGTAAAACGACGTTAACTTCCTAAAAAAGTTGTAGTTTATATAAATTACACGTCTAAGCTTTCATAAACTACTATAAACTCTTAAAATAGATATGCCAATTATACACATAATTAATTAATCAATTCTCTAAATGATGTTATATGCCAAATACCTAAATGTTTTTTTAATATACATATTATAGTATTTTTTATTACATTATTTATTTCAAAAGAAATATACTTAAAGAGAGAGAGAGAGAAAGGTGGATTTTATGGGACTTAATTATTAATTAAGAAAATCTGAGTGACATTTTTGGCTTTTAATTGAGTGAAAGTATATTAAATGACAAGTAGAGGTGAAGTTAAAAAGGGAAGGAAAATTTGTCTGGAGCAGGGTTGCGAGATACCCGGGCTTGGCTGCCCGGCCGGAAATTGTTACTCCTAAATGCGTTTATTGTTGACTCACGCCACTTTCACATAATTCGCACACGTGTCCTCCATGCCGTGCTCACACTATTACACCTTTTCTTTTCCTTGATCTGCTACTTTTAAATTTTAATGGTGTATAAAAACGTTGGATATATGGTTAAGCGGGAAACATAATGACATAGAACAAAGATAAAAACATATTTATTAGTACTACATAAAATTAATCTTTTGATAACGGATATTCATTTATATTAATTAATTAATGGTATATATATAATATATATTATATTATATATCTATATATTAAGGTTAAATCAAGTGTGCGGTAAGTTTAACTTAGGCATGAAAGCTGATGTATAAAATTTAGTTTGTTTATTAAACAAATCTAACTAAAATTAGATTACGTAGACAGTGAAATGATAGTATAATCGCGGTAGATTTAACTAAGTATCGTTCTCAAGGGAATAGTAATTACATGTTAATTACAAAGTTTAATTATTAAACTAATGGACATTAAACAAATAAGCATACAACTACTAGAGATTTGTAAACAAAGATTCAATAACTAATAAACACTTATTTGATTTGACTCCCCAAAATCATAAATAACCTTGAAATAACATGTATGATTATTGAATAATAGTAGATTGATGAATATTTATAACCAATTATTAAGTCTAGTTCTTGATTAATTTAACCAATTAATATCCTATTAAAGTTCCTAAATAAAATATCAATTAATTATAATAGAGAATATGATAATGATTAAACAAACTATATCAATTATTCAGTTAAATGTAACATGTTAACCTGTAAATCCGATTATACTATTAAACAATCCTACTAATTTAATTCTAAAATTGCAGATTTGTTAACAGTAAGAACTCGTCGAGTGACAGTTACTCGCCGAGTTCAATGATCATACAACAATATAAATGTATAAAACTAAGAATTAATTCTAATTAATGTCATACATATAGATCTATAGTACGGTTAATTAAACCCTAACATATTTCTCTAGTAATCAAGATTAAACCATGAATCATACATGAAAACAATAGGTTTACTAAACCAAAATTATTCATTCATCAATCTAAACCATGCAATCAATTATACAACATTACATACAATTAAGGCTCATCTCCTCCAAGTGAAAATACAAAATCAACTTATAATGGGACTGGCAACTAAACTAAACATAATAATTAAATACATCAAAAAGTACTCTAGCATGAACTAGAGGCAATTACAAATCGGATGGAATCCGAATCTTCATCTTCTTCGTTTTCTAGTTGGTAGTCACCATGAATAAACCTTAGAAACCCAGGTTTGATCCCCAAGAATTTAAAGAAAGAGATATATTGTCTTTTGGATATGAGGGTATTTATAGGTTGTAAACCGACCTAATTCGCAACTTAGGGGTTTATCCATTCATAAAGTCAGTTTAGCTTGATCTTATCTACTGATCTAGTAGAAATTTAAATCAACTCGTTGAGTTTAGGTCCAAACTCATCGAGTAAAAGTCCAAATGGGTTAAATACGTTGCATCCCAATGAGTTTAGCGGATTCGGGCTTTAGAATCGAGTCATTTAGACTCCGATTCACACTTTTTCACATATAGCCTCCGATTTGAACCTAATAACAAAATATAAACCTTTTAAGTACCAATGTATATAATATTGTTATTAAGTTTAGCATGAAAACCTTAATATCGCTATAGAAAAACATGTATAAAATAGAAGATATTAAATATTTTTACACTTAACCTCTACTTGTCTTCAAGTAAAGTGTATCATCTCAAAATCTTTGACTAATCATATAATCTGTTATAAATAATAATAATAATAATAATAATACTCTTTTGTGTAGGATGTATGAGTAATTTATTGAAAAAAATAGTGATTTAATGTGACTTGCATATGTAGTTATCGCAATCAAGCGTATATATCATTTTTGTAATTTTAACAAATAGCATGATAATACTACATAATTTAAATAGTTGTGATCAAACACGCATAACGGTAAGATAAAAACATAGGTTGCTATAATACTTATATTTTAAAATTTTAAATATATATGAAGAAGCTTCTTGTATTACAAAAATTTAATTACATTAAATAATTGTCATTGAGCTTATTCTTATGGTGACTAACAAACTAAGCTTTTGAAAATGATGAGTATTTACTCCACTTAGTCAAGAATTAACTTCAGGCATGCGCATTGCCACCTATCATCTCATAATTTGACTACAACGTCCATTCATTGACTTACTGGTTCATTTTGCACTAGAAATACGACTTCAAGAAGTAGAGTAAATCACACCATGCAATCTCTTAATTTACAGGCGTACACATACATACACATGCATATATATACGTACACTCCAACTAGTAGCAACGCAATCCGAATGGTACTGATAAAATTTTATATGCATATTACTTAATTCAATTCAATTACTTTATTAATTAATTTGGATGAAATATGGGTAATTAACGTTACATTCATTTCCCATATCCAAATCCAAATATAATAACATAATAGCTTCAAAGTAACTTATGTCTTTTTATATGTACAGTTGTATATAATAGTTGGCAACACTAATAATCTAACTTATGTTTTTGAAAGAATAAAGATTTGATAATATTCCTCTATTATATATAGTAAGTCATATATATATATATATGAATTTATATTATGATTTTAATAACAGACAAAATATCGTGCAAATGTTAGAATGAGTTTAAAAATATTTTTTAAATATCCAAAACACGTTATTTTATAAATTTTCTTCGGAGCTTCACATTCAAAAAAAATTTATTAGTTATTTTTGAAATAAAAAAATTTGACGATTCTTCATTTATTTAATTAAATTTTTTATTCATAATAATCACATTTTATAACTCGATAATCACATAAATAATATATGATTATCAAGTACTATTTTGTGTTATTTCGAACACATGATAATCATATTAATTAGTGAATAATCACATGTGACTATCATATAATATTCTGTGATTATCTTGAATAATTAATACAGTAACACATGTAAAAAAAATTCGAAATAAAGAGAGTATTTTTTATTTATATTTCTATCATTGCTTCCTAAAGTAAGTATAATAAGAATCATTGAAAGGTTTTGAAAAAAACGTGTTTTACATATTTAAAAAGTATTTTTAAAGTCATTGTCACTTTCTTACGATATTTAGCCTTCTTATTTGAACTCTCCTATATATATATATATACTATATATACTATTTATCAAACACAATATTTTAATAATTATAGGTATACGTACGATCAATAGGTTGACACGGCTACTCGGAATTTACATAGCTCGCCTCAACTGTTCAGGTGACATTCGTGTTATTTTCAAATATGAAATATGTGCAATATACGACATGATTACCTGATTATTTTCTTTAATTGCATATAGCAGCGTGTTGATTTTTAGATATATTATGTCACGTATTTGTTGGGTAATCAGAGATTGAAACGTAATAGTCATTGGCTTATATATTGTACAATTAGTACACATGAGGGATCTTCTTGTAATAAATCGATACTAGTAGGTATGAACAAACATGAACATATGTTTTGTTCATCCAATTACGTTTGTGAACATTTGATAACATATTCTTTAACGTTCTTTTATGTTCATTTGTTTATGTTTGTAATTATATTTATATATCTTTGTATATCTTATCTAATCTAAGTCCAAATATAATACGATGTAACATAAAACCTTAAGATATTTCCATATCTTATAAAACCTTTTCTTGTGAGAATTGAACATCATATTTTACCGTTTTGTAATGTTAAATATGCATCGCAACGCTTCAAGTTATGTATATATATATATATATATATGTATGTTTGTCTTTGTTTAGGTTTGTTTATATCTGTTTAGGTTCATTTGTGTTCCTTTAGGTTCGTTTAACATATTAATAAACAAAAGCATTACTTTATATATTTGGTTGTTTGTGTTCACTTATATTGGTGAACAAACATATTTTATTAGTAAACGAACATCAACAAGAGAATTCGTTCGTATATCTATTCGTATTCGATAAAACCTTAATAAAAGAACACAAACATATTTCCATCTTATTCTTAGGTTCGATTACATGTGTAAATTAAAAGATGTATGACCTTTAATAAAGTTTGAGGATGACATGCGTAAAGTATTTTTTTTGTAACTATACCGTGAGAGCATCTAACATATATGTTATTAGTAGCCTATATGCTCTCTTAATGTATGGAATCATCAAACCCTGTTTATGTTGGATAAAGTAGTCTATATAATATAGATTTCAATGACCGAATATCTATTTAAATTATGATATCAGTTTTCAAAAATAATAATTCAACACTATATGTTTGGTTTATACTAATTTCATTTTGGAATAATATAGAAAGTTATGTTCTTAATCGAGGTAACAATACAAAAACTCTGGTTGCAAGAGAGTGTTGTATCTTGTGTATATTCCTCATGTGAATGTATTAGTATCTATGAAACACCCCAATTACAATAAAAATTACTGAAATTAATTGGAAGTAATTATTTAATAATATCTCCATTATTAGTAACGGTTTCTTGAACTTTTATATTCATTGATAATTGAAATCATGATGACCATAAAGTAGGTAACACTTTAGGCAAATTTTATATCGATCGTGAATATGAGAGATGTTAAGTTCATAAGTAATATTTTGATCTTATAAGACATAATGTGTTTTGGGGCCACAAATATTACGGATCAAATGAGAAGTTTGTAGTTATGCGTGCTTGGAAGGAATTAGTACCAGGATGGATAACCTCTCGAAAAGTCTTCGTCATGTTGTCAAAAAAAAAAGTCGTGCTCTTGCAAGTAAAGCGGATAATAAAATGCTTATAAAGTGTAAGAAGGTCAATTATATCATTTTTGGATTTATAATGCTCGTTGATTTACAAGTTTTAGTGTATGATTTCTTGATGCACATATTATTTTTATATTATTCTACTTATTCTATTTTTTATATTATTAGGGATCCAAACCGTATATCGTTATTTTTATATTATTCTACTTATGCATCAAGTTGATCATGAAATTAGAGGAGAACTTGACAAAATCATGGCATGGCACCTGAAATGAATATAAATGGCTCTGAACAAAAACATGGAGGGACATAAATGATTAATCAGTGGCATCAATATATATGGCTAGCTCGATCTGACTATTAAATATTAGGATCGGTATGAAACTTTTGCAATCTGATCGAGTCATTGGTTTTAGATTATTACTTACTTTGATGTTAGAAACGAGTTAGTTTGAAAGTATAAATATACATGGTACCGTACTATCATATACGTATGCTAATCAAATAATAATGTTTTCCTAGACTTTAATTATATAATAGGGTAAAGGCATAAATAAGTAATATCTTTTTATTTTTGTTTAAAGGTAACAAATTAATTTTATTATCAAGTTAAATATATAAGTAATATAATTTATAAGTACATTACGTACTTTGAAAAATATTATATAAAGCACACGACTAATTGTGATATTATTTATCAATATATTAGTTACTTTGATAATAAAATCGATTCGTTATCTACGTTAAAAAAAATCGAAATACATCATCTATCTATACCTTTCACCTTGTACGATGTTAATCTAGTCACACTTGTTGGAACTCAAAAAAGTAAGTATTCATGACTTAAGTACGATTGAAACAAAATCCAATAGATTAGTATTACAATATACCAATTCTCCAAACGCAATTACTGGAAGTTTGAAATATGCATTCTAAGACCATAAACCTTTAATAACTCCACCTATCATACCACATCACTTGTACATCGTTTTACAAACTAACATTCCTCTACCATGAAACTAAATTGAAAAAAAAAAGAACACCATAATAATTTATGAAGTCAATAATAATTAATATCTTCATTTTATTATTTTGGACTGTTTTATGTATCAATTTTTATATTAATTAATAAAAAGATGTTAAGTAATAAAGATTGAATTTAGTTGGAGAACCATGTATTGTTATATTTTTTTAAAAATTGTGTACATTTTCAAAATAGACACTTATCTTAAAATCAAATGGCTATAGAGATGTTCATGGTTTGATTTGAGCAATTGTTGACCAAATCAGTAACTATGGTTTGTCATTTCTCAAACTAAATTGTCCAATTTAATGTGTTAACCAGCTAAATCAATTAAAACTGTTTGGTTATGCCCGTTGATGATTTGGATCGATCCTTTTTTCTATCTGATATTTAATAATATGTATTAATGCAACTGCTATTACTTTTACAATTTTTCACATAATCTAATATTGGTGAAAAAATGTTTAACACAACAATTAATAAAAATTAACTTTCATAACATTGTTAAATAATCGTAAGTTTTCTTTTACATTTTTTAATTTATATTTAATTAGTTGCATAAGTTGATAAACATGCAAATAAACGCTCTGAAAATTATAAAAAATATATATATGAAATTTGTTTATTAAAAAAATATTCAATCTTGAGAATAAAGCATATATACATAACGATTTATATAAAAATAAAATAAAATAATGTGATTTGTTTTGATTAGACAGTCATGAGCCTCGAAACCGCAATACAATACAAATCATATAGGACGGCTCAAAAATTTTAATCATTAAACCAATTATGAAATTGTAACGGGTCAAACCGATCGATTCGGTAAAACAATGAACATCTCAACATAAATGAGTGTATAGCGTATGTGAGGACTGCGGTGGTGACACGATGGACCTGGTGCACCTAATTTTCAACAAATCAAAGGATTCTTTACGTTAGAAATGTGCCTCCCCATGCAAAATTTTCAAACCCCTTTCCTACTTGGACTCATCTTAAAAGTTTATTTCACTCAACTTTCAAGTTTAACCTTGCATCAACGGTTATATATTGTTTCTCTAGAAAAAACAAAATCAGCTAATTGAGGCGGATATATGCCACTCGAAGTTCAAATCGATCTATTTTGCCTTATGAGCTTAATCGTATGGTTTTATATTGATATAACCTTGATGGAAGAACGAAATAATAAGACATTTATCTAAAGTATAGATACACTACTTATTTTAGATCTGTAATTATCAATGACTTCGCGTTATATTGACCAAGATTGTGTTTATGTTTCATCAAAGAGAATCATTACCTCTATCAAGCTATTACCTATAGACGTTGGGCTAACAATCATCACAGTGATGAATAACTAGCTGAGATATGATGTAAGCAATAAATTTGTAACTCATTTCTCTATCTTCTATAGGTGCCCATTAAATAAAATATAGTTCTAAAAAATATATATCTAAAATTATATTTACTTTTTTATTGATTGACATTGATTACGTTAGTTTTCTCTTCTAACATTTACCATTTAATTTTATTTATATGTGTATCAAGAATCTCATCAGGCCTTGATTTAGACACATGAAATACTTTTAACCGAACGATTATCAACCACAAAGTTTATGACTCAAAGTATTTGACTCAAAATTATGAGAATACACTCAGAACTGCCCTCAATATACTTCACTTGATATGCAGGTTTTTGCGATAAAATGATTAGCACCTAAAGATCACCAAGATGATGATCCTTATATACACAGATGAATACTTGATGAACTAGGGTATGAAAGCACGAATAAAGTGCAGACACACTTACACGTTATCAGAAACCCTAGCATAATATATTTTATATATAAATTCTGGAATGACAGAATTGGTCCTTCAACTTGTAATATTCACATATTGAGCACAGAACTTCTTGCATCTACAAACAGCTACTCCAGCTTTTCCTTTATTAAATTTTAGCCCTGCAACTTTAATCTTTTCAACTCATAACCTGAAATATTCTAAAAACCATAGAATAAGAATTAAAATATTTTATTTCACAAAACAAGCGTGAGCATAACACATTATAAATATAACAATTTTAGATCTCCCAATAGTTTCTCGTTAAATATATAGATGGAACCGTACACAACACCACCTAAGCTAGGAAGGTGGAAAAGATCAACGAGAATACTTGGATGAAATACATACAGCTTGTTTTTTTTTTAAGTGGTGATATATATGACTAAAATTTCAATATCACTACACAAAACAATAAAAATAGAAAAATAAAATACTCATGAACGTTGTGTACTCTATGAGTCACACCACTACTGACGCCACAACGAGGGGTCCTTATGGTGATGTCTATGGAGATATGTTGAACGAGCCGTCTATGGTGATATGTTGAACGAGCCCCACTACTAAACCGTATAGAGTGGTCTTATACTCCCAAAGTAATTATACAGATAATGAAATAGCTCGACGTTTAGATTTTATTTTATTTGAAGCTTCATTCGGATTGTAATGATATGTTTACAGTGACAAAATTAAAGATAAGTGTGAGGTGTGTAAACATTTAATTAGATTGAAATGACTATATACTGAATATTTATGAGTTGTGCCGTCAAAAGATTGTGATCAATTGGTCTCGTTGTATTCTCAAGAATAATAAGGTTTGATCCAGGGGATGTGCTACCATTGAAAGTGAGGCCGAATGTATAATTTGTGTTTGATGAGAGAATTGTTAGGTGTAAATTCATATCTCACATAAAAACATAAAGAAACAAAATTATCTATGTAAGTTCCTGAATTACTATTTTTATTACTAATTGATTTCATAATAGAATCACGCCTTAACTTATATGCTGAGTTTAAACTACTTACAGCTGAAAATATGCTTGTTTTAAATCTGACATTCTAACTATGTATCGTAACTTTGAAACGTTTTCAGGTCATGGGAGAACCGGTCATAATCATATACTCGCATCTAACTATAATAAATTTGATTATGCTACATAAGCTCCATTAAAACATTACACTTTTTACAGGAAGAACTACCATTATGCAAGTAGTTAGGTACTACATATGATTTCTTCAACTTTTTCCCATAGATATAATGCCAACGATGTTCAAGACGAATTACGATCATGTTACTTAATAGAAACGATATACGTTCATTACTCCATATTTAAATAATAAAACGCATAGGACGGTGTTATTTGTATCTCCAAGGTCTAAAAAGTGTATATTATCTATTTCGATTTATCATTTTATTTCACTTTTTTACATTTTGCAGTTGATTCTAGTCCACTCCTATTTGTTTAGCCTTTTCATGATGGCACCTTAAATGATCGAATCTAAAAAACATGAGAAGAAATAGTCCAACTAATGATCTTATCTTAATTTCCAAAAAATATATATCTTAGAATGCAACTTTTGTTATTTTTCAATTGAATATATTTGGTAAACTCAAAAACTAATTAATTTGTACGATTAAAAGCCATTCTTAATTTAAAAATTTTACACTAAAGTTTTTGTTTATTGATTTGTGTTTGCCTCTGTGGTTCACCAGATTTGAGGGGTTTCCTTGATTTCTTTTTGTCTTGATAGTGTTTTGGATTTTGCTCTCATATTCTAATCGTTGTCTATTTCTATGATTTTGGGACCATTTAAAGATAAAAAATAAATCCTAGCTTTTGACCTTTGACTACAAGGCACGTGCATGGTCTCTTTTCCCCTCGATGACCGCTTGGGTGGCCGCACGTGCACCCTCTTTCACATTTATCTAAACGTTAATTAACTGCTTCTTGCACTTCATTTCACACATTGGTTACACCAAATCCATGCTTAAATCTATTAACAATTTACACGTCCTTCACATATTATATTAACGATATAGTGTAATCTACGACGATACAACTCATAACTATAATAATAATTTCTATACGGCTACAACTCATAACTATAATAATAATTTCAATATACGGATATATGTTGGTGATGCGGATTCAAGTGTAAAAGATCAAATCCTTATATTTTTAGAGGTCTATGATCGCGTTATTAAAAGGCCTTCACGGAAAATGTTATAACTTGGGTTACGAGTTACCATTTTAGGCCTATGACTTGGCGAAACGAAGCTTGGAGTTATTTACATTTTTATGTTTTTTCTTTTCCATTTTGTTGGGCCTTGCTTGTGGGCTAACTTTTGACCCGTTTGTCTTTTTAGGCCCATTGAAAATTCTGGTTATTATTTAGGGTTCTAAGAAGGTTATTGAACAATTAGTTTTGGATTTTATGAAATTTCATTTTTTTTCTCTCAATTTGAGTTGAAATTTACCCTTATTGTCGGTATTCGTGTGAATCAACGATAGTTAGAAGAATTGTTCCTGGTATTCGTGTGAATCAACATGCTCAATTTGTGTTATCTCAATTTTATTCTACATCAATCGGTATCTTAACAATTATTAGTAGAGAATGTTAAACAATGAAACTCTGTAAGTTATTGTGTTTATTGGCAATTACTTATATATTACAAAAGATACAATCTTAAACCCTAATAGACTTAAGCTCATGCTATTGAGTAATTGACATGAATCATGAAAAACACACACAATTGAGAAACACATTTACATTTACATCGATGAAAAGAAGTATAAGAAATCAGTTATACACACTCAGCTAAATTAATCGTCATTAATAAGCCTAACCACCTTTAACTAACTTAACAAATTTTTTTACAAAAGATACAACTTAAGTCCCTATACTTTGCCACATTTATCATTTGAAACGAAAACTATTATTAACTTGGTTTACACTCCCCATCAAGTTGTGAGTGAGACAAGCTTTAAACTCCCAACTTGCCAAACAAAGTATTATGATAATCCACAATAAACACTTTGGTAAACAAATATGTTAACTGGGATTTAGTGTTGACATAAGAAGAATTAGTAAAATCATATTGAACTTGATTTCTCATATAATGACAATCAACCTCTATGTGTTTGGTTCTAGCATGAAACATAGGATTTGCATCAATTTGAAACTGCAGCTTGATTATCACAAAATAAATTTACTTGACCCAAATTATGAATGCCTATACACTTTAAGAAACTTACTAGCCAAGTTACTTCACAACATGTCATTGTTATGGCCCTGTATTCAGCCTCTATAGATGACCTTGAGACCACACCTTACTTCTTTGATTTCCAAGAAATGGGAGAATCACCCAATAAGATGCAATAACCAATTATGGATTGTCTGGACACAGGACAACTTGCCCAATCACTATCACAATATGCAGTTAGATGAACTGCAGGGTCATTAGCCAGTAAAAACCCTAACCATGAGACAACAACAAGTACATTACGTATTTTGCAACATGATATGAACTGAAGTTGGACTTTGCATGAATTAGATAGACAGCTACATAGTGTAGTAGATATCAGTTATGGTAATTGTCAAGTAGACCAATTATCTTGCGTGTTTGTTGTGTTGTAGTTAGCCAACTAATGATGGGATGATGTTACGCTATTTAATCGAAAACTTAGTGTTTTAATTATACTTTCTAATTATGATTTTAAACTTTATTATAAACTATCGGCTTTCCACCAATGATTTTAAACTTGTGTTGTAGTTAGCCAACTAACAATTAGTCTTCACGAACCTGAATACAAAGTAATTAATTATCTATGTTAAAACTATGGTTTAATTACAACACCATGCAATCATCATAAAGTACATCATAGTTATTATGGAAACACTATGAACAACAACGTGAAATACTTAAACAATGAAACAATTGTTCAACATTTAAGATACATTGTTAATAACAATAGAATGTTTTCTAAACCTGGTCTAAGTTTAAACATATGAAAATGCTAAAAAGAGATTACATTGTAAAAAATTTAGGGACTTTTCGGTATATTTTGAGCAATGTCAGTTTAAATCATAAATGCATTTTCAAGGTGCTAAATTACAAACATAGTTTATGAATCTAAAACGAAAGACCAAAGATCACTAAGTATAAATCTAAAACGAGACAGTGAAGATATATCAAGATACAACTCACACCAAAAGAACAAATCACTAATAAAAATTAGTAAGTAACAGTAGTTAATCTACTCACTGTTACAATAGTGACTATGCGCTTATGCAACTCACAATTACAACAATCGTCGTGGTTAATAAAAGAAAGTTACTAGAAGAAATCAAGTCAAGTCACTCTACAAGAGTATGTAGGATTTTGTAACATCCTAAAAACTTGATAAAATTTTAAGTTCTAAGTTTAAGGTCTATTTTGAAAGAGGCTCCAAAGTGTAAGGGCTTGTTTTGTAATTTATGACAAAAATATGTACGTGTTAAAAACCCGCAACCTGCCTACATACGTGGCTTAAATTGACGATATAAATTAATTTTTCATGTAAATTCCTTCTATATCATGCTTTTTAAAGTAGCAATACTATTTATCTGGAGCCCAATAACTTAGTTCTCCCAAAACGTAATTCAAAATTTTGGTTAAAAAATCATGAACATCTACGCAGTCAATGTACGTCAATAAACCTTGAAAGTACATTGTTCTTGCGCCCTGGAAATGTTCACCATGACGAAGCGTGATGCTAAACAACTCAGATGTTGTTGTCGTATTTCATCAGTTTGTTGTGGCTCATTTGAACTTCAAAATTGTCAAAAATTATCAAAATGAATCATCCGAGAAAGTTTTTATTTTTTCAGCTAACAAAAGGTAAAGCATTTTCATAAAAAATTTTGAACAACATTTTAAGTGTCGAAAAAAATACCCTTTGTTCTTATTGGAAAGAAAAGCATAACAGAAGCACAATGACATGATCAAGAGTGAATGCCTCATGACAAAATGAATATATATGAAGCTCCGAGAATTTTATTCTACATTGCATTTTGTAATTGATTCGATGTTCATACTAAATAAGAGGGTATTCCCTTGGATTAATCACTCTTCGTCATATCTCAAGAAGGATTTATTTTTACTTTTTTCTTTTCTTTTGTTACGATTTATCTTACAACTAAATTGGTAAAAACAATTATATTAGTCATCGAAGGACTAAAAACTCATTGTCGCTAACATGGTGCAAGGTAAAGTTCATTGTACTCGAGTAAACAATTAATTAAGCATCACTTTAGCTTATATTTTAAACCTTGGGACTTCCAAAATATCTTGAAGGCGTTTTAGTCCAATATAAATATTAAAAATGCATCAGATATTAGTTGGAAACATATTTCTGGTTTTAAGGCGTTATTACTATCTAGCTAGTAATATAAAAGGTTAGGACAACAAAATTTATAATAAACTAAACGGTTTCATCTTCCATTTATTAATTATATAAAATATAAATAATTAAATATTTATAATTCTGGTAATTACTTGTATATAGTAAACGACTGGCCAAGAGTTTTTGTAAATAGTAGTTACTTTTTGATAAATATTAAACTTAGCACATTCTTTAATCATTTTTTAATAATTTTATTTAATTCTCATTGTTAATTTATTTTTTTCTTTTTTGTAATGTGATGAAGAATTTGTGATATCCCGAACTTATACGAAGGCAGTATTATTTTTGAAAAAAACAAAGAACTTCATTAAGAAAATCAGTAAGCGCTACTACGTCTACAGATAAGAAAGCATAGTAATTCTGGATTTGGACAGCCTAATATAGTTGGACCCTTATCGTTGAATCGTAGATTTAAGAAAAGGAGCCCAATACTCGGCCCATAAAGTTATCTGTATGTGATCATATTCTTGAATTCATTGATATATTATTATTGCTTTTGGAAGTTTGAGAGTCAATAAGAATTCCATTTTCCATATCTCTCTCTAATTGTATAAAAAAAATTAGTAAGCATGTTGATCCTCAAAATTATTGCTAAGAACGTTTAAAACACTAGTTAAACTTATCATAATAGAAGCACAATGACATGATCAAGAATGAATGCTTCTAGACAAATATGAATATATATGAAACTCTGGGAATTGTTTTCGACATTGCATTTGTAATTGATTTAGTACAACAACCTGGAAGAAAATAACAAAAATAATTTTAAAGACTGCCACTGTCTGATGCGGTTAACTTCTTATGAGGATTTATACATGCCAAAATGGAAGGTTTTTGCTTTTTCGATTTCACTCCAAAGATGAAAGAGCGTAATGGAACGTGTGGTCGATTAGGCAGTCGTGGTTGCTTCTGATCAGAAAGCATACCAAACTCCTCCTCTAACTTTCTTAGAGTCTTTTCGGTTTTTACTTGCAGTGCAGCAACATGGTCTAATCCCGCTTCAAGTTCTTGATTAACTTTACGGTTTTCTTGTTGCATGTTCAACACTTCACCTTGAAACTTTGCAGCTTGATGTGTACTAAACTTAATTTCTTCCTCTTCAACACCTTCTCTCAATGCTCTCGTTATTTCTTCGTGTATATCAGATAACGATGAGCACCTTCTTTGCAGTTCGTTCTTGAGTAGCACGCTTTGTTCTAACCATATTGTTAGCTCGTTTTGTATCTCTTTGATGTGCTTGTATATAGCGTTGTTTCCTGATTTTATACTTGATTTCCCCTGGTCACTTCCTTTAGCGTTCACTTTTATAATCTCTTGTTGCAAGTCTTCCACCTCCGTCTTAAATTTCTGTACTTGATGGAACGAAGAACTGAATCGCAACCAGAAATCAAGATTTTCGTCAAGTATTGCATCAATATTGGTTCTTAACCTTTCTTCAATCTCTGATAAGGGTTTAGATTCTTCGACATTAATAATAGACTTGATGTCATCCTCAAATTTCATTATCTCATTACTTTCTACCACATCGTCTTGACCTCTGTCTTCTTGAAGAAGTTTGAGTTTTCGTTTCATTTGTTGAATTTCGGCGTCCCTTATTGCTAGAAGCATTTTCAGCTCTTTAAGTTGTAGCCTCATTTCAACGGCGTTTTCTTGGTTTTTTTTCTCTTCATCTACAAGTTCCTTTTTCGCAGCCTTGTACTTCCGTAAGATTGTTGTATATTCTTGTAAAAGAACTCTTTCTTTGTCATCTAAACCACCCAACAACAATTCTTGCCAATTCATTTCCTCCTTTACCTCTTCCTCCTGTTTTTTTGGTTCAAAAACATCATCATTGAACGGATTTGTATCGTTGTATCCAGTCTCATTACTGTATTGTTCTTTCTCCACAGCCTCAACCTCTGTTGTTTCTTCGTTGTTCTTCACATCATCATCGTTCATCCAAGTGATTTCTTTCTCTTCCACTTGTTCTTTTGACGTTAAGTCCACAAGTAGACCTATGTCAACTGCACACCCTGAAGAAAGTTTGAAAAAGTAGATAAAGTTATGTTAGTATACGAAAATTGAAGTCTTTTATAGTGTTAGATAACTATAAAAAACATAAAAGTTAAAGCTTTGTTAGTGCATACCCTCATCTGGAACTACAGATCTGCCATTGATATGTTTTGGAGGTGAAACCGGCAGCATGTCCTCTTCACCATTCATGAAAGGGTTGCTTAGATTGAAGTCATCATCAGTCTTCATATTATGCAGGTTCTCAGACAAATGCTTAACATTGTAACGGGCTTCAATGAACTGCATCTTAAGGCTGTTATTTTGGTTGTCAATATTGACGCCTAAATCTTGTACTCCCTCTAACTTTCTCACCATTTCCTTGAAACTTTTAGCCAATTCATGCGTTCCGTCGATCAAATTAGCTTTATCGTCTTCCATATTCCGAATCTGTGTCTGAAGATCATCAGTTTCTATCCTTAATCTGTCAACAAGTGCAGTTTGAGACGAAACCAGCGTTTCTAAACCAAGGACTTTGTTCACAAGCTTATCAATCGTATCTGCCATTTCTGTAACTGTCAAAGGCTTCTTTGATAGTTCCTCAAGGCTTCCTTTGATCTCTTCTTGCAGCTCCTTTTGCTTCCTTTCATTTGATTGTCTCAAATCATTTGCAGACAACACTTTATGTTCTTCTTCATTGTGATCACTTTCTGTATAGCACTCGAGTTTGATTGACTCGAGTTTCTTCTTTGCATTTTGAATCCTTTCATGCTCCAATATCGCATCTTGGCTTGACTTCTCGTGTTTTTCTTGTAACTTAACCAAACTCTCTTCACATGACTTTATTGCAGCTGCAACCATTATAGCACGAGCATCATCGTCCTCAATACCTTTCACAACCTTAAACTCATCTTGTAAATCAGAAACTCTTTGTTGCATTTCAACAATCTTTTTCTCAATCTCTGAAAACTTTGCAAGCCCCTTTTCATACGAGCTCCTAGTGAACTCCTTCACCGTTTGCAAAGAAAGAATATCTTTTTGTAGCTTATCAATCTCTTCAACACCCTCTTCTTTCGTTAAACCAGATTTTGAAAAATGATTTGAGTGATGATCATCTACTTTAGTACTCAACTTCTTGGGGCCATTAGTTAAGAAGCTGTTTAAGTTTTTGGTTTCTGGGGCCTTTGGAGCTTTCGGTGGTTCCGGGCCAATGGTTTTGGGCATTTTGTGAGCAGAACCATCATTATCAACGTCCTCATAGTCAGTGTCATATGGGACTTGATCTGGGAAAACAGTGGCAATAGTGGTGTTTGCTTTTTGTAAATCGGTTGAAAGCTTATCATATCTTTCAGCTAAAGCTCGGTATGCACGAACACTTTCCTCAATAAAGGCTATGAGTTCGGGCCGGTGCTTGTAATACATTTCAGCCCTCTTCGCAAACGAATCACCATCTTTTTGAATGAGGTTCAATGCATTGGCGACCTTCTCTTCCATATCTACAAATGCATAACAGATCTCTAAGGGTTTAATACACTACAGTGGTACTATACCTTTCATTTTTTGATTATTTTCACATTTCATAACGTTACAAAAAGACCTTTTCAAAACATTAACGTTTATGTCTTAAATTGTTTAGTAACTAAATCCTTTTGAAATATTTTTATGGTTATATCTAAGTAGTTTTCGAGTTGTTTACATGGGGGATACCATTTTAAGAAGGCATCTTGTGTTCACACAATTGTATCAAAATGATCTTTCTTTATATATTTTACTTTACAAGCCCAGGTCTTTCCCTGAGTTAGGGGATCATATTACTTTCTTTTTTAGCCTATAAGTTATTTGGAGGGTATTTTTGGTATTAAGTTAGTTGATGGTATTTTCGGTATGTGCTTTGTTTATAAGTTCTAGTTTTATAGATAGAGGGAGAAGGCAACTTAGACATATAACCTTGCTTAGTATTATTAACAAAGATAACTGAATAAGTGAGCATCATCAAGAGAGTTTGTTTATCTCTCGAAAAGACTCCTATTTTTTTCATCATCCATGTACCAACTCATTCATTTATATATCAATATCAGGAAAATCACATGGGCAGCCAGTTCACTGCACGAATCTTACATGCAACAAAAACGTTATGTTAATAACACATAACATCTGTTACAATCAAATATGTTAACCTTACCCCTTAAAATTATTACTAGTTTGTTCGGATTATTTCATATCGACATACTTCTTGTTTGGTTCCTATCATTTTCACAATGTTATCATATAGACCATTATGCTAAAGGTAAGGTAAAGTCTTATCAAAAGACATGTTACATGTTTTGTTAATGGTGAAAATCATGAAATGGGAGAAAGTTAGGTACCTTGAAGACTTTGTTCGAGCCATTTTGATTGCTTGGTTCGAATGTGGCTCGCCCACCACCACGAATACGCATTGCTTGCTGCCCTCTGTAACATCTCTTGACCTCTTTCTTTTTATGCCAAAAAACACACTTAATTAACAAGTCTCTCTCAATCGTATTTGATGATCACTTGATCAGAAAAAAGTTGAGTAAGATAGATTTTTTTAGAATGGTGAGTTGGGAGTTATGAAAAGAGAGAATAAGAAAAGTGGTGGTGGGGATGAAAGTGAAGGGTATTCTGCGTTGCATAAAATCAAAGTAATAAATTTAATACTAGCCTCAATAAGTGCATTAACTTTGGCACTAAGTTTTGGGTCGTACAGCCAATAAATCAACATGTTACATAAACATACTTTCTTAAAAAATGTAACAGTCAATTAAAATATGTAGGATTTAATATTCTCAATTGCTAGATTACGTTTAAATCAAATGTATTTTATAAAAAAATAATATTAATATTAATATAATATTAATTGCTCACCAAAGTTTATTTTAATAGATGAAGAAAATCTTTTAAGGAGAACGTGTGTTTCACTTAGGTACGACAGCTTGGCCTTAACGTAAAGGAATAAAGCAATTGTATTTTGCATTTCGACCATATGCTCTGTTTGTTCTACTCCTTTTATTCCATTCTTTTTCCAAAAAGTAATCGAATCTGTAGCACAAATAATTATAGTTTGACAGATCCCTTCGCAACATGAGTTAGACAATTTTATAATCAAAATACAAAGTATTAGTTCAGTACAAAATTATAGGATCTTTCATACAAAGTATTACAAATGTAACATTAATTACCCCGGAATTTGAATTATACAAAAAAACATTTCAAATGTTGTAAATAAATTGTATTTTAAAGATAGTATAAATATTTTTTAATTTTTATCCCCTTAAAAAACTATAAAAACAAAATATGACTCCACCGTGAAGAAACTTACAAATCAATAGATCAATCTTGAATTTTGATCAAGAGTATTTCATTTTAAGTGCAAAATGATAAAAGGTTTATGAGTGATTAATCTTCAACATTCTTACGTACGTGTAAATTCGGTTCGAGATTAATCCAATCTAGGTGCCTAAGAACTAATCCTTAAAAATATACAGTGAGATATTTCCAAGTGTTGAAATGAATGAGACGATCACTAGTTTATATAGTGAAACCCTACCTTTTAGAAGGTTCTAGAAGAATGTAAATTAGGGCATGATAATGTAGACATTCTTCGAGATCCATGCTGATGTAGGCTATTAGGATGGATCGGCCAAGTTAATGGGTAGTCATGAAAATAACACGTGCATTGTACTATTTGTCAGACATTATCTAGGAAACATGCAAAGCGTGTGTCAGTGAAGCCTCAGGAGAACAAGCCCGAGCTCGGATATCTCTAAGCGGAATCAGCTTTTCGGAAGAGACATGTAATGTCAATGTCATTCCTTTCTAGAAAGTTTGAATCCGAGATCCCAAGTCCAAGGGTATCATTAAATTATCGAGTGTAATTTAATTCTTTTATTTGAAAATGATTTTATTTAAACGTAATATTTGCACATCCTTATATATATATATACGGTGTACACGTATAAATAGCTATATTCATATATGATGATTATTTTATTTCAATTTTTCTATCTAACACCTCATTTGTTGCACGATGGTTTTATTATAGTTTTTAAATGAACGTACGTGTTCCAGTTATTGTTACCCATAATATAAAGGTAGGTGACGTATAAT
Organism: Logfia minima; assembly: GCA_963921325.1. Taxonomy (NCBI): domain Eukaryota; kingdom Viridiplantae; phylum Streptophyta; class Magnoliopsida; order Asterales; family Asteraceae; genus Logfia; species Logfia minima. The sequence goes on from OY992768.1 coordinate 13,463,353, forward strand.
GAACATCCAAACGCAAGTACGCAACTCCATAATCATTTAACGTGCAAACATCATCGTGTATTTAAACCGCGTACCGTTTAACATACATCATTCAACTTACGAAATAAATGCTAAACGAGGTCTCTATATTAATCTTTTGTACTATTAATATACGAATAGATTTATGAATATTCAAATCATCACCTTATTTAAGTTCTCTACCAACAAGAAAAACATTTGTGTAAGCCAATTGACAAGTATAAATTCAAGTAACGTTTTAGATATTTATCAAAGTTCAATTTTTACCATAGGGCTGCAAATGAGACAAACCAAGCTTAAGCTCGAACTTAACTTGAGAGCTCAAAAACTATTGATGTAGGTTCGAGTTCAGATGAGATGATTCTAATAGGATCTGGAGTACATGGGCATGTAGACTGGTAGACTTGCATGCATAATGCAGTGTGATACATAAGCGTATAATATATCTATCACTTTTGTATCGTTTGGACCTAATGTGTGATATAATTATATTTACGGAAAATTTGTCATCGAAGTTTTTTCAATATAATCAAACATAATAAGCTCTGCATATTTTCTTACAAATGCGAGTATACGACCCTCAACGAGCCCGTTGCGAAACCGAAGCCCATTACTTCATTAAAAGTTAATCCAATCCACAATGTTATGATAGGCAAAGTCACAAAAATTCTCGGTCTGTCGGTCTAAGCCTCCTAATCCAAAAAAATTCTCCACTGGCCAACTACAAGTTTATTTTACCTACCTGACCACATAAATTCAGAAATAGTTGGTGACTCTAAATTAGCGAAAGATACAAAAATTATCTAATGGCGTGGCTTGTTATGACGAAGAGAGAAAAATGAAAGAAAAAAATAATCACATTACATGATTGGTTTATTACAAATGCCACATCATTTTGTAGATATTTTGTAACTCTAGCATTCGTGATTAATGAAGTAAGATAGTTTGAAGTTGGATCTGTGCAAGGTGAGTCATTGTACAGGGTCCAAAATCCATATAGGGCCTATTTATAATATCCAGTTTAGTCCAATATATATATCCGTAAAAATGCTCGAAGTCCAACGTTGAATAGGATTAGAAATTTAGGCCCAATTTAATGAAAAGGCTCATGTCCTGCTTCAATTCTTATGTCAGTTATATTAATATTTTTATTACTTTTATTATAATAATATGAATTAAATATGAAAAGGGTGAAAGCCTTAGGCCCTTAACAGTTGCAATACGTGTGGGTTGTTTGCGTCAGACAACTAGAAGGTATGTTTCTTGTATTATTTGGTTTTTTTATTCAATTTTTATATCTTAAATAGTTTAATAATTTTATTATTATTCATTCGATTCCTGACGCAACTAAAGGTATGTATTCTTGTCTTATTGGGTTTTTCTTATTCAATTTTAATATCTTAAATAGTTTAATAATTTTATTATTATTTATTCGATTCTTAGTTATGTATTTGAAGGTCGAACTTTTGTAGTTTTATTGTCGTATTGATTGCATTTTAAGACTTTTAGAAATTAGAATCCGACAATTATAATATAAATCAATTAGACATAATAGTGTGAGATATTAATTATAGGAAATTATTAGAATTTAGTATTCAATGTTGACAAATTAATTTTGATTAACAACACTATAACTCTACTGTAAATGCCTTTAGTTTATAAAGTATTAATTATATATTTGTTGCTACTGTTTTAACATATGTAAAAACTATGGCTCTTAAACAAGAATTTGGATATGAAAAACGTAAAAAGAGACAAAAAATTGAAGAACTCATTAAGTCTCAAACTGGAGTTATGGATAAGTTTGTTCAAAGACCATCAACTGTGGCATCTGCAGAAAGAAGTTTTTCAAAACTGAAGTTGTTAAAGTCATATTTGCGGTCTACAATGTCACAAGAAAGACTTAATGGATTAACATTGATAGCTATTGAGAAGAATCTATTGGAGAATGTTGATTATAAAAGGTTGATTGACGACTTCGCTTCTAAGAATGCTAAGAGAATTGCAATATCAAGTAATATATTACATATATGTAAGATGTGAGATAAAACACTCTGTTATCGTATTTGTGGTAATTTTTTGTACAATTACAATATTTATCGTAAGGCTTAATGTAGCATTTTTGCAGTTTTCCTAGTTATGATTAGGTATTGTCCGTGATTTTTGCCTTTGTGTATTCTCTTCTCTGGTTGCATCATCTCATCTAAGTAGGGGCCGGATCAATCAGAAAAATCGATGAAAGACTTACGGTAAAAAATGACCAAGAGCTACCTGACTAGTAGTACCTGTAGATGATGTAACAATAAACACAGTTTACCTTGTCGGGCTGACTATTGGTGGATATATGAAGGGTTTAGTCTAAATCCATTGGTACATGACTAGTAGTGTGGATGATGAAACAATAACACAGTTTACCTTGTCGGGCTGACTATTGGTGGATATATGAAGGGTTTAGTCTAAATCCATTGGTACATCCTTGATGCCATTCAGGAAAAGTTGTAATAGCATCGTTTATGGTAGGCGTCAAAATCTAAAAGCCAATACCGATGAATTTTGTATTCTACAATGACGATTAAACAAGAGTGAATAGGTAATTGCCATCAAACACAAACCAAATGGAGAGATAAAACCGTAGATCTATCGGAGGAGAAATTGCTTGAGACAGGTGTCGAACACTCTGCTTGTGATGGATGAAAGAAAAAAAGCCCGTCACCGAAGTGGGTTGACAAGAGGTGCTAAACAGGGTGCTTCTAGTCCACCGGCTAACAACCGGTGGCCAGAAAAGGATCTTAGGTTTAAAACTTGTCCACTCATTTTAACTCAGAGCAAAATAGGAGGGAGATGCAGGAACGTGTTCGTGTGCCTCACCTCATGAATATCATTGAAACGGGTGTTTTTTTTGCTTAGTCTAATATACTTGATTTGTTGTCTGTTAGCTTGCCACCAGAACAACGAATGAATCACTAGATTGGGGCACATGGCTAATCCACAAATAATATATGTAAATGCAACTTGCAACGAAAGGCGAAAATCAATCACCCATCTCCATGATCATGTATAAAACCACTTGCCTAAGTACGTTTTCACAAGTTAGGTTCAGTTCAATTCACGAAATCGAATTTAGTCTAATCCCGACCATGGTGACGTAACTAAAGGACTAGTAACTGTCAACCCAACATTCACCACATAAACATTACAGTCAATTGAACATGACAGAAAACGCAAGCATGTTAACTACTGGACCATATCAACATGGCTTGCAAAATGAGAGGACTAATCAATTGCATATGTTACACAAACTGAAATCGGTTTATGATTCACATGATATAATATAGTCATTTACAAGAGAACCATATTTACGCCATCAATTTCTGCAACAAATAATAATCATGTAACAGCTCCAGGAATCACCACCATCGCAGTTGTAATTAGAAGTTATACCAACTTCAAATAACACACATTCATAGTGGCCCCTAAAACCACAGATCCTAAGTTCAAATTCTGAACTCTCCATATAGCATTCAAGGGGTACTCTCATGATGAAGAGCTCTTGTTCCTTCTTTTTTTTTCCCTTATCGTTTTCACTTTCTTCTTCTTCTTTTTTTTTTTCTTTTGCTATTTATTCCTACCGACTTCTGATATTTTAGATTGATAGCAAACGGACAATAAACGGTTGAAAAGACTAAGCAATAAAACACCCATTTCATCATGCTCAAATAATTCGGCAATGAGACTCACAAATCAGAAGTTTTGAAGAGAAGCAAGCCACTGATCCATGTATTTGTTGCCATCTGCAAATTAAACAAGTTGCAAAGAATTAAGCCCCTTTTGAAGTTTGTATGAAATGATTCATTTAATCAAAGTGATATATAATAATAAATCAAGAATTCAGTCAATCAAACTGCTAAATACATTAAATCCCCTCACTCCTCTCATTAATTGCAACACTACTTCACAAGTTAACTTCATGAACAACATTTAAGGATAACAATAGGCAAATAGTTGAAACTTGAATATCATGTATATATAAACAAATCAATATTAAATCCAGCAACCACAATGATTGCCATCTTTATTCTTCTTGTGGCGTTCAGGTGCTTTTTCTAAAATATACAATATGTTCTAAGCACTAACAAAAGATTCCTCAATGACCACATAAAGACAAAGCAATTATTACATAAAATTGTACATGAATAATTTTATATAAAATAGACTGGACACAAACATGAAATGAACAAAAAAATTTGTATGAAGTACAAGTCATACCAGCAGGGAAACCATTAGTGAGAACATCTAAGAACTGATTACTGGGCTGATGTTGTTCTTCAATCTCTTCCATCTTAAAAGCCTTGCAATCATTTCTATAACATGGAACCAAAACTGCAAAACTGTTGTTTGCATCAGTATCCTCATCATCACTCTGGAAAAAATCAGGGGCATGAGGTTCCATCCACCCAATAGACCAGTCTGAATCATAGGAAGACTCTTCAGATGCTGATAAACACACACCATCTGATGGTACCAACACTACATCATACTCTTTATCCACTACTTTCTTCCTTTCTTCTCTACTTTGCCATTTCTTCTTCACCTTCTTTGAAGATGATAACTTTGCCTCTTTCTTCTTTGAAGAAGACAATTTCATTGAATCAGAAGATGACCCAGAAGATATCATAGGTTCTTTTTCCTTCCCATTACTCCAATACCACCAAGAAAACCGGGTCAATGAAACTGACATTTTATCAAACACTTGGTGTGAAAAAAAAATTCAAATTTTAAATTCCTTAAAAAAATTGATCAAACCAAAGAATAATTAATCACTGTCTGATGATCAAAAGGGGAAATTTTACAAAAATTCAGTTTTACCCATAGTCAGATGATAAAAAAAAAATTTAATATTCCCTAAAAAACACACACGCACGCAAACACTAAATCACACACGGTCAATGATTAGGAAGCACTCGAATCATGAAAACTAAATTACAAGTTGGTTCATTAAATTCCATAACAACCAATAACTGAACTTTAAGTGATAAATTATCCACAAAAACCTACAACAATTAATCAAATTCTAGTGACGATGATTGCCAGAAAAAAAAAAAAAAAAAAAAAAAACCATAAAGTTAGATTGCTAAAAACTAAATAAATAAAGTTTCAAGCATCGCCATGATTTTGTAACCCTAGGGATGGAAGAAGTGGAATTTTTCAATCGGTTGTGTGATGGGGTTTTTGTGGGAGAAATAAAATGAAATGATGTGTAGATACAGATATATATATATAGATGATATATACAGAAAGAATTATAGATAACAGGGAAGGGAGAAAATGTTTAGCGTGAAGAGTAAAACAAGGTTGCCGAAAGTACAGTAACACCCCCTCAATTTGAGTTCCTGTTATAAAAACTAACAATTTTTATTTTAAAAATTACTGTATTAAGAGATTTTTTTTTGTGATTCTTTTTTTTTTTTTTTTTTTTGCACTATTTAATCTCAATCAATATAAAAATAGTTTTGGACAATTTGTATATTTATAGTTAAATGTCAAATTGACAAGAATAATTAGTATTGAAATGATCTAAGACTTCAGATATCGTATAACTTGATAAAATCGAACAGTAGTATAAGATGACAGCATGGACTAAGACCTTGAGTTATGCAAAAGAATCCTAATTAGAAATGTGATACGGAACGTTTCAAAATGACGAGTTTTTCACAATGTAAGTGACAAATCACACATATCGTGTTGCTGACACATGCCAAACAACACTTCTATTAGTTATCACTTTTAACTCATGTTTTGTTATCATATTCATCATAGATTAGTATAAATATGCCGGATAATATGAATTTCATCACACAATTGTTACAAACATATATTGGATAGAAACATTCAAGCTCTTCCTAGATCACATTTAATGATCTTCCTACTTGATCTTTGTTAAGTTTCTTGTGAAAACTCATCTTAGATATCCATTCCCAAAAATGTTTTAATAAACATAAACATTTTCATATAATCAGGGGATCAATTCTTCTCCATCATATCGGTCACTAGAGATAGATTTTATAATCATATATATCAGCAGAAAAACTAGATTCATATGACATGGCTTTCAGAATAAAATTTACTACGTATTTTGAATCACTAGAGGTACAAGTAACCAAAAGACTATAGATAAAATCAGTTTTAAAAGTATATTACATCACTCTTTATTTTGTAAATGACAAGATAATTTCATTGGACCATTTTTTTCAAGTTGCAACACAATTAACTGATAGAGACTTTTGATATAAAGTAATGTGATTGTGATTTATGAAAATTTCTCCACCGTTAATTAGAGAATGTTTTATTAAAGGGCATGTTACAAAAACTCTCCCTTGATTTATGTTTAATGCGATTTGTAGTTAAAATACATAGTTATTTACATATCGGGTCCATAAGTCACTTATTTTGTAAGCTTAACATTTAAACTTATATTTATGAAACTTGTAACAAAAATTTTGCATCTCCTTTTAATTTAGTTGACATACTAGCTTATAGACATCCGTCTACGCGAACTATTACATTTGAGTTTATAAATGTGACAATTAAATTTTAAATAAACATAATCTATGAAATGTTATATTAAAAAAATGACGAACACCTTAGATTCAAATAGAGAATTGAACGCTTGAAGTTTACCTTCAATTATTAATCATGAAAGACATTTTTCTAGAAAATATTAAATACATAAGTATATAATTGCGTGGTATAATTCATGTACCTGCTCATTCCTTATACTTAATTAACCAATTGGACCAGGACGATTATCAGACCAATTTCTTCATCCACATTTGAGATGGTGTTGAAGAGTTTGGAACCTACCCCAAAGTTGAAAAATTCAAAAACTGAGCCTTCTTCTAATATATTTTCAAAATCAACAATCAAATTCTTTTTTATCATTTTTTTAGCTTGTAACCCTATGAATTATCATACCAAAAAATAACAATACATAAGGTTAATGAAAAACACACTTAAAAGTAGATGTTATAATACGTACAAAGTATAATAAGTATAAAAGGTTATATGCTTGTCAACAACGACCATAGCAATGAAAGCCATATTGTTTGGATTTTACAAAAATATTACATTCACAAAATAACCACTTGAACCTTGACATGCCTCTCATTTATATCCTCAGGGATATCATATACACAATAGAATTGAGCAGTAATAGTTATAACAAATCTAAGAAGTAAAGTGGTATTTATAGACATGCATTGGTAGGTTAAGTAATAAACTTAACCTTGCAAAACATGTAGGGTATAGATAAATTTTGAGAAGATTTGTTACCTAAAATGGGTTGTAACAAATTATAGGATAATAAGGTTATGTTTAAAATATATTAGAGGACATGAATTTCGAAATTCTAATCCATCATAAAGCATTAATGTATTTTAGTAGCTTATTTTTTTGATAACTAATATTTTAGAGGTAGTTTGAATGTTACCTAATGTAAATATTGAATATTTAAGTATTTTATTGTATTTAAACGTAAAGAGTTAATTTTTAAAATTACTAATATTTGAAAATTAAATTAAAATATTTTATATAACATTGGCCATCGCTTCCTTTTATCGTGGTAAATTGTTTTTAACTAAATGATGGAAATGTTAATTATTTATTAGATCATATCTCTCTAAAAAAGGATTTTAAATTTTTAATAAATGAAAGAGGTTTTGGTAATTTAATTCTTTATAGTGATAATTGTAGGAATGAACTTTTTATTTTTTATTTTAATATTAATTAATTTTTTTATTAAAAAGTTATATCAAAATTATTAAAATCATATGCTCTTTAATAGGAAATAAAATATTTTAAAAATATATATATATGATATACAAATTAAATTTGTATATCACGACCTTTATAATTTTTATGTGTTATATACACTATTAATTTTTTAGTGTGATATACAAAAAATTATAAAGTTGTGATACACAATTTTAATTTGTATTTCATATATGTAAGTTTTTTTAAAAACCTTTTATCTCATATTAAAGAATATATGATTCTAATAATTTTGATACAAATTTTTTTTATCAAAAATATTAGTTAATATTAAAATAAAAAATAAAAAAAATTCAATCACACCATTATTACTATAAGAAATTAAACTACTTAAATTTTCCCTGTAATATATAATATATTTAATCACTATTAGAGTTGGCCAATTTTATCAAACTTTTTATTTATTATTATAAATTAAATATTGAATCAAGAAAATCATAAACTCTTGAATTAAGAGAGCAAAAAGAAGAGATATGAGTTTCTCTCAATCAGATAAAGAACAATTATACTCCCTCCGTCTCAGTTTTATTGTCTCCAGACAAAAAATACGCAGCTTAATAAAATGTAATCATTACACCTTACTTTTTGTAAGAAGACAGTTTTACCCTTAACTTTTTACCCACCTTTTTATATTACATATTTTACACTCAGGGACAAGAAAGGAACTTTAGTTAATTATTCTATCTATTTTTGGACATGGACAATTAAATTAGGACACCCAAAAAGAAAAAAATAAACTATAAATTAGAAACGGAGGGAGTATTATATTTAACAATTTTATCATTTGCTTTTCTCGTGCAAGGTCAAAAATTTACATTTATAACTATAAGTTACATAATAATAACAATAACAATATATAAATGAATTTAAGTAAAGTCCAAAAATAATAATAATAATATATAAATGAATTTAAGTAAAGTCCAAAAATGTAGTTACAAAGAAAATTTCATGGCATTATAGATAGATTTACATTTGACTAAACTTTGTTTTTATTTTATAGCCATAAATCCCAATTCCGAAAAGGGATCAACGAATTATATCAACGGCTGAGAGTTTATCTGCTAGCAATCTAATCAAACAGTAAGCAAATTATTTTAAGAACACAGGAGCCGTCGATGTGTTGGCAATGGTGTCGTGTAGGGTTAAATCGTATAAATACTTTTGCGTGCATTTGAGGTTCAAGCAACTGCCACGTGTCCGTCCATGTCAACATAATGGACTAGTGATTGATATGTTTATGTGTCAAACAATGTCAACATCATGGACTAATAATTGATTTGTTTATTTGGAATCTTAAAAGCGGATTATTGGGGTTTATTCAAGGACTTAAAAACGGTACGTGTGTTAATTTTAGATAAGTTTCACATTTAAAATATAACAAAAATAAAACGTTAAAAGAATCGTAATACGTATTTCTGTTATACGTGGCAAAATGATAGTCAGAAAATCTAGATAAGGATTTTAAAAAGGATTAAAGGTGTTTAATTTTTTAAGTTTAAAGAGATAAGAACTAAGATGGAAAAGAAACGAAAACTATGCAATAAGAAAAATAAAAATAGGATACCAGTTTTCTACGCATTCTCGTTTCCTAAGAAATTGTACGGATACTTTAAATATATTTTGGTGGAGGATCAAAGGAGATGTGACTTAGAAAGACAAATAAACACATATAATCTTAAGTGTTAATTTTTATTATTTACGATTTAAATTAGTTCAATTATATCATAAATACATTATATTATCATAAAACTGCATTTTATATATATTATAAGTACATTACATTTTACTCAATTCGTTTAAACTTGAATATTTAGTTTAATTTTTGAATTTTAAGTAAAGTATTTCATCGAGCACTTGGTGTGCATTCGATTTTTTAATGTTTTGGTGATTGAAATTGCTAAGTTTATGTTTGGTGTTGCTTTATATTGTTTGTTTGATGTTGTTGTTACATAACATGGGCTTGAGTTGTTTGATTTGGCTTCAATTTGCAAAATACCTTGATTTGGGCTACGGTTTAGGAGTGGTTGCATGTGGTGCATGGGATTTGCGTGTGCAGCGGCTACGACTAGCAAGCTATGCCGTTTTGACCCCTTTTGACTTTAGCTTGTTGGGTTTGACTTGTTTGTCGACTAATATTAATACGTTGACCCGTTTTGACTATGTTTGACTTGTTTGACCCATTTAGACTATGTTTAATTGTTTATGTTTAATAATGACTTTTAACTGATGAATTTTCAGGAGTTTTTTTATGTTTCATTGACCATAAGATGTCGGTTCACTATTGTGAAAAATATTAAAAGGATATTGATGCCTGAGCAAACCAAAATATTTAGAGTCACATGCTTTGGAAGTTGGTTGGATTTGATGTATCGGGACAATGACTCGGGTTATGTACATCATGTACTCCAAAGACGATGTGAGCGTCAAAGGCTGAAAAAGCCTATTGAGGAAGTAGATGAGTTGTGGTTTAGGTTGACCCCGAGTTATGCGATATGGTTTGGGAATATGGAGTTTTGTTTGGTGACCGGATTTCGGTTCGGTCCCAAGACTTGTATGATGGATTATATTATAGAGAATCTTCATAAGATGACCCCTGCATTTAGAGATTAGGTGTACCCAGAGACCGGAAAGTGCATATCTATTGATGAGGTGGCGGCAAAGTTTAAACTGAAAGAGACGTTTGTTGGGAAAAAAAGTTGAGCGACGAGGATTGTGTGCGCTTATGTATCATTATGTTTGTGGAGCGGGGATTCATGGGAAAGCAACCTAAACAAGTTGTTGATGACTCATTTATGCATTTGCTTGAAGATTTCAGTGTTGTTAACGAGTACCCTTGGGGTTCTCGTCTTTGGGAGTTGACTTATTCCCAGTTGTATGTTGGGTTTGAGAGACTGGGCAGTAAGATACATCTTGGGATGGCATACACGTTGGTCAGTTTCGAATGGGCTTTTAAGATAAATAATCTTGAATATATAATTTATTGTTAGACTTCTTATGCTAATGACTTGTTTGTTTGTTTTATTGATTTTCTTAAAATTTGGAGATGTGAGGCATTTCATCATCAGTTGATTAATAATGCGAGGATGGAGGATAAGTCAGGAGGATCAGTTGTCCCCCCTTCTCCCACCTCATCTCATCATACATCCGAGTAGGTTGCCACCATAGACATATTACGGGTGCGGGTGAACACGCAAGATGCGACCATCGCACGTTATTAGATTGGGTGGATACGCAGTCTGCCACTATTGCCTCATTGGGTGGACACACAATCTGCCACCATCGCCACATTACATGAGCAGGTGCAGACACTGCTTCAGGTATTAAGTTGTTAATAGTTTGTTGTTTACAAATCTTATCTTAATTGATTGTGCAATTAATTAACTCAGGACCACGACCACGACCATGATGCTTATGACGTTCATATATCTGACCACTACGATGATGATGACGATCACATATCTGACCCAGGTCCCCCTTCTGCAACCCGGATTTCGGTGCCGCTTGAGTTTAATTTGCAGCATGGTACACGAGAGCAACGAGCAGCCTGGGCTATGCAAGTGCCGTTCACGACACCTGGACTCATATTGAAAATTTGTTGATCATGTCTCTATGTTTACAACATATTGACGGTTGGGGCTATATGTTGATGAGGTGGACAAAAATGCAGATGGCACAGCCTAGTCAGAACGGTGGACGATTATGCCAATACATTTCATGGACGTACTCAAGGTCTTTAGAAAGGATAAGAAGAAAAAGGGTGTCATTAGGGAGATGATTACTAGAGAAGCACAAGATTGAGACCATTGTTTGGGGTATGCAGATGTTACTCGTTCCCCATACCTAGGATGGTGGCATTGTGATCATGTAAGTTAGAAATAACTTGTGTTATCTAAAAATAACTTTACATTATGTTTTATGATTTATATTTTATATGACATGCATGTACTAGTCTGCGTACTCCTAAAGCATATTAGTCATTGGATCATGTTTGATTTTGATCTTTTCTAGCTCGATGTCACGATATACGATAGGGTCGAATGTATCAGTAAAAGGGAAGATTAATTTGAGGCATTGACTAAATTTGTTGACTGTCTCAAAGAGTATTTAAATGATATAAATTTTTAGGAGAATGTTGGTTGGGAGACGACACTGCATTATCCTTTTAAATTTGTGTACAGACACTATCATGATTTGCCTCAACAGTATGGCCCACTAGGAGATTGAGGAGTTTGGGTGTCCAAGAATATGTAGAAGTTGGTTTTGAAAATAAATTTAAAGGAGAGTGAGTCGACGAAGGACCTCACTTGGGCTTATAAACTGAGGATGCTCGATACATTCTACAATGCATGCTACGTTCACATTCCTGCAGAGCCACCGCAGCCACCACTGAACATTGCTTGATATTTGTATTTGATATGTATGATATTGTATTTGTATTGGGATTATACTTTTTTTTAATGTATATATTTTTCGGTATGTTTCCTTATTGCTCACATTGTTGTGTTTGAAAAATACTAAAACATTTAATTAGAAATAGGGTTTTAAAACATTACAAAAACTATAAAGTATAACACCCTATTGAAGAAAACTAATCGAACAACCGTCCTGCACTTGTAGAGCCGATCATAATCTTAGAAATTGGTAACAACGTCATTGTTTTCATAATTTGACGGATGAGTCAAATCATTGCGTCTAAGATAGACATCAATTACTCTGTGTATTTTCGCATTGGTAGTAATATGTTTGAATTGCTCAACATCATCCGTTATCAATTATAACCCTGTATCTAGGTCTTTATCATACTCTTTAAAGTACCAATACCACCCCTACACTTGGAGGCCAATAACATAGCTCTTCTAAAACGTAATCCAATTTTTTTTTTTTTGAAAATTCACCAACATCTCACAGTCAATAAAGGAGAATAAACCTTGAACGTACATTCTTTTTGCGCCTTGAAAATCTCCACCTTGACGAAGCGCAATTCTAAACAACTCAGGAACTGTTGTGTACAATTCATCAATTTTTAGTTCTTCATTTGGAGATCAAAAGTGCCAAAAATGATTCGTGTGAACCATTTCAGAAAGTGTTTCCTTGATTTTTAAGCAACAAAATTCGGGAGTAATTTTACTTAAAATTGTAAAACAAATTGATAATCAGCTTATCTTAAGGTCATAATATTTATAGAAAATTTAAAAATTTAAGAATTCTCGAAAAAATGTTATCCAAAATGGATAAGGAAAAGTTAAAATAAAATGTCCAGTTAAAACCTATCTGCCCTTTGTTAGAAGGCCACAGAAGGCACCAATCTGCCAGATATGTTGAAAAACCTGCCACACGCAAATTGCAAATTGCGTTTTGCGTGTGGGGGTTTACGAGTTGCTTGTAGACAATATTTTTTTTACCAATTTAAGTTTTGGAAGTTATAATATTATATAGGGTAAAAAATAAGTGTATTTTATAAAAAATATCAAACACTTTTATAAAGTATAAGTATCCAGAGGGACGACACCAAAAGAATCTCAACTAAATGGTCTATAGTGTAACCGAATATAAAGAACTCTTAGACCTAAACTAAGTCTCATGAAAGACAAAAGTGTATGATATCTATGGATATACAAGAAAAGAGCAACAAGAAAAGTAAAATACTTTACCTCCTTAAAGAGCAGCAAAATGATCTACTTTAGGAAAGAACAACAAAACTGCAATTAAACTTTAACAAAACTTAATCTTAAACAACTATTAACTGCTAAAATACGACAGGAGATCAGTAGGATAATACCAACTAAGTTATAGCAAAAAACTACATAAAAACAACAAAATAGAAGAATTACATCATACACTTGTACTTAATCATTATCGTTCGAACATGTCTCAATCAAGTGACAAATTCTTATTTTGTTGATTAAAAATTATAATTAGATTTGATTTATCTTTTTGGGGATGTATTTTTATTTTGTTTTCTTAACGACTAAAAAAATTCATCGATAAAACACCAAATGATGTATATATATTTAGATTAAAGTTTAGTGTAAATGATTTAGTCCTATCGCATAGATGGGTTAGGGTCCGTTAGGGTGTAATTAGGTTTTCATTGTACCCCATATAGAGTTGATTAATAATATATTGTACTTACGAGATTTTAATATTCAATATGGTATTAGAGCGTTAATTTCCTAACATCTCTTTCTCTCTTCCATGTTTATTATTATTTTTCGCGTCCCAATTCACAAATCTACAATTCTCATAGTATCTTCTAATAGTTTCCTCTTTATCATTTTATGTTTCTTATTATATTTTCGACGCCATTGTTTGTCATGATCTTCTCCAACCTTCTTTTTCTTCGAGCTTTACATACACAAGATAAAAGAAAAAAAAAAGGCAGTTGTAAGTCATCTTTCCTATAGCAAGTTTATTTATCACGAATTGCTTTTTGCCAACCCGTTAAATGATCTGACCATTTTTCTTTGATGCCTTCTCCAAAATTCCATAAAAATTACTATGGTTGTCCATCTCTTTAATTAATATCACCACTTTTCCATTTCTTTCATTGCCATTCTCAATCCTCTTATTGATGTCATCGACAAAGTCGTAGTAGTAATGAAATTTTCAATCACTACTATTCTTTCACTACTTAATAAAACCAAATCCTTTCGTTTTAGGTCGTTTCAGACACATTAAAACAAATATAAAAAAAATAAAAATAAATAAAAGTGTTATTAAACAAGACTTATTAACTGGATATATATATATATATATAACATACTTTACCGGCATATGTAAAGGTCAAAATGTAATAGCTAGACACGTTGTGGTTGGAGAATAAACAAAATTTTTGTTGAAGACAAGAATATCACATAAAAGAAAATAGTTATTTCATTAATTTGTAATCGTGACCTACATACGATAGAAGTCATTATATAGAGGGCTCAAAGCAATAATGTAGATAGATGAAAAGTTGGGAGCTACGGGAAGTGGATAGCCACACTAAATATTTATAACACTCCTCCATGGCTATCCTTTATTCAAAGAATATGCCTCATTAAAATCTTTCTAGTAAAATCTGAAGGGATAAAAACTTTGTGAAGGAAAAAAAGTATATAGTTCTTTCAATTCACTTGGGGACGGGTGTTGCCTCATTATAAACCTTATCAGGAAAACCCAGTGGGACAAACCCTTGACGAAGGAAAAAATAAGTGCAATGCGTATTTTCTCCCCATAATGATCACATCCCTTGATCTTCACGAGTTGACATGCTTCAATCTCACTAACTAGCTTCTTATAATGTTGAGGTAAAAGTGTCTTGGTAAACAAGTCTTTGGCGTGCTTCTTGAACAATAATAATATTACTCTTCTACCTGTGGATATATATTTGAATTTGATCAACCAACCTGCATTTCTAAATGATACTAAACATGCTCCGAATACTAGTTAGCACAATGAAAACTTATACCTTAATTTTAAACATTGAAGGTAACAAAACGCCCATTTTACCCATTCCAATGAAGTCTCGATCTACTTAGATATATCTTGCTAACAGATATCGAGAAGTCCAATATATACGATTTTGTATAACTAGCAAGATATAGTGTTAATCAAATTGTACTCAAACCGGGTAATTATAAACAAAAGAATGCTCTTAATTTAGGAAGTAATTTAAAAGCATCGACTTAATATAAAGCATTCAAATATAGAGCACCTACAACATATTCAAATCCGGATCTCTTTATAGAAATACACGGGCAAACCAAAATCATATGTATAACCTTTTGTCAAATACTCATATATTCCCAAATAATTTAACCCGTATAAATACGCTTAATTGTCTAATATGCTTTAGCAATTCAAGCCATGATACTTGCTAGCTCGGGCATTTTTAATCTTCCTTTTGGGGAATCTCAATAATTAAATTATGAGACATGCTTAAAGCAGTTTATATCCTTAAAGGATTTTAATATCAAATGCACTCGTACTATTCACTAGTCGCAAATCAAGTATATTGCATTGCCAGATATATCAATACACATATATGTATCCAGGGGCGGATACAATTAAGAAGACGGGGGTGGTGAGGAACCCACTTAAATAAGCCCAAATAGTGTTTAATTTTTAATTTTTCTTAAAGGGCCCCCAGCCCACTAATTATTGGACCCCCAAAAATAGAATCAATTAAATAAATATGATATAAAACCCAGTAATCTGATTTCAAAAACTCTCGTTCAGTATCTTCAATTCTTTAGATATCATAACTGATTCATCAAAATCAAATGACAATCGCTTATAGTTTTTGATATACAACATCAATGGCAGGTAAGTTCAATTATTAATTTGGTGTTTTATTGTTCATTGATTTATTATTCATTGAATTATAAGTGATATTTTGTTTGTAACTACTAAACCCTAAGTGTATAATTTCTTGTGAAATTCTGAGTTTTGTTGGACTTGTAATTTAAGTTCAATTAACCATTTAAATTTTAACCCTAAGTGTGTAATTTAAGTCAAAACTAGGATCATTGATGTTAAATTACCTTTGTGAAATTTAGCGACTGATTAAATCTTCTCTAGGATAAATCGATCATTGATTTTTTATTTATTTTATTTTTTTGCGAATGAACATGGATTTGACGGCCGCATGAGAATATGAGATAATATAGTAGTTTACTTCAAGAGATATGTATGTATGTGATGGATATTTATTTATTTGTAAAGAATTTTGATAGTGCTTCTGTGCAATTTTGTAAAGACCTTCAATTTTGTTCCCCATTGCACTTAAAGTGCTTCTGTGCAAACTTTCTAGATAATACATATACTATAGTGATATAATTAATATTATTTATTTGTTCATTTGCTTTAGGATCATTGTTATTTATTAAATTTTTTAGTTATTTGTTTTATTAGAATTTTAGCTTTCTGATAAGAAAATTATTAATACTTGTTTGATTTGATTTAGATATCCGGAGTTTCTTTACAAGAAAAAGAAAAGAACCACCTTCAAGTGATGATATTGATAAGGAAACTCCAACTATAAACGTGACTACTAATATTCCACGATCGATCCCTACATCATCAACACCTAAACTAGTTGATTTGGATAATCTACCTTCGGATCCCGCTGAGAGGATACGGATTTTGGATTATCATCCTAATAAAAGAGATGAGATAAGGCGATCATATTGGCTTAAAGGACCTTGTCAACCACGTGGTCATGACTTCCCATCAAAAAAGGTAGGGAATAAAGATAGACGCTTTAACCCGGCTTGGTTTGATAAGTATGGTAATTGGTTGGAGTATAGTATAAAAGTAGATAAAGCTTTTTGCTTGTGTTGCTATTTATGTAGAGATTATATTGGGAACCAAAGTGGGAATGAAGCATTTGTGATGAAAGGTTTTAAAAGTTGGAACAAAACGGAGAGATTTGGTAAACATGTTGGTGGTGTCAATAGTTTTCACAATCGAGCACTTAAAAGTTGTGAAGATCTAATGAAACAAAATCAATCAATTGAGGTTGCTTTTCACAAGAAAGACGATAAAAAGAAGAAAGAGAATCGGATCCGATTGATTGCTACAATTGAAGGGTGTAGATTTTGCTTGAAAAGTGCCTTAGCATTTCGTGGTCACGATGAAACGGAAACATCTCTTTTCAAAGGAAACTTTTTGGAATTAATGGACTTGATTATAGGTCAAAATGAGGAACTTCGTAATTTATCAAAAGCTCCCGGAAATAATCAATTGTTGGCTCCATGTATTCAAAAAGATATTGCTACTTGCTTTGAAAAGGAAGTACTCCAATCGATATTTAAAGAAATTGGTGATGATGTGTTTGCTTTGCTAGTTGATGAGTCAAGTGATGTATCTAAAAAAGAACAAATGGCTATAGTTTTGCGGTATGTTGATTCACTTGGACTTGTTAAAGAGAGATTTGTAGGACTCGTTCATGTAATGGATACAACTTCTCTATCTCTTAAATCTTCGATTGATTCTTTCTTTGCGGATCATAAATTAAGTATGAAACGAGTAAGAGGTCAAGGTTATGATGGAGCAAGCAATATGCGTGGTGAATTTAATGGTTTGAAAGCAAAAATCTTGGAAGAAAATAGTTCGGCATATTATGTACATTGTTTTGCTCATCAACTTCAATTAGTGGTTGTGGCGGTTGCAAGAAAACATTTGGGAGTTGTGAACTTTTTTGACAAGTTATGCAATTTGATGAATGTGGTTGGTGCTTCTTGTAAACGGAAAGATATTCTTCGGGAAAAAGAGAAAGAGAGAGTAGCAAAACGAATTCGTAGTGGTTTAATTGAAACGGGAAGTGGTTTAAACCAAGAACTTTCTTTTATTCGGCCGGGAGATACACGATGGAATTCTCATTACAAAACACTTTTGCGCTTAGTTGATTTGTTTCCAACTATTATTGTGGTACTTGAATACGTAAAAAAGGAAGGCACTAATGGTTCAAGCCAAAATCAAGCAATTGGTCTTAAAAAGTATCTAACATCGTTTGATTGTGTGTTTCATTTGCATTTAATGTTACATATTTTAGGGCTCACGGATATATTGTCACGAGCTCTTCAAAGAAAGGATCAAGACATCTTGGAAGCGGTTTCATTGGTGACAACAACCAAAGAAAAACTTCAAAAGTTTAGGCTAAATGGGTTTGACCCACTTTTGGTGAAAATCACTTCTTTTTGTGATACACATGGTATTAAAGTGTTGGAAATGACGGAAAAATGTGTTAATTCGAGAAGACAAAGGGATAACATCACCAATCGCCATTATTATGAGTTTGATTGTTTCAACACTGTGATGGATATGATAAATCTAGAGTTTAATGATCGTTTTAGCGAGGTAAGCACCGAATTACTTCAAAATATGGTGGCTTTGCATTCGCGTGATTCATTTTCTAACTTTAACATATCAAAGCTAATGAGGTTAAGTGAGTTGTATCCAAATGACTTTGATCATATGGAAAGGATGGAACTTGAGAAGCAACTTGATATATATATTGATAGTGTGCAAAATGATGAAAGGTTTGCTAATTTGAAAGGTATTGCCGACCTTTCTAGGTTGATGGTGGAAACAAGGAAACATCTTTCTTATCATTTGTTTTATCGGTTATTAAAGCTTGCTTTGGTTTTGCCCGTAGCAACCGCAACCGTTGAGAGATGTTTTTCGGCAATGAAGGTTATAAAGTCAGATTTGCGTAATCGAATTGGTGATGAATTTTTGAATGCTTGTGTAATTTGTGCGGTGGAGAAGGAAGCACTTGCAAGTGTTACAAATGAAGATGTAATGTATCGCTTTCAAAAGATGAGAACTCGTAGAGGGCAAGTGTAGTTGATGTAATTGGTGGTGTTTCTAGCTATAGTTTACGGTGCTTTTAATTTGTGTTATTTTAGCTATATTTTTGTGTTGTTTTCGCAGCTATTATAACTTTTTGCCCCCCACATTTGAAAATCTTGGATCCGCCACTGTATGTATCCACCATTAGAGAATTATTACCTACAATCAATTCTCAATCTTTGTAAAATGCTTCATGCCACCGCCCAAGTATTCTCTTTCATAATGTTTTCTCAATTTTTATTTTGCACACACATTGATCAATATCACTTAGATTACCCACCTTTAAATGTACAAGCTTTAAGTTTCAACACATCTTTTCTTATTGGGAAATAATCAATGACTCAGCACCTCTTAGCAGTTATGCTTTCAAGATACTCATCCTCATTTATAACTTATAGCGTTATTTTATATATACAAGTATTATCGACATCGATTTTAGTATGTTTTGATTCCATTTTTACACATATGATATAACTAATTGAGATCTCTTTATTACTCAGGTACTCGAGATTTTTCTTAAACTATCATGTCCAGTTGTCCCTTTACAGCACTCTTTAGGGGTCATTATTACCTCAATTTGACTATCTTAATTGTTTGTTCCTTTTGCTTTCGAAAAAGAAACCTTTTGAATTGATCATTCTACCACACTTCAAGTGTGTCATTGATCATCACCAATCATACGTTACAGATCTTAATTGATCAGAGCATCAACAGCTATTATTAATGACTGTCACTTAATCTTAGTCAACTAAAATATCCGACAATTGTTAAATCAGAATTGTCGTTTGAACTTTCCAGTTCGTATTTTTTATTGTGAGGATCTATATTATATTGAAAATTTATTCAATTTCTGCTGATACTTATCCTCCCCCTCAACACCTTCTATAAGGTAAAATCATTATACGTTGTGGTAGATTAATCACGATAAGTACAACACAACTCCAAAATTCTTAGATGGAAAATATATGGTTTATGACCAATAAAATCGATTATAATTAGGAGGAATCATAATTATGTTCAATAACGGAGACAGTGGGAAGGCTAGGCCGCTAGGGGGTGTTGTGCCTCCCCCAACTGGCCCAATTGGTAGTTTACTATTAGTAGTCCAAGTCCAAACAGCCCACCCCAACTTTATGAAAAGATTGACTGCTATTATTTTTGCTATAACAATCCCACTTAATGAATATTTAGTCCAAGCCCACTTAATGAATGTTTATTAATTAAATCTCTTGCTTACTTGCTCTATTACGAAAGTACGAAACAAATAAACCATTTAATTGGCTCTTCTGGTTGACTATTTATTTATACATGGCAAGTTCAATATTTATTATTAGCTTCTGTTTATTTCTTTTACGATTTGAGTTAATGTATTTTTGTTATTTATTTCATAGAAAGTTCGATTAATGGGTTGATTATTATTTATTTTAGATTTCTTGTTTATAAAAATTGTTATAGTGTTATTATTTATTTAGTCTTTGATGATTATTAGTATTTATGTTATTAAATTGTTTTAGTTTTAATTCTATTTTTGTTCAAGTAAATTATAATATTGTTTACTATTTACTACTATGATTTTATTTTATGATTTTAGGTTAAGTTATAAGTCTAAAAATAACAATTCGTGATCTTTTCATGCAAACAAATGTTAATGATCACCAATCACAACAAGAAGGAAATAATGTTATGGCAAACGTAGTCATTTTTTTCTATTTTAAAATGGTTATCGTTATTCATTTTTTTCTTAATAATAATACATTGTACGGATAAAAAATTATTGTTGATGTTCAATTATCGAGTAAGCCCCCCCCTATCTTCAAATCCTGACTCCGCCCCTAATTATGTTGTCCCGATGCGAATTCATTTTGTTACATGTTAACTAACTTGACCCGATACTGAGTAAAAATTTTGCTCATTACATATCTTTGAATGAACTCCAACCAAAGGTGAGTAGTGATCTTAAGTGATTGGATCAAATTAGCTGCATCAAAATTCATTATGTTAGAGAAAGTCAATTGGTTTCTATTTTCCCGTAAACTTTAACAGGTTGAACGGATAATCGCATCACAAACATCCTAATTAGAGTTACACCTATCTATAATTCTCAGTATACCTTGAGTGGATTCAGGAGACTCGTAAATCACTTTTCATCAAGAGATGATATCTTTCCAAACCTCATTACCAACATCACATAGACAGAATGCATGGTCTACGTCATGATGATTCGAGCAAACATAACAGAGAATCGAGTGAAAATTAATTTCTTTTAAATCGAGATTGCATTTTGTTGGAAGTAAGTCATGCATAAGGCGCCAAAAATAGAATGTTTACCTTAAGAGGGATCACATGATTATAGGAGGTAGAAAATGGCGAACAAAGCTCGGTGTATCGAGTAAGAGCGAAAAGATGTTGCCATAGAAGATGTGGAGATATATATCTTCCCATACCTCGTGATATTCTTGCATAATCAATTACAACTATATGTTTGGTCCACTTTCCTAGTTTATATTGAGAGGTAGCTTTATATAAAGACATATAGTTGTACATAAGCAAAATATAGCACAAGATATGACATATATGTATATATACTAGTTACGAACTCATGCGATGCACGATAAATATATCTAGCTTATATGTTGTTGGTGATTCTCAAACTTATATATTTATATTTATAGATTCTAATAGATTTAGGTTTAATAGTTTAATACTATTTTTCAATTGATGTTTGAGTAAGATGTCACTATACGCTTTTATCATATATAAAATAGATTAGTTATAAGCCAAGTCTAATTTAATTAATGAATTTAAGAGCTTGTCATGTAACATTTTTGCTTACGTGACAAATTGTAATGTTTGAGACATAAAATAAATCAAATTATTTATTGAACATTAACACGCAACACGTATGATGTATCATATCATCAATAATCTTTATCAGTAGATATATAACCGCAATAGGCTAGCTAAAATCACATAAACTTCAATATGAGAAATAGAATTAAGCATTCATCAAGAAACAAAATCATAAAAAAGAATAATAAATATAAAGCGATATGTGAAAAAGAATCATAAGACATCCCAAAATCTTCATGGTTCATTCATGGATAACTTTGAATGGTAGATACATGAGAACTAATGATATAACTAACATCGTTGATATTAATTGTAAGATAGAAATTTGAGGAAATTGTACAAAGAACAACTATATATATATATCCATATATATTAATAACAGATTGAGGGGGTAAAATAAAACTCACTATTAAATTGAAATAGGAAGAAACCGCACCTAGAATTGAAGTTGCAATACACCGGCCGAGACATGTGTTCAATTTCAAAATTTAACATTCATCACCAATGAATGTTAAAAACGTTTTTTAATAAAAAAAAATCAAGGACTAAAATTTGATTATCTCCTTCCCAAATTTTAAAGCATCCCTATGGATCCTTCCCCTATATGTATATGTATATATATATATATATATAGGGTGAGGATTAAGAGATAAACAAAAAAATGTGGGAAGTAGGGAACTTAATCTCAACCTTTCATTTCTAAAATGGTAACATTCATATGTGATGAATGTTAGTCAAAATTACAATTTAATATTCTTAAACTTAATATAATCAAATACTTTTTTGGTAAATGTCCATTTGGTTAAAATAAAAAAAATCGATTAACTAAAAATGATGACGTCAAATGAACAAGATGTAATAGAAAAATATGAGTATAAAAGAAAGATAAAAAATGATCAATGGTATCAGTGGTTGTGATATTTATGAAGATGTATAGTTGTAAAAATTTTGATCTCAAACAATTATTAAATTCATTAATTTGTGGTATTTCACAATTTTACTAACAACAGATAAAAGATCATCGAAGATGTATCGGATCAAGTTAAATGTTTGTGACTAATGATTATACTTTTATATGTATACGAATGTTTTTTATATGTGTTAATTAGTTACAGTATCTTACAGATATAATGTATCTCTTAATTATAATATGTACATAACAAACACTAAAATTATAGGTTCTAAATAAGACCTATGATACCTATGTAATTGGTTTGTGCTCAGCACAAGTATATTGTATAGGACTGTGCATGGTCCAGACTCGGAGTGAACCCGTCTATATCTGAATCGACTCGAGATCTGAACAAATAGGAAAACAAGAATCAAGGAACAGACTAGTAAAAAATAGTTTAGTCCAGTTCGATTTTGTTCTCGGTCTAGATGGTTCGGGTCAAAAACCGACCCGAGAAAAAAAGTGATCACATATTTTTTATGAAAATATAAGATGTTATTAGAACCGATATTTGTTACATATGGTTAACTATATATATACATATGTACGAACTTTTGTAAATGAGAGTTCAAATAGCTTAACAATCACGCCTTTTGAGCTTACTAAGAAACAAGTATGTGTGTAACAATACTTATAGAAATTTAATGAATCATTAATGAATAATAACTAATCATTGGTCTATCTCCATTTGCACAACAATGCACACTTATATAACATTTTCCTCCTATAACTTTTTAAAATTTCAGTAATAAGAACACATATTGACACATACAAGAAAATACATACATATGAATTTTAAGTCAATAAAACACACACAATTAAACTTCAAATGTAACTTACCTTTTTAGGTTGATGACAATTAAAAAACTTATAAAACGAAAAAAGAGTACGACAATAATAGATTAGGATTTGTGTTTGTGTAATGATGAGGTCTTAATTTTTTGGTTGTACATAATTAAATATTAGTTTAAATATATTATATGATATATGAATTAATATAAGGCCGAATAAGAAGGATATGTAAGACATGTCTCGGTTCGGTTCTTTTATGATATTTTTTCGAGTTTTGTCAGAACCCACCCGAGATCCGAACTAAATACAAATCACATACCGAGTAGTGCATGTTGGGGTCAATTTCGAATGATTCCCTGGTTCTTTCGGTTCTACCCATACAATGCACACCAATATTGTATACGTTACTTGATCATAATGACTAATATACATCAGTAAGTAAAAAATTACAAATAAAAATACCTTTGGGTTCTCGAGTTTTTTTAAGCGGAAAAGAATGAGATGGAAAAGAAAAGAAAAGAAAATGATGAAAAAGAATGTAATATAAAATAACTCACTTGTATTTACGAGTAGAAAAAAATTAAAAAATATAAATAAAAAATAGTTAAATGCATTATTCACTTCACAGTTACCTTAAAATTAATAGGAAAAAAATTTATAACTAAAAATTTTATTCATTTCATTTCATTTTCTTTCTTTTCTTATCAAAAATTTCAAATGACCTTTTACCTTTTTTTTCATTTAATTTCACTTTTTTTCCGCCGTAAAAAAACTAAAAAATACTAACATAAAAGATATTAATAATTCAGTCAAAAGGAGCCATCGATCCATCGATACAGAGAAATGGCTTCGGTTGTGAAGAACGTTCTCAAAAGCATCAGAGAAAGAGGCCTCGTTAATTTCGCAAGGGAGCTTCGGGAAGAAGGATTTCTGTTCGTTCTTATATCTATCTATCTATCTATTAGATGTATTTTACGATTTATGCTTTCATAAATTAGTTCAATCAAATCAAAGATCTATTTTCAAATTAAACCTAATTAAGTCTCGCTTCAATTTCATCATCACCTAGTTCCATTACCTGATGAATGTATGTATTGATTAGGTTAGCGATTGCTCGTATTTCAACTTTTAGGGTTCTCTATTTTTCACTCCTTTTAATATATCGATTTATTTTTGATGTTGTTAAGGAGATTAGTTTATTATTTGTTGCTACTTAGAATCATTTCTTGAGGTTAGCTAGTACACATATCAAATCGGAACATTTTTAGGTTGAGCAAATGATATTTCTTATGCTTGTTTGTTTCTTAGTTATCTCACTATAACGGTTCATTTTGACTTTTGATCATCAAAACCATAATGGTATTATCCGTCTAGCACTTCCGTACCCCTGAAGTGATGAATGATAGCTGCAGACAGTTATCAGCTGTTTTAAATCTAATATCGGTTTTGAAGTTATTAGTTATTTTGGGAGAAGTGCACATTTGATATTATAATATCGGAATATGTGTATCTGTTATATCTTTGATTTGAGCTTGTATTTTGGATTATACTTATAATCGTATCTACTGTTATACTGCAAGCGAATTAAACTTTGTTTTATGTTTGTTTCAGAAATTGTCTTACAGATGGAAATCTTTTGTAAGTAAAGCTCTTCTACTTCAAATACATTTATGTCAATTTATATTGTTTTCAATGCTATAGTAGTGTTTCCAACAATTACTTCTAGGATGTTAGTTAGATATGTCACCGTATGAACTTCCTGGAACTCAGAATTGAGATGTTTTTGTCGTTATATACTGCCGAGACGTGTGCTTCATTGATAATTAGTGCAGGACGCTTCGTCCGGATACCAATATTACAAATTTAAAAGTATTATTTCTATAAGTCAGCTAAAATAATACATCTTTTCATTTCTTCATATACAGCTAGGAAGTTATAGATTGAAGTCGTCTTTTAACTGTAAGGGTTCTCATGCCATGTAACTCGAAACACATCATATAACTGTAGGAATTTTAACTCCATTAAGAAATTGGGAGCTCATTGTTTAGGATATTGTTTGGAAGGTGATCTACATTTCAAGCTCTTCTCCTGCGTGTACAGTGTGATTTCCTGAATTTGTTGCATCTGCAGACATTTAAATAAAATCATATTCGTACAACACTCATATGGTATTATATCTAGAACGGCTAACTTCCCAAAATTCTGAAATCTTAATAGTCAGCCCGTTTGTATCAGCTATAAGTTTATATCCATTAATGACTTTGGAACCGTTTTGCTTTTCTGAATCATCTAGGCAAACCAAGATCCACAACATAGGTGCCACACTAGTGGGCGTTGACAACGTTGGAAATAAATACTATCAGAGGCTTGAGAACACACAATATGGTGAGTCCTAATCTTGATATTTGTTTATGTTTAATTATTTAGTCTCTCATTTTAACCTCCCTCTTAATTATCTCATGAATGTCCTCCATGTGTTGCAGTTGTGTAGTGATAAACAGCTACATGTTTTTTATTTGTTTTGATTGTTTTATATTTATCTCTTGAATATTGTATTGAGTTAGTTTATTCCTAGAAATTGGGCTGCTGCTTTTCCCTGTATCTAATATTTTTTTTTAAAATATTTCATACAACAGCAAACCTACAACCTATCCCACCTATTATGTACAATCACAAATATGTACATATCGTCTCCAATGAGACTTGAACCCACACCCTTTGGTTGATGGTCTTCACATACCGTTAGGACAAAGACCCATTGATCCCTGTATCTTGGAGTTCAATCTGTTGGATAATGGATAGAGGATACCGATCTTTACAAATTGACGATCTATATGTGCAGCATAATTCATATAAGAAGTATAAATTATTTTCACTTGTAGGAAGGCACAGGTGGGTGGAATATGCGTCCAAGGACCGCTACAATGCTTCTCAGATCCCACCCGAATGGCATGGTTGGCTGCACTTCGTAACTGATCACACAGGAGATGAGGTAAGTCTATCAAAATTGAAAGACCCTTTGTCACGCTTTCCATGTCAGTATGTTGGTCATTATAGGATCATTTTTGTAATGTTAGTTCTTAGTAAATCAAAAGTAATTGAACCCTGCATGTTGTGCCCCATAACCTACCTCTCTATAAAGAAAGTTGGGTGATATTGGAAATTATTATTTTTGCAACTTGCTTATGATTAGAGGTGGCAATTTTGGGTTTTGAGCCACCTGCAGGTAGTTAGTTGAGTATCTCCAATGGGTCAAATCGGCAAACTAAATAAAAAGCAGTTTCAAAATTCAAAACTTGTTGAAAGTCTCCTATGTGCATTCAGTTATGCAATAAGAATCATAAATCACTTTTATTAAAAAAACTAGATTGTTATTCTAGCTATATAGTTTTTGAAATCATGTATTATGATGATTATATTTACAGTGCAAACAAGGTCACAGAACTTCTGGTCAACCAAATATGTTTTGACCAAAACTGACCATTTTGACCCGTTATCGACCTGCCATTATTTAAGTACTTCGTTATAATAGCATTTTGCGACCTCTAATTACATCCTGAATAACATATGTAGTTTTTTTTTGTTTTTGTGCAGCTTCTAATGCTTAAACCGAAGAGGTACGGATTGGATCACAAGGAGAACTTCTCAGGGGAAGGTGATGAATACATCTACCATTCCAAGGGACACACTCTTCACCCAGGCCAGAGAGATTGGACCAGGTACCAGTCCTGGCAACCAACCAAGACCCAATAACTTCTTTCCATAAACCAATATTCGGATGGATGGGCTATAGAAGCTGTTGCACGATTCCAATATATCTAGCCATCAATAAGCTTGTTTGAAGTGGCTGAAAATTGCTTGACTAATTCAATCTTTAAAACAATATTCAACTGTCAAGTTATTTCTTTGTTTCCTGTATGTGTATTCAACAGGGTATGGTTGCAGTTAATCTGCTGCAAAAATTTGGTTTGTTGTCAAGTTGTGTTGTTGAAAATGGAGTCGATTTTTGAAATATCGTGTTTACCCTTGTTTCGATCTTACTCCTTATAAAAGGGAAACAATCTGTCCAGTTAACTAACGGAACTTGATTTACCTCATGACCCAATGACATGCCTATGATGTACCCAAGTTGAACTCCACTGGAAGATACAACAAAACACAGTTTTCATTATTTCACATACGCAAGATAATATTGTTCCGAAACAATCAATTGGACACAATTCTGTGAATACAAACATTTCAAAATGATCATATCAAGCTTCTAGCACAAGGGTTTCATTACTTCATACATCTACACATGCTTATGAAAAAACAACGTAGAACTAGAAACCAAAAGAAATTCACCTTATTCTGGAGGATAAATGTGCAGCTTAAACCTGCTACTTCCCACATGTAGTTGCTGTTGCTGCTGCTTTTGTTGCTAAATTGACCTTTGACCGAGCAGAAACTACGGCAGAAGGCGTGTGATACAGCTCCATGGTCTGCAATGCAGATACATCCGCCAAACCATGAGGAATAGCCACCAGTTTATCACATTGCTTGATTACAACATGTTCTAGCCTAGGAAAGTGATGACCCGAAGCCTTCCAAGGCACCATATCTGTTTTCCCAATTTGCAATACTCAATGCAAACGAAACCCACCATCAAGTGGTTCCCATTTAGGTCCTTTAAATGCATACACTTTAAGTTTAAGCACTTCCAAGATTTGGAAGCATGCCAATCGTAGACATATATCTCCAATCCAATAAGGCTAAAGTCAACTCGTTCAAATGAGGCGGGAATTTATACGATTGTGGGGGACCTCGTAATTTACTTTCAGATAACTTCTCGAGGTTATCGAGCTTAGCAAGATTGTCGGACAAACTTGCAGTACTTCTCCTTTCATCCATAAGAATAACAAGTTTTCCACGAATACCGAGCTTCTTAAGATTTGGAGTTTGAGCTAAGATATTTTCTGTGCAACTACCGGGTGAAACAGTAGAAGTCGTTTGTATGTTTCTTTGTACAAATGGGTCCTCGTTTCTTTTCGGGTTTGGGCTCGTGGCCCGTCTAACCGACTTGACCCGTTTGTATGCAGATGCCTAAACTGTGACATTTTCTATATACCTACTTGAGTGTCAAGCTCACGAGACGTTCCACGATTAAAGATTGTAAACTCCATAACTTTGAAATCGACGGTGGAAGAACCTTAAAGTTTCCAAAGATTGCGATGTACCTTAAATGGACCAACTGTGTGATTTCAACCGGGAAGCGAGAAATATTGATGGATCTCACATCCAACACACGAACCTACTTAAACGATTCATGGATGAAAGAAGTATGTTCTCGTGATAATTCCTTTTCTTCCAAAGGAAAACACAAGAACGAACGAACATGTGGACCACAAGGTCTCGAGCGAATAAAGTTCATGACATTTGAATGAACACAAAGACGAATATGATATTTAAAATTTCCAGATGAGATTAAAGAATTCGATCTTGTATGTTACCTTTAATCACCTGCAAAAACTTCTCTTCTGCTGCTTCTCGTAAGCAAAAAACACGCGGCATATCATGAACACCACACGTTTTATTCCTTCCATTCGACCTCTTTTTCGCAACTAATATCAAATTCCGTTCAACGAGATCTTCCAAATACTTCTCTGCTAAATCTTCCAAACAATCTTGACCTTTTTGCTATAAAAAACCTTCCGCTACCCATAACATAATCAATTTCCGAACGGGTATAGGAAAATCTTCGGGAAAAGCACCAAAATAGATGAAACACACCTTCAAATGATCCGGTAAATGGCTATAAAATAACGCTAAAACATCCAAACACTGCTTCGGGTCTCTTGCAACGTACGAACTAACACTTTCAGCAACTTTCTTCCATAAATCACGCGTTTTATCTTTCTTTAACAAAAGTCCAGCAACTACAACTATAGCAAGTGGTAACCCACAACACTTTTTCTCAATCGTTTCTCCAAGTTCAACCAGCTCAAATGGACAACTATTTCTCCTAACAACCTTTATCGAAAGTTGCTTCCAACTTTCTTCATCGTGTAAAAACCGCAAATGATGAGGCTTACTATCAGGGTTTGAAGTAAAAGCCACTTCAGTTTTACGTGTTGTTAACGATATTCTACTTCCAAAATCTTGATTTGGAAAAGCCGTTTCTAGATCCTTCCATGCGTCGCCTGTCTATACTTTATCAAGTACTATCAAATATCGTCGACCATTTAATTATTTGAGTATTTCTTCAATCAACATTTCCTCATTCGGTTTATACGTTATCAGAAAACTGGATTAATGAACTCAAAATAGCTGAAAGTACCTCCTTTCGGTTATTCTCTTGTGAAACATACACCCAAGGACGAACAAAGAACTGAAATTCGATTGCAGGATCACAATAAACCTTGTAAGCGAGAGTCGTCTTACCAAGTCCACCCATACCAACAATCAAGACAACTTCTAATGACTCGGAGATATTAGTGAGTCGACACACTATTTCTTTCACTTCTTCATCAAAACTGACAACATTATCTTCTTCAACTACTGTTTTCGTCTTCTCAATGAAGTTTTATTTGAAGATTCACCAGCATAAAAAGCTTAAATCCCAAACATTCTATTATTATAAATCTCCTTCACTTTTGCTTTGATTGATTCAATATCTTTAGCAACAGTACGAAGCTTTGCTGGATAATCAAAAACTTGAACCATTTTACTTAAAGTGCTTCGTTCTCTTTGCATTTCTGCATTAACTACAAATGTGCCGATTGTGTCTACTGCTTCATACGCTACATCCCTGATTTTTCTGACTAATTCTCGTACGTATTCTATTCACTACATTTCTCTTTTGAATCTTTGAGGAACGCTTTCATAAAACCTAGCTCTTTGTAAAGTGATTCAACTTGCCCCTTCACTACAGATATCAAATCAGAGTTGTAGAGTAGCAGTTGCTTAAGATTGTCCAACAGAAATTCAACCACAGCATCTGCCATTTTCGATATTCTACTAATCACTTGAATTTCACTCTGGCATTTGGACATGCAACAACAAGGGCATTATGTTATAGGGTTCGATCAAATAGAATAAATGAAACAGTATATAGTATGTGCATTAACGCACATCGAGAAATAGTATAACTAAAAAATGTGCATAGCATCACAAATAAAAAATTTATATGATTGTGCTCTTTACCCTTTATAAATATTCAATGATCTCGTAATTTTTATCTGATTAGCTCAACATCTTATATTACATATTTTTATTAATGGAAGAATAGTTCCATAAAATCAGCTAACTGTTGTAATTAAAAAAATGTCTATATCATTGTATGTACTCTTAAGATGCTTATTTGGGTAACATCACATTATCCCAAAGACAAAAGTATTATACTTGAAGAGTTGATTATTATGAAACAAACTTTAAAGAATAAATAGAATATAATTTGGAACATTGAATAGTGAGCACATAAGATAAAAAAATTTAAGTAATTATTAAATATCACTAAACTGTAAAAAGAAAAATTACACAATTTTTGAATTTGTGATATCCGTTGATACACAATTTCAAGTTTTGTTATTTCTTGATGTACATATTATTTCTCTAGGTTATTCTATTTGATAAAATCTCTTAAATATGAATATTTAATCCTTATATTCAGTTTTCACTTCAAAGTTGTTAACTACATATACTTATGTAAATCTACAGAAAAATAAGGAAAATATTCTGTTGGTGTTATGAACTTTATATATATGGATGATTCACCCATTGAACTTGCTCTAATTTTTGAAAGTATTTGATCCCATATAGGAGCAAGAATAAAATAAAAGTCTCTTTATAAATAATACCTCTAA
Organism: Logfia minima; assembly: GCA_963921325.1. Classification (NCBI taxonomy): domain Eukaryota; kingdom Viridiplantae; phylum Streptophyta; class Magnoliopsida; order Asterales; family Asteraceae; genus Logfia; species Logfia minima. The sequence goes on from OY992768.1 coordinate 13,494,970, forward strand.
CTAATATCAATTTGCGTAAATACTTGGACATGAGCTTGGGTTGGTTAGTGTGGATTGAATTAGGCTAAATTGTTTGATAATATATATATATATATATATCAAATGGTCAAAAGATGGACCTTGGGCTTTGGGCATAATATGTTGATGCAGGTAGAGATGAGCAAAGACCGATAAAACCAGTTTCCAGTCCAGTTTAAAACAATTCAATTTTTTATTGAGAAAATAAAAGACTAGTCTTTTTTAGGATTGGTCCAGTTTTAGACCAGTTTTTCTTCAAATTTGCCAGGTTTTTTAGGACTGACAGTCTAGTTACAAACCAATTTCATTTCAGTCCAGTCTATTTACTTTCTGACGGATGTTTTCTATTGCCTAATTTTTTACAAATTTAATCACTTTAGTATAAATATTGATATTATATTATAATTATCAATTTTCTATAACTATGGCAAATTGAACATGTTAACCATACTATACTTTGGGGGTGAGCATAAAAATCGATTAACCGAACTATAACCGAAATAACCGACCCAATATATTAATTGATGGTTCGGTTATGTAGACAGTGGCGTAGCCACATTGGTCAAAAGCAAGGCCTAGGCCCACCCTGGAAAAAAATTTAGTAATAGTTATATGATGTTTAATAATATTTTTCATGATAATACATTCTTGACCCACCTTGAATATTAAACTTAAAAATGTTGATGGCCCACCGTCATTTTGAAATTAGAAAAAAAGCCCATTAGCTCAATTTTTATTCCATACGGAGGTTTGACCGTTTGAGTTCGATTAGTAACAATTTTTATTCCATTAGCTCAATTTTTATCTCATATAATAAATTAGAAAAAACCCTACGATTTGTGAAGCTTCAATGACGCATGACGCCTCATAGGTTTGAGTACCAATATTTATTATTCATATTTTCAATTCATCAAGTATACTTGTTAATTGATTACTTGAGCTTTTATCTGTTAACAGATTAACTAACAAATTTATTATTGTTCTTTAGGAGTTTAGTTATTATCACTTTTGATTTGGTTCAAACAAAAAAAGTTTATTGTTATTTGAAGGTTCTAGTTATTATATGATATAATATCATGTTACGGTTAACGTTTTGTTAATTATCAAAGTTAGTGATTTTATTGATATAATCAATAATAGTTTGTTAAGTTATGATTCACACTTTTCCATTCATAAATAGTTTTAGCTTAATATTTTGTTGTGTTGGTGATTGTTGATATTTGTTCATATAGTTTCTTGATAATCTAATATTGTACTTGGAATTTGTGAATTTTGTAGAGCTATGAAGAAAAAACTAAAAACTATAAATTCTTTTTTCTCGACATCTGCAAATCCTCCACCACCACCTTCAACGGTCGAAAATCCTCCACCTCCACATCCACCTCCACCTGTTGAAAATCCTCCACCACCGCCATCAACTGATGAAAATCCTTGATTTTCATCTGTAGAATATGATCTTGGGCTACGTTTACCTTTGTGGAATTATCCGGTTAATAAACGAGATGAGATTAGATGAGCTTACTTAAGACCAGGTCCCCATCAACTTGTACTCGATAAATACCCTAAAAGTGGGCCAGATAGTCATCTACGTAGTTTTGTAGCTAAATGGTATTCTTATTACCCTTGGCTAGAGTATTCTAAAACTACTAACGCTGCATATTGCTTCTATTGTTAAGATTTTGTGACACGTTGATGAATCAATCAGGACATATAGATAAGGTGATGCAAAGACAAACTGATGAAGAAATTATGAAGAATAGGCTAAGGTTAAAACATCGATAGATCATATTCGTTTAATTTTATTTCAGGGAATTGCTTTTAGAGATCATGATGAGAGAATTGGTTCAAAAAATCAAGAAAACTTTATTGAGTTGCTTAAACACACAACTTCATACAATTATGAAGTTGCAAGTGTTATCTTGGATAATGGTTCCAAAAATGCAAAATATACATCGCCCGATATTCGAAAAGAAATATTGAATGTGTTTGCTGAGAAAGTACGTAAGAAGATAGTAGAAGATATTAGAAGTTCCAGGTTTTGTATAACTATGGATGTGGCAAGTGATGAAAGTAAAAAGGAACATATGGCCATTGTTCTTAGAATTGTTGAAAATAAAGGATGCATACAAGAGCGATTTTCAATCTTATCCTTGTTACATACACGTTATCTGCCACTTTATAATCTTCAATTTGTGCAACTCTTTCTTCTTATAAGCTTGCTAGTAAGAATATTCATGGACAAGGGTACGACGGAGCCAACAATATGAGAGGTGAATGGAAGGGATTACAAGCATTATTTCAGAAGGATAATCCATGTGCATATTATATACATTGTATGGCTCATCGATTGCAACTTTCATTGGTTACAGCACCTAGAGAGGTACACTCTGTATATGAGTTTTTTTCTAATGTATCTTTAATTGTGAATGTTGTTGGTGCTTCTTGTAAACGACAAGATGAGTTGCAAGTTGTTCAAGCTGCTGAAATCACAAAAATGTTAGAATTTGGTGAAACTGAAATTGGTAGAGGAGCTAATCAAATAAGTACATTGAAGCATGTTGGAGATACACGTTGGAGTTCACATTTTACCTCACTTAGTAGTCTTATTCGAATGTACAATCCAACTTCTAGAGTTTTGGAAAACATTAAAAAGATTGACTTCTTTTGAGTTCGTATTTATCTTGCTTATGATGAAAAGAATTTAGGGCATCACTGATGTTCTTTGCCAAGCTCTGCAGCAAAAGTCTCAAGAGATCGTAAGTGCAATCCAGATGGTTTCCCTAACAAATGGGATTTTTTTATTAGAGATGTGATTAATTTTTGCAAGAAGCGTGATATTGATATTCCCGATCTCAGTGCTCCGTATTTTGAAGGGAGAAGTGTCAGGAATCGCGATCATGTTACTAACGAGCATCACTACCATTTTGATATATTTAATGAGACAATAGATTTTCAGTTGCAATAAATTGACTTAAGCTTTAGTGAAAGAATTGTGGAACTTTTGAAGCTTAGCTCTACTTTGGATCCAAGAGAGGGATAAAAATCTTTCAACCCGGATTCTATTCTCAAGCTTGCAAAGAACAACTATTATCTTGATTTCAATGACCAAGAATTGGACACTAGAATTTCCACTAAAGCACTTTGAAGCTTATGTGAAGGACCATCCATTGTTGGGTAAGTTGTCTTCTCTTTCAGAATTATGTTAAGCTTAGCGGAGACAGGAAAAACAAGGCATTATTATCTCGCTGACAAATTGATTCGGGCTTGTGTTGACTCTTCGACTGTCAACTGCAAGTGTTGAACGTGCATTTTCAGCCATGAAGATCGTGAAAAATAGACTGCATAATAGAATGGATGATGGTTTTCTCTATGATAATTTAGTTCTTTATATTGAATAAGAAATTGATGAGACTTTTAGTTTAGATTCTATTTTAGATGATTTTTACGATGTAAGAGAGCGTCGTGTGGCACTAAAACTTTTTAGTTGATTTTTTTTTTTGTAAGTTTTCTACACTTTATCATATTCTTATTGAGCATTCTTAGTATTTGTTTTTTCTTGGCCCACCCAAAGTGAAATTCCTAGCTATGCCACCGTTGTAGAGTATGGTTAATCGGATATTGCGGTTTGGTTACAATTAATTCCCATAACATACTCACTAATAACTGACCCGCCTGAATATATATATATTAATTTTTAAATTTTAAATGTATTAATATCTAGTATTAATATATAACATGTATACATACTCAAATTAAAATGGTGTATGTTGAACCTTGTAACCTAATTCCATATGTAAGACTAATTAATAGAAACGTAAACCAATCAATGTGTATTTACTAGTCAGACTACAACGCATGTACTTCATTTAACTAGACATTTAAATGACCACTAACATTTTATTATGTACTTGCGGATTTTTCGAACCATACAAACTTTAAAACAGGCATATTATTGGAGTAATTTTGATTAATCTTAACTTACAAAAAACAATCACCACAAATCACACTCCAAACTCCAAAGTACGACTTTGAAGTTTTAGTCCTAGATAGTTTCATTGATAATAACAGATTTTTAAACTTAAAAAAGACTTTAAGATTGTTATTTTGACTTTTTGAGGGTGAATCGGCTTTGGGTAACTTTAGTCACTTTATTGATCATCTTCATATATTCCAACAATCTTTAACCCATATTCAATGTGATGAGGAGCAAATACAACAGCTAGCCTACTCGGAGTGGTAGGAGAAACAAAGGAGAAGACGTTTCTTTAACACTAGCATGATAATACAAACCAAACAAAACCAGCTTTGATTGGTTTTACCAATCCAGCAACGACATATAAGCAAATTTCTTGAAAATATATATAAGGGACAAAAGATGTGAATTTCTATTGCTTTTTTCCTTCAAGAACCAAAACTGAGATTCAACAATCAGTAACCACCATAATTTACTAGTTATAGCTTTTTTCCTTCAAGATCAAAATTGAGATTCAATAATCACTATCCACCATAATTTAGTATATATTAGTTGGGGGAAAAGGTACAAGTGATGTATACTTTCTATGGTTATGGCCTCTCATACTTATTTGACAAAATTCGTAAGCAGGCGCTTACGAATGCTCCCTTGATATCCACCAACAGAGACATTGATCGACGTTTTCATATGAGGTTTCTTATACTTATCAGTGTCAATGTGGTCTCAACTCTTGAGCTTCAGGTGACTAAAAATTATGTACTTGGTGATGCTAATCTGAGTGCAATTTCCTCCTTTGACACCTTTTAATATACCAAGTAGCATGTTTATGAAGGCCCATACCTATCATCACTTTCAAAGTCGTGAGCATCACAAAGCTCATGATTGACAACATAAATATCCACAAAACTCTCCAAAGAATGGGTCCACAGGGAAGATGTGCAGCATAAACTGGACTCAATACACGAATAACCTGAAACAATAATATTTCAAAGTGCATTAAATAGCATGACAAATATTAGGGTATCTGAAGTTGTCCAGTTACAAAGGATACACATCAACTTATATATGAGTCGGACTTGGGTTATGTTTTATCTCAAATGGGCAGATGTGTCAAGTAAAAAATAGTAATACTAACTAAAAAAGGAACAGGTCTAATGGATCAATAGTTGTCCAAACTGCAGTTTCACTGCATATAACCTCCTATATTGCTTTAGTAAAAAATTAGTGTACTAATGTAATAATATAGTTTTTGTAATAAAACTTCAACACATTTTTTATTCATAAAAATACTTCTGAAAAATGGTGAAAACTGTTAACAGAATCAACCAGACCCGACCAATTTTGACCAGTTACCCAACCCACTCCCCAACCCTGAATATCTTGCCACCTCTAGCTAAAGGCATGATGCATCCTAATTTGGTTTTGTTACGATTTCTCTAATTGCCTCCATATCAACCATTTCCAAGTTTTTATTCAAGCCAATAAGGAGGTCAGCAGGGGATCACGACATGTAGATAAAAGAGTAAACTGGAATAGTTACTAAAAATTCTATGTTTAGTTTGCAAGGTGTATAACAGAGAAGAAAGATAAACAAAAGAATATAATTCCTTCAACTGCTTGAACAAACAAAAAAGAAAAAGAAAATGTATATTTGGTGACTGTATTTGGCCTCATTTGCAAATTGTTTTCATCCCCTTCGTTCTTAGCAAATATAATGCACTTACAGTTGATTATGAGGGCATATCATTTTAACCAAGAAAAATAAGTTGCTTTATAAAATTTATAATTATATCATTACTTACCACACAAGCTGGTGCCAGAGGAACAAAAGTAAGTATTTTCTTCGGATTCTCTGGCTGCATGTTTAGAGTCTGTAAAATATCAGCATATATAGAAGAGTGTTAATGAGAGACAAGTATCAAAGGAAAACATGCTATTTAACATGAAGTAAAGGAATAAGTGAACAAGCCGAACAAAAAAGAAGCTTTCATAACACATATAGCAATCCTATTATCAATCTCTAAATTCACGCAAAAGGCTTAGCTAGGCTGTGTTTTTTGTTGGATTATGTTTGCTTGCTCTTTGTTTTGTTGGTAATAAAAGGTTGCTTTTCAAAAAGAACAAAAAATATCAATCTCTTTAAAAAAAATTCATAATATACAATAGATCCAATGACATGTAGTCTGCCTTGATCCAAGTTTATGTACAAACATATTACCCACTCGAGCAGACAAATAGACAGAAATTGAACATACACTGAGACCAGCCTACTAAAAACTGTAAATGGCTAACCAAAAAGGTAACAGTAAAAGAAAAAGAAAAAAAAAGGCAATACAGCCTAAAATGCAAGATCCAGCCATCTTCATGAAGAGAAAATATGAGCTTTTCCAAGAGTATGAAAATTGTAAAGCAATATAACAAAAGTTACCTGCTTGCAAAGGTCTTCAAGAAACTCGGAATAGACAATTGGCTTGATTTCATTAAATTTAGCAACAAAAGAATGTTTGATTATATCAATCATCAATTCGCATATATAAACCACAAAAGCATTCTGCACCGGGGAAAAAAAAGAGGCATTAAGAGAGACAATACTGGGGAAATTTGCAAAACATTCTGTGGTTTAAATAAGTTGCATATGTGTGAAGACCATCAAAGATGTTTTTTCGTGTTTGTAAGGTGAATATTAACGCTTAACGATATATCATAAGTATGAAAGTGGTCCATTTTGATCAAATAACTTGATCCCAGAAACAAATAGCACCGAAAAAAGAAGAATGCCAAACGAGAAAAAGTAGCTCTGACATTAATACCTTTTAATGTTTAACATCATGAAAGTTCTTAGATTTGGTTCTGATTTTTGTACTAGCATACGACAGTTTTCACATTAGTTAACATAAAGTAATCCAGCAGACTCATTTTCAAGTTGAACGGATTTGCAACTCACTTGACAGTCAATAAATGAGGTAAACTTCACCCAACTTTAGGAATTGTACAACAATATAGATAATTAACTTACATAAAGAAAATTCTCAAACCACGGACCTTCAGCTTCCAAAATATTCTGAGCCAAGACAAAAATGAGAAAGGATGCAATATGGAACCTCTCCACAGAATCTGAAAATAGTACAGAAAACTTATCCACATCAATGCAATTTAGAAACAAAAGGATAAAGGAAGTAGACAAATAATTTAAATCGACCATTTCAAACAATATTAATTAAGTACGTAATAATTATAAACAAAAGCAAGTGAAGAAGATGTATGGATACTCACCAAAATATACTAGACTTTGTATGTTATCCTTGCTAAAACGTTTAAAAACATTGCTTTTTATCTCTGAAAAATTGTTTGAGACTAGCAAAGCAAACAATGCATTGTTGTGGGCAACTATACAGGTTGACAGAGTGATGGCCTGAGCTAATAAGATGAATGAATGAATAAGTGCAATGTGTTAAGGGAACAATAACGTATTATTTGGAGACCAAAAAGAAATCAAAGGGGAAAACGAATTCATTTAACGCAAAATATCCACACAAAAAAACTATTATATAAACAATCGATATAAAAGGATATTTGATGCAGTCACAGCCAAAGCTTCATCGCAGATGAACCTCCATAGCCAATGTCTCATGTTTTCTGATGAAGAATTTGCTAAACTATCAGCCGTATTAAATAGTGTTTGGAAGACATCTCCACCAAAATTTTGGCATAATTTATCAAATATCTGCAGATAATGACAAAGTTTACATTAGTTTAAAAGCAAAGCCTATTGGGACCAAAATAACAACAAATTGATGACAGAGCTACCAATAAGTAAAGGAAACTTAAGTACAACTATATGAATGTAGACCTTTTACTCTGGTGGCCAGAAACAAGATTTTGAATGAAATAGATATCAAACATGAGTCACCCATTCCCCCTTTGCAGTAACCAATTGAATGCATCTTTTATTCAGCTATTCAAACAGGGGACTTGATTTTACTATCATAACAGTTTTGAAAGTAACAATTTTCCGCAAAGATTCTTACAATAACTGAATGTTGGCTATCCAATGTTGAAAATATATACTAGTTTCCGTGAAGAAAGAATTCAATAACATCAATACAACTTAAGCTTTCGTCTAAGTAAATGTATCTTTTGATGGAAATTTTAAGCTTGGCACATCATTGATTGATTGATGATGGGAAGCGTGAGGAAGAAACTATAGCCAAAAAGATGTCATGATTAGAAACCGCCATAAGGACCGCAGGAACCAACAAAACCTAAGCTTTCATTATAGTAAGCAAAGCATAATAAGGTCATTGCAACTGATCAGAAACCGCCATACTTACCATGTCCACAACGTATTCATACTGGCATAGAAACATAACAATGAATAGATACATAAAAGTGACTATAAGAAGTCATCAAACAAAGGCACACTGTTAAAAGTTCCATGTTATCCCATCATCGGCATCTCCCCTTTATGGAAATTTCTGTTTTACAATTTTAAAACATTAACCTGTGTATTGATGACTTCTTATGGACACCTCATGCTTTTATTCAATATTATCGTTTACACCATGGTAGGTTGTGTGCACGTTAAGCATTATAGTTTTATGCTTCTTGATAAACTACCACGGCCTTATTTTTGCTTTGTTTACTAAAATTAATGCTTATCATTCATCGCTTGTTATGTCCCTTTAAGCTAGTTGTTAAACTTGATATTTACGAGTGTTTTATTTCAATCATTCTACATGATAATATATGTTTGAGGACTTCGTTTTTATTCATAAGCCTATATGAATTCATGTTAGAAACGTACAATTAATATCCAATAACTGTAGTGTCATTAATAACCATCACAAAGTGGCCTAGTGGTTGGCGTCCTGATATCCTCACAAAAGGTCTCAGGTTCAAACCTCACTAGTAGCACATCTTGGGATGGCCAAGGAAAGGGTTCGGAAACGGTCATGGGATAATCCAGTTGGCCGCGTACATCAGAGTAAAAAAACTCTCTCACCGGGTAACCTGAACAGAGAAAACCTTCTCCGTTTACCCATAACAGTAGTGTCATTAATGTCAATGTAGTAGCAATCTTTTCATCCAAGTTCATATAGCCACCATTTCAAGTGTATCTGTAATGCTACCAACTTTTTGCATAACACCCATCATGTATTCATGTACAAATTACACCGGTAGTTTCCACATTAGAATACTTGCAATATTGTATTTACAACAATGAGATTTGGAAAAGAAATCCATAGATGTAATAAAATCATATTCTTACCTCCAATACATTATACACCACGTAGAGTTTAATCGTTCCTTGACCACGAATCATGTGATAAATCAGGCTGATATCTAGCAGTAAACATTAGAGGAAAACAATGTAATCCAAAATCAGTAATGAATCTGACAAGGCTAAAATGAAAGAACTGATTAAGGAATAGATTCCCTTACTAAACCTGTTTGTTGTAATAGAATTACTCCAGAAGCCAGCATAAGAAAACAACCCAGATCAGAAAGCTCTGCTGCTGAAAGCATCTTGAACTGCCTGTCAAAAGCAGAGAAAGTAGTCTTCTATCATCACGCCTAGTAAGCATTTCTCTTTGTCATCACAAGCCTTTTCTAGCATTGTAAGGATTTAATAGATCCCAAGCATTTAATATTTGCAACATTGTAAAAGGATATTGTTCAATGCACAGACGCATGACCTACTAGATGGTGCTAACCTAATTCAATATCCAGGAATGCAGTAAAAAGACACACCTCCTAATGTTGACGCAGTGGAAACCAATTTACCTTTTGGGAGATAATAGAACATACCTTGTTCTTAGAAGCCTCCAAGAGGTTGTGACAAGTCTAATTGGCATGATGGTTAACAGAGATAAGAAAGAATCCAAGCAGACAAAGAAGCCGACATCTATGAGCTGCAAAATAATTGTCATCAATACTCCAAAAAACTTGTAGAAATCCAGAAATACCGTCATTGCAAGAGGAAATGATGTGAGTGATACGAACCCCATAATATAGTGTTCCCATTACTGCATGTTAAAAATAAATGAATACAGAGGTTCACATGCCGGACATATAGATATAACACAAACATATTTGGCTACTGTATGCACATGTCATGTCATATATATCTGGTGAGAGACCATGAAAGAGACAACCACCCATGAACACCTAACTCTGGATGTAATACACGTCTTCTGTTATGTAATGTTGAGATTCAATAGACCCCTACTACTCATGATATATACTGCAGGAAATATCTGGTAAAGATTCTTATAACTTAGGCATCCTTAAGCTATATACTAATTTTAACAACCAAAAAAGATAAAGTCATATCAATAATGGGAGGAAAATTATGATCACAATGGAACATATAAGTCGATGCACGACATGATATATTATATATATAATATTCATGTTACATATAATAACAAGGATGAGTGTACGGAAGTCTATATTACCAGTTCACAACGCCATGGCATGCGAAAAATAGTGTCATATACTCTCTCACGGTCTTTCTCATTGGCAAGGGTTGTTGTCGTCCTTAACGAATTTCCACCATGCATTTCTTCCATAAAGTATTTAACTGGAGATGTCTCCAACAGAAAATTGTCTGACACAAATGTACCAGCACAGATGATGAGAGGAAGAAAAGATACCACTGTTTGATGGTAATCAAACTTCTTTTCACAATCCAAGTATCAGAACACATACATATGTTCACAAAACTAATAACTCAAATACAAAAATATTGTGTTAAAACTACACGTCATTAACAAAGATGCCACTTCAAAACAGTAGACAAATCCTAGAATGTAAACAACCTGATCACAACCTTTATCAAAAGGCAGAAAATAACCAACATGAACAGACATATATTCTCTAGAGATCTGAAAGTACATAATCTAACATACACAAAAATATAGCAATCTATTAGTGAAGCCTAACGCACAGTGTGATAGCCAGAAGTGGTAAAATTAGTCAATATTAAAATTGAATATATGATTTATAAGCACTATTACAATATATATATATATATATATATGTTAAGCTATAAAAGATCATGAAAGTTCAAAAGTGTGAATTTCCCTTTCCAAACTAATTTTAGTTCCTAATTCATACTATTTCCTATCAACTTGATTTCTAAACTTCAACTAATAAACCAATACCTTAGTTAAAAACATTCAATTAATCAATATCATTAGAAAGAAAAAATATTTCAGTTTACAGAGATGAAATTGAGAGAAAAGGCTCACGATTTGGACCTTTATCAGCTATTAATCGTTTCCAATCAAGTGACTGCTCCTTTTCAAGCATCCTACCAACATGATGTCCGTTGACATTCATCTCAGCCGTCTGTTTCATCATTAATTCCGTATCGACTTCCTTTCCAGAAAAACTCCCATTCCTACTACTACAACTGCTATCATCAACCTCCTTCACATTCTCATCTATCCGAGACATCATCATCCCCTGATCCTCACCTAAACTACTACACACACTACTACTCCTTTGCCTCAACTCAGGTCTTTCCCTAACCAAACTACTCACCGGATAAACTCGTTTCTCCTCCGGCGGCACATACACTTCCTCATACACCACCGCCGTTTCCGTAATCATCGCCTCAATACCACAACAATTACTATTTATAATTAATCTATCAGAATTAAAATTACAATCAGTACTAGTACTTGAGCTAGGGTTAGGGTTACCAGACGTATTCAAATTATTATCATTAACGAAATCAAGTTGATTTTCTTCATCATCGCTAGGTTTAATTTTTTTCTTCTTTTTGTGTTTTCGCTTCCGTCTAGGTTTTGTGTTAACAAGAGGTTCCGTTTGAACGGAATCGGATCTGAGTAAGAAAGGCCGATCGTCATCATCGTCGTCGAAAAAGGAATCGGTGGTGGTTAGAACATCGAATGAGAGCTTACGGCCGCCGGATCTCAGGTCCGACATTGGTGGTTTTAGGGTGGTGTGAATCGAAAGAGTGATAAGAAGAATTTAGAGTAGATAGCAAGTGTTTGAGATGATCATGATATTAAAATCGGAATTGATCGCCAAGTGTTTGATAAAATTATTATTATTATTATAATTTTATTAGTTACGTTTTCAGCTTTGGTTGGTGGTTACAGTTGCCAATGCTTCTCTCACTCATTGCTCCCGCGATCACTATCATCTTAATTTACTTAACTTTTAAATTCAATTTAATTAATAAATAAATAAATTTATATTGTAAGAGGATTTATAGGATTGTGATATATATCTTATTTACTCTTTGTGTTTCTTTTTACTAGCAGAAATACTCACTCTATCCGGTGGAAGATCGTTTATAATCGTATATTCATATAGCACGTTTGATATGACGATAAAAAAATTCGATGAACACGTAAAAATTTGATTTGTAATCCATTGTTTAGTAAAGATAAATAATTGCATATTCATATGAAAGGTTAATCGTCGAACGGTTTCTCAGTTTCAAAGAAATATATGAAATTTAATGTTTAGATTAAATTTAGTTGCCTTAGTTTGAAATTGGACCCTAATTACAAAGTTTGATACATATAACGAGATTTTATTTAGTAATGTAAGGTTTGTTAAATATCTTAAAATATTATCATATTGAACTTTTTTTTTATTTTTCACAAAAGAAGATAATAGCATTTTTTTCACAATGATATAATTATATAATTTTATTATTACCGAAGTGTGTTTTTACGGTTGTCAAAACACGTCTTGATTTCTTATGTTTTTTATCTTTCCTTATATATTTTGATAAGACTGTTTTATTCTACTAACTTTATTTATTGATTTATTTATTTTTGTTAGTCATAAGAGATAGAACATTGACAGGACCATGAGATTTGTGTATCAGCCAATCTTACATTACATTGGATTGGATATATGTTTGAAGTCCTACATAATTGTAGGTCATGTAAACTGTGAAGTTGTTCACGTTACATGGACGAACATTTGACACTATCACTCAAAAGATATACGTTACAATGAGATAAAATACAAATACAAACAATAGATTTTCATAAGATCCTTTTGAACTTAATGAGCTGATTTTCGAGGAGTACAAGCATCAAAAGGTGGATAAACCAGAGGCTAATATTGAGGACACAATCCCTGGTACAGATACGTCTAATAATTTAGTAGTGGAAGAGGAAATATTAGATGCCAAAGTGGGTGAAGACCAAGATTGCAATGACAGTCAAGATACTATGGGGAGTACAGAGATTTCAGAGAAAGGTGATTTAAGAGGTGGAATTTCTTTATTGCAACATGTAGAGGATACTATTATTGTTGGTCGAACTCTTGGATTCCAAATGCAAGGAGGAGATAAATTGATAACGAATCTTATTGGCGAGATGGGTGGTAACAACGGTGCTCAATGAATTGCACATCTATAAATATTCAAGGTTTTAGGGATTTGGAGAAAAGGAGATGGATAAAAAATATGTGTAATAAAAATAATATGAATTTCATTGCGATTCAGGAGACTAAACATCATCGGATTGACATGTGGAGCCTTCGAAATATTTGGGGTAATAACAATTTTGATTTTATCTCGCATTCTGCTAGAGGTAGGTCGGGGGGTATCATCTGTATGTGGAATTCTATTATGTTCGCAAAACACAGGAGCATAAGTGATGATAACTTTGTCATGGTGGAAGGAATATGGGTTCCTTTAAATCTAGATATTATGTTTCTGGGTGTGTATGCTCCTCAGGAAACCGAGAAGAAAGCGGTGGTATGGAATAAATTAGCAGCTATTATAAGAGGAAGAAAGGGGCAAGTGGTTTTAATGGGTGATTTTAACGCGGTTCGTAAGGTCGAGGAGCGGTATGGTTCTATCTTTAATGATCGGCAGGCGGCGGATTTTAATGCTTTCATAGATGATAATTGCTTAATCGATGTGCCTTTGGGTGGTTACAAGTATACGTGGACGAATAAATGGGCTACAAAGATGAGTATGTTAGACCGCTTTCTAGTATCGGAAGATATGTATTCTAAGTTTCCTTCACTAATCGGGAATATTTTGGAAAAAGGGATATCCGATCATAGGCCGATAATATTAAAGGAGTCTGTTTCGGATTATGGCCTGATTCCTTTTCGGTTTTTCCATTCTTGGTTAAATATGGAAGGGTTTTCTGATTTTGTTAAACAAACATGGGAATCTGATGGCGTTATAGACACGAATGGCATGATCAATTTAAAGAAGAAGTTACATTCTCTTAAGGGTGCTATTAAAAAAATGGGACTAAGCGCAACGCCAACAGAGTATGTCAACTAGTATCTCATATAGGAAACTGTGTGATGACATAGATGTTAAGATGGACCAGGGCACGGCTTCTAGACAGGAGATAGAGGATCGGTTACGATATATGAACGAGTTGGGTGATATAGAAAAGAAAAAGGTGGATGATTTAGCGCAAAATCAAAAATCAAATGGGCTGTGGAAGGAGACGAAAACTCAAAAAAAATTCATGGAATTTTGGAGAAAAAAAAAAGAAGACAATCAAATTATGGGAATTATGAAGCAGGGTGAATGGATTGAGGAGCCAAGCATCGTGAAAGATGAATTTTTATCTCATTTTTCGTCTCGTTTTGCAGGTCCATTCATTAATAATGACGTTGGTATAGGAGACATTAATATATCTCGTTTGCAGGATGACGAAGCTTCTCTTCTTGAGTCTCCGTTTTCTAGGGAGGAAATCAAACAAGTGGTGTGGGATTGTGGTGCGGATAGAGCTCCCAGACCTGATGGGTTCACTTTTAAATTTTTGAAGGAGTTTTGGGATGTAATAAAGGAGGATGTATATAAGTCGGTGTAAGAATTCTATGTATCTGCATCAATACCAGCAGGTGTTCATTCTTCATTTACAGCATTGATCCCAAAGGTGGTAAACCCAAAATTCGTAGCTGAATACAGACCTATAAGTCTTATAGGATGCCAATATAAAATTGTTGGTACCTTCTGGCTAATAGACTAAGTAAGGTGATTCATAAATGCGTTAATCGTGAACAATCGGCATTCATTAAAGGGAGGAATATTCTTGAAGGGCCATTAATTTTGAGCGAGGTTATGAAGTGGTACGAACGGAAAAAGAAGAAATGTATGATTTTTAAGGTAGATTTCGAAAAGGCGTACGATTCGTTGAATTGGAACTATTTGGATGCTATAATGGAAAAAATGGGTTTTAGTTGCGTATATAGAAGCTGGATTCGTGGGTGTCTGTACGGATCCAGGGCTTCGATCATTATTAATGGGTCTCCGACTAAAGAGTTCGAAATTAGAAAAGGTCTTCGGCAAGGTGATCCTATATCGCCTTTCTTGTTCATTTTGGCGATGGAGGGATTACACGCTACGTTAGAGCTGGCCATAGACAAGGGACTATATATTCCTGTTAAAGTCGGGAATGATAATGTAAAAATTTCAAACCTCTTTTATGCAGATGATGAAGTTTTTGTCGGGGAGTGGTCGCAAACAAACGTGTATAATCTTTTATGTGTGTTGAATTCTTACTACTTAGCGTCTGGTTTGAAAGTTAATGTGAAAAAAAGCAAGTTGCTTGGAATTAACGTGGAGGATAGTGAGTTACAACAACGGGCGCAGATTTTGGGTTGTGGGATATCTAAATTGCCAATGATTTACCTTGGAGTTCCTATTAGGTGTAATACAAGTCGGGTTAAAGTCTGGCAACCGGTGGTAAATAAGTTTGTTTAGAAATTATCTCAATGGAAAGCTAAGATGTTATCCATAAGAGGGAGACTCACTTTGATTAAAGCAATGTTAAGAAGTTTGCCTACGTGTTATATGTCGTTATATATGATGCCGATGCAGGTTACTAATCATCTTGAGGCTATGAGAAATAATTTTTTTATTGGGTGTAACTCTAATGAGAGGAAAATATCATGGGTTAGTTGGAAGCAATGCATGGCGTCCATGGCATTGGGCGGATTAGGGATTGGAAGTATCCAAGCATTTAATGTGGCTTTGCTTTTTAAGTGGATTTGGAAAATTAATAATAATGAACAAGATTTATGGGCGAAAACTATTTGTTCAATTCATGGAAAGAATGGAGGATTGGATCATGTGGATAAAAAGGCTCATGGCTTCTCTCCTTGGATAGCTATTGTTAATGTTGTAAACAAGATGAAACAAAAGGGAGTAGATTTACACCATCTTTGTACGCGTAAGGTGGGGAAAGGGGATTCGGTTTCATTTTGGTTTGACAAATGGCTGGGTGATCAGCCGTTAAAGGACAAATTTCCCAGAATTTTTGCTTTAGAAAATGACAAGAATTGTTCTGTCGAAAAACGCATACAAGAGTTGGATTGGAGTTCTTTTTGTCGTAGGCAGCCAAGAGGGGGAAGAGAAGAAGATTAATTCAATGGGGTTTTGGACATGGTGAATCATGTTAATCTGTCTAGCCAACAGGACACTTGGAGTTGGGACCTGGATTCAAAAGGTTTTTCAGTGGCATCGGCTAGATCATATATCGATGATATTATTTTACCTTCGTCACAATACCCTACTAAATGGAATAGATGGGTGCCTATCAAAGTGAATATTTTCGTTTGGAAATTAACCTTAGATCGGGTGCCTACTTTGCTAAATATTGATAGGAAAGGTATTGATGTTGATTCGGTAATGTGTCCAGTTTGTGGGGATAAACAAGAGACGACTAATCATCTCTTCTTTGAGTGCAACCTTGCTAAACAGATGTGGAGCAACTTTGCAAAATGGTGTCATGGATGTTCTTGTGTGCACTGATTACTCGGATTTAAATATGTGGCTATTTTCGATAAAATGTATTAAGGAGGTGCGGACGCTCTTAGATGCTCTTATTAGAGTATTCTTTTGGGTGATATGGAACTTCCGAAATGGTGTGCTTTACTCCCGCAAAAAGCCAAAGAAGATGTTCCTTTGGGATATTATGGTGTATACTTCTTTTACTTGGATTTCATCTAGAAATCTAAAGTTTGGATGTTCTTGGTTAGATTGGATAGATAATCCTATTGTAAATTCAACTTTCATGTAATTTTTTTTCGTTAGCTGTAGCTAGCTCTTTAATATAAGCCATCGTTCCAAAAAAAAAGTAAAAAAAAATACAAACATATATAGTTGTTTAGAGAAATGAGTTTTACATCCTTTATATATATATATATATATCTTCACCTTCTAAAAATGAGGATCGTGATCTAAAATGTTTTAATAGCTACATATGCGTCTCCATATGCTTTGAGACTTGTATACCTGAAAATCCTTTATATAATTGAAGTACTCTAATATTTCATAAATATTGCTTTAACTTTATACTAGTTTATTGTCCCACGATTACGCGGGAGTAGACATGAAAGTATATAATAATTGAGTCATTATAAACCCATTATAATACATATTTAATCTTAGTATAATAAATTACAAACTTATTATAACAATAAAAGACAACTATTGATGATGTTGAATATTGCAAGGATAAGGTAATATGAATAAAACAATATTGTCAATTATAAAATAAGTGTCAACCATTTGTTGTTTTGTGTTTTAAATAATGAAAAATATTAATTAAAGTGTGATGGTTTAACTGTAGTTTCAAGGCAATTAAGTGTCAAATGAATAAAATAATAAGGGGGTATTATAAAATTTGTAAGGACTAATTCTACTATTTTCTGAAGCTCATGGACTTGCCAGCAAAATTGAGTTTAACCTCCTAATATTAAATATCCACCCTTAGATCAAAAAAGGAAGATAATGAAGGGTCAAGATTTCTCCATTCTATCATCTTTTAATTATATATATAATATAATATAATATAAAGATTTCGTATCTAATCTAATTCTTAATGAAATAAATCTCGTTCAGCAAACGTCGAGTAACTTTGTGTTAAAGATCGAGCAAGTCAAATCTAGTGTTTATTACACATTATTAATATAAATATACTACATTAAATTTTATAAACATGTCAAATAAATGCACGATAAAATCATGCTCGTAGAGTACATATGAACTTCAATAAATTAGACCAGATTAACAAAGAAAATGGATGCAAACTAGTATGATACAATATATGTTTTTGATATTTTACTTATCCCCAAACCAATGATTAAACTACATATATAAACAAGCAAACTACTTCCTGCCTTTCAATCTCGACCTTGTCGACTTCATCAATATCAAGGTTATCCCTTAGATTTTGAATGTCCTAATAAAAAAACCTTTCAAATGTTAAAAGCAAGATCGTACAAATAAAGGTGCAACAAAAGCTTTCATTTACTCCCTCCGTCCTATTTAATTATCCACCAAAATATGTACCTAGTTTTGAAAAACTACAATAACTATATTACTGATAAATAAGATTTCATTACTTTTGTATTAAATAGTTTCCGATCGGTTAAAATTGAAAATAATAAATTATTATATAATATTTAAAAAATATGAACAATTAAATTGAAACCGAAATAAATTGCTAGCTATATATGTGAGAAAAAACAAGATTGGCTGAGGTCATATCAAAAAGTGATCGGGGCCGATACGTCAATTAAGAACGTTGTATATGATATTTAAATATGAGGATTAGAAAATTTCTAGAACCCAAAAGAACTTTAAGGCCAATTTTGTATTTCATAGTACACTTACACTAGTTTAAGTATCATTTACAGTTATAGGATGACACTCGATTTTTGTAGTTTCAGAAGGGTATTTTATTGTTGTTAATTTTGCGATGGATGCACCTTGCAGCACTCAACGTGTTTGGTATGATTTTTGTAGTTTCAGAAGGGCATTTTATTTCGATATACGATAATCTTTTATTTTTTATTAATTAAATTCAATTTAAAGAAAAAGCAAAGTTAGTCGGAAAGATATAAAATTAATAAGGAGGAGACATGTATTCCCTTCTCATTTTCATTCTTCATTTTATTTTTTCCCCTTCCACCCTCCCAACCGCTTTGGCCACTCCACCATTCATCATATTCCGACGGTTACCCGACAAAAACAAATAAATTATTTTTTTCTTTTCAACTTTCATTTAACTTTTTAAATTTAGTTTTATCTATTATCATTTAATATTTCTTAAAATTTTATTTAAAAGAAAAAAATCTTTCTATCTTCTTCTCTTAATTTTCGCTTTTCTAACCTTAGTTTATATTTTTTGTACTTTTTTGTGTATTTTTATCCTTTATAGGGTTAAAATTCTTTCTAATTCTAAAAACTTAAATACATTGCATGCAAATGTAATACGTCATATTAAAAAATACAGTTCATCAAAGTAATAATAATCGTAGTACATCATAGTTAAAAGTCAATTATGTTACAATTAAAAATTATTTGCATCATAGTTAAAAATAAATTGCATCATAATAACTCAATACATTGTGTCATACTTAAAATGAAAATTTGTCGCAGTTAACAATCTAGTGAATCATAATTTTATTCTAACGGTGCATCATCATGATAATAGCAGTGCATTATAATTAAAAGTTTAACTTATCATATTAAAAAAGTTAAGTGCGTCATAATTAAAAAGTTAAATGTATCATAGTTAAAAGTCAAGTGTATCATAGTTAAAAGCCAATTACATTATTGTTAAAATATCTTGTCATCTCTCAGTAGCTTCCTACCTTTCTAACTAAAATATCTTTTGAATTAGATTCAATAAACTTTATTTGTCTGCTAGAAAATAAAAGTGTTACCAACTATACAGTAGGTAAGATTTATGCTAGATACTGAATGAAAAGATCTACAAATAGATAAAGATTGATGGAATATTTCATGTCTTTAATTTACAATCAAGTAATAAAAGAAATGAACCATGTAACGATGCATGTTTATACGGAGTAGATGATTGTTATTGGATTTAGATTCTTTCGTCAATAAATTGTCTAAAAAATAAATAAATTGAAATGCACAAAAATATATACAATATTAGGAAGTATAAAATATTAAACTGTCATCAACTAGAATGACAACTAATAGGTTCCGCCAAAAATCATATATTGAAAGGTAACATTTTCCCTGCTTGAATACACTAGTTTGGAGTAATAAATTGGAAGGCCTCGGAGATTTGGAAGCCTTGTCCGGTCACAACACTTGCACGTCCTCAAGAAAAAGCCCTCAACGAACTTAAAACTCTATTTCCGGTGCCTCCTTTTTGGTTCGACCCTCTGCCGTTTTTCATCTTCCCATTCTCTGTCATACATTCTGAGGCATGGAAGTTAAGAATTTTCAAGTGACAATGTATCATTTGCTGCATATCTATATAAGTGCCGATTTTCACCCACATATGAATGAGTCGACTGTCCTTACGAAGTCAAACACATAAACAGGCAAACGGGTCCACAGTTGTCAACTGTAAGTTTGAAACATAAAACTTCCTACGTCATATATTTTAAACTAGATTATTATTGACAAAATATTTAATAGTTATAATCATGTTTGACACACTATAGATGTAATCAATAAAACTACATTTTAGGAAAAATGTTTAGCCAATCCCACCGTCCCGAAAATTACTTGTTTGGCCTGAAACTCAATCCTTCCAATTTATCCACTCTAATTTGATCTTGTAAATTAGTTAAAATTTTTATGTAAAGGATACGGATCAGTATCACGACGGCTGATCTTCGTGGGCCCATCTTTTCCATGCACACGGTTAGGTTCTTCCATGTAAAGAGGTCGTGGAAGAACGGCTGGTTTTCGGTCTCCCCTATCTCTAACATCATATGATGGTGCCATATTGATATTTAGAGGAGGAGGTGCTGGAGCTCCTGGTGAGTACTCACCAGACTCCAGAGGCAGATGCTCTCTTTTCAATTTCCTCCTTTTGGAGGCATTCACATCAAGCTCCTCTTTCATAATATTAACCTTTTCCCTCTCTCCGTCTCGTTCCCTATCATCCATCTAAATCCAAAAGTTTCAAAACATCAACAATACCTCATACAGCTTATGAAAGTATTTATTAAAAAAGAGCAATGATTTATCCTCCTAATTAACATTTTATGATATTAGGAGGATTAAGTAGGATAATAAATGATTTTCTATTAAAAAAAACGGGATTGGGTAGGTATGAAGAAGTCAATAAGGGAGGTGAAGAAAGAAAAAACACAAAGATAAACTGGGGAAATGATGAAAACGCCACTCAAGTGCAAAAAGCATGTGATGGAATTGACACCTGCCAGATTAATTTAGACTCTCGATGGACCAAAAAGCATGTAAAACCATTTCAGGGACGTGTTCTAAGGTTAAGTATGTTCAGAGACGAGATGCATCCTGAAGCGTGCAATAGATCCTATTTAGAGGTGTTGTCTGTATGCATAAGGAATTACCTTTGTGACATATCCTTCCCGTTCATCTCTTTTTCTGTCTCGAATTTCTTCTTCTCTTCTTCGTTTTGCATCTTCTTGAGTAATCAACATATTCTCCTCAGAGCGTCTGCGTTCTCTGTCATCGTGTTTTGGAGACAACCGTTGTGAATGTCTACCTGTTCCAAATCTTCTATCACCATCTTCATCTCTTCTATTTGCATTTAAAGATTGGGGAACCACATGTGGCGGTAGAGGTGGTGGGGGTGGTAAGCTTTGTCCACGAAACCGATCATCACCGTAGGACTTCTCTGTTGGAGTCTCATTGTACCGACCTTTATTTCTGTCATCTTTACCTTTATCAGAAGCCCTATCAATTGACCTTTCTCTGCTGTATCTTTCCATTGACCTATCTCTTGACTTTTCTGTGACATCATCTCCATGAAATCTTTCTCGGTACTCCCTATCATATCTTTCATTTTTCTGTTTATCTAATGACTTATCACCACTTCTGATTTGTTCGTCCTCAACCAGGTAATGTTTCTCAATTGCTCGAGGGTCCAGTGGCCTATCTCTATCTGAAAACCGAACTTCAGGCTCAATTTCTCTTGAATCGTGTTCCCCTTTTCGCCTTTTAATAAAGCGATCCTGTTCTTCAACTGGGCTTGTCCTCTTTGTTGGTTTATCATTAGATTTCGAGACAGAAGTATTATCGTGCCTTGGAGAATGAGAGGGTCGAGAAGACACCCGCCTTTGCACATCCATAGCTTCTGCGGAATCGTCTTTTACTGCATTTCTAGATTCAGCAATTTTTGCAACTGCAGACTCGGTCTCTGATGATCTTATCGATGGTGTGGGCCCTTTTATAGAAGGCTCATGAACGGTCCCACCCTGTTCACCAGCAGCAGAAGATGACGTTCTCCCAACAGTTTTCACTTTAGCTTCATTTTTTACCAAATCCTGTTTTGGTTGCTTTGAGACAGATGCAGCAGGGACCGACCTTTTACCTGCGGCACCTTTTGCAGGATTCTCGTCGAAAACTCGGTTTCCAGAATCATCAATCTGCTTTTGACTTTCTGATGATCTGGATGGTCCATCTTGTAACGAAGAAAACAGAGAAGGATCTGAACCATTACTTAGCGAACCACCTTTCGCTTTATCGTGTTTACTTTCTGAAGGTTTTGCTCTTGATATATGCTCTCTGACAGAATCGTGATGTTGGACCGAAGAGACAGTTCTTCCACTTGTAGCTTCACTAGTGATTGGTTGAGCAACATTAACGGATTTTTGTTGAGCAGTCTTCTGATTCTGGTCAAGATACCCCATTCCGAATTCTTCATCCGTAACCCATGAAGACTGCATAGCATGAAACTAGATCAGTATGGATGTACATATATACACACATATACATACAGATATATATAGATATACATAGTTGTCAGCTCATTATTTGTTAGACAAATGAAAAAATAGTCTACTAATTATTTAAATCGGATAACGAATCTAACCTATATCATATAAATTGTACGTGTAGTGTGATTCATTAATCGCTTTTAAAATACTGTGAATATTGCATCTATAAATGGAAGAGTAGCAAATACTTGACTAGCGATGGCAATATGGATGCATTCGATACTCACAGGTTAAGTAACAGCTCAAAACAGATTCTAGATAAGATGGGCCATTCCTCGTATGGTCAGATGGGGCAGATCAAGTTTGTTTGGCCGGAAAAAAACATCTTTTCCATTTTCATCAATAGATAACGTGTAAATATGATTACATTGCAATATAGTACGATCATAATTCCTATATATAGATCAAAAGAATCCAAAAGTTGTATGCACTAACAGCAATATATTATAAATAGGTGATGACTGCCACCTTTACAGTTGATGTAACAAAGGCAAATAAAATTGAGTAACATTGTCACCTTTCGAGCAGCCAAGGCTGCAGCAACACCAGTAGCCAACACCTTTAAATCTTCCCTTTCATCACTCTTAAGTTTAGCAACCTGAAAATATAACTGTTAGCAACTTGACCATATTAATGTAAGATGCAGCAAGAAAACTAGAATTTACCCTTTTCTCAAGGTTGATCCCACTTTTTCTAGTAACAGGAAAAACATTTGAAACTTTTGTAAGCAAAATAAGAGCGTTCCGAATTTCCATGTACTCTGTAGATTCCAAGCACTGGATCAGCAATCTTGTGATCCTTTGACTCCATTTCCAGTGTACCTTCCAGAAGTAAATGGATACATTAGACTCCAAACCCTCAGCAACATAAACTTTTCATCCATAACCTAATTTAAAATAATCTCTTAGTTGTCAAATCACCTTAATGAATTGGCTATATGTGACTCGTTGGCTATTTGGGAATCTATAATATACAGCAAATCCAGGCATGTTTCCACATTCACGTTCGTATACAGATTCATCACTCTGCACATAAGAGTAAAACCATAAAGGTTGTTAGGCAGGTCTGTATATTAGTGTTAGAGGTGGCAGTTTTGACTCATTCACCTATAAATGGGTCAACTTGGGTTATATATATTAGTGTAAACGCGAGTTATATATATTAGTGTAAACTTGCGTTATTACACTTGGCATATTTGCCTAACTTGGTTATGCACTAATATGCCAGGCATGTTTCCACATTCACGTTGGTATACAGATTCATCACTCTGCACATAAGAGTAAAACCATAAAGGTTGTTAAGCAGGTCTGTATATTGGTGTTAGAGATGGCAGTTTGACCCATTCACCTATAAATGGGTCAACTTGGGTTATATATATATATATTAGTGTAAACGCGGATTATTTATATTAGTGTAAACTTGCATCATTACACTTGGGACATTTGCCTAACTTGGTTGTGCACTAATATGCATGCTGCCTAAATTGGGTTATTACACTTGGCAGTTTTGACTTATGACCCATCCGCCTATAAATCAGTCAACTTGGAAACGCACTGAAAAAATAAACCTTGTTTGTCAGACAGGATTTTTGTCTTAAAATGGTCTTTAAAACTGAAGATTTCGAAAACTCAAACAGTGTTGACATATTATCCAACTCAACCATTTTTAACCTGCAGTAAAAATTACCCATTTACTCCCTATTCTACCCCCACCAGCCAGACCTGCACATCTATTCGCAATTACCTTCCAATAATAGGCCATCTTGAGTGTCTCAAACAGAAATCTACCGAGTCGGCCCACCTCATACTCAGTACAACAGCATATCATTGGTTGTAATGTTTTACATATCAGACCATCAATATGGTTGACTGTGTTAAAAAAAGGTGTGCCCAATGAGTGAAGAGTGTGAACAAACATCGCACAATACACCGCATCGGGCATGCTGAATGTACATCTTGGAAATATACAACGTTGAAGGAACTCCATGTTGATCTTCAATGTATCAGGGCAAGAACTCAACCATTTATCCTTTTCACGAGCCAACCGTCTACGAACAGATGCAACATTTTGTTCATGCTTCTGGAGTTCACTGGTTAGCCTATCTAAAGATTCCTGTATTCTTTCTTTGTCTTTTTTACGTTTAGTGATTGCTGAATTAGAATTATCAGAAAGCTCTTCCAAAGCTTTAAGAGCGGCATGCTGTTTCGCTATCTCAGACTCGTAACGATTTCTAGGAACATAAAGATCATAGAGAGTTAGACCCCAAAAGGTAGCATACAGATCAGGAGAAAGGCTGTTCCAAGCTTTTGACGGCAACACTGTTCTAACAGTATCAAGAAGATCTGACCACCTGCCAGAGAATTTGGAGAAGTTAAATGCGAAAGAAAAAAAGCATTGTATACAAGTAGATATATGGAAATTCTTAGAAAACGGAAATATCAGTAATATTACATCATAGGTTTGTGTGAAGGACCAAGATCAAGTATAAGTTTTCCAGAAATATCAGACTGTTCACTCTCCTTTCCTGCTGTTTCATCACAATCCAACGGCCAAAGAACATCAGATGTACTTGATGTACTCTGACATCTGAATAGCCTCATCACTGGGCGATAAATTAAGAATGCAACCTACATAACAAAATAAGAACATTGTAAAGTGATTTTGTTAACTACATAACAATTAATAGACAGTGTATAACTATAGAGAAAAGAAAAGGAAAACCTCGGGCTCAAGGTGGTATAAGTGTATAAGATCATGAAGATCCGGAACCAGTTGAGCATATGAGGTTATTGGTGTCATTGCACCAGATAAGAATTCCACGTATTGCAGAAGGGATCCGTGACATCTATCGAGCTGTTCACAGACCATCTTAATGTGAGGAGAGTCGGCCTCGATCACAACCCTGGGCAACCGAAACATATATAATTACCTTACTGAATTTGTAGCAAGCATTTACTCTAGACTAGAAGAAGATATTACATACCATTTATTTATAAATGGATCGCATTGGGTTATATTTGATCTCTAATGAGTCAAAACAAAATAAAAGTTATAAAATAAAATAAAAAACTAGCTTTGAAGAAAAGAGGTTGCAAGTCTCCTGAAGGGTATATTTTGGGCATAATATTCAAAAAAACTAGATTATTATTGAAAATATATATACATATATATAAACATATTAACCCTATTTGAGACACCACCTATCTAAGAAATGATTGTTTTTTAAAGAAAGGACGAAAAGGACTTTCAAATAAACCGGATCCAAGCCTTACATACACTTCACTGTTACAAACCCATCACCTGCCCATTTTGTTAACTCCACTGTAAACATAAGACTAGAAAATAACGGTATCCAAATCAACATAAACTCTGTAAATTGCCCCCTTTCGTTTTCCTTTTTTTTTAACAAAAGACATACTAAGTAAAGCAGAGAAACATGATAAATGAATAATTTAAAGAAAAAATGAAAAGGTTTTCGGTGAAGTGAAACTCCAGAAGAACTCGTATTGAAATCTGACAAAGCAAGCAAAAAACAGTGCTGCTCCACTTGTCACACTCTGAATGGTATCCTCGACTCAGGCAAACAGTTACGTATAACAATATAGACTCACACAGAACGATGTTGGGCAATAAGTAGCAGAAGTGGAATTGCCAACTTCGGCTCATCCTTTGGAAGCAATGAATCTCGTAGCCTGTTAGTGGATTTGATCAAAGCCTGCAGAAGAACCTAATATTAATTGTCCAAAAGGATACAGCAATATAAAAGAATCAAATTTCACATGTTTCTGTTGCTACATCATGCGACTGGTACAATACCGTTCTTCGAATTTATCTTTGATGAAAAGGAAAAATTAATTAACAAGGTCACAAAACATACACAGTAGAAACTCTATAAATTAATACTCATGGGACCACTTAAATTTATTAATTAAAAGAGTTATTAATTAATCGAGTATTAATTTAGCACCCTATCCCCGAATCAGGACCTGCAAAAAATATTATTTTAAAAAGTTTATCAATTAATCGAGTAGTAATTTATCGAGTTTCTATTGTAACTTGTGTTTATAAAATTTTATAAGCTGACATATGGTTTTCTGAAAATGTAAACGCTTGACAAACACTGATCCAATTTCATTAGTTATATACTTATATCTAAAGCAA
Organism: Logfia minima; assembly: GCA_963921325.1. Lineage (NCBI taxonomy): Eukaryota > Viridiplantae > Streptophyta > Magnoliopsida > Asterales > Asteraceae > Logfia > Logfia minima. The sequence goes on from OY992768.1 coordinate 13,521,845, forward strand.
GCAAACCAACGGATTGCCAACTGTGTAACTGACATCTAGGCTTCCAAACTATAATATATCACAAAGAACACAGAAAGGGCCAAGTGCAGAATAATACGCAATATCATCCTTCACACCACAGATACTGTTAACAACTACTTTGTGATCTAGGTGTACCTTATTGTTTCTGGTAGCACCAAAAGAAGTAGCCTGATAACGTAGAGTCTCACTTCCTGCCATAGCATCCAACTGCTCTTCGGTCATGTTCTCTGTGTACTGAACATTAGCCATTTGCTGGATAAGTTCCTGCAACAGCGATTAGAACTTTATCAACGTTGGTCAAACATGTCATGAGAGCTCGAAAACACAGCTCCTAAGAAGATGAAACGAGAAAAGGAATTCATGGAGAAAGAACAATGAAAACCAATCTTTTGAATTTGGTTTTACCTGCAGAAGAACAAGCTCAATCCCACTCCCTTTTTTCAACTGATTTACCAGATACTGGAATAGACCCCTAAGTTCCATTGATGGGTATTTCTTACACCTGGAAAGTAAAACAACCGCATCAAATTAAGTAAGTATAAGTCTGCAGTTTGTGTATCTGGTCTCAATTGTGCCTATCTGAATCCAGCAAGACAAAAAAAGTAAACAAGCATAAAGAAAATTAAATAATGATTGATATCGGCATCATAGGTTTCGCTTTGTCATAATGATTCATGGCGGTTGCCAATCACCTAGCCCCCATGATGAGAAAGACCAAAATTCGTTTACGTATCTCTCACTATCTTTGGAACCAGATGAGATTTGGTGAATGTGAACTGTTTAACAAAGATAGACGAATGTGGTCATATTAGAAACAGTTCTGTTTTAGCTAGCCTTCATGGAGAAACACAATGCATCTAATTCACTATGAGCAACTTAATGGAGGTTTTTCACTCTAGATCGACAATACAAGTCTCCTTTTATGAGCACCACCAGAACTAACAGCAAGGGATGTAACGGAAACTAATATCAAAGGGCACATGCATCAGAGAATAGATCATTTCGAACAGCTACAAGCCACGAAAAAATTGTGATAGCTTATGGAGGTTACAATTTCATTTATCAGGAATTAAACTCTACAGATATGTTTGCAGGAATTCAACAATAAAATAAATATTGTCCCAAACAGTCGAGGCAATGCAACATAGAAGATTGAATAGACACATAGTCCTGGTTGATGAATCACTTGATTTAAATTGGAAAGAGTAATGGTCAGGTGAGATGTATCATATCCGAGGCATAAGATTTAAAAGGGATCAAGGAAGTGAATCATCACAACAAGCTCTCCACCTAAAATCTCCAAATAGGATTGAACACATAAATACTTTCACACAAAAGTCATCCTAAGTTCTAGCACCAGGTAAATCTATACCTACGCAACCAAGCGCAATCAAGAAAGGATAACTTTAAAAATAGCTACCGAGAAAAGATTGAAAAGAGAGTTTTCCATTTGATATATGCAGGTGCTTCAAGAAATGATGTTTTTTCTGCATATTGGACCTGCATGATGATGGGATATACCAGGAAGGCTGAGAATTAACCACGAGCTTTCCCTAGTTCTTAAGAAACTGCTTTTCTGTTTTCTGATGGCATGACATGTAAATGTCTCCATGCATGGACTATAAGTCGTCAGGCACAAGTGCAAATGAATTCAGTATATTAATAAATGTTTCAATTCAATCTAGCAACTGGCGTGATATCATTAAAGTGACTCAACACAACGTCGTATATAACACACTCAAGAGGCAGATTTCGTGTTAGGAAAAACCGTACGAGCAAAAGACAGATAAAAGATCCAGTAAAATAATGTTGAATTCATATCATTACACAGAATTATAAAAAAAAAAAAAAAAAGTATTATGCACAATTTACACGATAATACTACAATGCAATCTACTTGTGGAGAAAAAAAACATATAGATAACTACAACACCTTCTAGCAGCAAAGTATGACTCATGACAGTAGAACGAGGATCAATACCACCATGTACCTGAGGTGTGACTACCGGATTATGACATATAAGAATACACATACACGCCAAGCATCTCAAAAGATATCCCATTTATTGTATGAAAGTGCAGCATCAACTCGTAAAGAGCTTTCATAGATGAATATTTAAGAAAGTAGTTTTAACATTCAGAATCATCTAACTTCATCTGCAGAAGGAATGTAGGCATGTCTTTTTTTGGATATCAATGCCATGTGTTGCTAAGTTATAACGTAACTGAATTAGTTAGGGCACCCATAAACCACACTCCAGAACAAACTAACCAAAAAACCACCATGCTGAATTCCTCATATTAGTGAAAGTAGATTGCATACAACCACAGTAACGCCCATCCTTGGAGGTTTTTCAGAATTGAAGTGAATCTTAACATTGAAACTCCAAATAATAGGAGAATAATGGAGAATCAACTAACACCCAACTAGTGAACATGTGAAAACAGATAGGAGCCCCATTTAATGACACTATCAGTCTTTAGCCACAACAAGGCTAAGCTTCTACAAATTGACCAGTTAGCATGCAAGTCAAACCCCAAGTGTCTTCATACTTAGTGAAGACTTCCACTCAAATGCAAGTGTTTCAAACCCATCATACATACCACCAAGATAATACAAGTTAGAGAAAAAAGTCCTTCATGTCAACAATACGTCTCATCTATCCTGACTCAAAAGAACCATTCTTCACCTATATCCAAAAATATAATCCTGCCTACACCAGTACCACCATGAGCTACAAAACTTGAATTTAGTATTCCCAACTACAGCCAATAGAGTAGCAACCACATCGCATACAAACTTCATCTTTCAACAATAATAATCCCATCATGCTCGTACTTCTGTCCATAGCATCCACCAAGAAGGATCCATCTTTTAAAATAGAGACAAAGAACAGATTACACCGGGAGGTTTAGGGTTATTTAGCATCACCAATAAGGATAAACTGCACAGAATGTTCACTTATAAGCTCATATGCCAAATGCCTTCCCCATAAGGAAAGCTAAGAATGGAAGTCCCCAAGCTGTATCAGACAATAAAGATGAAGAGATCTGAAGTGTGTATAGCTTTAACCATGCTGCTGAGTAAATCCACAATCCCATCGAGTAAAGATTCCCATCAACTCTAAACAAAATGACACTTTATACAGGTAAATAATTCACACCACTACTAAAGGACTTCTAAACGTGAAAAAATGACTACAATTAATAGCTATGCAGGAAAAACTTATCAAAAGGCAAGTGTCAATCAACTAGTCACAACTCACAGAGTACAAACAAGGAAACACAATATACTACCACAAGTCCCTTGCATTCTTGATGATGAAGAGCTAAGATCATACATGCTAGAGTGCTAAAATGATGCCAAAGATTGAAGCCAATCTGGAAAGTACAAGGTCATGCATGCTAGAGTACAAGATAGTAGCACATAAAGATCTAAGAATCTATAACTTATATTAATAGGCGAATTAGTAAAAGAAGCAGCGAATCAAAGGATTAAAGAGAACAGATTACGTACAAATGACCCCAAAATGATGCCAAGGATTGAAGCCAATCTGATAAGTTAATACCATCATCTTTTAGCTTTTCACGACCACTTTGTACCAACCGTTCAATCACAACATATTCCAAAATATCATACTCGAGCTGTACAGAAAAACACACAGATTCAAGTCCATATTAGATGGCACAAGAAATAGAAGAATCATAAAGACCTGAGCATACACAAGAGATCTGCCCAGAGAAATAATTTAATTCAAAAAGGAACAAAAAACAAATGCACACCTGTGTTAAGTATTTAAATGCATCTACAACAGGAGCAATCATATCCCTGTATGCCTCTATCTGTAGATTAAAGTTACAAATACAATGTTACCTACTACAAGTCTTCAACACAGAGGAACTTCTAGAATATATAACTATATATGGCCAAGTAACCCTCATCTAAGCAAAGAATGATGATACAGAGCAATTTCAACCTACCTGGTGGACAATCGTACGAAGCACAGTCATGGGATTTGCATGAGCTAATTTTGCAACCATCCTTCCAAGCTGCTTTAGGTTTTCTTTTGCAAGTCGTTTCAAGATCCTTCTGGTGTCCAACTGCAGGAAAAAAGAAAAAAAAATGAATACAGATTATTCTGAACGATGAAAACAGAGACTAAAAAGAGGCAATTAGGTGTAGTGATGTATAACCTTTGCGGTCTGCTTTGCAGATAGAACCATGGGGATGCAATCATCATCCTTTTCCCATTCACCGTATAAACGATACCTTGCCTGATCGCATGAGAATTATTAAGTCATGCATCACATCAGATATAAGATTTACAAGTATCTATATAGAGTTAGAAGTGGTAATTTTGGCCAATTTACTTACAAATAGGTTGATTAGAGGTGTGTTCTATCTCAAACATGCAAAATAAAAAAAGTCTAGCTTAGCAGAGAACGGATCATATGGACCGAAAGGCTCAAAGAGGTTGAAAATTGTCTTAAGAACTATTTTGTACACCTAAAATCTTAAACCCTTTCATTCCAAAAAATTGGACTTTTAACATAATTATACTTTTGGTAATCATAATTAACGCACTAGTTCTGGAATATACATATATTGCAATGGATAAAAAGGTGTAAGCAAGTCAACCAGTGAGAGGCATTCCAGTTGGATCAAAGGCCAAGCCTATATTTGTTTATCGCCGGAAGAACACATCTAAACCAGCTGGAAAAGGAAATTCGTCTTCTAACATTGTTACAAATGCTGCTCATGGTGATACAGGTCCAAAAGTTTCACATGCTTTTGAAGTTCTTAGTAGCATGGCAAGTGAAGAGGATACTAACAGTGGGGAACGAAGTGCTCCTTCAAATGAGAAGGTGGAGAATTCAAGGGCTGATCAGGTTGAGAATATGCAGAACATGCAAGAGGTCGTGAAACCAGGTACAAAGGACCATAAACAAGAGAAGGATAGATAGGTCTTTGGTATAAGTGTCACATGCGCAGGAAAACCAAGTTTGTACACAAGGTTTTCACAGGATACTTATGATGATGACGAGGAGAGTGATGCTAAAGCGAAGTGAATGGAGAAATGGCAGATTTTTGCAGTGACTTCGGAATCAGGCTCGCTTCCAAGAAAATGATATTGGCTTGAATTTTAAAGTAGGAGTCAAGCGTAGACAGCTTTTTTGCTTGTTTTGTAGTTCTGACGTTCAGGCTGAAATGTGTGATTCATCCACATTTGTTGTACTTAACTGTTTTTGCAGGTTATAATATTTACCGGGTCCTCCTTGACCTTTCACCCCAAAAAAAAAAGTCAACCCAACCCGTTTCACAACCGACCCATCTTTCAACCTCTAATAAAAATGCTCTGATGCAATGCTAACCTCATAAGGCAGGAGACTCAGTACGGCCCAGATCTCCTGTCCAACAGCTGGATTTGCTGGTATCAACTGTAGTGAAGGAAGTAGACATGCACCAAGAGCTTCCTCAAGGTTTAACCTAGCTTCCTTTAAATGGAGGCGGGGAGTTTTATTTCCACTTAAACCAGCCTCCAAATTAGAACCATCACCAGAATTGACACTCTTAAGGGCAGAATGGTAATAGCCTCTCAACACTCTGCATACCTAATCACAACGAAAAACAGATATTCACCGTCTGGGGAAATCTACAATGGGGAGTGGAGACATTTGAATATCATGAAAATAAGAAAAAATGAGTTTGTTCACCTTCTGCAGCAGTAATGTATCACGATGAAGATAGGGTCCAACTATAGTAAGCATCTCAAATAGCTCTTTAGGGAGATCAATGAATGATCTTTTTGTAGGGTTACTTTCTGTTTCCATGAAATCAGAACCTCCTTCTACAGCTTGAAGCTGTGGTTGACGGACAAGTTCATAAGCAGGAGAAATCGTTTTCTCGATTAGCCTGTGCATGAAGAACAATCCAAAGAAAAACTTAAGAAACTCCAAGAAAACAAAAAATGAAAGTAAATTATGCCAGCTCATATAACGTTATCCATGTACTTCAAATTTACCTAAACAGTCCATCACAAATCCGAATATGCTCAACCGGATTGAGAGCCAAGAGACGACGGAATAAAATATTGGCATGATACCTGTAAAATACATTCGAGTTCAGTAACCTGGAAACCAGAATATACAGAGAGAATGGAAATAAAAGGATAAATTCTTTCTGGAGTACACGATTGATACATTACAAAAGTAAACTTACCAGTCGTCCACATAGAGGAAACCAATTAGCAAACCCAAGGTTTGACTGCTTTCTAGCTCTGAAGAGCGTTCTGTAACTGCTTCGCATTCCATCTCTAGAGCAGCAAAAAGATCTACAGTCACATCTCCTTGTTTTTCATCATCCATAAGATCCTTTCCTGTAGCAGCAAGGTTTATTTTTCCGATCTTACTAGCCTGGATATAAGAAGAGAGAACAGGAGAACAAATAGCAGTCACGGAACTGTTACACAGCCAGTTTTAACATATAAACATCCCTAGCAAAATGAGAAAGCATATATGATTACATAAAGGAAGTAAGACATTAGTGTCTCTTAACGAGCATATAGCTTGCATTATTATTATAAACGCCATAATAAAAATATGAACACCTATAGTTTGGGATACAAGAACAAAAGCAAATATCCCACGTCCAATCAAGTACAGAAGCAAGTCCATTTACCTCATCAAGTCGCTTGGCTGAGAAAACATTATAATGCTCAAATGCTTCATCGTCATTGGGAAGTAGATGTGCATATCTGAGTCACAAACCAAACATTTTGCAGCATTTTAATCAAGTAACACAAATTCATGAAAGCATTAATAAGGGTGCACCCTACCTCACAAATCTATTAGATTAAAATTCATAGGGAGAATGTAAAGGTAAAGCATACCAACAACATACTAAAGCTATAACAAACTCAACGAACGTGTCGATAATACTCACATGCTATCAAGATCGATAAATTCTTTCTTAACCAGTAAAGCTGTTAGCTGATAAAGCCCAAAAGGTACAGTAGTAGTTACTTCCATACGCTGATAATATTGAAACTTGAACCCGAGGATTTGTGAAGCATTAGACTGCAAGAAACACTCGGTAGGAATTAGTCAAGTCTTAAAAATAGTATATAACTAGCATTTCAAATAAACCCTTTGTGCATGCACATTTAATCGACAGTATTTACGCATTCGTATTATCAACAACAGATGATGCACACCTTGGGGAAAATAGGGATCAGATTCAAGAAGGCACTGTTATCTGGCTGAAGTTCGAAACACTCCAATACCTGAAGCCAAAAGATTAATCAACAGATACTGGTGAATTATTATATTTTAAGATTGAATAAAGCATATTGACCAAAACAAGGAATAAGGGTAACTTACAATGTCAAAGACACGGTTTGGATCCAAATTGAAGTGTCCAATTAATGACTGCAAGAATCATCAATCAGTAAAATTTGAAATAAATAAATTAAAAATTGAAATTAAAAAATAAAAAGTATGGACAAGTAGGAAAGAAAAACGTATTGAAGTGATAAGTTCTTATTTTAACCTTGATTATGCCAACTGTTGCTGCTGACGTAGTTTGAGAACTATCTTCTGAACCTCGACAAAGAAGGGTAACCTAAAATTTTACAGCAACTAATGATATAAGGAACCCTATTCAAGAAATAGATGGTAAGCATTAACAAAAAAATCACAAAAGAGCCATCCATCCAAACCATAGACTACTTCATCACACGATTCAAGCATATTCGTTGCTACAGACCATAATAATAGGTAGGTAAAGCTGAAAATACCTACTCACTTCATTATTGTTACTCCGTATTATGGAAGGCAACTTTACCATATTGATTGACTATTCTATCATATTCAATCCTTAATGTTGATCAGTTTTCAGTTCTTTTCTTTGACATAGAGAAGTATGATGCTTATAAACTAGAGAAAGTTCGATTGTCATTTAACTCGTTTACCTCTTTACATTTTTCTTTCTCATTAGAGTGTCATGTAACTTTTTGTTCTTTTTCTTCTTTCAATAGAGAACGTTTAAGCAAATTGGATGGCATTAATCAGCATTACGGTTCTAGATTATGTACAACATGCTTTCCAGTTCAGGTGTCATTTACATTTCAGACCTCTCCAGTTTAGGTGTCCTTTTCATTAGCAGTATCTGCTTCATAAAATAAGCAAACTTGAGATTTACCACATTGTTTTCGTAAATACATGTCCAATTATCATTTTTTGTTTTGTATCACGTTATTTGATTCTTTATAATGGTATTGTTGGTCCAAGTTACAACATGACTTAATTTTTATAAGGTGCACCTTCAAATGTCAACTCTATGAGCCAAGTAAACTAAAATGCATCAGGTGACAAAATGGTTAAAAAAGTTTTATTCAATGTTTTATGTGTATAAGAGAAATATTAATGGATTTTGAATATTGATATGTAACATCCAAATGTTGTGATAGTAGCACTTAGAATCCCTTAATCATATTTTGGTCTTGGTAGTATGGCGAAGGAAGGGACTCGATCATATACCCTTTTGGATCCTTAACAATCACAGTCAACACAAAATAGGAATATTCACATACAAAAGATGAAACGCAATCACAAGGTGAAAACAGAGTCGGTTAAAATTGAACTTCTATTTGGAGAAGAAGAATGATACCAGCTTGGCATAGCCTTCGCTTTCTTCTCGAAGAAGGTTGAATTTGGTTTGTTGATAAAGAAGACGAGTGTTAACCCTGACCTGTAACAAGAACACAAACATCAGCAGAATAACAACATTGTGCGCAATTCATCATTTGAAACTAGACTTGCAATAACCATCCCCCTAAGCTGATGTAGTTGCATCTAACACAACATACCCACTAGATATTTAGCCATTTGGCAGAAGCTACCTTAATGAATTTCAACATAAGCAGCAAATATACCTGACTATGAAATTCATAAGATGAGCAATATAATAATGGTATAGTTTCAAACCTACCTCTTTTGACTTCAAATCAGCAGCCTTTATCTTAATCATCTCTGAATCCCATAGAAATTCTTCCTGCAAGCTCCCGGTCATGTAGTTCACTATTTAGTGTTCCGTGAACATTGACTTATCAAGTCTCGTGTGATTTTGAGCATTTTGTGTGTGTTTATATATATATATATATATAATACATTACCTCACACCGTTCATGGAAGAGCCTCAAGGGGACCACAGAATGTTCCACCATCCACTTAGCCTAAAAAGCACAAGACCGAGTAAGTGATGACATGTCACTAACATAGAATACCAGGGAGGACACAAGGAAGAAAACACCAAAGAGTTAACTGATACTTTTCAAGGTTGTAAAAGTCGCTAGTCAGGGAATAATCGGACGGGACCTTGTAGGGACTAATCGGCCCTAATCGGATTGGACCTTTTCTACATTTAAATAAGAAATTTCAAAATTATATGTGTATATATAGAAGAGAACCATAAACATGAACTTTAACATAATTGTCTAGGAACATGAACAAATGTCTTCCAAAACCCTAATTTTAATTCATATTAAAATGTTGACCAACTTTGACCAATTTTGACCGACTAAATCCGATTTTGACCCATTGACCGACTTTTCAACCCAATTTAGGCCTAGTCGAGTCAGACTAGTCCCAAAACCCGACTAATCCCCGACTAGTCGGCCGACTTGGCCAACTTTTACAACACTGATATTTTTTCTAAGTCATTATTAAGCTTCAATACCCATATTCAATGAAAATATGAATATATAGTATTCTTATACCCATGTATAAATATAACTATTGACGTAGTATTTTTGTTTATAGATGCATGATTCGTATGTAGGGATGAAAGCATTGCATATGTGTGTTAAAAGGAGGTTGTGGCACACCTAGTTCCTTCAATAACCTACAGAGAAGAGAAACGAAAGCATGCATGGAATCCACATGGTCTCATGCCATGCAACTCTATACGTGAGCCATGGCCCATGTGTCTAACAAATCCATGTCTCTCCAATCGCTTATGTGTTATGAGTGAATATAGCAGTCCTAACCCATGTTTGTGCATGCACCAGAGAATTGCATGTTATAACAACAAAAAGTTCAATAAAATGAAATTAAATACATAAAAAATAGTGCTAAATAAAGACAAAAACCACCCTTTGTGATGAAGAAGGATATAAAGCTCTAGAGAAAATGAAAATGAAAAAGAAAAAGAAAAAAGGTTTCTACTGCAACAACCGAGGAAATGGAAATGTATTATAACAGCATCTATACGAAGCTCAAACGAAGTTACAGCACCCCAAAAGTTAACGTGTGATACCCTTCCACAACAATAATACATAAAGAAGACATTAGCAGCAATATGCTAATATCCTGACATGACTTTAGGAATCAAATATTGTTTACAGAGTAAGAATGTTAGCGTTCTAGAGGCATGCATCAGGTAGCAACGATCGTAATCTACATCTAAATCATTAACCCTCAAATTCACAAGTGGCTCTTTATTGGAGGTTTCCTGAGAGCTATGTGGAAAACATCTCAAAGTTTTTTACCTATAAGACACATATTACATTCTGGAAACATAAGAGTCTATATACTTGGCATGTAGTTGACCATCACAAAACTATTTGGGCATTACTTTTATAAGTTGCATCATTTTAACCATATGTAAGAAACCTTACTCTTAAAGAGCACATACATTGCAACATCACTCTGTTTTGCATGAATATAAAACATATGTACTCGCTGTCATACACGTGTCCTTATCTTAAAGACTACAGGCTACCATGTCAAGTAGTAACTAGCAATGGCGGTGAATGAACTTAATAGTCCCAAAAACAGAAGAATATAACACTGCGCATTATCATGTCCAAATGCGAAGAAGAGTTGAGTAGTGAGTTTCATATATATGAAGGTAAATTACATCACAGAACATTGCTGAAAATCATGCTTAGGTTACAAGATGATCAGCCAAATGGCAACTTAAATGATAGTCATGCATTTATTAAACCACGAAATCAAGCTAAACGGATACTAACCAATTTAATAAGACGAGAACGATACTCTCCCGGCATTGTAAGCTGCGAAAGAAAAGATCCAGCACTAACTATAAGTTAAGATAAAACTTTCACCATTAAAACCTGCTAACATGAGATTAAATATTTGCAATGACCAGCATAACTAGATTAATAAATAAATTGATCACACCTCTTGATTATAGCCATAGGAAAACTATCATGTCAATACTCAAAGAACCCACTATAAGCACTTAAGTGCAAAAAGAGTTACATGATCTTGTGGCGTGGCTCAGCCAAACAGGTCCACGGGCAACTTCGATCGAAGCACATCTCCCATATTGAACAGAATCATAAACTAAATCCGATTCAAACTTAAGTTCATAAGGCCAAATTAGTGAATTTTATCTCCTACATAATTATAGTCTAAGTTCTTTATCACTCATCAATTTTAAAACACAAACAGCCGCGCACACACATTTCAACCATACTATTAGTTCCTTTGAATAACTAACGGCATACAAATTCGGTACCATAATAAACCACCAATCTATTCTATTTCTCTACTTGTTCCAAAACATATAATCATCAAAAATATATATAATTAACAACCACTTACATCTTGAGCCATTTGAGAAACAATATCAGATAAATTTGAAGCCACTTCTTCATCAGAAACCTTATCAATATACTCAACCAACTCCAATGCTGATTTACACTTCTGAATCGGTAACTCACCTCTAATCTAATATTCATAAACACACAGTATCAATACTAATAATATATCAATCACGTCAATTGAATTAATATATACATACATAGATATACTTACGATGTTCCAACAAAGTTCATAAAGATATCGAAGAAGAGGTGCAGGTGAAGGTGGTTTAAAGGTGTTGCTTCCATTCTTCCATTCACGAATGCAATCTTCGGTGATGTATTTACACTCTAGCGCTGGGAGAGACATGAATTAATGAATGGAAATAAAACTGGATTGAAGATTAAAACCCTAGGTTTTTAGTGTTAGTTTAATTCAGGGCTATTAATGATGAAAAAAAGAAAAAGGCTAGGTTTTCCGATTGTTGGGGTATGGAGTTTTGGGGGTTTCGAAGTTTATATATTTCAGGTTTTCTCCTTTTTGGTTTTTGTACGATTCTTTGAATTCTCTGTTGGCTGCGTGTAAGAAATTAAAAGATTTTATAAACCTAGTCTCTTTATTCTCTTTATCTATATCTATCTATAATTTATATCTAATATCTATAATCTATCATCTTCTATAATCTATAATACTATCTATCTATCTATATCTATATATCTATATACTAAGTTTAAACCCGTACGATGCACGCCAATATAAGTTATAAGTTTAATAGTTTAATATTAAATTTCAATTAGTGTTTGAGTATAATTCATAGACTTTTTAATTATTAATATTATATTCAAATATTATCTACCTCTATCTAAATCTATTTTTTAGGTTTATTTTTTAAATTTGAATAATAATAATAATTTATATTAAAAATTATGAGAGGTCGTCACGTGACATTTTGCTTACATGGCAAATTCTGGAGCAATCTTCTATTTTCTTTTAGTATATATATAGATAGATATATATAATATAATATAATATAATTAAATAATTAAAAGAGGTTACCATTAAAAAATCTTAACCCTTCATTGTTTTTCACCATTTACGATCTAACGATCTTAATTTCTTTCATATAATAACACATTTGACCCCCTAAATATTTGATATATTTATTTTAATTAAAAAAATTAGACTAAATATTTTATTCATTTATAAAAATTAAAGAGTCTATAAATTATATAAGAAAATCGGCCACAATATTTTATTCATTTTATTAAAATCAAATTTGTTCCGCATTATAGCAGGTTTATAAACAACATAAGGAAATCGACCAAATAAAAATTAAATTCGACCCTCATCATTGCAGGTCTATAAACTATATAAAAAAATTGGTTACAATATTTTATTCATTTATAAATATTCAATTCGTCTCGCGTTATCAAATTTGTCCCGCATTATAACGGGTCTATAAATTACATAAAGAAATCGACCAAATTTAAATTAAATTCAACCCCAATGAGTCTATAAACTATATTAAAAACGGTCACAATATTTTATTCATTTATAAATATTAAATTCGTCATGCGCTATCGCAGGTCTACAGAATGTATAAAAAAAGACCAAATATTTTGTTCATTTATAAAAATTAAATTTGTGTCGCGTTATCGCGAGTCTATAAACTAGCAATGATCAACATTTTTTCGTATAATTACATTTTCGCACATTAAATATTTGATGTATTTGTTTAAATTAAAAAAGTCGACCACAATATAAAAAAATAGACTAAATATTTTATTAATTTATAAAAGTTAAATTCGTCGCGCCTTATCGCAGGTCTTAAGCTATATAAAAACTCTACCAAATAAAAATTAAATTCGACTCGCGTTATCGCGGGTTTATAACCTAGTACTATATAATACTATAAAAATTGAGTTCTTAATAATAAATAATAATATTAAATAATTATTAAAAAAATTAAATCTCTTTATAATAAATGATAGTATTAAATAATTTATTAAAACAATTTAATACTAATTACCTATCTTATGTTCATAATTTATATAGTTGTAAAATTGATAATTTTAAGTATATTTTTTAAGCAATATATATTTTCTATCTAATTTGTAATGGTTGTATATATATAATAACTATTATTAACTAATAAAACTTGAGTTTATGAATAAGTAATAGTATTATATACGTTATTTAAACCATGTAATATACTTATACTTACCTAATATTAGTTGTACGTAGTAAACGTTTTAAAGTTGAGTCTTCCATAAATCATAAATGACATAATAAAGTATCTAAAAGTTTCAAGTTAATTAGCGATGCACATAATAAAATTAACGGCTTAACTTCTCTCGACCTATTTTAACTAGACTATGTTTGATTACATAAAAAAAGTACGAGTTTTAAATAAAGATGTTTGTCCTATTAGTTGATTCACTCATCTTACAATAAAGAGATCAACTTAATCAAGTATTCATTTGTTAAATTAACTTAACATTATTTGTTTATAATTTTATAATATCTAGAATCTACGATAGTTAACTTTTTTAGCTTTATTTGTTTCGAAGTAAAATTATTGCAAAACTCAAGGTAGATCAGATATATTGAAGATCGAGTTGCAAAACGTCAAATGGGCTTAGATAAAAATATGACATTACTTTAATCGGGTCATAACGGGTTACAGTAATAAGGCTCTAAGCACAGCCACAATTAAAAATAATTAATAATGAGACAATTTTAGCTTACCTTAATTTTCACCAAAAAAAAATAACTAAAGAATGCAATGGTTATATCGCAAGCGTTTCTTAAACGTAGTTTAGAGTTTTTAATTCTTTTTTTCCTATAATATTTAATTATAATTATATGATATTATTAGTTAATATGTCTTTTAAGCTTAGAATAATATACATGTTCCATAAATAACGTTGAACCTTAATATTGGTTATTTAAATATTACAATATATAATATTTATAATTATATGTTGGTATATCTAAACTAGAAAACAAATGTACTAAAAACAAAATGCTGACGAAATTGCTAAATTGACATGAAACTAAAAAAGTTATGGTTGGATGAGTCAAGTCGTTAACTCGAAACTTTTAACCTGTTTAATTTTCAGAACGTGTCCAAATTGATATGGGTAATGTTGGTCCCGGTTTGTCAAACAAAACGTTTAACTACTAACAACAAATGTAAATAGACAACAAATTCAAGTTTAAAGGTTTTCTTTTATTGATTTGAATCAATTGAATACTTTACAGAGTTTACTTGCGGAAATAGACAAGACAGACAAGTCTAAGTAAACTAACTTGTGACAAATTTGGTTTCAACAGATTATCAGCGAAGAGCTCGCTGATAATACTCAGTGATCAACACTTAACAGATAAGTGAGGGCACTTGGTTCACTGATTAGCAGGAACGTGCTTTATCACAGATTGATCGTGAATACAAAATTCTGGACATTTAATATGGTTGTTGAGCGTGGTATTTATACTCTCACACAATGAGAGATAAGACCAACACGTGTTACAACCATATTGGTTAGGATAGTAAAACAACTTCCAAGGTTTGGAAATGACAGTACATCCTAGGAATAAAGTTTATATTTTACTTTAATCCTAGGTTACAGAAGAAGGTACAAGAAATTAAATGCATTTGTACAATAAGTGTTCGTACATATCTTAGAAAAGATATGCACGCTTTCTTGTGTGTTGCATAACTTGACCTTTAATTGTACATTAGGTATTTGTCAGGCCTAATGTACTTTCTGGAATAAAGGCATGGACCGCTGGTTAATAGAGCAGAGATGATTTCCACATCATTGAACTGCTCTCTGTCTCTGTCTTCAGTCTTTGACTTCAGCAGATGATTCCTGTTCTTTTCAGCGACAACCTAACTAATTTCTGAAGGTAAGTGTTCATCAGCGAGTGATGACGGCTTTATGAATACTTCAAGTTACAAGAGAATCACTACTAACATATGCATTGATTAGAGTAGATCAACATATTTTCTAAGTATGATTGTTCGCTGATCAGTTTGATCAGCGACAATTTCTCATTTTTACTCTATTTGTTCACTGCTAACATATGCGGTGAGCTTTAAGAACACTTAAGTGAATTTTTCATCTATAAATTACATTTAGTGTGGTCTCTGACCCAACAGGTAATTAAACATGTTGATCCGCCAATATCAAAACATGTATATCTGAACATTGAATCATATATACAATAAGTGAAATTTGTTGACAATTAACAAAATTCGTGCATCGCACGGGCCTATGCAACTAGTAATATATTAAAGTTGAGTTTCAAGTCATAAATACAAATATAAATATCCTAAATGATGATATATAATAAATATAAATATAAATATAAATAAATAATAATACAAATACATAAATTTTGAATTTCAAGTCACTAATGTAGACAATTAATAGTATATTATAAATTTATATATAGTATATATATCTATATAAAGATCGAGTCCCTACAATTAAATGTTGAGTCTTAGAGATTAATGTCATTAATGCATCTTTACATACACTTATCAACAATGCTAGAATATCAATGTCAAATAGTTTTAAAAATGATAAAATTCCTTTTTTGTCTAAGTTGTCAAATGTAATATAACCTTTAATTGAGACTCTAACCGTACTTGTTTGCTATTAGATTGAGGTAATTAAAGGATTAGTCAAAAGTTCCTTATTGGTTTTGTGTTCGATTAATAATCTTGAGTTATGTTGAAAGTGTTTTTGAATTTTATTTTTTTGTCGATTGTAATTATATTGTTATTAAACCAGATAAAACTTAGCAGACGACGTACGTAAATTGAATTGAAAATCGTACCACAAGCTATAAGTAAACACCGAGCTGGTGCGACTCGACCCGACCCGACCCAATCAATTAATAAGTTATAATTGACAGTTTCAATAACCCTTTTATCGATACTTTTAACCATTTATGCTAAATATCAAATTTCAAAAAAATTATAGAATACGTGGGTAACGCACATGTCTGACTAACTACTACTATTAAAAAAAGCATAATTAGGTAATATTGTTGACTTTTTTTTATAAATGAAAAATAGCCTTTAGATACATCTCAATCAATTAATTTTAACCATAAGATCAAATTAGTCAAAATGTTTACCTAATATTTGTCTCTCTCCTCAATTCTCTTAGTACCGTTTTTAATTTTAAAATCTTTTTTGAATCGCTTTCAGTTATATTGTTCAATAATCCAAAATTCGAATTCATTTTTCACTCTTCTTCAATTCATACGGTACTATAGCTTAGTTCTAGGATCAAAAATAGAAAATTGATACAAGTGAGTACACCATGAATTTCAATTTGTTCATTACATCATGTATTGCAATTTCCATTTTTCTATTTAATTTGAATTCAATATCATTTGATTCTGCTTATGACACCCGGAGATTTATTGAACTAAAACGACAATCTTATTTATTTATCAAAGTTTTACATCACAAGCGGAAGCGGAAATATATTACAAGCTATACAAAGAGAAGACTATAAATAAAAGAACATCTTCGGGTATCATCTGATCCTACAGTTCCCATCTTGAAGATCCTACTTGATGTTTCCTGAAATATACACGTACATGCATAAGCCTAAAGGCTTAGTGATTTCGTGTGTTTGTGTACAAAATATCCCACACAATATGTAGTGATGACACAAAATGTAAAAATGTAAAATATACAAAGTATGATGAGATCTCTGTGTCCATCAGGGTTAACCAAATCTCAAGTCGTCTCAGACATTGATTTAGCATAAGGGTTATCTGTGTCACGACTATCTATACCAGCACTACACAGAGTGACATGTATCTGCTAGTATCGACTTAGTACAAACAAGTGGCCGCTTGTGTACTAATCGTACCAATATATATGTGTGCCAACGACCATTACTTTTCAGCTCCCGGTTACCCGATGACTAACGTGACATAATATATTTAAAAGTCAATGTGCGTGATATTAAATGCAATTAAACAGATAAGCAAGTAAGCAGTTAATCACGTGGTATATCGTATATATCTCAGTTTTTAAAAATAACAAGAAACTCACCTTATTAGTGTAGATTGTAGTTGGTGTTTCAACCTATTAATCAATACATGTACACAATTAATATTACAATGTCTTATAAAAATAAAAATATAATTTATACTATATTAAAATATGAATTAATTATAACTATAATGGAATTGATTAATATTATTTTAATACCAAAATTGACAATGTAAGTTTAAGTCTTACATGACATACTAAGAATAAATTAAATAAATTAATAAAGATTAAAATATTAGTATTAAAAGAGGAAGTATCTGTTTGACCAAGATTTGTTCGATACACGAGATGTGTGTGTGTCTTTTAGGTGTATGTGGTAAAAGTAAAAAGGGATGAATGATACTAAAAATTACGGATCTTATTTATAGTCAAAATTAAAGTAGCTGGTCATAGGTCTATAAGTAGCCGATCAAGTGATTAAAAAAACGTGGCATCATTTAATCTATTCCTTAGTTAACAAGAATTATTACACCTCTCCTAAATACGTTAGTCAGCAAAAAATATTTAGGATATTAGCTATACTACACAGTCAGCAATTGGATAACTCCTTTATATATTTTATTTCATTAATTATATTGTCTTTAATACTAATTAGTTATCTAAATTTTATAAAATGTATTACTATTATGATATATTTTTAGATTGTTAGAAATAACATTAATAATTGAATCGAGTTATTAAGGTTTAATTTGTATACACCTATCAAATAATTGTCATTCAAGTTTTTTAAATTAAACTTTAACCTTTGATAGTAATTTAATTATGGTTTACTTCCGACATAATAATATTACATTTATTAGTATTTTCTAAGGATGTTACACTGCTCATTCGAAATTAGGGAAAAATCAAAAATACAAATCGATCTACAATTACTTTTTAATTCATTAGAAACAAGCTAATTTTGATGGCATTATTTGAAAACCCTAATTTTTCATTTGAGAGATCCAGAAAGTTGAAACCAGGTATGATTACGATTTGGTAATTTAATATTAGATTTCGATTTCAATCGTCATAGATATTAACTGTTGTTGATTCTCTTATTATGTGTTTTTGATTCGAAAGGTGTTTGTCTCCTTAACAATCCATATGCTAATTTGTGATTCATGTTTTATAAGCATATTTGAATTGTTTGTTTATCTTTTTGGAAATTTACTCATTTGTCAGTGATAGGGCTAAAAAAGTTTCACTTAATTTTCGTGATTGGGGTTTGCCATCAATCGTATACACTCAGGGTTCAAATCATGTAATTCTTTTTGATTTCAAGGAGAAGATGTTGAAAATTTCGTGCTTATCCTCATTTCTCCATGTTCAAGTATATCGTAGACCAATTATTTTGCTATGATAATTTTTATTATCTGCATTTCTTTCATTTGTTTAATAAAAAAGCAACTGTTTTAACTTTTATGAGAAATTAAAATATATTTTTTTATAATAACATTCTTTTATAATTGTTAATTAATATATCTACATCTATAACGTTTTTGATTTGTATATATTTCAGATGACACAATGAGATCAGGTGATTTACTGTCCATTTTGGTATCAAACTTTGTTTCTACTCCATCAAGTATGATTTTGATTAGGCTTCTCTTTATTGTGGATGATAGTGGTTAGCAATGTTTTTATGGGATTTGCTATTGTGGATGATTGAAATAGGCAATAGCTATTCATATCTTTGTCACATGAGTTGTCTATCTTTTCTGTAATTATGCTCTTTTGCGCTTTCGGAGAAAATCATGTAACCTAAATTAGGTACCATTAACCTTTTATGAATTATGTTGTTGTAGATGATTATGAATTTTATGTTTCGATTGTGTACGTACGTACAAAGTAGGTTAATAGCTATATTTTATTGGTTTACAAGTAGTTATGGTTGAAGTTATTAGAAAGCATCTCAAATTACCTTTTTTCGTTTTTCTTCGTTTCTTTTACGTTTTTTTTCGTTTTTCTTTGTTATTTTTACATTTTCTTCGTTTTTTTAAATGTTTTCTTCGTTTTTTCGTTTTTCTTTGTTGTTTTAACGTTTTTTTTTTGTTTTTCTTCGTTTCAAATACGTTTTTTTCGTTTTTCTTTATTTTTTAACTTTTTTTTTCCATTTTTCTTCGTTTCATTTACGTTTTTCTTCGTTTTTATGATGCACCCAGACTTAAAATCTGATGCATTGATTATTCAAAATATACAATAAAGTATAGTTATTAAATAAAATAATCGTACATCATATTATAAAATATGGTGTATCATGGTAATAAAAAAATTCTAATTTCAAGATATATGATAAACATTGTTATTATAAGTATGGTTGCGTCATAGTTATAAAAATATGGTACTATAATTTTGTAAATTCAATGCATCATATTTATAAGTTATAAATGTCTGCGATCGAGTAAATATAAAATAAACATCATTATCATATAAGTGTAAGTGCATCATAGTTATAGAATATGATGCACTAACTTATACGTTTACGATTCATTGTAGATATAAACTTTGTTGTTTCAAAATCTGGGTGTATCATAGTTATAAAATATGTGGTACTGTAAATTATGAAAATTCATTGCATCATATTTATAAGTTATAAATGTATGCGATCAAGTAAATATACAATATCATTATCATATAAGTCTAAGTACATCATGGTTATAGAATATAATGTAGTAACTTATACTTTTACGATTTATCGTAGTTACAAACTTTGAAGTTTCAAAATATGGATGCATCACATTTATAAAATATGGTACTGTAAATTTTGAAAATTCATTGCATCATATTTATAAGTTATAAATGTCTGCGATCGAGTAAATATACAATATTATTATCATATAAGTCTAAGTGCATCATAGTTATATAAAAAAGACGAGAAAAAACACAAATAAAACGTTTAAAACGAAAAACAACGATAAAAAATGAAAAAAAAAATAAAAAGGGGAAAAAACGGAAAAAAAACGAGAAAAAAGTTTTAAAAAACAAACAAAATGTTTAAAAAACGAAAAAAAAATCAAAAACAAAAAAGAACGAAAAAACAAAAAAAAAACTCGAAGAAAAGCGAAAAAAACGTAAAAAGGATATGAAGAAAAACGAAAAAAACACAAAAAATGAAAAAAAAAATGAAGTTAAACGTAAAAAAATGAAGAAAAAAAGTAACAATGTAAAAAAACGAAGAAAAACGTAAAAAACCGTAAAAAACGAAGAAAAACGTAAAAAAAAAATAAACACTAAAAAATTAAAAAGAACGGAAATAAAAAAAATATATAAAAAAAGGTGAAGAAATAAGTAGGAAAGGAGAAATGAAGAGAGGGATAAAAGATGGGGGGTGGAAAAATAATGAGGGAAGATAAAAAGAGAGAAATATGAGAAAAATGAGGAGGACTGTTGTCCACTTGTCTTTGACTTCTCTATTTTCTCTACTAATTTGTCTTTCTTACTTGAACTACTTTCAAAAATAATAAATCTATTTAATAGGATATTAACTAAAAGTAGATCTTATTTTTTCAAACAATGTCCCTAAACAAAACATCAGCTTGTTTTTAGCCCTTGTAAGTTTCATGGCCTGTTTGTTTTGTGATTTCCTGTGCCTATATGCCTTCTAATAATATTCCTGATTTCGTATCAACAAAAAAACATTCTATGAGACGTTTGTACATATTACATATGTTTTACACTTTTATGCATGTCATGCTTAATTTCTGGTATGCTTTGCATCTAACCCATGACCTGATGTCCTGATCACCAAGAGAGCCTGCCGATGCATAAGACGTATCGTAAAAGTTCGTGTTACAATTGTAAAAGACAAATGTATATACTTAACAAAGTAAGATTAATCGTATGTCTAAAAATCTGAGATTGTTACCAATACTTACTAGCCATTGTTCTCAGAAGAATGGTTAATAATTCCATTTATTATGAACAACTAAAAAACAATTACTTCTCGAAATTAATAAATAATACATCAGATTCTACCTTAAAAGTTAAGCAATTGATTAACAACCAGATTACATAAATTTTAAATAATATGTGAAACCAAATCTCTACTCCCTTATAAAGCATTTACATCTCTCTCTCTTAAAACACATATCCGAAATACCTATTATACCCTCTATTCAACCCTAATCATATTTCTCCCAGCCGCTTCAGCCCTAATATTACTATTTGAAAAAAATAATGCGGCTATTTTCTGGTTCCTTTCTGATCTGGGTTTCTCATAATCACCACGCACAAAATGAGGATCGATTTCTGGATTCTCAAAATCGCCGACACACGCAAAGATATGTATATCTTCAAGGTTTGCTTTCGATTTTAAATTCGATTTTGATTTTGATTTTAATTGTGGATTTCTGATCTGGGTTTCTCATAAACACCACGCACAAAATGAGGATCGATTTCTGATTCTCAAAATCGCTGACACACGCAAATATATGTATATCTTCAAGGTTTGCTTTCGATTTTAAATTCGATTTTGATTTGGATTTTGATTGTGGATTTCTGATCTGGGTTTCTCATAATCACCACCTACAAAATCACGATTCGATTTCTGGATTATCAAAATCGTCGACACACGCACAGATATGTATATCTTCAAGGTTTTCTTTCAATTTTAATTTCGATTTTGATTTTGAATTTGATTGTGGCTGACTTATATCGACGATCTATGCTTCGGTGACTGACTTCTCTAATTAATTACATAAAGGTGAAGAGACCAAGTATTTTACTGATGAGTTTGATGTATATCAGATAAACGAGGTTTTTTAATTGCTTCATTACAACAAAAAGAACGATACTGATAATTACAACAGGAAAATGAAGAAGTGGAATACATAACCCAACCATCCTCCTAAGCATGTATATATTGAAGGAACAAGATTTCTTCATTGTTTGACGTACGATATTGAACATCACGTTCTTTATAGGCACTTGAACCGCCCAAATAACAAAGGAGGCCCAGAACACATAGGGACCATCTTCTTGAAGAGATGTTCTGGTTATCAAAGGTACAATTTAGTTCTATATCAAATGTTATATTGTTATTTTTATTAGCTATTACCACCAACGTGTTATTGAATTAGGCAAGTGATATGTAAGAAGTTATGATGTAAGTTGTTATCTCATTTACTATACTGCTTACCATCTTGATTTTCTATGTAAGAAGTTATGGCAACTTTGAACACTTTATATTAATAATGGATTAGTTTTGATTATGTTCTTTCTCAAACGGGTCAGATGGGTAAGGTAAGAGAAGTTGACCAACATGAAAACAGGGTGAAAGCTGACCGCATTATGTCTTTTAGAATGTGGCTTTATAACAGTTCATATAAATCTATGATATGCTGCAAGTGTTTTTTTACATGCTGCGTTAGGACTCAGCAGTCAGAACAGTAGATATTAATCAAGTTATGGTATATACTGGTTGCTTTTAGTGTTTAAATTTGTCATGAATTAATTACACCTTCTTTCTTGCAGATAAAGGCTGGTAATGGCAGTGCTTTGGATCAAGAGTTCCATTTACAATCCTTGTACATGATGTTGTTGGTGGAGTTGGGTCACTATTGTGTCAATGGGAAAATGCACTTGGATCTGTGGTTATTGGAACCGTGTCAACCAAATAAAAGGCTGCACAAGCAAAGGAATATGGGTGCCACCATGTCATTCTCAGCAAATAATAAAATTTTTATGAACGTGTTTCACTGACCTGAAATATATGTTATTACGTTAGCCATTGAAGGTTACTATTTTGTGAACATTTTGGCATTTGGATGGGATGTATTAGACATTTTTATTTGAGTTTTATGACACATCATAAATTTTATATTAACTTCCTTGGAAAATCAAATTGGGATCTGCGACTCATATAGTATATGGTTTGCACATATTAGTGTCACTGATCCTTAATTCCATCGATCTGGCATGCTCTTTGTTTTTTTTTCTACTCAAGTGTTGTATGTTTCCTAAATATCCAACTATTGTGGTGACAATATAAGCTGTAGAACCCACCTGTATAACACAAAATATTCTTGAAAAATAGAGATAACTCATAAAAAACTAAGTAATTATACCAACCAAATACATGGCTATATTTTATTTAAAAATATAAAACAAAATCTGCTACATTATCTAACCCAGTACACTAAAAAAACTGACGTAAAGAGATAGCAGTACAAGCATATCTAAATAAACACAGTTGTAGAACACAGGGTACTCCATCAAAATAGGGATAACTCAAACATATCTAAATAATTAAACCAACTCTGCTAGATTAAAGGTACTAAAACCCCAGAAGCTCGAATATAAATACTAACCCCAATGATTAACTAAGTACAAAACAATACTTATCAAACAAAACTCACTTTCTAATATGAATCAAAATAATCTTTCAACTCCTACGCGTGTTCCAACTGAAATGCAATCTGTGATAACTGTGGTTCATGAGAACCTTAATACTGTTGTGGATGACTACCTCAATGCTGTTGTGGATGATGTGTATGCTGACCATAATCCTGCTGTGGATATCACTGCTGACCATAATACTGTTGTGGATGTGGCTGATGTTGTGGATGCTGACCAGAATACTATTGTCGCTGCTGACCTCAATGCTGTTGTGGAAGCTGACCTAAATACTGTTGAGGTAAATACCAAATATTAAGTTATCATATTGTATATGCTTATTTACATAAATTCCCATATCATTCAAACAGTAAATAAAGTCATTCCTATTTACTAAACTTTAATACTATAATTTTATTTACATTTCAGCCAAGCAAAAAACGTGAGATTATTGACCTTGAAAGCTCCGATGATGAAACTCTTACAATGGCTAACGTAAAGAGAACAAAGAAAAACTGGAGTTCGGTATATACCAAAAATAGGGTTTTCAAGCTTTTTGACGAGAGTGATGAAGACTGAAATTCATATTCGTTTATGATTGTTATTTTGCAAATGCTCTATGTTTTAGTTTAAAGTTTAAATAATTCGAGGAATGACTTTATTTACTACAGTCTCTGTTATTTCTCATGCATAGCAAAAATTCAATATAATCCAATCTGTTATTTCAATATAATTCAATATAAGGGAGTATAGATAATCAGCCTTTAAAATATCTAAAGTGTTCCAAAGCTAAGACCGAAATGATATATAAAGTTTTTTAAAAGTGAAAGTTTTTCTCAAATATATTGATGTCAAAGATGTTTCTGTAAGATATCATTTCGTAAAATTGGAACCTTAAATCATCATAAATATGAACGAAAAAATTTGCGAATCGTTATCAAATAACCATTACATCCAACTATTATAAACATATAATGCCAATCATCATTGAGTATAGATACATATACAAAAAAATCACAGTCATATAATCAATAACTTACATAACTTATGCATTGTCCAAAAAGCTTTAAAACTTATTGTGCTTGAAATATCTAGAGAGCTCTAGCAAACTCCGGCGTAACAACGAAACTGTCGTACGTAGCGCTATAGGAAACAACCTTATTAATGATCCGGAACACTAATTTTAACTCTAACGATGCACATACACACCGTCGCCGCCTCTTTTACACATATTTGATTATCATATCTAACACGGCCACCGTCACCAGATTCAGACAAGTTTGCAATGATGAAAATGAATCTATTTATAATTGGTATCGAAGAATCGCACGTGAAGGGGAGGGTGTGGGGTTTTGGGTTAAAAGTCAAAACAAATATCTAACCGATTGGATTTCTCAATGGTATAGGGAATAGTTTAATTGTCTAGACTTTGCGTTGGGAATATGATATGTTACAGTACATCATCTGTTGAAAACATAACTCGATATAAGTAGTTCCTTGTAGCTTTTGTCTAACCAAGATAATATTTTAATATAAATATTGGTTATGACCATTTGTTATGAACCAATGATTTAATATTAAATAATTTTAGCCATTAGTCTAATACGACTATGAATATGAATTTAGTGAATCAATACGAGAAATTAGATGGATCATAATACAAATTAAATTATAATAATAATTATTTGTGGTTTCAATTGCAACACA
Organism: Logfia minima; assembly: GCA_963921325.1. NCBI lineage: Eukaryota > Viridiplantae > Streptophyta > Magnoliopsida > Asterales > Asteraceae > Logfia > Logfia minima. The sequence goes on from OY992768.1 coordinate 13,547,580, forward strand.
AATAAAAATTAGTTCATTAATTAATTTTATTCCTTTTAATCTAATGAATAGAAGAAGAATAGGTTTAAGTGTACTAAATATTGGTAATGACCATTTGAGCGGGTTAAATCCTTCCAATTGCCTACCTTTCATGTTCCAACTAATTTAATATGAACGTGAATCGTTACTTAATAAACAACTAATTTACTATCAACGTGAATCATTATTTTACTTATAATAAATAAAGTAGCTTCTTATTATTTTCTATTAAATATCTATAAGCACCATTCATGACTGATTTTAGTATTGTGAGGAAGCTCATTATATTATATATTAATATATATCTCATCTGACATTAGTTCATATTTGATTAATAATAATTAATAATTAATTAATAATTAATTAAAGACTTGCAAATAATTAATTCCAATTAATTTAATAAACATACATCATTTTCATATCTACGTGAATTATTTATAAGAAAACTTACATTGGCAAAAGGAACCACTTATATTTTGACGAACACTTGATATAAATAAATATAAAAATAATAAAGTAAAACTATAGTGGATGTTTCTTTAAATAGGTGTGACAGCTGCATGTTAATATTGTTAGGTTGACACGTTACTTAATAGCAATAATAAGGTTCTGTTCGGTTCATACACGAGTTACCCATTGCCAGCATGACTTTTATGTATTTCACACGTATACAATTCATTTTCTTATCTTTTTTCCAATGCACTAAAAATTAACAATAACCAACACAAATTATATAGAGTAGCTCCTTTATAGTTTACGTAACATGTCTAATTAGCAAAACTATAAGCCCTCAAATACAAATTTTTACGTGCTAATTAATATTGAGGATTAGTTTTAATTATTGTTAAAATCTACTGTTAAAATCTAACACAATTTAAAACTGAATACCCGACTTATCAATTTTACAAGTTGATATTAATTGACTTTTAATATAATTAATAACAAAATAATTCTATTATTATTGATCGAACCATATGAATATTGCTTTCATGATGTTAAGCACGAACAAATGTTATAAGATTACATATTTAATCAAAAATATACTTTCATGCTACAAGTAAACATCTATAAATATTATTAAAATGGTAAAAATGTGAAGCGCTCATTAATTCAATTTTACTTTTGACAAATATACTTTTAAATCATTCACAAGATGCATACACTCTATCGCATATTGATTTTGTTTTATGTCTCCTTTTTATGGTTTTGACACGAATATTGTAGAGTTCAAATCCGTATCGCCATCAAGTTTTTTCTGAATTCAAACATTTTTATTCGTGGCTAACAATTGTCGCCGTTCGAGTTTTATTCGTTTGGAAGGACGAAAAAGCCGACAGATTACTTATGTTGCTACTAGATCAAAACGTAAGATACTTACACTACTACATATATTTTTACTATTAACTTTATATTTTATATTTTATCCTTTAAAAACTGTTTGTAATTATTTTTAGAGAGATATAATTGCCGCAATTGTTCCACCATTTTTGATCGCAACATATCAAGCAATGAACTTGGTGGGTGGTGTCTTTAAAATTGAGAATTTCCAAATCGAAGAACTGGGAAATGCTGATTTCAGGAGGTACGGGAAATACAGTTTTTTACGAGAACGGTTGGAGATACTTATTTGGAAGAGAACAAAATTCATCCCCTTAACGGATGATGAGCAATCGAACATGAAGATCTCCCGTTATCCTAAGGTTCCTTCACTCAAAACACTTGCAGAAGATAATACTACAAGAAAAATAATGACCGGTAAATCAAACTGATATTCTTAAATCATATTTTTATGTTACTATGATTTATAGAAATTACTACTTAAAATAACACGTTTTTAATACAGATGTTGTTGGAAAAGTTTTGTTTGTGAATTTAGTAAGACATATACGTCCTCACGATGTAAATCGAATGGGCTGGATTGAGTTGTTCCTACAAGATTCGACGTAAGTCTATCTGTTTATTTAAAAAGTAACACTACTTACAAGATTATATTACACGTTATCTAACAATTAGTAACCTAAATTCGATTATTTGTAGAGGTCACGTTATGAAGATGATATGGTATGACGGTATAAAAACACCTCCTGTCATGCTCGCTAGAGTCAACCATGAAAAGAATATAATATATGCGACTCGAGTGAAACTGATTCATTCGGATGAAAGTAAGTTGTCATCTAATCAAATTCAGGCTTGCTAAATATTTATGTCCACTTAAACCAGTGATCACTAACATAAATCTAATGTATTATTTTCAGTGAACATCTTAGTTTCAACTGACTTGACCGAAGTTGTGTTCGACCCAGACATCCCAGAAGCGGAGGCCATCAAAAACATGACTTCAAGAAAGAGAAAACTATTTTTTATTTAAGTGTCCAATTCATTTGTGTTGCAATGAACTATGTGTTTTGACTACCTACTATTTAATTACTTATCGCATTTCCAATGATATATGTATCATTGACATTTTATCAGTTTATCAATAAAAAGGTTAGTTATATTTACACGTTTCACCAAAAGGGAAACCAAAATTGTCACGAATTAGGATTGATAATCACACAAATTATCACGTGACTCAACAAATTAAAACAATATCTACACGGTTAACCAATTTCCATTTATAATCCTCTATCAAAAATAATTAACTCTAAACAGGTAACAGAAAACCCAAGAATACCTATATTTAACTTGGACTTCACACGGAAACTTCATTTTCTATATAATTTACAAGAAACCACAAAATTTATCATGAAATTAACATAAACTCACAAAAATTTACATTCATATACATCTAAAATGACATGTGTTTTAAGTGAAAAGGTGTTCCTCAATTATAAGGGTTTATAGATTTATAGATTATAGATTTATAGATTTATAGATTTATAGATTATAGATTATAGATATACCTATTTTCCCGTTTATCTTCATTATGTACTTTGCAGATTTTAGTGCAAACCCCACATGATGCAAATTTATGCAGTGACGTCACATCAAATCAAATGGATTTTCATAGAGGTACAAATTTTAATGTTTTTATAGGTTAATTACATCAACACTAATAACATCTTTTGATACAGAAAAACGTAAACAACCTAACATTGGGGTTAATGCACATTATATGGAGAATAAAAAGATCAAGAAATTTGTGATTGGTGATGTCTCTAAAGCCAATGTAGATATACAAAAAGGTATGTTAGCCATAAGTTAGTGATTACATTTCAGTTGATGTACTAAAACTTTTTAATCTTGATGTAACTTTGTCCTTATAGAAATGAAAAGACAGTACGACAAGGATTATCGTGCACGACAAAAGGAGAAAAAACAAATGCAATTAGGACCCAATGGTGACAGAAATATTCAACCTTCTACACCTACACAAACTACAATATCGTCAGTTATGACACAATCCTATACCTTCCCATTAGAAAGGTTACCATTACGGACATTGTCAAATCGACGAACTAATTCTTATTATTATGCCAATCAGTCTGGTCCGAGCGAAATGACATCACCATCAACCATTTCAACAAATTCAAGTGTAATTGATTTCATAAACAAAGAAAATATTACACCTCCTCAAACACAACCTCCTCGGCAAATGAATAAAGATGATACTGATGACAGTTCAACCAACGCTTTATTAAAGATAAAACTTCGTAATAAAGCTTATTATGAAAGAAGAAAGGAGAAAAGGAGACTAGCAAGTCAAATTGAACAAGCAAGCAACAACGGTAACTTTGCTTTATTTCATGAAACGTTTATTTACTTCTTCTTTTTTTAACTATTATTGTTCGCATTTACATTTTTTAAACTTCAACTTAGGCTTCGAATCTCAACCAGGAATACTACTACCTTTGTTTGAACAAGAAGTTGGTGTAACGGCGACAGGTTAGTGATAAACATGTTACACTCCAAATGTAAATATAATAATTTATGACATTATATTATTAACGTTTTACTATTATGACTTATACGTTATGTTGCTTATCAATTAAATAAAAACATATCTTTCATAGGTCTAGAGGGCCGTATTCGAAACAATGTGAATTCCTCGATTCATGATGACACCCTTCAGTTGGATCCATATGAATACGTTTTTGATGGTGTTCCAAACAAACCTCGTGTCTTGAAGAAACAGAAACCATGCGTTCACTGTGGAGCAAAAAGATTTCAGTTCGAATTCCCTACATTTTGTTGCATGAGTGGGAAGACAAAGCTGGCAAACTCAATCATCCCATCTGAACTACACCATCTCTTTACTTCTCAGTGTGAACTCGGGAAACATTTCAGGCATAATATACGGTCGTATAACACGAGCTTTTCCTTTGCATCAATGGGTGTGAAATTAGATACTGAGATGGCAAGTATGAGATCCGGAGTATATACTTTTCGTGTTTGCGGAGGGATATATCATAGTCTTGATCAATTAGTTCCACGAGATGGCCAACCTAGGTACTTACAGTTGTATTTCTATGACGAGCAGTCTGAATTTTCACATAGAATTGCTTGGCCAAATCTTGACAAAAACGTCGTTCATATAATAAGACGTATTCTTGCCACCAATCCGTATGTAGCAACATTCCGAAGCCTAGCTGATCTAGGACCGCTCGACAATTACAGAGTCACCTTAAATGCATCGGTGGAACTTGATCAACGTGTTTACAATCGTCCGACAACATCTGAGGTTTTACTACGCATTTTAACTTTTACCCATTCAATGTACAATTTGCACTATTTTTGGTACTCATATATAACACACACCTTAATAAAAAAAGCCATCATTCAGGTTGCTGGAATTTGGGTTGAAGGTAATGACAACATCACTTCTTATGAAAGAAGTATCGTTGTGTACGGGAGGTCCCAATACAGTCAAAAAATTCAACCTCACCATGGTTGTTATGATCCGTTATGTTATCCTCTATTATTTCCCAACGGCGAGCATGGATGGCATCCTAAAATAGCAAGACATGGGGTCTCAATCAATGACATTGCTGAAGTCGATGAAAACAATAATGATGATGTCGAAGGTATGTGAATTTACATAATGTTTCATGTACTAAATATGCATTTAACTAACAAGATGCCGAATACCTTTATATGTAGAGACTACTACTAGACGAGGAAGGAGAACCGTAACTATGAGAGAGTACTATTGTTATAAGTTACAAATCCGTCCGATTAATAACTTGCTTTTATTGGGGGGCAGATTGCTACAACAGTTCGTGGTTGATCAATACATAAAGATTGAGACATCACGTCTACTTTTTTGTGAAAGAAATCAGGCACAAATAAGAGCAGATTTGTACCAAGGTATTGTGGACTGCGTCAATGCAGGGGAGGTTCAGTCAAATCGAGTCGGTCAACGGGTTGTTTTGCCTGCATCTTTCATCGGAGGCCCGCGTGACATGAGACGACGTTTTTTGGATGCTATGGCGTTAGTTCAAATTGCTGGTAAACCGGATATATTCCTAACTATGACATGCAACCCAAAATGGGATGAAATCCTTGATGAACTTTTACCTGGTCAGACAGCACAAGATCGACCGGAATTGGTTGCAAGAGCTTTTCGTGCCAAGTTAGAGGATCTCAAGGATCAACTTTTAAACAAGCATATCCTTGGTGAGGTAGCGTCGTATGTTTATGTGATTGAATTTCAAAAGCGTGGCTTGCCGCATGCACATTTTCTATTGATAATGACACCACAACACAAGATGTCAAATCCCGATCATTACGACAAGATTGTGTGCGCTGAAATTCCAAATCCCACAAAGCATCCTAAAATGCATGAGTACGTACTTTCTCATATGATGCACGGTCCTTGTGGCCATTTACGCACCTCAAGTCCGTGCATGCAAGGCGAACCAAAACGTTGTCGTTTTAATTATCCCAAGGAATTCAACGAAAAGACAACACAGGGAGAAGACTCGTATCCTTTGTATCGCCGAAGAGACAACGGAATGAAGGTCGAAGTACGAGGAAAGACCCTTGATAATAGATGGGTGTCTCCTTATAATCCCAAACTATTGATGATGTTCAATTGCCATATCAATATCGAAGTTTGCTCCAGTATTAAATCTGTTAAATATGTCTTCAAGTACGTTTACAAGGGTCATGACAAACAGGTTGTCCATATTGATCCTGATGGAGAAGATGTTGTTATCAATGAAATAAAGAAATTTCAAGATGCCCGTTATGTTTCACCGCCTGAGGCAATGTGGAGGCTTTTCAATTTCCCACTTTCTAAAATCCACCCATATGTGATGGCGTTGCATCTCCATCTTCCGAATAAGCAGATGGTTAGGTTTAGAGATGATGATATAATGACTGATATTATTGCAAGAGAAAGAGATAAGAGGTCGATGTTGACTGCTTTTTTTGAGAGAAATAGAATTGATGAGAGTGCAAGACAACATTTGTACAAAGATTTCCCAAAAAAGTTCACTTGGGATGTGAAAACACGTACTTGGAATACTCGAAAACAAGGGTCCATGATAGGGCGTCTGGTATCTGCTAACCCTGCTGAAGGAGAACGCTACTACTTACGTCTACTTTTGACACACGTAAGTGGACCCATATGTTTTGATGACCTCTACACAGTCAATGGCATATTATACCCGACCTTTCGAAGAGCGGCTCTTGAGAGAGGTTTAATAGAGTCAGATGAAAATTTAGATGCATGTCTAAGGGAGGCATCCTTATTTCAGTTTCCATGTGCTCTTAGAAGACTTTTCGTGACGATATTGATATTCTGTGAGCCAGGAGATGTTCGCAAGTTATGGGACACCCACTATGAATCGTTTTCTGAAGATTATAAGCACCAATGTCAAAGTGATGAGCGAGTCCGAAATATGGTCCTCAATGACATATCCACCTCTCTACAATCTCTGGGAAAACATCTTGATGATTTTGATCTTCCAAAGTTAAACGGGAGTCTCAATTTAGAAGTTGGAGGTTTTCGTGAAATACAAGAGGAGAACTCAATAATCGTCGAAGATGAACACTTACGAGCCCGTAACTCTCTAAACGCCGACCAAAAAGCAGCATTTGACGAGATCATAAGGCACGTTGATGACGATCTTCCCGGTGTGTTCTTCATAGATGGTCCCGGTGGAACTGGAAAAACATATTTGTATAAGGCTTTGCTTGCCGAGGTTCGTTCTCGTGGTCTCATTGCTTTAGCAACAGCTTCTTCTGGTGCTGCTGCTAATAATATGTCAGGCGGCAGAACAGCTCATTCACGATTCAAGATTCCACTTATTCTTAATAATAACTCTATGTGCAATATCAAGAAACAAAGTGGGGCCGCTCAACTGCTTCGAATGGCGAAAGTTATCATATGGGATGAGGCATCTATGGCTAAGAGACAAGCAGTGGAGGCGGTAGATAGAACTATGCAAGATATCACGGGTGTGAGACTCCCTTTCGGTGGTAAGATAATGGTTTTGGGAGGTGATTTTAGACAAGTTTTGCCGGTGGTTAGACGTGGCACACGAGCACAAAGTGTCGACTCTAGCTTACGAATGTCACCGCTATGGCATTTGATAAAAAAAATGCGTTTAACCATAAATATGAGAGCTTTAAGCGATCCATGGTTTTCAGATTTTTTGTTGCGAGTTGGTGACGGTGCCGAAGAGGTTTTAGATGAAACCTTTATTCGCATACCTGATGACATGGTTATTCCTTACAGCGATAAGAATAAATCGATTGAGGATTTGATTAATGCAGTATTTCCATCTCTTCACATGAACGAAAGGTCGGCAGATTACATTATTTCTAGAGCGATATTATCAACTAAAAATGATAATGTCGATGACATTAATGAACAGCTGATCGGTAGATTTCATGGAGAGGAAAAAATATACTACAGTTTCGACGAGGCAGAAGATGATAAGAACAATTACTATCCCAATGAATTTCTTAACTCATTAAATGTTAGTGGTTTGCCCCCTCATTGCCTTCGGCTAAAAGTTGGATGCCCGATTATTTTATTACGCAATCTGGATCCATCTAATGGATTGTGCAATGGAACCAGATTGATATGTAGAAGTTTTCAGCCGAATGTCATCGATGCAGAAATAGCTGTTGGGCAACATTGCGGCAAACGAGTATTCGTACACAGAATTCCTTTGTGCCCGTCGGAAAACGACATGTTTCCATTCAAACTCAAGCGAAAACAATTTCCTATCCGCCTTAGCTTCGCTATGTCGATAAACAAAGCTCAGGGACAAACAATTCCAAATGTTGGTGTTTATCTACCGGACTCCGTATTTTCGCACGGACAACTTTATGTTGCTTTATCGAGAGGAATATCACGTAATAACACCAAGGTATTAGTGAAGCCTGTCAAACAGTTTGATCGTGAAGGTGTCTACACATCGAACGTGGTGTATCGAGAAGTCTTGCATGATGAATAAGGTACAACTAATTGTTTATTATAAAGTACTCATAAACATTTAACAAATATGAATATATACATATGATTTGAATGTCGACGATGTGCATCAAGTATCTTCAATAGTGTTTGAATTTTTCTTTTTGAAGTGTAAGTTTATACTTAAGTTGTCTTTTATGTACTTATTCCCACGTCGCCATATCAATACAATATTTTTAATTTATCCATAAATTTTGACGTTCTACGTGTTTTTAAGTTTCTTTTACTTTGTTTTAAAGTGTTGTTTACCTTACGCTTTCTTGTTTCATAAATATATTTTGCATCAATGGTACAATGATTATTCAAAACCTCTTTAATCGTTTTCAAATTTCTTGCCGCTGCAACACGCGAGTTACAAGCTATAGTTGAATAATATTATCGCCGCCGCCGCATTGCGCGGGTACTAGGCTAGTTCATCTATATATAAATAAAAGAATTGAAGTCCAACCTACTTATGTTACAAATCTTGTGACTCGTTTTGAAGACTTCACCCACCATTTAATTATTAAGTATTATTTTATTATTTTATTTATTCTAGATACATACACAAATTAATCCAATAAAGGCACTTGGAACAATAATGGCACCACCAATAAATTTTTAAACTATAAAGGAACAAATAATATAATGGCATTCTAACAAATGGTCACCAATGCTATAAAACAAGCCAATTTTAGGTCAAACCACCAAGAAATGTATACATTAAGCATAAAAAGTTTGGCATAAATGAATTATGTCTTTAAATAATTAGAAGTTTAGGACAAAAAGGTATTCTATTATATATTTACGACATGCCTCCACAAGGACCGAAGCTATTAAAATATGGTGTTTTGAGTGTCTTTAATGAATTATTGGCGATGTATTAGCATGATGATAGGTAACAAAAAATGACTTAAATTTGAAAAGTAGTGTTCCCCCGACAAATAAAATAAGCGATAATTATTAATTTGATTTATTGACCAAGTTTAATTAACATACTAATTTTTTAACTAACACTTTTAACAAATTAATTCACTTTTGATCGACAAAACCTTCGATCTCTTTGATATCTTCGATCACCAATTAAAATTCGAAATCAAGCTGTTACCCACTTACACAATCTTTTATCAAATGTTACGTCGAGGTGTCTATTAAAATAATTGGTGATCGAAAGAGGACCCACTTCAATCTCCATTATTTATTTTTTTCTTTTCAATTGTTTAACATTTGACAAAAGGTTTTGTCGAATTAATTAGTATTTGACTAAGTGGGTAACGACTTGATTTCGAATTTTAATTGGTGATCGAAAAGATCAAAGGTTTTGTCAATTAAATGTGAATTAGTTTATTAAATGTGTTTATCAAAAGATTAGGCTTGGTCAACAAATTAAATTTGTAATTTTCTCATAAATATGTATACATAGGTTACCTAAGCATTCAAATATTTTCATTAGGGACACTAAAATGGTCAAATCATTTTACATGTTACCCAACTGACCCCGTATTAGTTTGGTTTCAACTACATACAACTTCAATATCACATAAAATGTAACAATTTATCAATAACAACAGAAATACTTTTTAAAGATGAATATGAGGTGGACAAGAAGGTAGGTCCACCGTAAACTTAGTTATTAATTAATAAAATAATGGAAGATTTATTATTTTATTACATTAAAAGAATGGCAAAAAGATTCCGTAGTTCCGGGTAAGTCATTGGAATTTTGGGATCAAAAACATAGGAGTACGAAAGGGAGATATGTTGTTAGTCACGTACATATTAAATGAATTAACTAATGCCTACCAGTTGACCATTTTTATTAATAAAAAACTGTAATTTAATCAAATAAACATACTTAAGCATGCTGACAGTGACCAAATCTAGTAAGTCAGTAACACCTGCAATGTACAACTACCAATGCGTACACTCCTATTTTAATAAAAACTTTAATTTAAATATAGGACACTACCTTTAGACAACTACCTATTATGATGTTCCAAAACTAAAAATTAGACGCAATATTACCGTCACATCAGCACGAGTACTGAAGAACCGACCACTGAGCTTTGTCTATCATGATGTCAGAACTGAACTTTTCAGCGCTACATCATTTCTTAAATAATAAAAAAGTACATTACATTAATAATTAAAATTGCAATAATTAAAAAAAAAGTTCGTTACATTACTAAATAAATAAAACTACGAAATCAATTAATATTCCGAACATGAAAATTTGACGGGAGGCTCCAAATGTATGAAGTTGTCCAAACAATCGTATGAAGTTTGTTGACCCATGTGTAGGTATTCATCAAACGCGTCAGCGGCACAACTGTATGCCAATTGTATGACGGAAGTGCACTTTTGGTAAACGATAAAACCAAGTTGACCAATAGCATCACACGCTTGATGAAACAAACTAAAATACAGAGGTAGCGATAGTTGAGAGTAAGACGTTATACCTTGACATAGGAGAAACAATTACTTGCTCATCCAAAATCGTCTTCGAAAGTAATCTTCCGGGAATGTTGGATTTTCAGAAAAGTTGTCGTGTCACAAATGTTCGTCAGCACCGAAAAGATCTCTAAGTAAAAGCCTTCTACGTAATTTTGGCCGAGAACTTTTGGCTTCGTCTTCCTCATTTTCTTATAACGTTTCAAGAATATCGAGCATAACATTCCGAATCGTAACAACCAATACTTGCTTTGAGATCTTCTAGTTCAGAATCTTCATCCGAATTTTGGAATGATCCATTTAACGATTTGATAAAAGAAAGTGTTTGAATTATATATCTTGTAAAATAAGTAGAAATGGTGAGAATTGTGTGTGATAATTGTTTGATGTAATTTGTGTGTAAATAAGTAGAAATAATGAGAATTGTGTGTGAAAAAGAGGTATAATATATATATACAAGTATTTGAGATTTTTAAAAAGTTTTTTTTTTTTTTTTTTTTGGAGCCGTTGCTGCATGTAGCCGTTGCCCGAGTCTCACATCACCTTCATTCTACTTCCGTTCTGGTGAGGGTGAAGCACCTAGAACGGTCCCTCAGGACGAAAACCGTGCCTATGGTGAAGGGGGATGACAGTTGACACGTGAACATCAAGACGGAGAACGGGAAGGGAGTGGTCTTAAGCTGTTAAGGGCTTGGTCTGTAAGTTCAAAGCAATGTGGGAAGAGCCGACTTTTATGGTCAACTCTTAAAGATTGTATTGAAATTTTATGAACAGCGTACAACCCAAATTAAATTTTGTATGCATTGCAGTTGAAGTTAATTGAAATGTGAAAGGTATGATCCATGGTTTAAGGACAAATATTCCATAATCTCCTAATTTTTTGCATTTTAAACTTTAAAGCATTGACCAGCAGAAAGTCAAACACTATCCAAAATGCAAACCCAAAATCATCTGGAAACTTAACAAAAGCAGTAAATAAACAAGCATCAGAAAGAATGAATAAACCAATCCGAACTCTGTTCCAAAACAACAAGAAGAACCCATCATTAGATCCTCACCGTCCGTCGATTGAAGTAAAAGATTCCGCAAATCCTGATGGACGAGTAGGTATGCTTGTTTGTGTATTATCGTTGCTTCCAATAACCGATGAAGTATCATACCCACTCATTCCCTCCAACGCTTGCCATTTCTTGACGGCTTGAGGTAAAGTCATGTCAAGGTCAATTCCGTAAATGTCATCAAGGTCGGGTTCAGATGGTTTCCATAGCTCAGCTAGAGATGAGAGCACATTGACCGCGTGGCTCATATCGGGTCTCTGGTGAGGTTCACGGGCACAGCAATGCCCAGCTAACTCTGCCACTGTACTCAAACTTGCTAGACCTTCTTCATCAAGGTCAAGAGTCGAGTCAATTGCTTTCCGAAAGGTGTCTTTATTGATGTGCATTCGACGAAACCATGGCACCAAATGAACACTGTCTTCTTGTTGTGTTTCGTCCAGTGCTCTTCGGCCCGTTATGAGTTCCATTAAAATAACCCCGAAACTGAACACGTCGATCTTGGTGGTTACTCGGCCCGTCACTAGAATCACATGTAAATGATCCAATTTTACAAAATTTCTCACAATCAAACTTTATCAATTTGAACAAAACAAACAAACCAAATCACTTAACGACCTTAAGGGAATTGATACGATAGATATCCAGGCTATAACTGGAGGTTTGGATGTGCATTTTAGAGTAAACTATGTGCTATTGAATTATCACAATATCATAATTAGCTAAAAAAGTTTTTGTTGTTGCAAGAGATGGATATTAATAGATTACTAAAGGGCTCACTTTTTAAAACAGAACAATTTTATTTTTATCATATTTAATTCCACGAATATACTTAATACTATTTATTAACAAACTAATGAAATAGAAATCAAGGGGATGAATACCTGCATATTCAGGTGCAAGATACCCAAAGGTTCCAGCTAATCTTGTCACAAGTGAAGCTTTGCCATCTGGGGCAAGACGAACAAGTCCAAAGTCAGCAACTTTAGCACGCATATCATCACCAAGAAGAATATTAGACGGTTTTAAATCTCTATGAATAAAACTCTGCTGTGCTAAACCATGTAAATACTCGACACCTCTAGCAACATCTAATGCAATAATCAATCTTTTAGTCCATTCAAGCGGTTTCAAACCTTCTTCTTGCCAATCAAATATAAACCGACTCAATGTCCCTTGAGGCATATACTCATAAACAAGTAACCGTTCATTTCCATCTAAACAGTATCCCAGAAGTGCAACTAAATGCCTATGTCTAACCTTGGTTAAAACTGCAATTTCCGATGTAAACTCATCGAGCCCTTTTTCACTCATGACCCCTGATTCCATTCTCTTAACTGCAATTTTCGTTCCATCATGTAATTCCCCCTTGTAAACGGTCCCAAACCCGCCTCTACCAAGTATATTATCTTTGCTGAAGTTGTTGGTGACGTTTTTCAATACTTGGATGGAAATTACCATATTACCGGCTTCAACAACGTGAATGTCTCCATTCCCACTACTTCCTTGACTATATGTTTCACTCGGTCCACCATTTGTACTTGAACCCGCGATTGTGATTTTGACCCCATCATTATCAGAAGTCGAATGTCGGGGATGAATCACCATCGTGTTTTGATAGGGGATACCACTAGAACGCTTTCGTTTACCTTTGTACAAACATATAGCTATGAAACCTGCCGCAAACACGGCACAAACACCACCCACAACTGACCCCACAACTACCCCGGTTTTTGAACTCTTCCCTCCACCGCCATTAGACTTAGGTTGATCAGCGGGTTGACCACCAGAAGGTGAAATTGGTGTTATACTAGGACCAGTTTTACCAATATCAAGATTCCCTACAGTTTTTACCGTAACAGTTCCCTTAAAATCAGGAATGGGACCATAAAGTTGATTGTTTGAAACGTCAACCTCTATCAAATTAGGCAAATCTTTAAGCCCATCAGGTATTGTTCCAAAAAGATTATTACTTGCAAGAATCAACCTTTGTAGCGACTTAATAGTTGCAAAAATAGGCGAAATATTACCCTTGAGACTCATTCTTTGTAAATTTATCACAGTAATATTTCCACCATTATTACAACTAATCCCTAACCATGAATTACCAGGATCATTACCCTTCCAATTATCAGCAAATATTTTCGGATAACCAACCGATTTCGCAACATCAAGCAGTGTATTAACACGATCATCACAAGCATCACCCGGGTTCGGTAAACAAAAGCTATTAATCCCACCTATATCAACAGCAACTGACTCACCAAAATCAGGAGTTGGTCCCTGTAACAAATTATTAGTCAAGTTCACCACTTTCAAAGATGGTAGCTTTATTAAAGACTCCGGAACCCGCCCGGTTAACCTATTATCTCTAACACTCAAATTCTGCAACTCGTTTAAGGCCGAAAAATCGGGTAATCCACCTGAAAATGAATTCCCATGAAGCCAAGCTACAGTCAATTGTGTCATATTCTGTAACACATCAAGGGTTCCATTCAATTTAGACACACTATTTTGCCCATTTAACCACAAAGTTTGAATTGAAGAACCCGAAAACGAACCGGGTAATTCTCCTTCAAGATAATTATATGATAACTGCAAAGTTGTGAGTCCAGCAAATGTATCACCACCAAAAAAATCCGGAATTTTTCCAGTGATGTTTGCTGACGTGGCGGAGAATTTTTGTAAAGGAGATGCTGATTTCAGACTATCAGGTATAACCCATGAATCAAAGTTATTATAATCAAGGAAAGCACTTTGTAAAGATGACATACCATCAAAAAAATCAGGTGGGATTGAACTAAAATTGTTGTGATTGAGTAACAAACTCTGTAACTGAGTTAACCCAGATAAACTCGGTAGTGGCCCACTGAGTTGATTGTTTTGAAACTCAAGAACTTGCAGTTCAGTAAGGTTGTTGAGTGTATTTGGAAGAGACCCTTTTAAGTTCTGATCACCAACTTGGATCCGGGTCACCCGGTTGTCTCTAGAGCACTGAACTTGTTGCCATTTACAAGGGTCCGGGTCGGACCAGTCTAGTGACTTGGGTGGCGAAAGATTTTTCTTTAATAATTGCATTACAGCTGCATCATTTGAAGCTGATTGAGACTGAACATAAATCACTGTAATTGAGAGAAAAAAGATGATGAACAGATGAAATTGAGGCTGAATTTCAAAACCCATAAAGGGTTTCTTCATTTTCGAAAGAAAATTGTGAACTCAGAATTGTGATTTTTTGTGTATGATTAGGGTTTTGATGGTGAAAAATGGGAGAAAATGAAAAAGGAGGTATTTTTGTTTTATGGAAGAGATTGAACGGCGGTGATCAAGGAAAAGATTGAAGAGGTGGAAAAACAAAGAAAATTTATGGCATTTTTATTACAAAGAAAGAGAAAGAGATACGAATGGATGTCATTACAAAAAATAATGTGGTGACCAGATATAATACAGTTGTCGCATATATGCGTAATATGTAAATGGTCCAAGTTTACCTCTTTACTCAAATATAAGTGACAAAAATAGTCCCTTGTGTCTCAATATTTTCTATTTTTACATACTTGATTTTGACATTTTCTTGTGATTATCTGAATTTTTATCTGTTTAGTAAAGAGTGTAAATCCAGTTCTTAAAATTAGGTTAATAAGTAGACGTTAATTGTTGATTAGGTATGAGATAAAGTGATTGTGTATGATGTATCACTTAAAGCCCAATTTTCAATATATATACAACTGAAATTCATAGTAATATCATATATACTTATATTTATATCATCTAAAAAAATCATAAAAAACAAATTTTGTGTAATCAAGGGATTTGTTCCAAGGTCACCCATGTTTAGATGGATCCAATTTACATTAATCTGGAAAACAAGCATGTGGTGGTTGGTTGTCATTTTTTGTCAAGACCGAGTTGTTTACATATTTGAGTTTTGGTCAAGCTCATCGTGTCACTATATGATTGTTTTATTAAGCTTGGTCGCATATATAGTTAAACACACCCAGACTTCTTCATCTTATTCTAAAAGACAAAATAAATGAATGAACATGTAGACTACATGTTTTTTGTAGTTTCGTTGTATGTTTATGATTTATCATCAATCATAAAGCTTAACCCTTACTAGTATATATCTTTGTTTACCTTATTACATCGAACCACAATCACATGATTAATCTACGACAATTGTGAGTCAAGGAATATGCACTTTTCGTGAAATATCACGAGGTTCCTAACTGAAGTGACCTCGTCGATGGTCAAACGCCTAAAATGTTCACACGTGCTCAAAATGTTTCTGATCATTTTCCTCGTCACATAAAAATGAGACCATAAAAAAAATTACTAATTTTCTCGTTAACGAGTCATTACGAACATTAGCCGAAATAGTAGGGATTGGATATAATTTTTATGTCAGTTCAAGGATCAAATATGAATATTGTTCATTCATCATTGTATATACTATTTAACATGTTCACGAGTGTTAATAAAAAGCTAAAATGTTGCTTGACATTGCAATATCAGTGTCTTTATGTATATTCCAATTTGTTTATAAAGCATTGAATCTAATCTAATACATAAAGTACAAAAATTATTGGAAACCTTAAATAGAAAGATTAAAGTTAAGTTATTATTTAGGTGATCAACTATACCAAAATACAAGACCAAAAGTTATAATGTATAGTTATTTTAGTAAATGTACAAGTTTTCAATTAAACATACTAGAATATATGCTTGTACAAAAATATAATGCAATTAATACAAACAAGTAAAGTTTATAGTACACGAAACTTAAAACTCCAGTTTCCTTCACATATTATGAGCTAGTGTGGAATTAGTTGCGACTTAAATGAAGCTCTTAACTCTTTTTCATTCGTCTTTTTCTTAATCTTGATTTTTAGTCACTAAAAGCAATCGTAGAAAACGGGTTAGAAGAAGTGATACTTTCACAACTATTTATTAACATATTAGCGTAGTATTAACTACTATTCTTTAGTGGAGGTATTTCCATTTATACTTTGTTCAAAATAAGATAAATGACTTAATACCTTTTCTCATAATATGGAGTGTACATAAATAGCGTTATGAGACTATTCGAGGTTTCATTGTGTGTAATGAACTTGATATTTATTGTGTTGTATGTAAATTTTTGGATTTTTACTTATATGTTAACTCTATGACGTGATATGTAATATCATTACAAAGTTATCATTTTACCAAGATTCATATGATAACAATAAGTTGAAAATTAATTATACACAATGTAACTCTTTATACTTTGTTATATGCTACAGATATTAGAGTATAAATAATTATATTTTCGTGCACTCAACATTTTGAATATCTCAAAAGGATCTTGCAATCCAATTTGTGATAGTTAAGAAAGCATATACAAAATTGAGATTTACTTAGTTAAAACTTGTAAAAACAATGAGTAGTTTTTACCCGCATCGTGTTGCAGCGGAAATTAAATGCATACATTTTATATGAGAGGTGATTTATACAATCCATTTCGATGTTCACACCATGGATATGCATAAAATGTTTCCTACTTTGTGTAATTATAGTGTACCATTGTCATCTGCATATCAAAAAATTGGATTTACAAATCACCTCCATTTTAGATTACATTTGATTCCATTGATTTGTTTATATCCAAAAAGAAATATCGTAACTTTGCATCTTTCAATTAAAATCATTAACATAAAATGTGATATGTGTAATAATGAAATTAAATTTCATTTAGATTCGATTATTTATCACAAATAAGGTACTATTATTTAAAATATTTTAAATATGGTTATGTATATTTAAAGGTGTACACAACTAACTCAAGTAATTAAAGTTCAAGTACAATCAATATACTAATAACATACCTAACGATAATGTTAATAATTACTTAGATAATTTTGCAACGTATTAGAAAATGATAAAATTCATATTATTATATACCACACTTATAGAACCAGATATTCAAATTATAAAAAATGATCATATTAGCATTATTTAAAACACATTAAAGTTGTCTTTTTCAGTTATACTGAGTTAATTGATTAATTAAAAGACAACACGTTGATTAATCAAGCGTTTGAAATTTTTGTAAGATAATATATACATATATTACAAAATATATAATTTAAGTATTATAACTAAAATATAGTAATCTATAATTTGTATATTTGGATGGTGGTATAAATTAAAGAAATCAACTACCATAACAAAAATGATTGTTTACGTATATGAATTATAGTTAATTACTAAATTATTTGAGTCATCTAAATGAACACACTACTTCAAGATCATACGAAGTAATAATATTTTTTTTTATTGAATAGTCATTTACAATCTTGATAAATGCAGGTGTTTCTAATTCTAGGCACTTTAAACATATAAACTTGGATTTTGTAACTACTTTTTTGGAGTCATTTTTCATTTTAACTTTTGATGTACTTCACATTTTAATTTTGCATCATGTATTACTCCGTTCTTCTTTTAATATGTTTTTTATATCTTAATCGGTTATTGTTGGGTACAAACCAATATCTCACATTGAAAGAATAAAGAAACCAAAACTTATATATAAATTCATGGGCTATCCTCTTTTACCAATTGATTTTAAAGTGGAACCTCATATGAGTCATATATTGGGTTTTAGACGAATTGAGATGAAAAAGGTCATGACAAGTGGTATTAGAGCTACAGTTGTAGCCTGATGTTGATGTGGACGAAATCCTTGGTAACTCTCGACTCCGGTCGATGACCCCGGTAGATCGCATGGTCTCGTTTTAGCTTCCGAGAATAATAAGCCTTGATCTTGAGGGAAGTAACATCATCGAAAAGGAGCTCTGGTCAATGATAAGAAATAGCGAAACCTAGAGAGGCGGAAGCAGTAGCTTCTAGGATGAAGCCGAGCCACTAGTGGAGTGGCCAAGGAGGCCTACTATATTGATATTGGATTAGTAACCGATGAAATCCCCAAATAAAAATTTTAAGTGAACTATTAAAGTTAATCGTCTGGTCTCGTCTTGATCCTCACGGGAATAATAAGGCTTGATCTGGGGCTTCGTAGTTCGTATATCATTGAAAGGGAGGCCCAATGCGGAATTTAGGGTTGAGGGGAGGACAGTTGGTCGGGTACAAACCCATATCCCACATCGAAAATAAGAAACCAAAGCTTGTATATAAGTTCATGGGCTACTCCCTCTATTACCAATTGATTTTAGAGTGAAACCTCATCCGGACTTATATACTAGGCTTTGGACGAGTTGAGTTGAAAAGGATCTTGACATTTATTTTTGTAGATCTTTATTTTAACATAAACTTAATGGTGAAGTTGAGATAAGGGTTAAAGGTATATATTGACAACGTACTTCGCTTTTGTTCTAATGTAGGTAACGTGCCAAGTATATTACCAAGGTAAACATATCGGTTTACCAGTAAAAAGTGCTACCAGTTAGCAATGTACTTTACATAATTTTTCCAAGGTACATAATATTTTTATGAGTCATATTATCTACATCAACATACTTTTAGAAAGTACATTACTTACATTGGTAATAAAATCGGTTCATTATCTACTTTAAAAAAAATGAAAATACGCTATCAATTTATAGAGGTGAGATCATTAAAGTATGTGTTTTTTTTGAAAGTATGAAAGTACCAATAGGAATGTGCCACGTGGCAAAAACCCACTTTCCCCCACTTTTTTAAAAATTAAATATCTCAAAAACCGTTAGTCAAAAAATTATAAAAATTGCACTATAAAAATCAACGTTTTCTCCTCTTCGATTTAAGATCCCACAAGGCATACTTTCGACGATTTTTTTTTTTTTGTTTTTTTTTCATTTTTTGTGACTTAACACATGTGTTATGATGGATTAACAAAAGTGTTACCCGCGGTTATCACATGTGTTATCAACGACTATCACATGTGTTACAATCGATAGTCGGTGTTAACACATGTGTTAGTCGCCCGTAACACATGTGTTATTTGTTTATAACACATGTGTTACAAATTTTCAAAACCCACCAAAAAGTAAAATTAACAAAAGTGGTACCCGCGGTTATCACATATGTTATCAACGACTATCACATGTGTTACAATCGATAGTCGGTGCTAACACATGTGTTAGTCGCCCGTAACACATGTGTTATT
This sequence comes from Logfia minima, assembly GCA_963921325.1. Taxonomy (NCBI): domain Eukaryota; kingdom Viridiplantae; phylum Streptophyta; class Magnoliopsida; order Asterales; family Asteraceae; genus Logfia; species Logfia minima. Next base: position 13,567,657 of record OY992768.1, read on the forward strand.
TGTTTATAACACATGTGTTACAAATTTTCAAAACACACCAAAAAGTAAAAAAAAAATAATTCGTCGAAAGTATGCCTTGTGGGATCTTAAATCGAATAGGAGAAAACGCTGATTTTTATGGTGCAAATTTTATAATTTTTTGACTAACGATTTTTGAGATATTTAATTTTAAAGAATGTGGGGGTTTTGTTATTTTGATCAAGATCAACGGTTGAGATTTGTACTTTCATACTTTCAAAAATTTTCATACTTTAATGAACTTTCCTCTCAATTTATATCTTTAACCTTAGATAATAGGGAGGAAATAATCAACTTTAACAAAAAAAATTGTAACTTACCAATTTTATTATCGTTTACTAAAAGGAAAAAAAAACGAAACTAATTGAAAGAAAAAAAATCCAATCATCTAACTAATTACTCACAACCAATGAACCAAGAGACTTTTGATGCTTCGGTTAATTAAACAAAATCATTTTGATATATAGAAGCCAATATATGGATAAATTTTAGTCAATTTACTAACAGATTTGGAACATTACGAATATTGGTGTTCCAATAGTCTACTAGTACATGCATCATCGAATCATATATTCGCTAATCGCTATCAAAGAGGATGTTAGAAAGATGATCTAATCCTATCCATTAGATAACTTCGCTTGTGATTGACAATGATATATATATATATGTATATATATATATATATATTACCCTTACCCCATAATCCTATGATAACCCCAATTAATGGTAGTTTTTCGCGGATCAAGTTCCTACAACGAAATGCGTTAACCAACTATTATTATAACATATAAACAGACGAAGACTTTTCTGTTCAGGTTATTTGAAGAAGATTATTTTCTTTTCTTCTTAGATGCATGGTACTTAACATTTTTCTTTCAAAATATTTATCGAGAAAGATTGAGACCGATAGAATATCTGAACGTTTTTAACCAGTATTAAGATTCTACAAATAACTATCAATTACGATACCACCATACCACGTACAAAAGGTCATTCCAATTTCCAACTATTACGTGATAGATATATTGATTCTTTATGTTTTACCCATTGTAGAAACTAATAAATATCAAGTGTACGTAAATAATTCTTCTTTAGATAAAACAATAATAATAATAATGCCTATTTCATAATCACATCATTCCAAAAAATTGTACATGTAAAGAAAAAATGAGATGTATAGGTGGGCCTCAAGATTCCAAAGTTTGTATACGTGTCAAACTCATTATGGTAGTGGGCTTCATGATATATGTTTGTCCATTGTCCTGTAAATCAGGGCAACTTTTATGGCAACTTTTAAAGAGGTTTGTTTAAAGGGTTTGGAGATGAAAGAATAAAGTTGAGAGCAGTCTTTATTGTTTGTTTATAAAAAAATTAGTTTTTACACCCGTGTATACACATGGGTCATTTTGAAAACTATGAATAATATTATTTGAACATTTTTGAAAATGATTACAAATGTAATTCGTAAAATATGATTAGTAATTTTAAATTCGAAGCACTTCATATAACAAACAATATAAAACTATTAAAAACCTATATAAAAAATATTAATTCATTAATTAATTAATAGTATATAATTTAGATAATGTTAGTACTATTATTTACTAATTATCTTGTTTACTATGTTTATTTTTAAAATAGTTATTTGTTTTATTTTTTAAAATCATAATTTTTGATGTCATCAAATCTCTAATTTTACTCAATTTATAAAACTTTATTTTAATTAAATTATGACTTTTGATTGGTTAATTAGATTTAAAATTAAAATGATGATGTCACAAGTATGATTCTTATATATTATTTATTATAAGATAAGATAAGATAAGATGAGTATGATAAAACTCATAAAAGGATGGTTTATATAAATCCATTTACATTAGGAGTTTAAAAAACACCTTTTCCTTCTATAATTTTTTTTTATTTCTCTCTTACTTTATTAATGTAAATTCGTCTTTTACATCATTCTCTTTTAACTTTATTTTAAAACAATATAAATATAAATTTGAAGTTATAACATAAATAAATTATATAAATAGAAATTATACTCTTCTTCTTTATTTTGTTTCAAACCTATTCTATTATTATTTTCATTGTCATTCCTACTTACAAACAAAACGCGACCTTATATCTTTGGACATTCAATTTTATATTTGGTCCTTAAATATTCAATCCTATCTTCAGTTTTAAAGATTAAAGGAATGAGTGAGAATGACATACCCTTAGTGACGTTAAAGATAAAAGGTGGGTTCTTTATAAAGTTGAATATTATTAGAAGGCCAAAGGCCACCAATGTATACAAATTGTACGTGATAAAAAAAAGGCTTCACAATCGTACCTTATCTACGTCCTGATGTAGCGTGTGAATTTATTATTGAGCAGACTATTTATATAGTTAAAAAAGGCTTCACAATCGGATTTGAGCCAAGTAACATAATCTATCATCTAATAGAATTCGCTTATTATACTAGCTCTAGATCAACCATGTGGCGACATAGCAAACACATACTTGGGAATAATTTACCAATGGTTTGTTGGATTTATAAGTGGGTGGGGTGAATTATAATTATAATCAATCTTTAATTCGAATGACTAATGTGTAAACACTTTGAGATAGTAGTATTTCAACCCTTGTACGAAACTTATAATAATAATATAATATATAATATATTATATATTATAATATTATAATTAAAAGTAGCACTCAAATTATAGTCAAGGAAAAGGAGAGAAAACACTGATATTATTATGTATGTGATGTGATGTCCTTGAAAGAACAGAAATCTATTTTCATATAAAAATGACAGTTAATTCGGTTGGCAGGAAAGGGTGCCACCCTTTCATTTTGGCGAGTGAATGCTGGTTTTGTCGGGAAAACCGGTATCAAAGAACCATTATTGAATGCATGATTGGTGCGGCCTTTATTCGAATGTGCAAATTTTTCGAGTTAGTTTTATTTATTTCTATATGAACTGCTATCAAGCCTTTGACTCTACTAAATAATATGGTTAGTCAAAATATGTTTGGGATGTTAATTAGTCTGTATAAAGGTAGGACGTGTAACAAAAGTACAAAACATGAAGTTTGTTAATGAAAGAACCTATTCGGGCCGTAACTTTCTTTTAGTTGGGGCGTAAAATTACAAGGACATTCTTTAGAAGCCCAACAAAGAAAACATATTGGACAAAACTTGCACATAACAAATCTTATCAGTTGTCCTTGAGAAATTAAGCTCGATTGTTAATCTAAAGAGGATGATAATTTGATCAGCTTGACTAATTTCCTCGTCAAATAGCTTTTCTTTTTATCTTACTAGCTATAACTATATAGGCATAAAGAATAGTTAATGTCACAATTTATAATAATATCATAAAATAGTGTGTATCATGATATAAAGTGATCCATTTCCTTGACCAATCTTAGTTAAGAGGTTAATATACTAGAAAATCTAACCAATGTTCTTTAACGATGAATAGCCAAGCCAAGATCAAATGATACAAAAAATATGTTCGTAAGTGTTCGTTCTCGTGCTCAAAGGTAAGCGTTAATAGCCAAGAGAATTATCATAATTTCATGGACGTTAGTCCATGTCAAAATGAACACGTTCACCCTTTGCCATAAAAAGAAAAAAAATTCCCTGTACCTCAGCACAAATACTCTCTGATCACAACATTTACCTTGTACAGAAATAATGCTATTTCTTCGGAGATGCATATATAATAACGTTATGAAAAATATCTATATAAAATATTCCTTTTAATGATTTATGTTAATCTTTTGTTTTCAAAGGGTAAGGTTAAGCCACATACATTAGGTCGGTCTAACTATTCATGACTCCAAGTTAACATGTACTACGTACTAGTTAAGTCAAAGAGTTAATGATGATTTAATCTATGCTTTTTAGTAGGTTTCTAATCATAAAGAAACATAAAATATAATCTTAGTTAACTGATTTTTAGTTGGTTTCTAAGTATAAGGAAACATCAAACATATAGCTATGAAACCTGCCGCAAATACTGCACAAACACCACCCACAACTACTCCAGTCTTTGAACTCTTCTCTCCATCCTCATTAGATTTTTTTTTTTTTTTTCTTTAACGGTTGATATAATTAAAAACTAACAAAAAGTTAAAAAAATAAAGATTACATAATTATAAGAGAAGGACTTTTAAGCCATTTTACCCAATTAAATGTGAATCTACCCCTATATTGACACCATTGGAAGGAACGAGGGAAGGAACCTCCAATTTTATGTCATTCGACTTAGGTTGATCACAGGTTGACCACCAGAAGGTGAAATTGGAGTTATACACCAATATCAAAATTCCCTAGGGTTTTTACCGTAAAAGTTTTCTTAAAATCAGAAATAACAGTTTTCACTTTCCGATTATGCGATATTTGAATTTTATCTACTAAATGTTCAAACTTGGCATCTTGGCATCTATGGGTCGACGATCCAAACTTGGAAGACGTTTCAAAGACTCTGTAATTAATTCAATTGTACTGTAATGTTTTTGTTATTTTCTTGTATTTTCCTAGCTTCTTGCTAGTTTTTCTAATGAAATCAAGCCGTTCAAAAAAAAAAAAAAATGTTCAAACTTTTTCACTGATAGAAATAAAAACCGTTCAAAGTGTTGTTTCTTCTTCACTAATAACACAACCTTAATTTTCTTTAACTAAAAGAAAATAAACTAACCAACTAGTCTAACTTATAAAATAAGAAGCCTAGAGCCAATTATGGAATGCTTCCATTTTCACTATGGAAGACTTCAACACCAACAATATCTTTTCCTAACAAATAGAAGATAACTATTCTTTAAATGATCTTCTAACTCAACTTAAGGATATCACCAAACCAAACTCTTATTCTTCTAACTCTAGAAGGCAACACTATCTTACTTTTCTTTTTCTTCACGCCCTTGGAAGAACACAAGTATAAATAACTCACTCAATGAGTCTTCCCATAATAAATGAAAGACCTAATCACACAAACTTTCTTCCACAATCAATTGGAAGAGTAATAATATGAGATCTTACTCACACAAACACTTGAGTACCTCTTATAATAAACTACAACAATAATATTGTGACACAAATTATTACAACCCAATAACCTCAGTACAAAAATCAACTCTTTGGTTAAAAGTTTAATCTCTCAAACACACTTTTAGTGATAAACAATACAATCAATCATCACTTCTTAATTGAGAGAAATATGTGTTTTACAAGCTAAAAATAATAACTTTAAATGTTAAAAATGAGTTGGACATTTATAGTCAAACTTTTCAAGATTTCAAAATAAATTTGTTATATCCACGGTCAAGTCGTGGACATCTTAACCAAAAATGTTTGAAAAATATATCCGCTTTAAATTATCTCAAAACATATTTTCTCAAAGTCAAACTCTATAAATCAGTTCTCAATACCTTACAAAAATCTTAATCATAATTTATCAAAATGTTACATTAGGTAAACACAAAGGCAAAATTAGGGTATAATTATATTTACCCTATAATTTTGATCTTTTTTTGGTAGACTTCAATTCAAAAGTTGGAGGCTCCCAAAAGATTCCCTCAAGCCATTTATGTTTATAAAAACATTTTTATACTATCGACAATTTTATAAAATATTTTACAAAGTTTATAAAATTATTTTGGTTTATAACGTTTTACACATTTATAAAAATAGTGATCAACCTCATATTATTTAAGTAATGAGAGTTGACTAACCTTGACTCGAATGATGAATTAGAGGCACGAGTGTTCGATTGGTTGACCCAAACATTGACCCAACAAAGTGAAAATGGTCCAGCAGGACCACTGTTGACTCGTATTTTTCAAACATTCACTTCTTTCTTTTGTTGGTTTGACTCATATTTTTCAAGTTATGTTAATGCAAGTATATAATTTCTAATAATCCACATAATCACTATGTAAATCACCTTTCAATAATCAAAATAAGCGGAGTGCATTTTCACATAATAATTTACGATTAATTTAAACAAAACATGCACTAAGTTTGTTTTAACTTAATGGCTCAATACTAAAAATGGTTTATTTATAAGGTTATTAGGATTGTTTATTTTTTAGCTATTCAGACATCCAACATATAAAACAAACAACAATTAATTATATATAACTTATGAGGAAAGTTCATTAAAGTATGAAAAATTTTGAAAGTATGAAAGTACAAATCTCAACCGTTGATCTTGATCAAAATAACAAAACCCCCACATTTTTAAAAATTAAATATCTCAAAAACCGTTAGTCAAAAAATTATATAAATTGCACCATAAAAATCAGCGTTTTCTCCTCTTCGATTTAAGATCCCACAAGGTATATTTTTGACGATTTTTTTTTTCATTTTTTGGTGGGTTTTGAAAATTTGTAACACATGTGTTATAAACAAATAACACATGTGTTACGGGCGACTAACACATGTGTTAGCATCGACTATCGATTGTAACACATGTGATAAACGCGAGTAACACTTTTGTTAATCCATCATAACACATGTGTTAACCCACAAAAAATGAAAAAAAATAAAATTCGTCGAAAGTATGCCTTGTGAGATCTTAAATCGAAGAGAAGAAAACGCTGATTTTTATGGTGCAATTTTAAAATATTTTGACTAACGGTTTTTGAGATATTTAATTTTTTAAAAAATGGAGAAAAGTGAGTTTTTGCCACGTGACGCATTCCTATTGGTACTTTCATACTTTCAAAAAAACTCATACTTTAATGATTTCACCTCTATAACTTGTTTAGAATAAACATTTTATATTCAGACATACATTATATATATTCATGACACACAAAAAAGAAAAAAAAAATACGACGAAAAGTTAAAAATTTAATACTAAAAAAAAAGTTTATATTAACCTCAACTTATTTATAGCACTCCTTTAATAGAAAGCAATTCCCAATTAATGGACTAATTTAACTTACTTATCTATTATTGGATCTTAAAATGCTTAAACAAAATTAAAATTACTAAACTATTAACGTTACATCATTTACTAATATACAATCGTCGAATATGATCATTGAAGACCGTACAACTAGATCAAAAATTTATAGAAAGTGAATATGTATATATATAATTATTTTTATAATATATATCTATCTACTAATATAAAAATGTTGAATATAATAATTTTCATAATATAACAACAAATATTTTTAAAAAGTCTCCAACTTACTATAAAAACGAATATAATCTTAAAACCTCTCAGAAATCGCAAATACTATTTTGCCCTTACTAAGCTAACTATCATATATAAGTATTTTAGTTAACTTTAATCGTTCGTGATTATAACTTAAATACTATATTTAAATTTCAACTATTAATTACATATATTATCTAGATTATACCACTCAATCATACACCAGGATTAAAATTTGAAAATCATACTTTTAATATAGTTGACTTTATTTGACGTTTTAATTAACAATTAAGTAATACAACATACTTTATCACCACTAATCAGTAAATAATCATAATATATATTAATAGTGTAAATAATAAAATGAATAAATCAATAACTAATTATTTGTTCATGCTACTATATACGGTGCATGCACACTACTAGTAATATAATATATATGGAGTATGAGTATAATTTAACTCTGGTATCTCTATTAATAAATATGGGGTACTATAATTATTCATAATATATATTGTCACAATCTCTTACTCTATAAGCTATTAAAGTTAGAAATCAATGAATTACTCATACATCGACACCAACACTACCATCACCTACCATAAAACACTACATCTGACACATTGCCCATATACTTGCTAGTACTCTTATAATAAATAATGGTCGTATATATATTTGACAAACTAACTGAAATTTTAGGTTGAAACACGATACTAAAAACAAAAAAATCGAGAAGATTTTACCCTTCATTAAGCTAAGCTTAGATCGTGAAAGTTTCATAAACTCAAGCTCCGATATAGGCTCAATTGTTACAAATATTAAAACCTAATTATTTTAAATAAACCTACACAATATATCTGTTTTTTTTATTATAAGTAATCATAGCTATATATATAATGATCTATATTATTATTTTACTAATATTTTATTTAAAGTCGATAGTTGAAATTTACTATTGGTATAATATACACATATATATATTTAATATTGTAGGTGGAGTTGAAAAATATTAATATTAAAAGATTTAAAAAGAAAACGTAAATAAAGAGCTCAAATATTAAACACTAGTATTAATTAAAAAGAAGTCAACTAATTTTCATATTTGCATAAGTTCAAGTTTTTCATAAAAGTTACTCTTAATATAGCTTAATTTTTAATAAGCCATTGCAAATTCTACACCACTCTATTAACTACAACTCTATCTAACGTTAGAAATAAGTATTGACAAATTAAACGACCAAAGTCAAATATTCATAATGACATAAAAGTAAAGAATAAAAGACTGCGGTCACCTTAGTCTTTTTTTAAAAGAGCTTTATCCAGTTTGTGTTTCGATAGACTCGAATCTTGTAGATCAGTCGGTAAAAAGTCAAACACCATGATTAAAGAAAATAAAAAACTCTATTAATCGGATATAACTCTTTTATATTAACTAAGTTTGAGTTCAAAAAGTACTCCGTATAATTTTATTTTAAACTCTAATAACCTCCAAAACTAACAAGGTACAAAATGATTATAAAGACTGTCAAGTCTCAACTACAAATCAGTCTTTGATAAAAGGCTATTCAATACGATGACAATATCATAACATAATATATAATATAATATATATAATTATTATATAATCACAATCAGTCTTGATAAGCTTTTTTCTTTCTTGTCATTTTGTTTGTTTCTAGGTTAGTATTGTAACGTCTGTTGGTATTAGTTTTGGGGTTTTGTTTTCGTTTAGGGGAAGTATTGCTGCTCCCTTTGCTTACGTCTTGTTAGCTAGGTGATTTGCAGCTGTTGCAAGGATTGTTATTGTTTTTGTTTTGGTAAGGTTTTAATAATAATATGTTGTTTGACCTAACGGAAACCCTTCAAACTTAATAGTTTGTGAGAAATTTTTTTAATTCAGTGATTATGGATTCAAGTATCGAGAGAGGTAATGTTTATAAATAATGCGGTTGAAATTTATAAATATATATTGTATGAGATAGGTGAAAATTTAACTTTTTTATTTTTTCTTTTTTAAAAAGGGAATAATCTGCTGTGTCTAAATAAAAGTAACAAGTTTGAGAATACTTGTTTTAGAATTATGTTGTAGAAAATGGTAAAATCTAGTATTTGCAAAATATAGAAAGTGGAATATTTGGGGATCTAACATTAGCATAGTTTTAACCTGCAAGGGGAAAAACTAGAGTAGTACCAAGTTTACTTTAAAAAGCCATCAATCATTTCTGAACATGTTTTTAAATTATTTGTTCTTCTTTCTCTTTCACTTCCCTGACATCACACCACTCTTTCTCTCTCTCACAAATGATCTTATCTCAATAATTCCATCATTTTTATATATATATTCTGCCTTCTCATCTTTCTCACCATATTTAGCAAAAACTAAACACAATCTGTTTCCAATTCTAACATTCATATATATTCAACTACAAGAAGTTAAACTACTTCACTCCACTACTCCACTCTACTGCAGGTATCTTTTTAATTCATTCTATTTTTTGTTTAAAACTGCTTGATGATTCTTTATCTGTTTTATTGTTCATACTTTTTGGCTGAGATCTTTATAGTTTTTGCTGTTGTTCTTTAGGATTTAGAGTCCCTTTTAAATTTTAGAAGGAGTGATTAATGTTAGCAACAAATGAACAGACACACTGTAGTTGTGTTGACATTTTAAAGAATTTGGGATTTGGGTACAAAGTGTACTTAGATTACTTCTTATAAATTATTATAAAAGTACACTTTTTGGATCTGTAAATTCATTGATGAAAGTCCATTCTTATGAAACTTCCTTTGTTGTTTTGGTTTTAGTTGTTTATTTATGTTTTTATGGGAAAATTGGATAAAAGGTTTTCAAAGGAACTTCATTTGGCATTCTGGTAATTTGAACATGCATCAGTTTGTTATTCAAATAGTTTATTCAACAAATAAAATTAACGACAATTGTAAATTTACGACTTACTTGAATGGGAAGAAAAACATAACAGACCCTTGGTACTTACAAATCACAATTTTTAAGTTTCGATGACATCAATAAGACAAATTGGCATGCCAAATGTCAAGACATCTATAACTTTTTATGAATCTAAAACCAGATTTTGTAACTTCAACATCTTGCACCGGGCGGTGCTTAGTAGAAAATTTTGAGATGTCGGTGTAAATGTTGTGCTTTCCCGAATTTGCCGCTCTGTTATTGTTTTTATACGAATTTTCTTTGGACACACTCGGCTTCTCTTCCTTTACAACTATTAATATTGTTTTTATCCGGCTTTTTTTCGCCTGTTACAAAATGTGAGCAACACATTGACAGTTGCACACAAACATGTCATTTCCAGAATTCAAAGTTGACATGATTTTTTCATTATTGGTAGTTTGCTCTCATTTCATCAAAGTAGTAGATTCTTGGTTGCTGTAAAGATTTAGATACCCTTGATCAATTTTGTGGGTTTAAAAGGTACAATAGACTTGTGGAGCAACATGTAAGGTTACTTGAGTATGACCAGAAGTTCAGAATTTATGCAAAATCTAAACATGAGACTAGTGTCAAATGAGTTTGTCCAACATACTTACGAATCCAACAAGTCTTTGTGCATAAGGTCGCCTTTTTATTTTATTATTACTTTTATTTTACACAAGTTGATATCCGATTACCTAATATGCTTTAACAGGCAGCAAACAAGATTGTGGTTAATTTTTTTTGACCAAATATGGAATCTCCAAATAACACCTTCGAGTCTGAAGAGTCATCTAAAGGCAGCACCACTACTTTTCAGCCAACCACACAACCTCCATCCATGACTCTCGACCTATCTCTCACCTTCAACCCTGATTTTATCACCATGGAAATGGCACCCACAAACACCACTTCAGGATCAGCAACACCCCGTGTTTTCTCCTGCAATTACTGCAGGCGCAAGTTCTACAGTTCACAGGCATTAGGAGGCCATCAAAACGCACACAAACGAGAAAGAACAATGGCAAAAAGAGCCATGAGAATGGGAATGTTATCAGAAAGATATGCAAGTTTAGCATCTTTACCTCTTCATGGGTCAACATATCGGTCTCTGGGTATTGAAGCACACGGGTCAATGCATCAAGGAGTTGTACCACAAGAAGTCCATTTTCATGCCATGAGAGGTGGTGCAAGATTTGACCAAACTTATGTTGGGTTACCAATGTTCATGGAAGATGATGAAGCAGAGGTCTTATGGCCCGGTAGCTTCAGACAGATTGAAGGAGTTGGTGGTCGGGGTATACCTCTACCTCCAAGTAGAGATTCATCCGCCACCCCTGATCTTACTTTGAAACTTTGACTTTTTGGTCAACGGGTTGCTAGAATATTTATGTTGGTTTCGTGTTTAGGCTTTTGAGCGAAATTGGGTATCTACATTGTACAGTGAGATAAGAATATGAATTTTGCTTCATTATATTGGTTATTATCCTTAATTTTCTACAACATGCAATCCTTTGCTAATTTTGTTCAATTAGTGGCTGAAAAGGAACAAGTTTTGTGCTTAAATAGGGCGATAAAGTATCCTTGTTGCTTAAAAACGGGAAAAGCTTGTGATTGAGATGAATAAATGTTATTTCAATATTTACCGGAGTTTAATTCAGATAATTTGGAGAGCTTAAGTCTACATATGGTATTTTGTTATATTACCCCCACCAGACTATGTGGTTAGCTTGCTAGTCCTGTAAAACTAAACTAAAGCTTAGTTCAAGCGAACTTAAATACGACTCGGTTAAGCTTGAGAATGTGAGTACAGAATACTGGAGTTTTTACCTGTTCGATCCCAGTTTTTAACCAGTTCGGTCACAAAGTGTAATGTGCCCTGCACTCAAACTATGTAATGGGGATTTTAGCTGAACTTTTCACCAAATCGGTGTCCTCAAATTATATGCGAATATTAAGGTTCATTTTTATATATGACAAAACTATAATCTGCATTTGCATCAAGTTAATAGACTATCAATCTAACAAAATTTGGTCAAAAGATTGCCAAATGTGATGGTTAATTGCACCTCTACATTTGGATGTCATCAAGAATTCTTCCATGTGTAAGAAACATGTATTTTCAAACATTAGCTTACAATTCGACCCGTGTTCAAAGATCCAGTAGATATCGAACATTACAACTCAAATATGAATCGTTGCCACTACTAATGTTAGACAAGACCCCTCCATATAATAAACAATGAAAACCTAACCGAAAAGGGTCTTTCTTCGCCTTTCCTTATTGCCTCCCCATCGAATAATCTGTTATTGACAGATTTTAAGGCAATCTGAAACCATCTAAAATCGCTTGGATCCTTAATAGCCTCCAAATAACCATTTCCATGAACCAAAGACTTCCACACCTTCGGTGTTAAATCAGTGATGCAACCTAGAAACTTATTGGAGATCTCGAAAACCTTATTAGGATCAAAATTAGCTTTAAATATATCAATCAAGCCACACTTTGAGCAGCATTTACTATTACTCGGGATGTCTGAAGAAACTACGGTTTTACCAAGATTTAATAGGGATTCACCAGCACCGATCCAAAAATTTGAAACAGAAGCAATTAAAGTTGATTCAGATAGAAAGAGATCATGGGTTGCAAATGCAATCGACACAGTGTGATGTGGGCTCAAGTATCGAGGATTGTGCCTTGTATTTTTTGAGGTTCAAGATCGTGTAACAAAAGAGGCTTCATGAAAAAGGCTATAATTTGGGCTAGGAGTGTCCGTTTGAGGCCCATGAGTTGGCGAATTGAAGCTTGGGCCGAGCCCAACGTCGTGATAAACCGCCGTAGGCAGTTTACCCAACTTTCGGGCCCAAATTTGCTTTATTTCTGGTTCTTGTTTGAGGTTTGGAGAACATTGTTGAACAGTTAGTTTTTAATTTGGTGAAATTTTAATTTTTCTCACTATTTGAGTTGAGTTTACCTTGATTTTCGGTATTCTTTTGAATCAACGATTATTAGAAGAATTATTCCTAGTATTCATTTGAATCAACAAGTCCAATTTGTGTTATCTCATTTACAGACTGCATAATAGTGCCAAGCTCAACTCAATTCGATTAGAAAACTCGAATCTCGAAACTCGACTCGAACTTGTATTTTTGAGCTCGAGCTCGACTCGACTAATGAACCGATACTTTCGAGCTCGGCTCGACTCGACTCGATAATCAATATTAAAATACTAATATTAAATAATTTAGAATTAATATTAATCGATTCGATACTTTCATGCTCGATTCGACAAGAAGTTTACTAAATAATACGGCAGATTTGTTAATATAAATATAATTGGAGGTAAAAGTGTAAAATAATGCAAGTTCGATTAGGCTTGCGAGCTTCTCGAGCCGAGTATTTTAATTCTCGAGCTCGACTCGAAACTCTACTTGAGTAGCTCCAGCTCGAGCTTGACTCGACTTGCACCGAGTCGATTTCGAGTAGCTCACGAGTTTTCTCGTCTCATTTACACTCCTATCAACAAGTATGCAACACCCATCTTTGAAGCATTTTCATCTTCCAGTGCAATTGCACGAGTCTTATACGCTGAAACGAGAATTGTGTAGGCATTTAAAGATGAATGGATTTGTAGATGTAGCCTAATTATAAGTTGTTCATAATGTAATCCATTCAAAAGGGCATCCTTCAGCTTTTTGCAGCAAGATTCAACATCGCTAGAAGATAGATAACCATCGATAACATCATTTATGTAGTTTGTAATACTTTCAACTCCAACATTGCGCAACGACCTCCCATTCCCATTGGAGTGACAAATTTCCGAAATAAACGCAAAATTATCAATCATCATTATGAACATCTATAGGCTCGTACCATTTTGGCCATAACTCCCTCATACGGACTCTGATTGAGGTGATTCAAAAGGCCAAAATTTTGAAACTAAAGGGGCTACAACTTTCAAAAAGATGTCAAAGCTAAAAAATAAGAGTACCCGCCGGGTAGCCTTGTACCCGGGCGGGTAGTGTGCAGGCGGAATTTTTTAAGTTTTAATCACACTTAAACCTTAATTTTAGAAAAAGCTTGGGGAGGCCATTTTCCTCTGGTCCTAGGGCGATTTTGGGCGATTCTTGGAGGATTGTTCATCACTTTTCCACCCTTGTAATCCAAGAATCAGGCCTCTAACAAAATCAAACATTACGCGATTCAGTTTATAATTCTTACCTTTGAATAATGTTTAATTCCGTTTTGCATTATGTGTTTTATTCTAATTAGCTTGATTATGGTACGAGTATTTTTACATTCACTTAGATGATGTGATCTATTGATTAGGGGTGTTAATTCTTTGATGTTTACAATTGTTTAATTAATGTTTAATTGAATAACCAATTGTGGTTAAGTTTGAATTGTTAAAATGTCGTGTTGGTAAATCATTTGATGTTTATAGTGAACGCTTTTAAATTTTAAATGATTCATCATGGTTGTATGTCTATGAATGATTGTTGATTAATTGTGAGCGCAAGATTGAAATAGGACGAGTTGATTAAACTCAATTGTAATTTAACTGAACTTAACTAGAGAAATCGAAGTAAATTATTTAATCCCACGAAAGTAGGTTTACAAGATTAAATTATGAATTAACAAATTGAATTGAGATTTAGTGTGGTTAGAAACTTGGAGTGAAAGCGATAGAGCTTTTCTAATCATTCGGTCATAGGAGTGAAAGCGAATCTTACTCTAAATCCAATTTGGTAGACAATACTAGATAAATACGTTTGAACAAACACCCCGAAGTCATTAGTGAACTAATCCACGTGAGTGTCATTTCTATTATTTGATACATTTCTACACTAATTCTTTAGAATCCAACTGCCCGTTTTATTTATTTTTACTTTTAATTTAGTGACAATTGGAAATCAACAACTAGTTGCAAAACCCCCACATTTACTTATTCTTTAGATTAGCATACAGTTGCTATACACTCTTAATTGTACGGTCCTCTTGGTTCGATACAGACTTACCATAGGTATATACTACACGACCGAGTAACTGCCCGATTGTGTGATACTCTATTTGCTATATTTTTTGGTATAAATTTTATCACTAGATTCACCACAACAAATTCCAGGCTAATCTATCATATGCAAGGTTTTGAAAATTGGTATGACTGGTTGAAACGAGAATCGGGAGGAATCTAGTCCAAAATAAACCGGGTTTCAGGCATAGTTGACAAAGTCAACGACCGACAGTCCGACTGGTTTTTTGGGTGAGGTTGGACCGGTTTTAACCAGTTGACTTTTTTGAAAGGTTACATCATTTCACTCGTAACTCCGAGTAAGTCACCGTTTTTTTTTGAATTTGTGTATTTTCTCGAGATGTATTCGGCTATTAGTTGTCAAACAGCCTACTACAACTGTTTGTCCCAAAAGAATTCTGAAATTCGACCTCCTTGACATTCAATTTTGACATTTTACGATTATTTTGACTTTTAAATGCACATTGACCACTCATAACTTGTTATAGAAAATTTCAATTTCAAATTGGTAAAATTTATAATCAATATCAAATATAATTAAATATTATCCGCCAATCAATTTCTAAAAAAAGTCAAAAGAGTCGTAAAACATAAAAGAAATTAATAAAAATCAATAACCAGTCCAACCAGCCGTACCACATATCCGGTTCAAAAACTGATTTTTAAAACATCGGCCACATGTTACAAACACAGGGTTTATTCAATTCGGTACGTGTTTTATTGGCTTCTTGATTTAGGTTTCACAATTAAAATTTCCCTTGAATCTTGATCGCAAGTTGTATTCACACCATCAACAAATCATGGTAAGGTTTCCTCTAAACTATCGTTGTTTCTTAGTTTCCTCTTAACACGTACTTCTTTGTAAGTATTGTTTCCTGTAGGTGGTTTCATCTTCCTTCATAAGGCTTAGAAAATCGAAAATATAATTTGTCGTTTTAGTTATTTTGTGGTTATTTTGTGTAGCTTCGTGGTTATGTTTTGTTTTCTCTCATCACTATCTTTATCAATATACGTCTTTGTTGTTAAAAATTGGTTTGTTGTATGTGGATTTTAGTTTTAATGTTTGTTTTATGCAACCCAAGATGAAATGCCAGAACGAAATATATCAACTTTGAAGTGCAGACAAATGGATTTAGATCCACATTTGAATTTTGATATCTCTCTACATCATGTAAGTTTATGATTGGTAAGTTACACTTTTGCACAAATTTTCTGAACGTATAGCATATTAGCATATATGGAAAACTTCATAATTAAAATAATTTTAAGTGAAGGTGGTTTCAGGAAGTTCTCTGAAGTTGGTAAACGTGTAAGTTCATTGCATTCATGGAGAAGGAAGTGCTAGAACTTATGAGTATTCAACTTGCTTTATGCCATACAATATGGTTGTTAGACGTCAACTCATTAATAAACTTTGTGGGATGCAAGATGATTTTTGATAGAAAAGTTTTGTTGTTATTCTTCTTCTTAACAAGTGTTTCTTTATCTCCTACAAGGAACTTAGGATATCCATTATCTGTCATTCGGGGTTATCGAGCATTTGACATTATGCAGAATACATATTTACCCTTACTACTTGCTATTGACGGTTAAATTTCATGAATCTTTCTTGTAGGCTCAGGTGGACTTTCTAGGAACACTTTCACATCCAAATCTTGTGAAACTATACTGTTATGAGGGATAAGATCTTCTACTTGTATATGAGTTCATGCAAAGATGCAGCTTGGATAACCACCTTTTTGGAAGTAAGAGTCCTTTATTAATGGGTTCATACATATGGTATTATATGTCATCATGGGTCCCTTTTGGAAATGAAAGAATATAAAAGAGAAACTTATTTTTTGTGAATCAAAATTTATAGGAGGGTTGACTGTTCAGCAGCTTGCATAAGATAAATGGCTTAAGATAGTGATATGAGTGGCTCGGGACTGGTGTTTTTGCAAACTTTTTGGGATTAAATTCAGCTTTGTGGGTTGTAACCTCAGCAATGTATAATGCTACTTCCTTTCTTTCGTCTCAGTGTGCTACTGTTTATGCAGGATACCAGTAAGTCATTCTAGGTATATTGTCTGTCTGGTCATATTAATTTGTTTTATCATTCATAAAGGTTAAACCTGATGTCGGAGCATGTTTCCTAACAAGCTTTAAGAAATGTTCAAGGTATATACATTATCCTTAAACCATGTTAACTTCCAATAGTGTTTAGCTATTACCTCTCTTTTTTATTTGTTTTACTTGATTCCTAGAATTTTCAAACATTTTGTGAATAGAGAAAGAGAATCATTTTGGTAATATACTCACGTTGCTTAGTAATTGGATTGTAAGTTGTAAAATAAATAAATGTATACACCGTAGACTTGGTTATGTTGCACTACATTTTAACTTTGGGAGCTCATAAAATTAATTTGTGGTAACCTGCCAAAATGGGATGGATCATGGGTCAAAACGGGGAAAAAAATTTGTATGGTTTGGGTTGACACAAAGCACTTTTTTTAATTAGAATACATTTATTAATTCATCACCATTATATGTGGCAATTTAAACCCATATATCTTTTAATCAGTTCAGTTATGGCTATTTTTGTATCTTTGATTTGCATAGATAGGATGCGTTGTAAAACTCCTCTAATCACTATATTTCTTCATTATCATATACTTTCCTTCTACTGTATTCATATGATTCTTATCCTTAAGAAGGTAACTTCTTTCTTTTTTATTTTTGGGCCATACAACTAAAGGAGAATCATACAGTACATTACAGAATTATATTTTTTTTTAATCCTCTAATTTTAAGTAACCATCTTCTATTTATTAAAAATCAATATTAATTCTATGAATTAGGCTAACTTTACTGATCTTGGTGATCAAATTAGTGTTGATATGTATGTGACAGATTGGTAGGTGAATTAGTCATTTAGTGAGCATACATAGGTAGCTACAATAAATCTCCTTTTAATGAATTATCTATAAATTTGAATTTCAATTAGACAGTTAAAAGTGCGTACATGTCAAATGCTTATGTTGTTTGCCGATAGCATTTAGGTAGCTTACATGCCCAATGTAGGAGCTGGTCTTTGTTGGGTTCAGATATGATGCTACCTTATACATTGAACTAGTATGTGTATTTTGGGAGGTTTCTTTCTATTTATACTTACAAACTCTGAATTGCAGTGATGTTAAAAAAACATGGTTTGTATATATCATTTATCTTTGTCTATTTAATGGAAAAGCATCTGTAAAGTTGGAAGGGGTTCAACTCTCAAATTCGCAGAAGCAGAGTTCAAGTATTACTCGCTATTTTGAATTACATCTTGACATGTTGCTTAAATATATTACATCTCTTGTGCTGATGTTAGGGTTTATCCGCATTTCTCGACTTCGCTTATAAGGCTTGATTCCTCTAGAAACAATTGCACCAAGGTAGTCTCTTTTTATTTATTTAAAAATAACAGTATTATTGTAATAGTTTAGTTATTAATTTGAATGATGTGAAACATTTTAAGTGTTCAATATTTTGAAATAGAAAAGATAAAGATTTGGTTGATGGTGAGCCGAATCCATATTGACCCCCACGCTAAGAATGTACCGGTTTTGACTGGTAACCCAACACAGTCAACTGGACCATTATATCATGTCTAATATTCATATCAGCAAGGGCTTCAAGTTTAACCATGTTATGTCTTTTTTTTTCTTTCTAAATGGAGTTGCTATGGGAGAGTAAAGAATGCTGGTAGGATGGTCTCTAAATAGAGGTTTGTTAGTAACTGAGTTATGTGAAGATCGAATTTGGTACTTTCAAGTGGGTGCAGTATAATTGTCTAATTGACATCTATTGCCATTGTTGGACAAGGTGGAATGTTACCGAAATGGTTTTAAGACGGGCACTGTTACTGATTTTAATCTATTCTTTCTTCTTTTTGTGCTACAGTGGTGGATTGCTATTAGTATAATCAGTTGTCTTATGGATCAATTGGCGAGGGAGTAGCAAGTTGCAGTAATGTCAACATTATTTGTTGACTCCTTGCTCCATTGATGGCCATTTTTTTGCTCATATAGTTCCTTTAGTTGGTGAAGTAGAACTCATCTTTAATTTATTAGTGTGATCATATAGAGATTGTTAATTTGTAGAGGTTGGTCAATACAATATGTTCTATGCAATAAGTATATATCTATCAATTGTGTCATTTTACAACCTTTTTAGTATTTACATCATTACGTCATTATCTAGGGATTGTTAACGTGTAGAGTTTGATCAATACAATATGTTTTATGTGATGACTTAACTTACCAATTATGTGTCATTATACAACTTTTTAGTACTGTTTTACTTTATTATATCAAAGGTAGAAAACCTTTTTTTCATGATCACTTGTATTGCATAGTATTTGCATCTAAGTTTAGATTGTAGATTATCGATTCCCATGTCTTATTATTTATTGCGAACTACGTAGTACCACATGATAAACTGTCGCCATGCATCTCACGGATATCAAAACTAGTTTGACTAACATAGAATGATATAAATTTGAGCTCGACTCAATTTTAAAACTAAGACACAAAGCCTTAATTTAGAAGCAGAAGCTCGACACAGTAATCAATGAGCTCGGCTTGATTGTTTATTTAAAAAATAATGCTCAATAGAATACACATGAAGTTCTTAACGACCCGCTTGACTATTTGATCTGCATACTAAAGATGAAAAAACCAAAGAAACTATAAAATGCAATAACAGTTTTTTTAGTCAATGTAGGTTTGGGATAAGAAATTGCAACCTAGAATCGTATCTTTACTTGGATAATTTTGATCCATTACCAATGTGATATCATTTTGACAAAATAAATAGGTCAGCAAGTCTCTGCTAAAATTACCAAAAAGAAAGCCCACCTTTTTATTTATTTATCAGTTATATTAACAATAAAATAATATAGAAGATAGGATGGTGGAGGTGAGAGTAACAAATTCACCTAACCTAATTTGTAGAACTGTTATGTTATATACCAGTTTGATTTATAAAGCGAATATCTAAAATATACTAGCAAATAAAGAGTATTTCATCGCGAGTGCAAAATAATGAGGGTTTATAGGTAATTAAGCCTTGATATTGCAAACTCAGTTTGAGATTAACTCAATCAAGGGCGAGCAAAAGATTAATCCTCAAAATCACAGAGTGAGATAATTTTGAATGTATATGGTGCTTAAAAATGATGAATGAGAGTAGTCACTATATTGTTTATATAGTGAAACCTTACATTCTGAAAGGTTCTAGAAGGATGTTAATTAAGGTGTGACAATTTAGACATTCTTTGAGATCCATGCTGACTAGACCAATCAGATAGGCCGACCAAGTTAATTGGGTGGCCATACAAATAACAACCTTCATGAATATTCTCTTTTGTACTATTGCCGAGTGTTGTCGGGAGATCATGCAAAGTGTGCGTTGACCGAGCTCATGAATGATGAGCTCTGAGCTCCGATAGCGCTAATTGGATTCCACTTTTAGGAAAGGAATCGTAATGCCAATGTGAGCTCGCTGGAAAGTGACTTTCAAGGTCCGAGACCTATGATGGCATGACAAAAGCCGACTCGGCTCCGTGCAATTATATTGCTTGAGGTCGGCTCGTAGGAACTTGATGTTATGCACATCATTAAAATTCCAACGAGATTATTATTAGTTACCAACTTACCGGGGGTTTGATATCCTAGTCATATTTAAATCAATGTAACTAGAAAAATAAGTCCTACTTAAATCAATGTTTGAATCAACAATAAACATACATAATGATGCACCATTAGTCATATTTAAAGTTAAGTGATGAGTTGAGATGATCTAATTAGGTTATAAATATGAGAAGCAATGTTATGGTTAAAAACAAGGGTTAAAGTCATAAATTGACAATGTGTTTTCACTTTGTATTAATATAGGTAACGAACTGATTTTATTACCAACGTAGATAACGTACTTTGTAAAAGTGTGTCGATGTAGGTAATATGGTCAATAAGTACATTAGAAAAATTCTATAAAGTATATTCCAAATCGGTAAGACTTTTTACCGGTACATTACCTACATTAGTAATAAATTCGGTTCGTTACCTTAATTGGAACAAAAGTGAAAGTATGTTGACAACATCACTGACGACGGCGGCATATGGTAAGTGGCCGGAGGTTAACAGTTGCCGGAGGTGAGAGGAGGAAGGAGATGTATTTCGATTTTCTTTCATAAAAGTGGTAATGGGAGAAATGGAGGAAGGTAGAGAGAATAAGCTGGAGAAATGAAGAAGAATGAAAGAAATGATGAAGATACTTGTCACTTTTTAATTGGTTTATCTCTCTTATCTACTAACCCCTCATCATCTCTAGAACCTTACCTATATAAAAACTAAAGGATTCAAAAATTAAATAAGTATGAAAAACAAAAAAACCGTCAAAATCTTAAATTCAAATTCAAACCAAATTGCATAGTCACACAAAAACTCAAAATTAAAAGAGATATATTTATATTCTTTCAATGTTCATCTAAATTACTTACTTCAAGTAAATCTAAAACATATAAGAGAAAGAAATCATACCGCTATAATGGATGAGGATTGAGGATGAATGACCAATTGTGAGTGCTCATGTTTATAATCAATTTGAACCTAAATAGAGAATCGTGGATTGTTGGGATCGATTTAGATCACATGAGAGAATTCTAGCACTTTACTGTGATCATGGGATTTGTACCAAAAGAGACGAGAAAATTACGATTTTTTCTCAATTAGAGGTTTTAAGAAATCATACATAGCTGAGCGATTAAAGAGTTTTCAGTTAGGTTAAATATCAAATTTAAATTTAATTTTAAAAAATCAAAACATCTTATTGGACCTTTAGTTGACCGAATAATACCATTAACTCTTGTTAAGACTTTTAAGCCCAAACAAAAGATCCCTAAATATAGTCAAATGATAGTTGACAAATAACAAAATGTCCAATTTTTTATAGGAAAAGATATTTATTTTAATCATGAGAATTTCCAAGAAAACACATAATATTCGATCAATCGCACTCGAAGGTAACATATTCCTCTATTTAGTGAAATAGTGAACTATAGATTTGGTACCTGATCTATTTATAAACTTAAGGGGCGTTTGATTTGTGCATTTCAAATCCTAGAATTTAAAATATCATGGAATTTGAAATGTTGAAGGATTTAAAATCCTAAGAATTTCAAATATGAATAATTAGTAATGACAAAATTGCCTCGTATTGAATTTTATATGCCTTTGTTAATTGTGACTCAAGAATATCTCATTTTTTTGAAGATACAGTATCAAACTATTAACAAAACTGACCAATGTCTACATTTAAAAACAATATATCAGATCTCCATCGTACGTAATCTCATCTACACATTTCACATATCAAAGTTTTTATCATATTTTATTTAATATTTACTGACAAAGAAAATCAGATTATATCCGATCTTATCTTCAAACAACTTGTCATATTCAAGCTTTTAAAAAGTGGTCGGACCGGTCGAACGGGAAAAATCAAGTTTTACGGTTCGTTGTAAATTGATTTTTGAATCATATTTTGGATTTGTGAGAACCGCTTAGTTCACCGATCGGAATGGGAATCGAAATCGGAATTGAACCGGTTTTCCTTTTTTTCTTTTGAAGTTAATTGATATTGATGTGTCTGAACTTTGAATTAAGACTTGTTTTCATACTGAACTATTTAAAGCTTAGATTTGTTATGTCGTTTACTTGTTTTGAAGTTTGAAACTTGTATTCACGTTAGATTGTACAATTTTAGTACATTTTTTGAATTGAGTGTTATTTGTGTGTCTTTGTATTTGTGTTTTAAACAATGTTCAAATTTTATAACGAAACTGATTGGACCGGGCCTCTCTCCGTTTGAACTAAAAAACCTTTTTTCAAAACATCGCATGAATCTACAACATTTATAATCTCATAAATTAAAGAGCAATATTACATCCACGTAAATTTTACAAAATAAAACATACAAAATGATGTGACAATTGATGTGGAACAATTATGTTAAAATTAATTTTCTCTTTTATGTTTCTCTTAGTTCATCCCATTAATTTTTGTAAACTTTTTGTGAATCTACCATATCTCTAAATTAAAACCCCACGTATAGCAAACATTCTTAATCGAGGAAATATAGTAGAAAACCTAGATCTAAAGCATACTTAATAGACAAATCAAAGAAGAACTTCATAGAAACGAAAGGGAACCATCGAAGGAAATCTGAAATCGGAAAAAGTTGATATACGGAGTATGATGTAAGCGCAAGTGCAAGCAATTTTTGTAGAAGAAATTCGTGTAAGAAAAATCGAAGTAGATCATCCATAGATGTAGACAGAAATTGATGAAGATTATCGCAATAGAAATTAATTACGAAATCAAAACAGACTGGATTCAAGCTGTGATGTAAGTGAGCCAACGATGCAGAAGTGTTCTGTTAAGATAGGAAATAAGCAGATAGATGGAGAAGATGTGATTTTGTGAAGGTGATTGTAAAAGGGTATTTTAGTCTAATACGAAGGGATGTATCTTCCGAGTCTAGTGGGAATTCAAATCCTTTCACATTTACAAATAATTCAAAAATCCCTTATATATTAAACACTATATTAAATTTAGTACAAATAAGAACTTTAAAAAAAAATATTTACATCAAATATAATTTAGGGTAAATGCATCATATACGTAACGTACTTTCACTCATTGTTCTATGTATGTAACATACTTTTTTAATTGTCTAGGTATGCAACAAACCGAAATAAAACTTGTCTAGATACGCAACATGGTAACTGGTAACCTATTGATCCGGTAATAATGTATTTGGAAGCATTTTTCAATTTTTTAAAAAATGTGACGTGGATAAGTGACTTTTTTCTTTTACTTAAATTAGCCAAGTGGTTTTTTTTCTTTCTTACGTGACTCTTCTTCACCCTAATTTGTTCCCTACAAGTTCTTCACCATCCAATACTTGATACCATTATATGATGATTCAGGGCTTAAAGGGACTAGAACCGCGTAGGTCAACGTCCAAATTAGTAGGTCAACCATGGTTATGTTGGAACCTCAGTCCTCATGATTGTTGGATGGTCTGATTGCCAACTGATCTAGCCATAATAGTTTTGTATTTATAAATATTTACTACCAGTTTGTAAATAATTATTATAATTTGTCTAATAGCTCTTTTAGTGTTTATTTTGACAATTATGTAATAAGTTAATAGTCATTATATATTTCATTTCAAATATCATAATTTATAATTGTAATTGTAAAACTTTGAGCTTATAAGTTCAAGTCAAAAAGTCAAAGACCGGTCCGACCGAAATCGGAGGTTCGGTTGGTTTAATGGTTGACCCGTGTTTCAAAACATTGGATATGTTGGATATCATCTAGGTTTCCAGTTTCATTTGAAACAAAGTATAACACATACAAACATAATTTTGTATACGAGTTTAAGACGAGTCTATTTGTAGACAAAATATAATGTATTCAAACGAATTATACAAACTAATGATGTATATTTTTGTAAGTTTTGGACTTATATAATAAAATTATTTTTATCAAAAAGGTTAGTTTAAAAATTAAAAAATTTATTGCAAAGTTTGGTGTTGCACAAAATTCGTTGCAAAATCTTTAAAAATTTGGTGTACATTACAATTTGCATCAAATTTGGTGAGTTAGTTGGCGATGGAATTTTAGACCAAAATATCAAATTTGGTGTTTTAGTGTATACATTGGAGATTGTTGGTCAGAGACCCACTCACAAAATTTATGAGTGACAAAAGCCATGTGTTTTATTTGACACTGCATTTGTAAGCAATGTCATCTGATAGGTTTGGTAGATTTGTTTGCTGGTCATGTTGAACAACGATCAATTTGATACTTAGAATATAAAAATCATGTCTATTCAACTCACTGCATTTGTTTGAAGTGACTTCCTTTTCGTGTAACTTATCTGAAGTTGAATGTCCATCACTCACTGATTGATGCTGAATCATTCAAGAAGTTACATTGTGTCTGACGCTGACCAAGACATAAAAAATTCTTTTGAAGTCCAAGACTAAAGACATAGATAGAGAGAAGCTCACTGATGTGGAATTCAAGACTGCTTTATTAATCAACGGTTAATGCCCTTATCCTAAGAAGTACATTGGGTTTGACAAATACTAGGGTTATTTAATTCATATTCCATACCCTTTTATGTACTCTCACTTCCATTCATTAGAAGTTACATTCGAACATTATTTAATATGGTTGTGACACGTGTAGGGTTTGAAATTATTTATAAGACTATAAATACTCCCCTCAACAACCATATTATTAGTCTATAATTTAGCATTCATTTTCAACCTTGATATAAGCACACTCCTATTCACCAGCGAGCTATTGTGCCCTTACCTATTTGTTAGGGGTTGATCATTGAGTGTTATCAACATACTCTCGCTAAACATGTTGGATTATTATTTGTTATAAGTTTAGTTTAATTAGACTAGTTTTTCTTGTCTTATTCCGCATTAAACTACTGTAAAGTATTATTTGATTCAAATCAATAAAAGAAAACTTTAAACTTGAAATTTAATGCATTTACTTACATTTGTTGTTTGTTTATTACTCTAATTACTCTCTAAGGGACCAACAAAGATGACTTTACTCATGGGATTTTAGAATTCTATGGTATTTAATATCCTCCAACTAAATATGAGATTTCTCAAATCTCACGAAATCCCAACAAATCCTCTAACCAAACACTATCTTATAATTTGAGATCTTAAAAAGTGTGTATATATATATATAGAGAGAGAGATGATCTAGAAAGAAGGGGTAATCTTGGGGGAATGAGGGAAACAAATCTGGGTCGTCCGTTAACATTAATCGTGACCAAAATTAACATTCATCATGATGAATGTTAACGAACGACCCAGATTTGCTTTCCCCTTCCCCCAATATTACCCCTTCCCTGTAGATCAGCCCCCCATATATGTAACACCCCATTTTCGAAGGTAAAAATCGAAGGTCACATCAACGATATACAAAGGAGCAAAATTCATATAATAAGTTCTCAAAGAAGAAATCTAAACAAAATGTCCAAAAGTAAACCGATCGAAATAATCACTAATAATCTAAAACCAAACTAGAACTAACTTCTTTTGTGTGCTCGGGTCCTTGCTTGCAAATCCTTCCTCTTGTCACTCGATCACCTGCCGCATGGAAAGAAAATGCGGCTAAGCCAAAAGCCCAGTGCGCGGATACAAAATAAAGCAGTACAAACGAAAGATACTTATGACGAGCATAATGGCAATGATCTAACAGTGAGATTTGAACAAACGATATAGATAGTCCAAAGGGGTACGACAAACCGAGCTTCTTAAACGAAATCAAATGGTACATGAACCTGCAGATCCAATGTACCCACAAAGGTGAATGAGGCGTTAGGCACTACACCTCCATCCACAGTCAAACACACAAAAAAAACTATGGTTAACCAATACGCCTCCTAAAGATCCATTGTCACACCACAAATAGGAGACGTCGCAGACTAATCACACTGCCATGGGAAGTGTGACGCCATCGGTGCCACAATGACGTCCCTATGGAACCCCCATAGATAGTAAATAGCTCGCATACCCAGAGTAGAATAAAATATCGCTAAAAGAACAAATGACCTATAACGATAAAGTTCTAAGAACAAAGTACTAATAACGAATCAAAAGTCACAAATCCTCAGCCAATAGCAAATTACAAACAATGACAACGAATTCGAATTAATGAGGTCATCACAATAAGTCAGTAGGAATGCCAATAACGTAAAGAATCCAATAAACGTAGCAAGCAATATATGATCACGAAATAGAACGTAGTAGTAATTAAGAATGTGAAGATTATTATCAAAAGGGTTCATTCAATATATCAAATTATATCTTACAAATAAGATGAGAATCAATACAAGCACATATTATGAACACAAGAAATCTTAATAATACTATTAAAGATTCGTACAAATAATCAAATGACATTTTATAATCAAGATGAAAATTCGTATCTTAAACTATAATGAAATGCTTAAGTGATCTCCCAATTAGTACTCCCCGAACAATCTACAAAAGTTTACGAATTATTAATTATTCTAATTTAACTAACTGCTATCTTGGACTCCTTCAGAAATAACCATTTTAGGAATTTAATTAATTTAGATACTATGCTAGTGAGACCATGTATATTCACGTTTAAACCAATTTTCTAATTGTTATCAATATTCAATTATCAAAGTTTAATTATTTCTAAACCACAAAAGTTTGGTCTTACATTTCAAGGTGAGCCTATACATTTAGGTAAACATTCTGCTTATTATAAGACTACGTTCTTAATGACCAAAACAGGTTATATAATTGTCTAAAAGTTTAACTCGAATATGAATATGACAAAAAGACATGTTCTAACAAATGTTGAGATTAATTTGAAAGTATATTTGTACTTCAGAGGCTAAAACGAAAATGGTATTTTGTAACTCAGCTCATAATTCAAGGGTCAAATTGTAAATGTATATATATATATATATGACTACATGATATCGTCTCCTTCGTTGGTACGTACAGAACACACATTTTCAATTCTAATTCTTTTAATTTTGCATCTTTTGATCGTAATTAATTTAATAGAACTAGAATCAACATATGATAGAGTATCACTATAAATTCTTGTATTTCAATCATACTTAAAAGTCACCTATATTTAGACTCAAAAATTGTTCGATATCGTTAACGAAAACGACGACTTCAACGGTTGGTTTCGGTTTGTTTCAATCTAATATATGTACACCAGACGATTAATACAGTGTCATAACATACTAGTATTCGAGTTTGGTTAAAGGTCTACCTTCGAAACAATTCGATGTATGAACGCATTCAAGCCCGAACCAAGCTTTAGTCCCACGCCGTAGTCGCGAATCTTTTTCTTTCTTGCTGTTTTCTATCAAGTATATTTATATTAAGTTTTCAGTTTGTTTTTTATAACGTAAAACTTGGCCGCTAAATTCTCTACTTGGACCATAAAGAGAAAATTGTTTTCTTACAACTGTTTTCTTACAAAATTTGTTAATGAAATTCTATTCATGTGTTTGCAAGAAACGGAGTTACAAACCCACTTATACTTCAAAGTCATATATTTATAATATTATCATTGTTATCGATTTCATATAGTTGTTTAAACAAAATTCATGAACTAATATTTATCTTAACGTTTTACTTTATTATTATTATCTCTATTAAATTTAATATCATATAAGTTTTAATACTTATACTTATTAAAATTTCGGGTATTACAATATATATATATATGAGTTAGGTTCAAATGAGAATGGATATTATTTGTGAGAATGGAGGAATCAATCTCAACCATCCATCTCATCAAAAAAATAATACCCCCAACACTTTTAAAAAGTGAATATCTCACAAACGATTAGTCAAAAAAATATAAAAATTGCACCATAAAAATCAGCATTTTTTTCTCTTCGATTAGACATCTCACAAGGTATACTTTCGACGATTTTTTTTTCTTCATATTTTGGTGGGTTTCGAAATTGGTAACACATGTGTTAGGTGCGGTAACACATGTGTTAGCTGCGGTAACACATGTGTTAGCTGCAGTAACACATGCCACTAACACATGTGTTACCGAAACTAGCACATATGTTACCAACCACTAACACATGTGTTATTGGTTTTCAACCCAAAAAAAAAAAAAAAATTTTTTTTTACCGAAAATATGTCATAAGTGATCTCTAATCGTAGAGAAAAGAACGCTGATTTCAATGGTGCAATTTTTATAATTTTTTGATTAGCCGTTTGTGAGATATTTAACTTTAGGGGAAAATTGGGTTTTGCAAAATGGATGGCCAGGATTCATTCCTTCATTCTCACTAAAATTTCCATTCTCATTTGAACTTCCCTCATATATATATATATATATATATATTACCTTTTAATTGAAAATTTTAGTACAAGTATTTATTAACTTGCTGGTTTAAACTAATCTGCCATGCTACATTGACCAGAGTGACATTATTTTTATACTTCTTCATATCAATCAACAATTCTTTAATTGCGATTATAGATTCAATGGACACCAAAGTATAATATTTTATTTTTGAAGACCATCCATTATAAAAATGATTTTGTAAGCTATTAAACTTTGTTTCTCATGTGATGTATACAAGATCCGGTCAAAATTCACAATAAAATGTTTAGAAAACCTGCTCTTTAAGTCATATTAGATATTTGAATTTTGAAATCATCAATCGCATGATGAAAATTTGTACTTAGGCTAGCTTTTATCAACAATATTTTAGTTGATTTTGATAAACAATTAATTAAAATGTAAATTTAATAAGCGATCTTCAAAAATAAAATGATATAACGCTTTCGAAATGTATTATCCCTTTTCAATTTAGCATGAGGAATTTTTTCTTATCTTGCTTGTAACTAAGGATCTTAAAAATCAATACACATAACACACAAAGCATTAGTCAATCAATATCAATATATACTTTAAAGATATCTCTTTTCTTGTGACCATGTTACCCAAAGTCTAAAAGAGATCTGTATCCTGTATCCTGTAATCATCGATAACTTCTTAATTGAGCACAAAAGATTATATTCCCTTCGTCTTAAAAAAATAAGTGTTTAATCTACTATTTGTATTTGTCCTAAAAAATAGTTTACATGCGAGAAAATTAAAGTCATTGAACTCTCAAATTAATCTTTATTTATTACCTTCAATAATTTATTTTTTAAATAATTTTAATCAAACTTGCTTTGAATACGAGGATAAAAATAATATTTTACTACTCTATTTTAGTTTTAAATTTTAATGTCAATGTTGGTGAACATTTTTTATAGGGTGGAAAGAGTACTAAAAAGGATCAATAGAATTATTATTGTATTCTCCTTTCACACCTTCATTATGGTTACTTGCCTAAATTAACACCATGTATGTTGTCTATTGCGACAATTCACTTCACTTGAATTCGTAATAAGAATCTAGACTCAACCACCACATTATCACCCATAAAATAACTTAATGGTGATTTTTGGTGTGAAACTAGATATTTTTTAGATAGTGATCAAACTAAAGTAAATTGAACCATAAATAAAAAAGGGAAAAAGCAGTCTAAATGTATATGTGTTATCTTTGTAGTATATAGTTCATATCAATGTTGAATTGGAAAACATAAATAGTATTTGTTGCAGTACAATTTTTTCTTTTTTTATTGTTCTGAAGTTTACATCCTATCCTAGTTTCATATAAAAAAATTAATTATCAATAATTCCAATAAATAGATAAATTTGTCATTTATAATATTAAAATCGTTCATTTAAAACAAAAAAGAAGCAACATTTACTGAGAAAAAACACTTGTTGTAGACAGACAAATATATTCAAACATCATATATAAGTAAACAACACTTAATACGAAAAAATGTAAACAATCTCTTAGATCCGAATCCGTTTATACCCGAGTCCGTTTTGACCCGCCTACCCAAACCTGTCCGCCCACCCATTTTGCCACCCTTAAATTATACACTCTATTATGAAGCACTTGTATTCAATTTCAATTCATTTGCTTTTAAATATTTAAATTACATACATACCTCTCAATAACTACATATTCAATCATCAATAACCGAGTAATAATAACGAATTTCTAATGAATGCAAGTTATGACAAATAAATTACTCTCATAAACTATAAATTATTCTATTCTATACATTTATAAATGTTAAGTAATAGCAATTGAACGCGAGATTAAAAAAATAATCTATAATCGTTGTTAAATAAGTATCTATTACTATTACTATACTATGTGGATGTACTCTACTGTCGTATAGACAAACAATCTCAATTTATTATGAGTTTATGCGGCACGTGCTTTTACATTTTTTGTTTATACTTTCAACCACGTAGAATCTCATAGATATCAACATATCACTTGACATATTTATGTAACATAAATTATCAAAACTCAATCATCTTTTGTACATATTTAGAGTAGATTATTCGCTATAAATATCTGGTCAAATATTTGTAACAATGTTTTACATTTTTCTTTTAGTCAACATGATAACCAAAAACCTAGACCATCTTGTAGCTTTTAAATATTACGAGTGGTCAGGAAAAACATGCTTTCACCTGAGTAAAAAAAATTAGAAGGATAATATAATTACGTCGCGTATATATGAGTAAAAAATGATAACTTTTTTTAATTGAAAAATTTATCCCGTCTACTCATTTTACATTTAAGAAAGTCAAAGGGTTAAAACAAAACATATACAAACTTGAAGGATCACTTGTATAACTTCAAATTAATTGTAATACTTTAAATATTATTCTCTCCGAGTGAGCCTACAAATTCATATTACATTCACACACAGACAGCATACTAATGGCAAATTGAAGGAATTCAAAGTGCAAAAAACAAGAAATCAAGCCTTCAGTTTGGCTTTATTTTGTCTGCACTTCACAAAAGGTGCATCTTTTTTATTTTAATTTCGCTTCAATTTTGACTGAATTCCATTATGCTAAAAGAGGACGGGCAAAATCAGTCAAATGATGGAGGTCGAAATTCTGAATCGAAGTTAACATATGATGAAAATCGATTGAATTCAGATGATAAATTAGGGTTTTCTAGAAATTTAGAGTCGAAACCCTCTAAATTGGGGATTTCTCAAGAGTTGACTTTGAGCTATTTGTGTGATAATTCAAAATTAGGTCAGAATTCATCTGATAAAGGTAAATTAGTTGTTAATGAAGATCATAATCAGGATGATGAGAATAGATTTGTGGAGAGAGATTTTTTACAATTGTCGGAAAATTCATCGAAAAGAGAGGCTGAAAATGATGAAATGTATGGAATGAATAGAGATAAGAAGCAGAAAGTAGAAACACTTGATTTGTCCCTAGCATTGCATGACACTTCTATGTCGTTGGCTGCATCTAATCGTGTTCAAGATGGTGACTTTTCTGTGAGTTTGAGGCCGAGCAGGAGTTTGCAGTCGTTGGGTAGGTCAAATAGTAACAATACTCAAACGACTTTCTCGAATGATTTTACAAATGGTTCGATGTCGTATTCGCATTCGCATCAGTTTTCGCATAATCCTAGCTGTTCAATGACTCGAAATTCAACTGAGAATAATGAGTATTCGATGGGTAGTCATAGAAGAGACTGTGATCAGTTGTGGAATGGTGGTGAGGGGACTAATGGGTCGGTTCATAGTCGGTTTAGGCCCGTTGGTGATGGAGGTGTTGCTTTGGTGCAAGGAAATAATCGGGCCAATTCTGATAATGGTTTGTCGTTTTTTCCGTCAGAACTGCCTGCGAGGATGAAAATGGATACGCAGTCGGGTGATTCACGGAGGAGAGGTTCTCAGAATTCAAAGGGGGTGGAAAGTTTGGATTTTGGAAGATCACGCAAGCTTTCTAGACCCGAGAGAATCCTTAGAGAGATTGTTTCTGAGTCTATTCAGACAATGGCTCAGATAACTCAAGAGCTTCCTGATGAAACGTTTGATTCCACGAAGGATTATTTGAAGAAGCTGATCTCGGTTCCTGAAAAGAGAGACGAATTGGTGGGATTGCAGCTTCGGCTCGAAAGAAGGTCTGATCTTACAAGTGAAACACTCTCGAAAGCAAATAGGAACCAACTTATATTATTGGTTTCTATAAGAATGGGTCTCGATAGCTTCTTGTCGGTCCAAAATCGCCTTCCAACGAATGAGCTGATTGAGGTTTTCTTATTCGAAAGGTGTAAGAATTTGAATTGCAAGCGCTTATTGCCTGTTGAGGACTGTGAATGCAAGATTTGCTCAACAAAGAAAGGATTTTGTAGTGAGTGTATGTGTCCAGTGTGTCTAAACTTCGACTGTGCAAGCAATACGTGCAGTTGGGTTGGGTGTGATGTATGTTCTCATTGGTGTCATGCGGCTTGTGCTATTCAAAAGAATCTAATAAAGCCTGGTCCAAGTTTGACAGGCCCCACTGGCACAACGGAGATGCAGTTTAATTGTCTTGGTTGTGGTCATGCTTCAGAAATGTTGGGGTTCATTAAGGATGTTTTCAAGTCTTGCGCAGAACAATGGGGTTTGGAGACTTTAATCAAAGAACTTGATTGTGTTAGGAAAACCTTTAGGGGTAGCAGAGATCTCAAAGGGCAAAACCTTCATATGAAGGCTGCCGAGTTGATATCAAAACTTGAGAACAAAGTCATGTCTCCTTCAGATGTATGCAGTACCATCCTTCAGTTCTTTGACTGTAAGTCTGAAAATATATCTCTCCTTGCTGCTCTTAGTTGATATTTGATATGCTTTTCTGTTTTAATTTAAAAATGACATTGGTGTGAGATATATCTCTTATTAGTTGTAGTGATAAATGAATGAGGCTTATTGCTTCAATTCTCAATTATAAAATATCTATATGTATATATATCAATCTGAATTGGTGAATTGTTTTGTATTACCCTTTTTATTGTCTTTTGAATCTGTACCCATCCTTTTGTTTATCTATGTTAGCTTAGGTTGGTACTTCATGGTTTTGAACTCGTACCATCTCTACCTGTCCATAAAAATTGCAAAACCTTTTGTTTTGGGATCTGCTATATAGCTATATAAGTTGCAACCTTTCCTTTTTCTTCCTCGAAAAGTTCCTTCTTCTTATCCCCCATTTTCAGCATTACAAGTAAGTTGTTGGTATAGATTTGGATTCACAAAACTCTTTCTTTTTTTGGTCTTTGTTTGAAGTCATTAAACAGTATTTTAGATTTTTCACAAATCACAAAAAATTAAACAAATATCTTAATGTATGTGTTAAGCCAAACATTGCTATCACCATGGGACGGACTACCAATTTTCGCTTGG
This sequence comes from Logfia minima, assembly GCA_963921325.1. Taxonomy (NCBI): domain Eukaryota; kingdom Viridiplantae; phylum Streptophyta; class Magnoliopsida; order Asterales; family Asteraceae; genus Logfia; species Logfia minima. Next base: position 13,601,742 of record OY992768.1, read on the forward strand.
TGCTATACCAGGTTGATTGCAATGTCCTTTTCTATTCATTAATATAGGCTAAATTTATGTCTGTGAATTACCATCATTACATATTACTAGTGTTCTCAATTTTGTTTGTGCAATATTTCTTTGTTTTGTCACTGTTTAAGTAATTATTTAAGCGTATGATAGAGACTTGATTAATCATCTCACACACTTTTATCAAGTTACGTCCCTGGTCAAACATGGCACAGAAGGGTATCATTGTTTTGATTAAGATGGGTTGCATGATTCTTCATGTTATGAATATGTTATAACCTACTGTTTCTGTAAGCTGAATTTTATTGTCTATATCCTTATTAAAGAAATTTAGTTTCTGAGTATCCATTACATCTCAAACAAATGGGCATGCCTCGAGTTGTTTGTAACATTACTATATTTTATGATGATATAGTCATGGTTTCATGTATAGGTAGCAAAATGGGTGGGTGAGGGTTGTTTAATGGGTAATTGAGGACATGTGAAAATGGGATGGGTCGACCCTTGACCTTGCCACACTTTTTCTGTCTACTTTCTCTAATTTCATAAATAACTAATCAATTATATATGATTACAGAAACTATTCCTATAAATGACAAACCAACAATAATCGAATTTAGTATTCTAAGAGGGTGTATACGCTTTAGTAGACTTTGGGCAACTTCTGTTACAAGTCTCTGCATGGCCCGAAATTTTTGTCCGTCACATATTCAGCCTTTTTTTAGTTGGTATGCCTTTCATTATGTTACACCATCATGACACATCATCAGGTAGTAGATTTGATGCTATATTTTGTAGGTGCTATATATTCAACGACTGTGAATAGTGTTTATTAGCATGATTTTTCCTTTCTAATAGAATGCATATAACGTCAATTAATATTTACAGCCACAGACCAAATGACCGAGTTTCCTGTTTCCAACTTGCCCGTAAAAGATGTCGTTCAACCACCTAAACCTCACACTCATGAAGCCTCCTTTTATAACAACATGGGATCATCAAGTGGCAGAGGAGATAACAGTCTCAAAGCTCTTCCCCACTTGATGAATGCCAACAATATGATAATTAAGGATGAATGGTCTGTCAAATCATCAAAAAAAGATGCATTTGATAGCGTGGAGAGCCTCGTGAGAATAAAAGAAGCTGAAGCCAGAATGTTTCAAGATAAAGCTGATGAAGCAAGAAGAGAAGCAGAAGGATATAAACGAATGATGAGGGCACAGATCGAGAAACTGGATGACGAATATGCAGAAAGGATAGCAAACTTAAATCTGCATGAAACTGAAGAACAAAGAAAGAGGAAAGCAGAAGAGCTCAAGGTTTCAGAGAATGATCATCGTGAATATTCCAAAATGAAGTTGAGAATGCAAGCAGAGATTGCTGGACTATTGGAGAGAATGGAGAAAACTAAACAGCAATGGGTGTGATTTAAACCTTAATTTTTGGGTCTTTTTATCTTGTTGTAATCTTGCAGGAGTTCGGGTATTTTTTTAATTTTTTTCTGTTCTTTTCTTTTTATCAATTTTTGGATTCTGATGCTGATGGGTTTGGTTCAATTTTTTGGTTTTAACGTGTGAAGTGATTTACATTTTATTTAGTTGGTACAAGGATTGTTGACATCTTTGGATATTTCCGGATGTGAAATTGGTGTATTTTATTGGGTTTAACAGTGTTGTAACTGCTGCTTGTTGTTTTCTGTAATTGATAACCATAGTTTTGCTTAGTTTTAGAGTTGATTATCAGCATTTGATCTACTCCAATATGACACTTATTCCACAAATTCTCCATACTGGTTTTTGGTATGGTGGCAAGTTGGGTTCATTGACTTGAATAGACACAATACTTGAAACTGGGAGGATAGTAAAGTGTATTTGGTGTATAAGAAAAATACCTAACCTGGAAACAGATTGAACTGTGGTACAGAACAAAAGGCCTTCTAAAATTTTATACAAAAAACCACCACCATCAACACCCACTTAATCTCAAAGTTATTGGCTGTCAATCTTATGCTCACCGTCGTTACTTCCAAATCTCACCACTCACAAAACCTGTAGTTATACATTACTTTTGACAACAATCCTAATATTCACACACCTTCTACAGCTACCACACTAGTATTCCTTCTCCAATCACATCACATTATCTCTCCTAATCCCACTCCAACCAATACTTCTTCATATTCACAGTCCACCCCTGATTCCATTTCAACATAACTGGACCTGCGGTACTTGCCCGTTGCGGGCTGGTAAAATGCAGGTGTGAGTTTAAATAAGTTTTTCTATCTACGGGCGGGTTACAAGTATGCATTGTCTGTTGTGAGTAAACCTAACCAAAACTCACGAAAACTATATGATTTATCCGCGAGAATATCCATATGATTTATAGATTATAAATTTATATAATAAGTTAGACAAATATATATATATATATATATATATAAGAAAACAACTCATACAGGAAATAAAATAATCTCAAACGCAATTCATAACCAGAACAATAGTTTCAAGTACTCGTATCCATTCCACCACACTATTAAACATATAATCACAATGATTCCTAAGTACAAATCAAACGATATTTAAGATCTCAAATTTTTTTACCACGTTACTTCAACTTCATTTCTATTCAATATTTAATGTATTAAAATTTCATTCGGAAATAGAAAGGTGAACCTGGGACTAATTTCATATAGCGTAAAAAGAAAAAGACATTTGGTAATAAAACCTTAGAATACATGGCCACTTGGGTTTTTAGTCGTATTTTATTTAGAACCTTAGAGATTTAATATTTCCCCAACCAACTCCCATTCATCACTTTTGGAGTTAGACAAACAGCAATACTTCAATCAGCACAATTTTTTTAGAACGGCTAGTGAGATGTTAGTGGTTCAGGTGTAACAGTCAATTCAATCATCACGTTAGTTCTTGCAGTCATTGGAAGGAAGATCACTACAAAAGGTACCTTGTTTAATTTTACTTCGTTTATTGATACTTCTTTTAATTTTTCAGTTCGTCATGATTTCTGAAAAGGAAATAATGATCTTCTTGATTCTGATATCTTTAATGGTTAGTTTGAGGCTTTGATCTGATATACTCTGATAGTCCCATTTTGCGTCCGATTTTGCCTTAGAATACATGTGCTATCTGTGTGTGTACTCTAATTGGTTATTTTATTATCATTCTTATAAAATAAATAAAAATAAAAAGTATTACTAGATTGTGTTATCACAGAAGTGTTTCATGGATGAAATGTAATTGCGTTTATAGACTCGAATTAAAAGCTTATAGAATTACGAAAAGATAAAAGACAAGACTTGCTGCTAATGCTTTACACAAGGAAGACATATAAATTTTAATACAGATCATTCACTTTGTAGCTGATTATTATTAAAAAAATACTTCAAAAAGTTGCTTGTCTTGATGTTGTTCAATTACACTTACTTAATCTCATCAAGTCTAAAACATGAAATAAATTAATATTAATTTCGTACGTATTATCTTGTGTAACAGTAACAGGATTGATTAGTAGCTGGGAAAAATAAACAATGGTAGCTCCTACTTTATCTCAGTGTTCTTCCATTCAACTAAAGTCATCATTGCTGCTTCCAAAAACCCGATTCTCCAATGGTCCTTCACAGTCACTGATGAAAGAAACCACAACTGTTACAAGAAGATCTTTTGCAGTATCCCTGAAGGCATCTTCAAGTTCATCAATGGCTTCACTGAAAAAGTACAACGATTCTGTGATTGTCATCGACAATTATGACAGTTTCACTTATAACCTTTGTCAGGTTCTCCCTCTCTTTTTTGAAAGGTCCCTCCTTTATGTCATATAACAAAGAGTTGGTATTTTTATCCCTGCATTCTTTGTTTATCTGTTCTTTTTAAGTCGAAACATCAAACCAAAGTCTTGTGCAGATATCTTAAAATTTAATTGTAACTTAACTGTCAAAATACTATTGATATGAAGTTGTGAACTATTGAAACTTTTATTTCTAGTTTAGTTTTGTGGAGGTTGAGTGACTAACCAAAAAAGTCGATAATTTGGCTCTCAAGACTTTTAGCCTGCAGTATATTCGTTCCGAAGTTAAAAGAAAGATTGACTTGCTATCTTATGAGACTGATGGTCTTACTAAGCTTAAAAGTTAAATTTTTTTATGGTGTATAAGATATGCTAATTATGGTTTTGCATAATTGTTATTATCTTGTGGTTCACATAGGTTGATTCTGGATTTTGTTACCGCTATTTAAAGCATATGGTTTTCTTTTGAGTTCCTTTTATGCCTTCCATTTCTGAACTTTTCATTTGATGATCACTTATTCCTTATAATAATGAAGTATATTGGAGAGCTAGGATGCAACTTTGAGGTTTACAGGAATGATGAGATTACCGTGGAGGAACTGAGAAAGTAATCACTTTCAGAACTTCATTAAAATCAGCTATGTTGTCTAAAATGATACCTATCAAAGTTGTACATATTTGTACATATTTGTTTTTTCATTTTTCTTCTTACCCATTTTCTTACTGATCGCTTTTCTATTTAGTTGTGTTAATATTCTGTTACTAGACAGCTAATTCTGTATCTGTATCCTTTGTTTATAGAAAGAATCCCAGAGGAATTGTTATATCTCCAGGACCTGGTAAGATTATGGCTGTGCTTTTTTTGCTTTCATATTCAAATTCCATTCGTCATTAGGACATCTTATCTGTTCACGTTTGTACCTCAAGATAAAGGGATATCAGTAGAAACTATAGTGGAACTTGGACCTACAGTACCGGTATTTGGTGTATGCCTGGGATTACAGTGTATTGGTGAGGCTTTTGGAGGTGAGCGTGGAATAGTCAAAGTTTTTTCTCTTATGTTGGTGCATTTCTGCTAGTATGGATCATTTCTCTTCCTCCATTGACAAGAGTTGAATCCTTTTTTAGGGGAAATTGTTCGATCTCCTTCTGGTGCTGTGCTTGGAAGAAGTTCGCTAGTTTATTATAACGATGATGATGGGGAAGAAGGTTTATTTGCAGGCTTATCAAAGTATGTTTATTCAATTCCAACTTACTGTATTTAGGCTTTTCTTAGATACCATTACTCATAAGTGTCTCCGATAACTTCATGAGATTGAGCAAGGATCAAGAAGCTTGGATATAGCATGTACAGAAGGAACTTATATTAAATAACCCAACTTATTTCAAGTTAATAGAAAAATTATCTATGTCCAAACTCAATTAACATTTAAAGAAAACTCTATTTGGACAATTCTAACAATAATAAAGTCCATCAATAACATCATTTTAGAATTCCAACTTGATGTGTAAACTTACGTATTACATACGGCATGGAAAGCTCAATAAGATTTTGAGTTGCGCCCTTATTAACTCAAGCTCGCTTCGTTATATATTAGCTCTAGCTTGAACTCGATAAAAGCTCGAGTTTTTTGCAGCCTTAGCGTCTCCAACATCTCTCCCTAGATTGACAAGAACAACTTTCCACCTATCTCTTAAGCTTAGAGGTAGCAAAACGGGTGGGTTGGGCGATGGTTTTTGGTTCTGGTGAAAGCTGGTATCTTTGGTACAGGTCAAAACATAATGCTCCTGGTCATTTACAATATGGGTGACTTTCACCTCAATTGCTTTGTTTTAGCTAGTATTCTTTAATTTTTACTTCTTTTCTGATCTGTTAGTAAATGGGTCAAAATTGTCACCTCTACTCGAGAGCTAAGAATGCAGCTTTTTAATTAGTCTATAGACTAGATGTGATCCTCCCCGCTTGCTATTTAACTTTTTTGGTGTTCATGGTTGGATTCGGTTGATTAAACCTTGATCAAGAGATATGAGATGTTGACTGTAATTTGACTACCAGTGCTACATGGGAACCTGCTCAGTAATTGCAAAATGGACACTTTTTAGGGATGTTTTAAGGTGTAAACATGGACCTTAAGTTTGCTGAGTGTTTCTCTGCATTTAAATGAAAATCAATCTATATACCAGCATCAGCTAGGTGGGATGATCGGGCAGGCTGAGTAATGTTTTTGGGTTGAATGATAACTTTTAAGTATGGGTCAAAATAGCCAGGTTGGGTTGCGTTGGCCCAGTAACACTTTCTTGTTCAGTTTTTTGTAACTTTAGTAATAACTAAGCATTATTTATGATTACGGAAACATTATTATTACCAATATAATTTCCCTGAATAAAACGATGTATTAGACTCTACACAACTTTCAACCTGACTGACTCATTCCTATTTTAGCTACTTTTTTTTTCTTCCTGTGACGCATTTGAGATAAAACACACACCCATTCATAATTAAATGGGTTGAAACAGCCCATCGATTATATACTAGTGATACTTTTGCCTATCTCTATTGCAAATGCAAGTTTTAATAATGTATTTTTATTGTGTCTACTTTCTTCCTTGTATATAGCCCATTTGCTGCTGCTCGATACCATAGATTTGTGATAGGAAAAGACAACTTTCCTAGTGATGCCCTCGAGATCACTGCATGGACAGAGGATGGATTAATAATGGCTGCTCGTCACAAAGTATATAAGCATTTGCTGGTAATTTGCACCTCATATATGTTTCTATGTATACTTTTTATAAAGTTACATGAATTCATCAATCTTATGTATGCAATTCTGTATCCATTTTAAAGAAAGAAGTTAAATCAATCGACACTTGAAAGTAAAATATAGACTATTATACAGGTTCTTTATACACTTCCCATTTATTTTGCAGGGCGTACAGTTCCATCCAGAGAGCATTATAACTAATGAAGGCAAGAAAATAGTTGGTAACTTCATCAAACTGACTGAAAAGATGGAAGCTGATTCTGAAACCTAAACTAGTACTGCAGTCTTGCTCGGTGGTGCAAATCTTACCCATTTGACCTGTTAGTTTTAACAGACGGGTTGCAGTGTGTAATGTCAATATTAATTTTCAAGGGATAAACCACAGATTATTATGTATTGGTAGAATGAATAAAGCGTAAACATTATGTGAAGTTATAATATTTGGATATGATTTAGCTTTAATGGAGTTATTATTCAGCATTTATATATGCTTCACAGCTATTATGAGTAAAGAATTCAACTGTTCAAGTACTATCAAGTGTGTTCAAGTGGGCATGTTTGATGAATACAAATTCACATATTAATTCCATGAAAGTTGAAAAATATACAACTTACAATGGATACTATGAATTTGATAGACTGTATTTTTTCAAAAGTTTCAAATAGAAAAAGACAAGAGAAATATAATGCAGAGAGAAAGTCAAAAGGAAAAAAACACAAAGAATAGAAAATAAATAAATGGGATACAACGTGACAAATAGCAAAGGGTGCTCCTTGATGTCTGGTCTAGAATTTTTGTCAACATCCCAAACCCCACTTGCACCGTTTTGACAAGATGTTGCTTTCCAAATGACCATTATGCCCTTCAATTCATATACAAATGTATCATTTATTACTCCCTTCATCTCCATCTCTATATCTCACAACAAGTATCTACATTTTCATTTTAATTTACTCCAAAATAAGTATTCATTTTTAAAAATTAATAATCAACTTTACATTTTTATTCATATTTACACTTTTTACAAAAGTCTATGTGTACAATAAAGAATAAAAATGACATTTAACTCTTAAAAAAAGTTTATATATACTTTATCTAAAATCGTAATGCCAATCACTAATTAGATATTTATTTCGAGACTGATAGAGTATCACTCAAAAAATATATAAATATACTCACACATAAAGATCACTTAAATTAAAAATTGTGAGAAACTTTTACGAGAACAATTATTAATATTTATTAACATTAATTATAGTTCAAAAAGTACATAACTATCGTAAAAAATAAATAATGTATGTGGTCCAAATAAACATTATACCATCATGACCTTTAACATCATTCATCACTCAACCACAAACAAACTATATGTCATTCCCACTCATTTCACCATTTATATTCACACATAAAAATCAAATCCATAAATGATTTAATAATGTACTTATAAAGATTCCGACCGGCTCCGATGGTGTCGTTTCCCACGATGGTGGTGACGTGTACCATCAAATGTAACAGGGTCAAGGTTTCTTAGCCTCTCAGCTTCTTTAGGGTCTACCACACACTCAGATGGTGGTGTTTTGTACCTCAATTTGTCATAACAATACGAGTATTGGATGTGTTTCTTTCTAAAGCTCTCCATTTTAACCCTCTCCGAGGATGTGATTGAGTTTGAACTTGTTTCAGGATCGCATCTTAGCGATGAGAGCTCGATGGGGTCCACCGTGCATCCGTGGAGGACAAAGTCGGAAAATTTTGCAACATAAGGGGCATATTTGTAATTTACCTTGTATTTTCCTCCATTTGTGGCCCATGTTGAAGCATCCCATATTGTTGCGTATAGAGTCATGGGTTTTGATGGAAAGTCCCCACCCATTGATTCGGTTCTTTTGATCTCTCTAATGACAACATTGTCCACATAAAATCTAAAAACAAGAAAAAAAAATCATAAATGATCAATACCACAATAACTAATAGTAATATATTCTTAAATGTTATTTCTACTACCGATAACACAATATATTCAACATTAACTAAGATTGTACCAGTTGTATTGCATAAGGTAGTACAAGTAAAAGGAAATGACCAAATTACCCACCGCAACCATAACAGAAAAAAATGGATGTATGTGTACTTTGTAAGATCCAAGAGTACTACAAGATGTAGGGGACCTGATGATGAGAGCAGATAACAGGCAGATAACAGGCAAATAAAAAGGAATTGTACAACATTCAATGCATAATGTGGAAGTGATCATAGCATTTACATCTCTGCTTGTACTATTATTGTTACTACTTTAAACGCTACCTACGGCTTCCAATTCTATATAAACGTAAAAGAAAAACAATTATACCCATTGCTATAAAAGGGTAAAAAGATTTTTATAATGACGTATATAGTGGCAAGGACCATCTCAATATTTTACCATATTTGTGGTGATCTTTTAGTCCTTACATTTGAATCAACTTTTGAGCATCATGTCCAAAATAACTTGAGGTAGTTTGATGTTTGTCTTAGTCGGACGTATAAGTAACTCCTCTAATTTAGTGGTATATGGTTAAAAAATGGCGATGTACAAGTTACCACCTATCCTATCCTATACAAACATGATACACAAAAGTGAAAAATCCTAGGGAAAAATAAATAAGACAAAAATGAAATAATTTTGTAAGGATTACTCACATGATGTGATCTTGAGCCCAAAGAAGGCTATATTGATGATAATCATCAGAAGGATCAAACCAAAGACCATATCTTTCTTCTCTTCCAACATTTGTGCTTCCATTGCCATATATATTGGTTTGTATCCTCCATTCTTTTCCTCTGATATTACCCAAGAACTCGAAGTCGATTTCATCATGGTTCTTCTCATACATGTCTCCATTTGACATCTGTTAGAACAATTTTATCCAATAGGGTGTAAAATTTTCATTTTCACAAGAACTAAATATGGGTTATAAGAAAGGGTGAACTGCATTCAAGATTATATGGCAATGTAATTCTTTGAGGTTGAACGTGATTTGTACACCATACAAATTGACGTTTAAACTAATACTATTTGAATTTATAGGTTTACCCTTTAATTCTTTTGTCTTTCTTATGATGGAAAGACACTTGTCAATTCTAACATGTTTGGATTGATTATGCATCAATTATGCTGGTGTACAAATCACATTCCCATTATTTATGGTATAAACTGGAACTTACAACTACTTATACCTCATTCTTGACAAAATTTCACAGCATATAAATATGGGTGTTTTTCAATTTCTAGATCATTCCATTTCAAGCACATAACTACTCAATGTTTTCAACGACCCGTAAACTTCAATCGAAATAAGCAATTTCAGGATCAACCTTTGTGACTGATTATAGTACACATTGGTTATAAAGAAAAGAAGCAATTTTAAGACCCCAAGAGAACCTCACCCAAAAATGGCAATGTCAAGAATCTGCCTTTCTTGCGTGTGAACCATGTTTAAGATGTATGGTTTACTTCTACCCGTGACACAATACATCATCATTGTACCATTTGGATAAAATAAAAAATATCTTCAAGACTAAAGAGAAAAGCTTTTCTAAGAACTTGCCTTTCATAGATGAGCAATAAAATTCATGATGTATGATTTTGATTGTGAACCGGTTATAATAAAGTCTTCTTTTAAAACCTAGTCTAAAGGTGATTGAATGACAACTCCAATAAACTGCTTTTTATAGGTATGATATAAATTCTTGATTCATAAAGACACATAAAAACTGGACTCAATTACAATTTTGCCTACATTAACAAGTCCATACTCAAATTTAAAAACTCAAACGTTCTACTTTTTAATACAATGTAGACTGTAATGAATGTACATCAAACAAAATATACTTTGTATAGTAAAAACCTTGTATAAAACCAAATAAAAGAATGAACTTTTGTAGCACCTTTGTTGATTTATGAATCATTTTTAAAGACAGGGGTTGAATTCAAGATGCAGCCCTTTGGACAATTACAAGTTTTTTACTAGCTTTTTTTTCTTTTGTGTAGTTTAAGCTTATAGTCATTTTTGTTTACAGCCAAAGCAAGTACTCTTACCCAAAAAAAAAAGGTATTCTTAATTATAAAGTACACTAAAAGGTCAAAATGTTTTGACTTTTTAACCAAGGGTGAGTGATGATTTTGTTTGCCCAAATTTAAGAAAAAGTGGAAAAACTTGGTACAAGATGCAAGCAATCACACATTATGTTTTATAGCGGTATTTTTTCCTTAATTTTTATGTTAATATATATTTTAATAAGCATATGTTTCAACTGATTTTATTTAATCTAAATTAACTATGCTAATAAAAATTAAAAAAAAATAATAATAAATAAAATTAAAAAAAAAAAACAAGAAATTCATATAAACTCCACCCACATAGAAATATACAAAATTCATGCAAATAAAAAACATTTTCTGAAATCAAAAATAAAACTACTCACATAAAAAGCAACAACAACACCAGCAGTGTAATCAGCCGGAAGCTTAATAGAGGCGCTGAAGAACCCATGAAGATAAAGATCTTGTGACACAAATCCAGAACCTGCTTCAAAAAAATATATTAAATAATGACAATAATAATAGTAATTAAGAAAATGAGGTTTATTTGTATGTATACCTGTTCTTTGATCAAGAGATAAATGAACAGTTTTTCCATCTTTTAAAACTTGTAAATTATCACCTCCAAACAAATGTGAATACCCTTCATCAAAAGATATACTAATGGGCAGACTTCTTGATGACCCAAAAGCCAAAACAAAAACAGAGCATACTATCAGTAGCAAATAATACATTTTATTTTATTTTTTGTTTCAAACTGTGTAGAACATAGTCCAAACAAAATTACAATCTCTATACTACAAGACTTTTCTAAAATAATAATAACAAAAAATTTAAAGCAGAGCTTAAATAGAGGGAGGATATGAGAGTAGAAAGAAAGATAAAAGGTAAGAGTTGTGGTTTTATGGGCAGTCAGAAGAAGGGTGGTGCTATTTTACATCCCAAAATTTGGATTTTTTATTCATATAAAAATAGGTGCTTTTTTTTTTTTTTTTTTTTTTTTTTTACCAATATTAAAATTTTAATTAATTAACAATATCACTATCTCCAGTGTCTATTGTCATATTTTTTTCTCTTGAATTTTTTTACCTTTTTAATCAGAAACGTCAATAAATACCATATTGATGTAACTTAATTACTGTAGTACAGAGTGGTAACTAAAAGCTACAGCTAGAAATTATTTCACAAAATAAATTATGTATATTTAGAACCAAAAGTCAAATACAATGTGGAGTGTTAAGTTAACCTTAAATTCATTTTTTTCCAAATATATGGAGTAATATATTATTATTTCCAAAAATAACCCACCAACCAAAAAGTTGTAATTTAAGATAGTTGTAGTTAGTGAAGTATTTGATCAGTAAAATATTATTTTTACCTCTACATTTAAGACATATTTGATCTTGAAAGTTACAAATGGTAATTAATATAGGGTTTGATAGGTAAATGAAGTAATAATAAATGCTTTTTTTTTTTTTTTTTTTTGTCAATTAACTAATATTTTAAGATAAATAAAAGTAGTACAGAGTAAATATAGACGACGACGAAAAATAGGAAAAAAAAATATCACAATTTATATAAATAGAAGTATAAGAAAATAGTGAAACAGTCTAAAAGTATATGTATCTCAAACATTACTTATTGTTGTGTTTGTAACAACTGTTTCATTCAAATGACTTTGCTTAGTTGGATTGATGTTACATTTTACAAACCAAAGATCAATCGAAAGAGGAAAACGGAATTAATAGTCTATTTGATGCAACCTAATATAACATCCTTTTAAACCAAAGATTTGTGTCATGTCCCTTTTTCTAGTGTTCTTCTAACTAATCACGTGCTTCATTAGTTTAGGCCTTAGGGGTTTGAAGTTTTATAAAATGCTATAAATAGCGATCGGGTAAAAAAAAGAAATATGCTACGATTTGAAAACTAATAAGGGACGTTTGGGATTACATTTTACATAAATTATGTAATTATTGCATTAATCAAATGATTAAAAAAATTAAATTATTATATGTGTTTTGCTTAAAAAATGAAGTATTAGAAAAACAGATTGAGACATGTAATTTTAGAACGTCGTTTTAAAAATAAAAAATCTATTTTAAAATTACAATCTCAAACGTCATTCGTCCAATTATGGTGAAGTAAGTGTTTCACGGATTGTAGTATGTAATTACATTATTTAGATAAATTTTGAATTAAATATTGAGTTAGGTTAAGGAGAGCAGTGACCAACAGAAAAGATGTGGAGAGTAAATTCAGGGTCAATTAGGTAACATTACGTGTCACTCAATATTTATATTTACTTTTTTATTTTACATATACTATATTTTATTATCTTTCACTTATTCTTCATTCAAACTCTCTCACCCTCATCACCACTAACCGTCAACTCCCACCTCCTGCCACCAACTATCGCCAGCCATCGCCAACCACCAACGTTGGCCACCGTAGCCGGATTTCGACAACTATTTATTTTTCATTCATCAAAGTGCAGTAAAAGAATGCCTTAAAACACATTAATAAAATTAGTAAACAAATATCAAAATGTAATAAAACTTTAAAAAAATGTAGTATAACATTAAATTATAATCTACAAAATTGAAAAACCCAAATAGGCAATGTATGTAACATGCACTAGTGAAATCAGTAAACAAACATCAAAATGCAATATAACTTTTTCAAAAATGCAGTATAAACATAAAATCATAATCTACAAAATAGAAACTCCAAATGTGCAGTATATATAACATGCAGTCATCAAAATAGTAAACAAATATCAAAATGCAATAAGAATTAAAACAAAATGCAGCAACGAATCACACTTAAAATGCAGTAACATACACATAAAATGAATACAAATTAAACATAATTTACATTTATGTAGTATATCTGAAAAAAATAACCTACTACTACATATAAAAAAAGAAAAATCGAACAAGCATCGTCTTTGAGCTCTAGATCTAGAAAACAAATCAAAAGATCCGGTGATTACGATAATAGATAAGAAAATCAGAGTAAATGGATGGCGACATTCATGCCTCAGTGGTGGCGTCGGTTAGGTAGCTCGGTGGTGATGTTTCTTCTACCAATTTCTTCATATATCTCACGAACAACAAAAGATTAAAAACGTTTTCGCGATTGAGACCTAGGGCTTGAAGTAAGAATTTTGAAATTAAGATGGTGTTTTTGGAAAATGTAGTGTGTGTTTTTGATTGTGAGAGAGAGTGAAATTAATTGTGAAGTGTTTGACCTAAAAGAAAGCATGTGATTAACAATAATAATAACAGTATACTTTCTTTTAATATTTTACATTTTAGTCCTCAAGTTTGAACTAAATACCAAATGAATCTCGTACGACCCAAGAAATTTTTGAATTGTAAATCAAAATTAGATTACTTACTCACTCTTTCCTCTGTATATCGACTGCTCTTTTGATCCACTATCATAAATATTAATCACAAAGTTGTAACTAACGTTATATAAGTAGTTGGATTTATTTATTATTTAGTCATGATATTGACAATACTTTTGGTTGACCATTATTTTATGGTGACTTTAATTCAAATAAAGCTCTTGTTAACACACTGGCATCTCATGCAGAAGAAGTTGAGAATGTATTAGAATGAGTCTTGATTAGGCTGTAATTCCCTTTGTAATCTTCTGACAAAATAGAGAGGAAAGATAAAACTAGACATATTTCCAAATTTTTAAGTTGTGATCTTGTAACATTCTTTAAAACTTACACAATCAGTTATCCGAGTACTTTCATGTTTCAACTAAATATCATGACCCACAAGACTTATAAGTATTTAAACTTCTTATCTCAAATTGATATTGGACAAATTGTTACAAACTCTACATTTAAATTCCTGACATCCTCATCAAAATTATATAGCCATAATCCCTAGCCCAGAAGATGCACGAGCCGCACAAACAAAGCAATCTTCGTAGTTTGTTAATGAGTTGAAATAAATGCGTGGTTATAGTAAAAGCATCCGTAACCCTATAAACGTCGATGGACTTTAGCAATTTCATAATATCGCTACTTAATGCCACATCAGTTTTTTTGTAAATCTTACATTCTATAAACCAAGCCATACACTCTTACAAACTTCACAAAGTTCATAACCGGATCCCGTTTACTTGTTATTATTATAGAAGTTGAATTTAATATCTAAATTATTATTCTATGTCATCTAACTATTTACTATCACATATTTATTAAATTAAACTAGTCCTGAATTTCGCGTACAGTAGTGGTGAAGATTTCACATGTTGATATTGAGAGACAAATGTTTAATTGTATATGAATGCAATAATAATTAATACTTCTTTAATTAAAGTGATTTTTTATAATAGTTTAAGTTCTTGTAATTGTAAATTCAATACTGTAATATAAAAAAAAAAAGAAGAAGATATTTAAATATATTATGTGAAATATAATATTAATTGGATGATTTATATAATTAATATAAGTGAAGGGATAAATGGAGGAATACAATAGTAATTTTCGATATCCTTTTTTGAGAATTAAAAAAGAAAGTATTAAATGCTTAATAAAGATAATAGATAGAAGTAAACTTCAATTACATTAATAAAAAAATTTAAGTTATCTTTTTAAAATAAGACGTACGTGAAGATTCTTGTTTGAATATTCTTAAATAATTTAGAATGAATAATATAGATGTAAATCACAAGTTTTTATGGTAATATATATTTTGTTATTTGTCTAGCGACTAAGTAAAGAACTCAGCACAATTTTTTTTAAAAATACAGCTCAAATAATTGGAATTCTTGATATGTGAGTGGGACTCATGCATTCTCTTTAAAAAGTCCATGCCCGTGAACTTTGCTAGACTTTGCTATGTAACAGGAAGTTTATAAGAAAATTGCCACCTTATCTTCCAAGTCACTACGCACCTCTCATAAACTTAGCATCACTGATGCTCTAAGTTGTAACTAGTGTTCACAGTGTAACATTTGAACCCAAAGCTAACATGTTATGCCAATGCAAATTGCAGAGAAAAAAGATCGTTACACATAGTATATTGTAACATTTAACTTAGGATGACAATTGATCGGATATGGACCGAATGGAGCCACATCTATCGATCTAATAATCTATATCAATTTTAATTTTGATTTAGTCATCCATATTGATCATATTCAGCGGGTTATGCGATTAATGGATCGACCGTCGGATATATTAACAACCTTTTTGATAAATTAACTTTTAAATGAATTTACATCATAGATATTACAAATATAAACATAATGCTATATTATATAATAGAAACTGTGATTACAAAGAACTTTTTACTATTAGTTACTAATTTCAAAATTAAACTAAGATTTAAAAATTCTATGTAATTTTAAAAGTTACATAAGTTTGTGGTCTTTAGTTTAAATATATATTTACTTAAAATCATCTCGAGTGGTGAATAGACTCATTGATGGATGACAAATTGATACCCACATTCATATTCGTATTCATTTATTTTATTCACATCTATCAACTATGGATCAAATCGAATGAATGCTTGTTGAATTGGATTATGTTTGTCATCCCTACATCTAACCCAAGAAATAGTGACATTGTTAGTTGTTAACTCTCTCTGATGATCGCAGAATGAAAAACTTCTTATAATGATAACCTTAAGTATGTGTTTGTCATCCCTGTCATCCCTACACCTAACCCAACGGATGGTGGCATTGGCTAATCTACTTCTCGTTAAGTGAGCGCCAAGTCGTGTGCCTAGTTTTCTTGTATCCTTTGATTCATATTAGTTGTAATTGTAATTGTAATATAATATAATCGTTGGCTTTTCGAAAGAAAATAAACAATAATTGTAAAGTATGATTGAAAATATATGGACCTTTTTCTACTATAAAAAGAAAATGTTAAAAATCCTATCAACGTTCGATAAAGTGAACGTTGAGACAATTGGTGTCGTGGCAAGGACAACGACCCTGACAAACCTTTTTATGCCGATTATGTTTATCCGTCCACGTTTCCATGTGCTCCTATTTTTTCACATTTATTACTACTTCGAAACAAAGGCACAAAGCTTTAAGCCTTTCTTAAATATTTTTAATTTAATATTAATCAAGAAAAGATTACAGCATAGAATCCTTTTTTCTTTGCGAATGCAAAACTAGAGAAGTGGAATACACATTTCTAACCGCTCTTTCTACGAGAAGTTTAATCATGGCAGGACTTATTACAATCAAGTGCAATATGTTTTTGGCAAGTATATTTAGCTTTCTCTGAAATTATTTTGCATGTATTAAACTATTAACTATTTTATTATATATGTCTATTTTACTAATCTCTTCTATTGTATATAATTATTAACAAGAAATTAATGTAACCGGTCATCATTTAATGATGTAATTATACATAGTTGATGTATCAGTAATATATTATTACTTATCACTAAATAAATTGTTGGTTACATTTTTTTCATATCATCATCTTCATCAAAACTTCATCATGTTCAACTTTCGGGAGACATCATCTTTTTCGACGAAATCATTTTTTCTTGTGACACCACCACAATCAATTTACACCATTTTAACCACCAACCCATATGTTTTTCACATCACCATCATCTTCGACATTTTCGAGCAACATCATTTTCTTCAACAATAACGACCAATTTTGTATAATCGTCACTCTTTAGTTGTTCCCCGATCATCCATGAATCATCCTTGTGACTTAAAAAATTGTCATTTGTATCCAACTTTATACAGATAATTAGATTCTTTGAAAACCATTTGATTCATTTTCCATGCTATGCGCATATACGTTACTAGAAATTGTAGAACATACTTCATTTCTCTCAAATTAAATATCCATTTTTATATTTCAGTTAATCTAAATAAGGATTTTGCAAAGTATATACTATTCCACTTTCTCTTTGGATGTGTTTGGGTGACAAGCTTATGGTAACTTATAGGAGATTAAACTTATGTTTTTCAAAAGCTCAAGTTAGAAACCTTATTTGGGGTATTTTTGGTACACAAGTTTATTTTAGCTTATGGGAGCTTAAGCTTATTTTTTTTAAAAAGCTCAAACTAGTAGCATTGTTTATATGATGAAAATTCTAGAACTTATGGAAAAGATAAGATCTAGAAAAAAAAAATCTAGTTGAACTAGCTTTTGAAATAAGCTCCTAGCTTATAAAATGATAAATTACATAAATACCCTTTATCTATTTATTTATCATGTATTTTTTTGTCCTTTTAAGTCAATCCACAACAATAAGCTTCCTGCTCCAGCTATTTTGCCAACACTTATAAAAAATAATAAGCTTCAGCTTCCAGCTTCAAAATAAGCTCAAGTTACCAGCTCCAGCTACCAGCTAGTTTCGCCAAACATACCCTTGGTACACAAAAACATATGAACTTATTGGAAGCTTATTGAAAAAATAAGCTCTAGAATAATAAGTTAGTTGAAGTACCTTTAAAAAAATTCTAGAGCTTATGTTAATTGTATTTACATAAATACCCTTTTATTTAAATGTTTTGATTTTTCTTTTATGTCCTTTTATGTCATTTTACATTATTAGGCTTCAGATCCAACTCCACCTAATTTTTCAAAGACTTATAGAAAAATATAAGCTCTATCTTTTAGCTCTAAACATAAGCTTCGACTACCAATTAGTTTTGTCAAACACGGACTTAGTATAAAAAAAGGGGGCTTATCATGGCTGCTAATCCATGTAGCTTCATTGGCTACAAAAAAAAATCAAAAAGATAACAAATTTAGACCATATAGAATCTCAAAATGTGTTCTTAACTTAAGGAAATGATAGACCTTAGCGCTTCCTCTTGATTACAGTAATGTGGGAAGTCTGGCTAAAGGACACTGAACTAGGAGAAAGTATATCCTTTTATCTTCAAGGGTTATTAGACATGGAAAGCATTAAAGTATGTGAAATTGTTCACTTACATAGACCATCTCCATTTGTTAACTTAAAAGTTATCAATGTGTATGTTTCTTGTTTAAGGATAATCGAAGTATTAAAAGTCATTCATTAACATGATTCGGTAACTGGTGACCGATTATGGGACGTTTTCATGTTCCATAGGTCGGACACATAAGTTCCAAGCCCTTTAATGAGGTCCACGTCAGTATAAACCCACCCCTTCCATTCCAGTGGCTATAAATCTCTTTTATAAATTAGGGTTTGTGAACTCCATTTTTCTACAAAACCGCAATTACAAACTCTTGTTATCAATGAATGGTTGGTTACACATGAATCTCGTGTAAATGTGGCGAATTAGCAAGATTGCGAACTTCATTGACCTTCAACAACCTTGTTTGAAGGTTTCTTGGTTGCC
The DNA here is from genome assembly GCA_963921325.1 of Logfia minima. NCBI lineage: Eukaryota > Viridiplantae > Streptophyta > Magnoliopsida > Asterales > Asteraceae > Logfia > Logfia minima. Next base: position 13,620,748 of record OY992768.1, read on the forward strand.
CCAATTTCATGGTATGTTTTTAAATTGGTCATTTATCAAGTTTAATTAAAGTATTTTAATTTTGTTTTTACTTAAGTCGTCAACTTCCTTTTAGGATCCAACAACAAATTGCAATTTCTTTAAGTGAGTTGACGTAGAATTATCAAGCCGACATTATTAAAATAGGATGTATGAGATGTATTTGAATTTGAGAAACGTTCAAGAGAAAATCAAGGGGTTGCACTATGACAATGGAAGGTTGAAGTTATGGAACGAGGTTTTGTTGTTTTTGGTTGTGTCATGTTTGTTGGTCGATTTGCGTAGGTTGTTGTTAGAATTTGTAGTTTGTAATGATGTTGAATCTGTGATGTTTTTTTGGAACTCTTTTGTAATACTAGGGTTTCGTTAAACCTACCTCCATGATGAACAGTTATTCGAAATCGTGACGAATGTGAAGGCCCAACTATCTGCATCAAAAAAGAAAAAAAAAATCAGTTACAAAAACCCTAAATTATGAACCTTGATTTTTGAATTTGGCAAAATCCAAGCAAAAATATCTACCTTTACAGGATGAAGACAACCACCGCTACTGAAATCAAAGCGTATTTATGGGTTTGAGTGAACTTAATTTTTTAATCAGGTGAAGTGTGTGTTTATAGATTATGATTTTTGTTATTTAAATGGATTATTGGGATTTAAATTATTAAAATGGGACGACGATAAAAAAAAAAAAAAAACCCACGTCATTAAATATGGTCACATCAGACGGTTTATCGGTGGAACCAGAATCTCACAGTTTTTTAACAAGTTTTTCTAGTTAACATATTTTTAAGTTAACAAATGAAGATAGTTCATGTAAGTAAACAATTGTGCATACTTTAATGCCCTCCGTGTCTAACAAGCAATTTTCACTAAAATATTAGGCTATACATGAGAATTCGAGAGAGCCATTCTCTTCCAGAAAAGTCAAACTGTATTCAAAGTTTAATAGTGTAACCAAGAAATGTAGGGAATAATTAAGCTACAATCACATGTAGCTAACAAGTATTTTTAACCAGCGCATTGCGACTGAAATTTTCTAAAAATGAAATCTATAAAAATTTACATATCCTATGTAAATATGGAGGCCATATAATTTGAATAATTAAAGTCTGATTGCAACCGATAAATTATTTAGGTTATTGGTTAGTGTACTTCTCTAAAACTTATCATAACACGCTAACCATTAATAAGGATCTTGAAATCTCAAAAAAAACTTCTGAACCCAATCAAATAATAATACACGATTACAATAAAGAACTACCCAACATCCCGATAGACGAATCAAAATTGTAAAAATGCATTTGTATTATAAATATTTTTATGTTTTCGAAAATGATTGATTACTATTTGTTATTATTATTGTTATATTATTATTATTATTATTATCTGATCATAGTTATATCTGGCTTACAACTTCAAAGTTTGAAAATTATTTAATACGAATCACTCTTTAAAAATACTATTTCCCCTAAACTTGCAAATTATTTTATCGTTAGTAGATTAATTTTCTCAAATATACAGTAACATTAATTCTAGTATTAATTGATCGTTTTATTGTTAGTAGCTTGACCCACTTTATTGTTTCAAATGATGTGTCATAAATTTATTTTATTATGTAATTGACTAAAAAACAACTCATTTAAGTTCACAATATAAAAAGTTATCATTATAGTTTTTTAAGCTCAAAACAATTGTTTATCTTGCTTATAAGATTTTCAATATTCATATAGGATTATAATACAATACAATTATAATTATAAGAAACATAAGAATAGCAAAATGTCAGTAAAAGTAGAGTTCTAATAAGAACACCTTCAAAATAAGAACGGGTAAGAACGCTTCATATTCGTAAATATATCCCATAAATTAATAGATTCACATTCATATATCACAAATATGTAAAGGAATATAGATGCACATTCTTATAAATGCATAAAAATTGAAAAAACGGTTAACGCACGATTTTAAATGAAAAATGTAGAATTGTGCATCATTCGTTTTTCTCAAATTGTATACATTTCTAGAAATGTGCATTCATTTTTCTTTGCATATTTGAGATATACAAATGTTAATCCAATGATTTTGTCGAATATGAGTACAAATTTGAAGCGTTCTTACCATTCTTATTTTTGAAATGTTCTTATTTGATCCATACTCATGTTAATAAAATATTAATATGATATATATAATCAGGATACAGAAAAATTTGTACCATAATTAAATACATATGATATACGAAATGTCTAAACATTATGTATGTGAAAAGGTTTTGAACAAATATATATAGGGGAAGGATCCATAGGGAAACTTCAAATTTTGGGAAAGGAGGGAAGCAAATCTTAGCCCTTGATTTTTTTCATAAAAAAACGTTTTTAACATTCATTTATGATGAATGTTAAATTTTGATTAACATTCATTACTAATGAATGTTAACAACATTCATTTATCATGAAATCAATGGTTGAGATTTGCTTTCCTCCTTCCCTAATTTTTTTGCTTCCCTCTTGATCCCTCCCAATATGTATATATTATGGGGAAGGATCCATAGGGAAGCTTCAAAATTTAGGGAATGAGAGAAGTAAATCTTAGTCCTTGATTTTTTTATTAAAAAATATTTTTAACATTCATTAGTGATGAATGTTAAATTTTGAAATTTTTAAAATTCATTTATGATGAAATTAATGGTTGAGATTTGTTTCTGTTATTTCCTAACTTTTTTGCTTCCCCATTAATCCCTCCCCTATATATTATATATATATATATAATAAGAGGATAACAAAATAAAAAAGTTTAGAGGGTCAAGAAGAAGAAACATTTATAGTCACTCATTTAACATAAGGATCAAAGGGGGGATAGATATTTTGCTTTATCCCTTAAATTAATAATTAATAATAAGTATTATATTATTATTGATTAATTAAGGGTTATATGACAGTTTTTTTCTCTACAACTCCTAAATTAATCGACAATCATTTTCTCTTTGGTCTGCAAATATTATTTGAAGATAAATTAATAGTCATCCTGTGTTACTTGTGTTTTGTTTCATCCTTACGACAATTCTCAATTACAAATAAGAAAATGTATAAATTCTTCAATGTCATTATGAATTATTTTCTCTGGAACCTTACAGCTGATAAACATCTTTGTTTTGATTAGTAACACTATTTTGTCAATAGATCATCATCAAAATTTTATTCGTAATATTTTATGCTATATTCTTTGCTATGTTTACCTAATCAAGTTAAAAGAAATATTGGTTCACGAAGTTTCATGAATTTAAACGCAATTCATTATTATGTAATTATGATTTAAAATTTGGGATAATTGTTCTGTAATGAGCTAGATTTTAACTTTTTTCTATTGTATGGGTTTAACTTTAAAAACTTCTATTGTATGAGGTAAAATTTCAAAATCTCTCAATTGTATGTTAACTTGCATTTTTTGGCACGGACAAAAAAGAAAACTTTCCTTATTTGGAATGGCTAAAAAATGAAATATTACATACAATAGAGAGGTTTTGAAACTTTACCTTATACAATAAAAGTTTTTAAAATTAAACTCATACAATAGAAAAAGTTAAAGTTTAACGCATAACGAAATAATAAACCCTTAAAATTTTATACACATTGATTCATTATTATGCAACTATGATGTAAAACTTTATATACATTGATTCATTATTATGCAACTATGATGTAAAATTTTATACACACTGATTCATTATTAAGCAACTATGATTCAAGATTTTATACACACTAATTCATTATTATGTAACTATGATTCAAAATTTTATACACACTGATTCATTATTATGTAACTATGATTCAAAATTTTATACACATTAATTCACAAATATATTTCCTTGATTTGTATATTTATTACTATAATTAAAAAAAAAGAAAAAATTATTAATTGATTCACAAATTTAGATTACTAGTAAGAGCAATTTTGTAATTTTAACATTTATTACTTTTAATTTAAGCTATCCAAAATTTAAAAAGTAATTAAATCGATTGGAAAACTAAACTTTACCATACTCACCTTCTTGTGATTTTCCTGTTATTTTCCTTCCTGAAAAATCAATCAATATTTTACTATCATTAGTTCAAAGATATAATTAAAAAACAAATAAACCATAACTAACAAAAGAGAAACCTCACATTTTACGGTGGAGACTCCCAAATTTTAAGGATCTTTCCCATTAAACGATCTTTCCCATTTGTGAATTAATTAAAAGTACAATATTGCCTTTGAAATCTCATCAATTGATTCAGATATCAAATACTCAGAAATGTTTCTTCCCCTTTTCTCCTATAAAATTCTTCTATGTGGAACACAATCCTATATATATATATATATATACTTACATATATATATATATATCATATTTTGAAATATGAAAAACAATTCACGCATAATTAATTAATATGTTTATATGTATTATATTAAAGTGGTTACTGTGATTTATGGTCTATGAAAATAATAGCAAATAAAAATAAACATTGAATGAAATTTAAATTTGGGTACGTATACACAAAGTCGTACACTGTGAATTCTAACTACTATACCACCAACATTGTTTGTTTTCATTTTACGTCAAATTAGTGTAACATCCGTGCAATTTGGCGGTAAAAATAAAATATTATTTTAAAGATTGAGTGTATACTTTTATGAATTTTGTGTTAATTATTTATTTATACATAGTAATAGATTGAAATTTGATTTATATATACTATTAGATAATAGTAGTAATAGATTTTAATGGAAAGTATAATTGTTGAGATAATTGAAATATTGTATTAATTAGATAGGGGCAATGTAATCAATTCGCATATTTAAATTGATTTTAAGACAAAATACTAAATATATTATATATTGATATAAATATAAATTATATAACATGTTCTATATTTATATTATTCATTGTATTATTATAAATAGTCATTTAATGCAGAAATATAGGAGGTTCAAATATATTCCCTTGAAAGAATAATAATCATCAAAACCTTTATTCTTCAATAGATACGACACGGGTCCCAAATAAAATACTACTCACATGTGGTTCGCTTTCGGTTCCGTTTTATAGTACAGTGAATATGTAAATATAATTATTTTGATTGTCAAATCGGTTATGGTTGTTGTTTAATATATAATTTGACAGAGCTACATCTTCATATGTAGTTAAGATTTTTGTGGCAGTTTAGGATCAATTGGGCATTACCCAAACGTTTTATCTCCAACATGTAGCTTGATCATAATAATCATGTGAAAAAATCACTAACATAATTACTTATTAAGTAGATGAAATTACCAATCTACCCTTAAACTGCTCCTATAGTCAATTCTACAAGTCAAAGCAAAATAAAAAGATGGACCAAATGAAATGGAAATTATAACTGATAGAAATGAAAGTCGATGCACCACATGTATAACTTTATTTACCTAAACAAACTACTAGTCGTATTCCGTAACAAATGGTTGATTTATTTCCTTGAAGAATTCATTTAATTTAATACATGGTGCAATATATACACACATCATTTGAATGTCATGAGTTAGTTTTACTTGTTAGTTGGTGATTTAGCATTTCGTCCTCCATGAGCCTGAACAGCTGGTTTGAAGCAAACCCCGATACCAAGTAGCCCAGAATACACAATGTTGTGTTTTGTGTGCCTCATATTAAGAGGCTCATTTGCGAGTGCACCACACAAAATCGATTTATTGCTATACCTTGTGCCACAGCGCACCTCTTAACTTCTAGTTTTTATGAGATAGAAGTTGAAAACTCTCCACACAATTGATTTTGTTTGTCCATAGCATCTTAACATAGTTTTCAGCCATCTTAAGGCCTATATGGTCTTATGATTCTATTGGTACACAAAATGTTTACAGAGCAATATCCCATTACGTGCTTGTACCTTAACTTATAGATTATCTGCAATTGATGATCCTACATTTTTGTTAAGAGTAATGAGTTACCAATCATAGTGAGTACATATAAAAACTGATATAAACTGCTTTGCTAGTAGGGTGCTCATATAGTTTCTTAAAAGGAACAACAAAATTTGATTTCAGTAATGATCATAACTGTAAACTGAGATAGAGTTCACATAAAGTAATAAAAGTAATAGAACCAAAGTAGAAGAGAAGGCAAAAGGTTCTGAATAGAAGTTAATTTTGCTCTTACCTCCTTTCCCTGTTCATTTTGTAACATCAAGTCTCATTTTTGCCGCTTTATACATTTGCTTCAAACTCAGTGCGGTTTAGCCACTCTTAACTGCAACCACTTCCTTCATTTGGTCACTTTTACATCATCATTCTGTTTTTGTTGCTGCTGACCTTCCCCCACAGCCGCCATATCACCACCATTACCATTTGGGCTTCTGTTTCAATCTTCCTCAGCATTCTCCTTTTCTGGTGTCTGAGCTGGAGAATTGCCACCTGGAGGAAGGAAAACTCTGGTGCCAGGCACGGATAAGCTAGGCGAAGCATGCTGCATCAGAGGAGTTACCGCCATCCACCGGAAGCAGGTGTTAGAGCCACAGGTGATGCTGGAAAAGCCATGGCAGGTGCTACCGCTGCAGGAAGAAAAATGGGTTGGATGCCATTTGGAGGTTGTAGCTCTGGACGAGTAGCCAGATTGGGAAAAAGTCATGTCACATTTAGTCCACCCCTGTAGTCACCAGGATAGTCCACCCTAATTACTCTACCAAAAGTCATGTCACATTTAGTCAGAAGCAGCACACAGACGGGCCTTCCAAACCAACGTGGCCACGTATGTGGCTAGGAATGATCACCTTACACATAGCATCCACTAGTTAGGGCAGCCAAGTAATACCATTCCATTTAACCAAGCGATATAAGTGGTCGAGTCCCTGTTAACCTCATTGAAGACATCGACAATGCAGGAGTCTGGCTTCACTGTGATAGCTTGCATGGCCATTAAACGTTCAATTACATCTTGAAATAAACTTGGAATGGGCGGCGTTCGTCGTTCTGTATAATTCAATCTTATTTCAATCACTGGTAAAAGTTAAGAGATGACAGTTACAGCTATGAATGGGTCGTACCAGTCATGGTTTCTCTCTAATGGGTCCAAGCAGTAAAATAACATAAAAATGAGCTTCAAAGTATACGGGTCAAATCTGTTGAAATCTTCAGAAGTGTTTTTGAAATCCTAAAACCTCAAAATTCCTTTTACTTAGAAATTAAATAATCATTGACAAAATAAACATGTTGAAAAGAAGTGTTACAGGTCAACCAGACACGGTTGTTCGTTAACCTTCCCTCAAATTACCAGTTTTGACCCATTACACTACCACCCATCACTTTTGCCACCTCAAGTAAAAGTTGATGCAAATACATATATTTTCTTTATATACATGTCTTTGGATACTCCACTGAGGACTTCATCTTCAAATGGTGCATCTGCAATGGGTAATCCCAGTTGAATCATTTCTCTTCCATGGGCATTCATTGGTCTCTTTGAGACAGCATAGGTCTGCCCTGCTTGTTGTCAAAAAAGGCACACGATATATACGCACCATTAATTGTGCCCTTCACCTTGTACCAATTCCATATTCCATGATAAATAATCAAATTAAATTAAATTTAATACATATATAAGGAAAGCAGAAACATTTTTAATAATAAAAATCTTTAAATAAATAAAAATAATAAATACAAACATGTCTTTGCATCTCTGTATTTGATTTCTCTTATTTTTTTCTGTATTTTCTTGAAATAAATAAAAAATCAACAACTATGTTCAAGTGCTCTAGCGATTGTACACCCTACTTCCATTAATTTACCTGCAAATTCAAAAAAGTTAAATATTAGAATTTAATGCATCATAAATACTTCGTAAATTTTATTAATGAATTCCTTTCTCTAAGAGTCCAATGTCCTAACCACTAGACGACATCATGAGATTCATTCGCCACTTTGAAGCCACGGGAGATATTGCCAGAGGATGCAATTCCTCGTTTATTACGCTCATTCCAAAAATCAAAGATCCAGTTAACCTATGTGATTTTCGTCCCATATCACTTATAGGCTGTATGTACAAGATCCTTGCAAAAGCTCTATCATTCCGATTAAGAGGTGTAGTAGATAAAGTTGTGGATATTTCTCAATCGGCATATATAAATGGCAGAAACATTCTCAAAGGTCCTTTAATTATAAACGAACTTTTATCTTGGGCCAAAAAAGTATCCAGAAAGTTACTTATGTTCAAGGTGGACTTCGAGAAAGCATTTGATTCCATCAATTGGAACTATCTTGACTCGGTTTTGGAACAAATGAACTTTGGTGCTAAATGGCGTCGATGGATCAGTGGATGTCTAAATTCTTCATTCGCCTCGGTTCTGATTAATGGGTCTCCGACGAAGGAATTCCACATATCGAAAGGAGTAAGACAAGGTGATCCACTCTCACCTTTCTTATTTATTATTGCAATGGAAGGTCTTAATGTTGCGATAAAGAAGGCATGCGATAAAGGCATTTTCCATGGAATCAAAATTGGTATAAACGGCCCATCTTTATCTCACTTATTCTACGCGGATGACGCAATCTTTGTTGGAGAGGCTTCCAAAACCAACAGGAAAAATTTAACTTGCATCCTCAGATGTTTTCATGTGTCCTCGGGTTTAATGGTGAACTTCCATAAATCCAAACTATACGGCTTGGGCATACCTGTTACTCATATTAATGAACTAGCCGCTTGTCTTGGTTGCATTTCTGATTCAATTCCATTCAAGTATCTCGGGGTGCCTGCTGGTGCCAATATGAGCCTCAAAAAACACTGGTCTCCAATCATTGATAGATTTAAGTCCAAATTATCAAACTGGAAAGCGAAAAATTTATCTTTTGGTGGCCGCTTAACACTTGTCAAATCAGTTTTGAGTAGTTTACCTCTATACTTCTTTTCGCTATTTAAAGCTCCATTTTGTGTTCTTGATCGTTTAGAGCAAATTAGGAGATGTTTCCTGTGGGGCGGTAATGATGGTGAAAAGAAGATCAATTGGGTTGCTTGGTCAATCGTCACGGCTTCAAAAGAAAAAGGAGGTTTAGGTGTGGGTTCTCTTAAAGCTCAAAACTATGCACTTTTGATGAAATGGTGGTGGAAATTACGTGACAACAACCACTACATTTGGAAAGAGATTGTTATGGCTTGTCATGGGCTTGAAGACAAACCACTACACTGTATGTGCAAACCCAGATCATCTGGTGTTTCGAACAACATCTGCAAAATCCACAAAGACATCTCGGGTATTGGATTAAAATTCGAAGACTTCTTTGCTTTTGAAGTTGGAAACGGTAAGCGTCTAAGGTTTTGGAAAGATCACTGGATTGGGGATGCTCCATTTTTCAGTAAATTCCCATCAATATTCTCGCCGGAAGAATATAAAGATTGTACAATTACTGATCGAGTTGGGCTTAACAGATTCTTCTGGTGCTGGCTTCAAGGCTTTAATAATCAAAACCATGTTGATGAATTCAGTTCATTGCTTCATTTGATCTCTTCTTTCTACCCCAAGGATACCGAAGATAAAATGGTTTACAAACTGTCAAACGATGGCTCATTCTCTGTTAGTGCATCGAGACGTCTCATTGAAGAGAAAATTTCATCCACTGGTTACACTAATATGCCATGGTCTAAATGGGTTCCTATAAAGGTGAACTGTTTCGTTTGGAAAGCATGCCTAGAAAGAATTCCAGTTGCGAAAGGTTTAGAAACTAGAGGCATAAACATCGGTTCGACTAGATGTAAGGTCTGTAATGTTGAAGAAGAATGCTCAAATCACGCACTCGTGTCATGTTCGAGAGCATTAGAGTCTATAAAAAGTACCTTAAAATGGTGTGGTATTCTTTATCACGACATTGTATCAGTGGCAGAGTTAATGGAATTCGGATCTAAATGGGGGAATTGCTCAAAGAAGAGGAAAATTTTGATTGCTATACTTCAATGTACGCTTTGGTGTATTTGGAAGGCGAGAAACGACTTGGTGTTCAAGAATATTCGCAAATCCTTTTCGGCTATCACGGAAGATATAGTGTCATTGTCATATTTATGGATTAAACATAGGAGTAACATCCCTTGTATTTGGGATGAATGGTGTCGTTGTCCTTTGTAACTTGTTCGTGTATTTTCTTTATGTTTCTTCCTGTACTTTCTTTCGCGGCTTAGTTCTCCTAAGTCGTGAATTATAATAATATTTGCCGTTTCAAAAAAAAATTCCTTTCTCTCAAATTCAGAATTTAATGTATACAATATTTGCCTGCAGGCGCTCATGGATTTAAATAGGTTTAATTTTATTAATGCTTTCTTTCAATCACGCCCTTTCAATCGTAAAACAGTGCTATTGGAGTATTAATTTGACTAAGTGCTTTGGGCATGATTTAAATATTTTAACGGGTGCATTTTTAGTGAGATTCTAGTAAATTAATTCATGCTTCTTCCTTAGCTTGATTGATGAACTCAGAAAACTTGGGTGGTATATAGCTACAAAATAACAGAGGAAGGTTATGATGTAGTGATGTATAAGCTAGATTACTTTTAGTTTACTTCAAGAAATACAATATTCAAACATTTTGATGAGATTCGAGTCAAATGAGACAGCGTAATTTACCATTATAAAGCTTAACACTAGAAAGAGAACAAAAATGACAAACAAATGCTATCATATCAAGCACTAATAAGAGATTGATAAGTGATGGGAATTGCTATAACAAAATACTTCGTATATGGGAAAAGTGTATCAATTATTGTGTGATTGACATAAACAGGTAATTAATCATAAGCACATCAATATATAGAAAGTGTTACTTAAGAAAAACAGAAGATTTAAATGCAAGTCAATTTTACACATATCCTAAAATCAATATCACATGAAGTAAAGAACTCTACTAATGTCATACCATTGTTATACTTTGAAATACTGACATCTTTTTAATCAGATTTTAGAACATCATTCTTTATGAAATTACTCATCCCATTTGCCATAGTGGAATTATGCCCATAACCCTCTCTGGACCCAACACCACCAGATCTCTTTCCTGGACCCCCAACCTTAACATGATCATTATATCCACCACCATTCGATTGTTGACGTTTCCATGTAGCTTGTTGTAACGCATACAACACCTCAGCTACTGAAAAATACTGTTGCATATGAAGAACGGGGTTCCAATCACACCTTCTCTGTTGTATAGATCCTATAAGATCATCATACTCCCCACTATCACCAACACTTTTCAAATGATGCCATAACGAATCAATAATCGCATTTGCAGCTGCAAATTCACCTCTCAACCATGATATAAATCCATCTCTTTCATCACCATACCAACCAACATTAACACCACGATGAGAAGGATACTCCATTCTATCAGAAATTACCATGTTTCCAGATGGCATTGCCACGTACATTCACTATTCATATTTATATTATATGTATAATATAATTAAACTATTTGAATCTCTATTCTTAATACAACAGAATAAACAATTCTAGCTCATTTCCAGATCTAGCACAGAAATGTCAAAGTACCTAAAAAGCAGGTGAATTGTTTAGTGATAATTCAAAATGGTGAACAAAAACAGTAATCGTGAATGAGAAATGTGTGAAATTATTGGGAATTATGCAATGTGAAATGGAGATCAAGTATTAATTGCTATGTTATTTGTATTAATTTGTTCAGATTCAGAGTAATTAAAGAGTTATTTGCGTGTTGAGAAAAAATATTTAATTAGAGTTCGTTAGTGAAGTGAAGAAGATATTGTATGGTTTAATTAGCACGCTCATTTGTAATAGGGTGGGACTGAGTGAGGGAGTGTGATGTATTCATACTACGTGGATATATACACGTGTACTGTATACGTATATACGTATCGTCATTCAAAATGATACTCTAATACATGGACAGGTGACCCAAGTAGTTTACTATTATTAAATGGGACTTGAGATTTATACATCCATTTTAAGATCTATACATCCTTTTAAAATTTGTCATCTTGTCACATCAATTCTATCCACTTTTATTATTAGCATTAATTTTGAACATATTTGATTTTTCTTTTATATATTTTAAAATATAATTTTTCATAAAATTTTAAATATACCGTTGTAACGTGCTTATTTTTATTTGCGTTGCGATGTAAATTTTATTCAAAACTGAATCGGGTCAAAAATAATGTACTTTTTTTTAAATTTAGTATAATTTTTTAAACATATTTTTTTTATTTTATAACTTTTAAAATATTTTATCTTGCGATCTGTTTTGCCAAAAGTCTCGGGTCAAAATATTCTAATTAATTTTGGATATAATTCTTTTTTCTCTTATATCTTTTATAATATAATGATTTATAAAATTTTGAATATACTGTTGTGACGTGCTTATTTTTATCTATGTTTCGATCTAAATTTTATTCAAAACTGAGTCGGGTCAAAATATTTTAATTAATTTTGGATATAATTCGTTTTTCTCTTATATCTTTTATAATATAATGATTTATAAAATTTTGAATATACCGTTGTGACATGCTTATTTTTATCTACGTTTCGATGTAAATTTTATTCAAAACTGAGTCGGGTCAAAATATTTTAATTAATTTTGGATATAATTCGTTTTTCTCTTATATCTTTTATAATATAATGATTTATAAAATTTTGAATATACCGTTGTGACATGCTTATTTTTATCTACGTTTTGATATAAATTTTATTCAAAACTGAGTCGGATAAAAAATAATGCATTTTTTATATATTTAAGGGCTAAGTGTTCTAAAATGTATCAAACTTTACACAAATCTCTATAGTATGTATCCATCTAAAATCGTCTCTAAAGTATGTATTGAACTTTTAAAAACAGCTATTGTATGTATCACACCGGGTATAGCAGGTAATTTCAAATTTTTAGCCGGTTACCATCTTCTCCGGCGAAATTCCGGCTAAAACCTCTTTTCTGGCCACCTGGAAATTTGTGAGTAGGTCATGTTTTCGACCAAGATTGCTCATAGCATTTATGACCTCCTTACCAAAGACATTATCCATGTTGTTGCTCAAGGTTTCAATGGTAATTGTTGTTGCTGCAGGTACTAGCCAAGATGGATTTTCAACTTAGATCTAGAAAAGAAGAGTAAAGAAAGTGAAAAAACTTCGGGTTTTTTCATATTTTGTTGTTTGTAAAGAAATGGAGGTGGTGACGGAAGATGTTATTGAAGTAATGGAGGTTGCTCAAGGTTTCAATGGCAATTTCCGGTCAGAAACCTGCAATTCCGGTGGGCTAAAGAGAGTGATGACCGGCTACCTTCTAAACAAGTTATCCATTACACTAATTGTGAGTTTTAACGAGTTGTTTACATACTTTAGAGACGATTTTAGATGGATACATACTATAGAGATTTGTGTAAAGTTTGATATATTTCGAAATACTTAGCCCTATATTTAATGACTGTTCGCATGAGTTAAAAAATGTGAAAGGACTTTTCACGAGACTTTTCGCAAAATAGTTCGCAAAACAAAATATTTTAAAAGTTATAAAAAAAATTAAAAAAACTAATTTTTTTTTAAAAAAATACATTATTTTTGACCCGACTCATTTTTGAATAAAATTTACATCGAAACGCAAATAAAAATAAGCATGTTACAACAGTATATTTGAAATTTTATAAAAAATTATATTTTAAAAGATAAAAAAAAATTAAATATGTTCAAAATTAATGCTAATAATAAAATTGGATAGGGTTGATGTGACATTATAAAAAAATTGTTAATCCTTAAATTGAGATTCATACACCCCATTAATGAGGGGTGTATGAATCTTGGACCACTTATTATATTTCTCACTAGTTTTATGAACCGTGGGCTGTTACTTTATTACAAATAAGCTAACGTATATAATTATTGATGTTTTTTTTATTATATACTACTATTTTTGACTTTAAAAAAATCTAAATTACCTTAAATACTTATACATTATACATCAATTTAAATATTGTATATCTTCGATCTTCAAACTTTATATTACCTACACACTTTCTCTACTTTCTTTAAAATTAAATATTTCAAAAACGGTAAGTCGAAAAATTATAACAATTACATAAAAAAAAAATCAGCATTTTTTTCTCTTCGATTAGACATCTCACATGATATTTTTTAGACAAATTTCTTTTTCTTCCATTTCTTAAAATAAAAATTTAGGTATCTTTACATGAATGACTCAATTACTAAAAATTATATGTGTAAGCAATAGACATCTACATATTCCATCTAAAAAATCATTTTATATTTGAAAACAAAACAATATATATTACCCGCTACAATACGCAGGTACTATGCTACTTTTAGTAATGGATTAGAAAACTCAAAATTTCAAATAATCATAATAATGATAATAAATTATTTGAAAAATGAAGTATATAATATAACATAAAAGATAGATAGCTTTGGTGTCACCTTCATCACTTTCTATCATACCCCTTAGCGCCTATTTTGTTACACCCAAACTTTGAGCATTTTATTTTATAAACATAAAAATAAATTTACAAATATAGATAATAACCAAACAACCTATTTTAAGTTTTACATATCAATACAACAGAACTTTAAATAAATAGTTACTCACAATCCGACGTAACCAACACTCAATACTATATAAATAAATGTTTACGCTAACTATTACTTGTTACAAGTAAGAGTAATACCTTCTATTTCATCAATCTCGTACTTTAAGCCGCTCCTTTTCTGTTGTCACTTGGTCCAACAATATCTTTGGCTTGTGAGTTGTCACAAAGTTTGTCACTAAAACTGAATGTTAGTTCATTAAAATAAATAATTAAAACAATAAACAAAATTTTAAATTAAAAACGACAATTAAAGTTTATATTAATTTATTTACTATCAATCAATTTCGCTGTGAGTGGGGTAAGGAATTTGAAACTGATTAACATTCGGTTTTTGAAAGTGATCTCATAGATGGAGTTTTAGAGAAGAGAGCGTGAAGACTATCTAATATATATATATATATATATATATGTTGTTATAAGATCTAATTTGTGATTGTAAGTTAGGGTTTTTCCCCCTTTATAAGGAAGAAGGGCAAGTCGAACATGGATAGTCCAATATATAGGGTATAGTGTATATTATCACCACTCAATATTTTTGAGAGAGTAAGATAACTGGGTAAGGACGCATTAGAAAAAATTCTATTTATCGTAAAAAAAGACTTCCAAATAAGATAGATCTATCATCCATTAGTTATATTAAGACCATTTAGATATAAATCATTTTAAGTGTCACTTAAGTGTTTATATGATTTCCTTACAAATCAAATAAAACATCCGAAAAATTAAAAAACGACAAAACACTCAGTAAATTTATAGATTTTTGTCAATATGTATAGTTGTAAAACAATAAAAATTGGTTAAAATTTATTTAATGTCAAATTAAATTGATCGTCTAACGTATATATACATGTTGTAATATTACTGTCATTTCATAGCTCTTGACATAACAAACCATAAAATTTAGAGCATTTTTTTCATTTCATAATTTTTCATATTTTTTAAACACAAATCGTTACACTTGGGTTGTCACATGATTTTGAATGCTTAAAAAGAATTATACTTGTATTTAACTAAACATGTCATAAATAAAACTTCTTAGTCGTTTACTTTAGTAATTAATTGAGTATGACATGCTTTATATATATTTAAAGCATTTAATAAATATTTAATATTCAACATTGTAAAGCACATATAATACGAACAGAGAAATCGAAATAATCTATAACCCAAATCGATGAATGTCGTTAATATACATTTATGACGTTGATAGTTATATAATATAATATTAATATAATATATAATATATAATAATAATAATAATAATAATATCATTATATAGTTACTAGTATGCATAGAATACACGAGTATAAATATGCAGGGTTCATATAAAGTAAATGCTTTGTTCATAAAAAAAATTAATGTGGACACCAATATCACTATATTATTACATAAATTTTTGTGATCTAAATCACATCATTTCATATAAGTATAGAAAATTCACTAAATATATGATAATGTAGCTATTATATCCTCATACATTTTTGTATACTTTTAATTTAAATAATTGAAAATATTTTTTGGTTAATATGTAACTGCTTATCTAGTTACTATTAGCATACAAACAAGATACACACTATTTGCAACAAAATAATTACTAGATATACGAGTATAACAAAGGGTGTTGATATTTAAAACATAAAATTGATAAATATACCAAAGTTTTATACTAACAATGCATACAGTACAACTTTTTAATGAGCAATTTACGATATATGCATTAAATTTGATAGTGTAACATTATTTTAAGTACGAAAGTACAACACCACTATTTATATGTTTCACACAATACGGGTAAACGGATGAGATTTTTTTTGTTCAGATTATTCGAGAAAGGCGAGTATCTTCTATTCAGATGTAAGCAGTCTAATCGGGGTATCTCGTGATCGTTTCCGAATCTTTTTTCTGTCCATTCCAGAATGTGCAGCTAGTAAAATTTGAACCGAAGACTTTTTGTGAGAATATCGAAAAGATAACCAATAGATTATCATTTATCTTGATGATGGTTCGTTTGTTTCGCACAAGTAAATTATTTTGAAGGATGACATAATTTATTATTGTATTTCGAGTATAAAATTGAAAATAACCCCACATAGAAACAACTCCAATTACTTTGATAAAAGTGTGGTCATCTAATCCTTTCAAAATAAGCAATACCAAACACTCGTTGGTTAAATGAAGGAAAATATAGATTAGATATATACGTATACAGTACACGTGTATATATCTACCTATAAGAATACATCACACTCCCACCGTACTACTGTGTGTGTCTATGCCATATATATGACTGTGAGGAGGTTGTTTCACTCACAAATTCGCGTACTCATTAAGCCATCTTCATCTTCAAACGAACCCTAATTAAATCCTTTTCTCAACACGCACAAAATCAACGCTCTTTAATTAGTCTGGATCTCATCAAATTAATGCAAATAACATAGCAAGTAATACTTGATCTCCATTTCACATTGCAAAATTCCCTACAATTTCACACATTTCTCATTCACAATTACTGTTATTCATCACCATCACTAGATAAATCACCTGCTTTTTAGCTAATTTGTTATTTCTGTGTTAGATCTGGAAATGAGCTAGAATTGTTTATTCTGTTGTATTAGGAAAAGAGATTCAAATAGTTTTAATAGATA
This sequence comes from Logfia minima, assembly GCA_963921325.1. Classification (NCBI taxonomy): domain Eukaryota; kingdom Viridiplantae; phylum Streptophyta; class Magnoliopsida; order Asterales; family Asteraceae; genus Logfia; species Logfia minima. Next base: position 13,638,043 of record OY992768.1, read on the forward strand.
TATAGGGTTATATATCTATATATCATATACATACATAATATAATTGTGAACGTACATGGCAATGCCATCTGGAAACATGGTAATTTCTGATAAAATGCAGTATCCTTCTAATGGTGGTGTTAACGTTGGTTGGTATGGTGCTGATGAAAGAGATGGATTTATATCATGGTTGAGAGGTGAATTTGCAGCTGCTAATGCGATTATCGATTCGTTATGTCATCATTTGAAAAGTGTTGGTGAAAGTGGGGAGTATGATGATGTTATAGGATCCATACAACAGAGAAGGTGTAATTGGAACCCTGTTCTTCATATGCAGCAGTATTATTCGGTAGCTGAGGTTCTGTATGCTTTACAACAAGCGACCTGGAAACGTCAACAATCGAATCATGGTGGATATAATGATCATGTTAAGGTTGGGGGTCCAGGAAAGAGATCTGGTGGTGTTGGGTCCAGACAGGGTTATGGGCATAACTCCACCATGGCAAATGGGACTAGTAATTTGTTAAAGAATGATGCTCTAAAATCTGATGAAAAAGATTTCAGTGTTGCAGCAAAGTATAACAATGGTATGACATTAGTAGGCTTCTTTACTTTATGTGATAGGAATATAATATTCTTAAGAATGTGTAGAATTGGGTTGCCATTAGATCTAGTGGTTTTGCTAAGTAACACTTTCTATATATTGATGTGCTTATGATTTATTACTTGTTTATGTGAATAACACCATAAAGTGATAAACTTTCCCCATGTATAAATCTTTTGTTAGTGCTTGACATGATAGCATTTTTTTGCTGTTTATTCTAGGAAGTCATGTTAATTGGTTTGAAAATGGTAAATTTGGCTGCTTCATTTAACTCTCTTATCATCAAATGTTTGAATTTTGTATTTCTTGAATTACTGTTATAACTAAATGTAATATGGCAAGGTGGCTTGCATATACATCCATACATTATAACCAAAATTTTTGTTTTTCCCTCATATATTATAGTTATATGCCACCCAAGTTCGCTTAGTTCATTAAGCAAGTTAAGAAAGTAACATTCCTCATAATTGTTTCTCATATTGACCTTTAAAGTTAGTTATTGATGCTGATAACAAAACCTTGGCTGGATTTTGTAGTCAACGCTAGATAACTAGACCTTCTAGAAGGCATTTAGTGCTTGCATAAACTGTTCAATCCATATATCAAGTATAATTCTTATCAGTTTAAGCATAATTCGAATGCTAAAAGTTAGATTGTACACTAGTTTGTCATATGCTAGGCTAATGAATCATTTTTATTATTCCATTAACACATTGACATACACCGTCCTTGTTTTCTTGTATGATCACAGGCATCCTCTATGTTGTGGAATATGGAAATGTAGATACTCACTATTTAATTCTATTTGGAGCAGGTTTGAGCTCAAAACCTCAAGTAGACAGTAACCAAAAGGGTGTGGACTCCAAGTCAACTTTGTCTGGAAATTTCAAGAGTGAGGCAAAAGAGGTTGTTTATAAATCCAATCCAAATCTGAAAGGTAATGTGTACTCTTGTTAATCTACCTTTTAATATTCTAGTTGCTTCCACTTTTGGTTATTTGTTTGATTATGGCCAAGTTTTGAAAGTTGTAACTAAGGGTGGGGTATTGGATATAAGATGCTTTTATTTTCTTGGTATTCCTCCAATAAATTTCCTTTTCTTTTGAAGTACGTTCTGATGTGCATTTGGAGAATGCTTTATCTTCTACACGTATTGGACACGTGAAGCCTAATGGTTCAGTCACTGCAAAAACCTTTGCTGCTACTGAGATGTTGGATGGAAAACAGGTAACGTTCTTAGCTTCTGTTAATAACTAAATTTCCTTGCAGTAGTAACTAATCTCTTTGTACCTCTTTGTATAACCGATCTCTATTTATAGATTAATGTGGTTGAAGGGATGAAACTGTATGAAGAGTTGTTTGATGACTCGGAAGTTCGGAAAGTGGTTAGCTTGGTTAATGATCTGAGAATTTCAGGAAGACAAGGAAAATTTCAAGGCAAGTCCTTAACAATTATTGGATCTAGATTAAGCAATATGTGTTTGTATATTTCTCTTAAGTATAAGGTTCCCTGACATTTATTGCACGTTACATGCTTCTGAACTTTTCTTGGTTCTTGAAACTCTTCACTTTCAGAATTGGATCAAATCACCTCGTTCTAGTGTCTTTGAGATAACAAACCCTATAACTAGTGTTATGTGCTCTTTAATTCTTACATTGTGGATTCATATGGGGGTGAGCAGACAATTAATGATATTGTGGGTATGTGATTCGTTTAAAGTGGTAATGCCTAACTCTGATTGTAGTCGTTAAATTTTCTTGGTAAATAATGCGGTTATAATTCCACCCAGTTAGCAACTACCTTGTTTGTCTGTAGGATCACCATTCAAGGTCTATTGAATGAATGTTTGGCGCTTAATATATTGCATATGAATATAAGCAATGAAAAGTTCTTGCTCTCATTTCTCCCTCTTCGATATTGGAATTAGATTTGGATTGTTCTTGATTCTGTGTTTATTGAGTAAAATAACTTGTGTCTTTTTTGATGATAAGCAGGGCAGACATATGTTGTCTCAAAGAAACCAATGAAAGGCCATGGAAGAGAGATGATTCAATTGGGATTGCCCATTGCCGATGCTCCATCTGAAGATGAAGTCATCGGTGGTATATCCAAAGGCATGTACATAAATTCATAAATGAACAGAATTGCATAAATTTTTGCTAGAGGTGACAAAGTGGGCAGTCGGGTTGGTAGCCTTATGGGTCAATATGGGTAATTTGAGTTAAGGTTTGAGACTGATCGTCTCTGGTTGACCTGAAACGCTTCTTTCCGGAAAAGCTATTATTTCAATGATGATTTAATATCCTAAGTAAGAAGACATTGGAGGATTTAGTCATTAATAAACACTTCTGGAGATTTTCAACAGATTTGAGTAGTTTCCTTACAAGTTCAAATTTTAACTTTACCAGTTAGATCCATTAGAGAAAAACATTGACCTGTTTATATTTAAATGAACTGGAATTGTCACCTGTTAACTTTTACCAGTGATTGAAAATATTGAATTATACAGAGCGAAGAATAGAGCCCATTCCAAGTTTGTTTCAAGACGTTATTGAGCGTTTAATGGCCATGCAAGCTATCACAGTGAAGCCAGACTCCTGCATCATCGATGTCTTCAATGAGGTTAACAGGGGCTCCACTTTATATTGCTTGTTAAATGGAGTGGTATTACTTGGGTGCCCTAACTAGTGGATGCTATGTGTAGGGTGATCATTCCCAGCCTCGTACATGGCCACATTGGTTTGGAAGACCCGTTTGTGTGCTTTTTCTGACTGAATGTGACATGACTTTTGGTAGAGTAATTGGGGCGGACTATCCTGGTGACTACAGAGGTTCTATTAAGCTTTCTCTTACTCCCGGGTATGTTCTGTTTCTGTAATCTTTTTAGTTATTAGCAAGTGATCACTTTATGTTATTGTTGTTTACTTTTATACTCCTTGTTGGTTATTTAGACACAAAATATATAGTATAATGAAAAAAAACAGTAAGGTGACAATTTTAGTGCACGTCTCAGCAGGACGGGTAGGTTTTATGAATTAAATACTCCTTGTGAGGCCTTCATTTTCTTGAGCATTTAAATAATCAACGTTTATATGATTACAAACACCAAATTATATTTTTAATGAAGCGACATAGTAGGTTTTATGCATATAAATACACTATGGATGACTATCGACCCTTTTGACTTATTTGACTCATGTCCTCTTTAATTATTTCTCTTAACTCTAATCGTAGTACTCTTCAGAGATAAAACATAACCAAATCAACCCATATATAGAGTGGTATATCAATATTAGAATAAGGATTGAATAATTGGAGGTCCAAGGTTCAAACCTTGGCAATGGCCTACAAAAAATAGAGAATAAAAGACAACCCTTGTGTGGCCATGCCAGTCTTCCTTTGGGAGAGCTTTACCTAGTTCGAGTTTGTGTGGCGGTAGACTTGGACCTCGTGGATTAGTAAGCAAAAGGTTGGACACCACGATTACCAAAAATAAAAACCTCGTATATGCTTGATATAAACTTTTCCCGAAGAAGAATCCTCTTATCTCAAGCTTTACAAGTATTTTTCTACATATACATCACATGTATTTTGCTACTCAAAAAAGTTCAACTTGAATTGAATTAAAACTTAAACTCAATTAACTGCTTTCATTCTATTTATTGCTCTTGAGTCATGCAGATTGTGTAATGACTTAACTGAATGTGTCTTTGACCATCACTTTGACATTGCAGATCTATGCTTGTTATGGAAGGAAGATCCGCAGATGCTAAATACGCAATCCCCTCAATACGGAAACAGCGTATACTTGTTACCTTTACAAAGTCGGAACCAAAGAGAGTTGCACCAGGTGATGGTCAGCGTTCTCCACCCCACTGGGTCCCACCTACAACTAGGCCCTCAAACCACAATCGCCATCCAATGGTTCCCAAGCATCATGTCGCGCTCCCACCAACTGGTGTTTTACCCAATCTGGCTGCACGTCCACAGCTACAACCTCCAAATGGCATCCAGCCCATTTTTGTTCCTGCAGCGCTTGCACCTGCCGTGGCTTTTCCGGCATCACCCGCAGCTCTGCCGCCTGCTTCCAGTGGATGGACTGCAACTCCTCTGATGGCACATGCTCCGCCTCGCTTGCCCGTTCCTGGAACCGGAGTTTTCCTTCCTCCAGGTGGCAATTCTCCAGCTCAGACACCAGAAAAGGAGAATGCGGAGGAAGATTGCAACGGAAGCCCAAATGGTAATGGTAGCGATATGACAGCTGTTGGGGAAGGTGAGCAGCAACAGAAACAGAATGATGATGTAAAAGCGACCAAGTGAAGGAAGTGGTAGCAGCTTAGAGTGGCTAAACCGCACTGAGTTTGAAGCAAATGTACAAAGCGGCAAAAAGGAGACTTCATGTCACACTATGAACAGGGAAAGGAGGTAAGAAAAAATTCTGAGTTCTCTTTAGAACCTTTTGCCTTCTGTTATATTTTGGTTCTATTACTATATATGAACTCTAGCTCAGTTTACACTTACGATCGTTACTGAAATCAAATTTTGTTGTTCCTTTTAAGAAACTATATGAGCACCTAATATCAAGCATTTTATATCAGTTTTCATATGTACCTCACTACTAACTCAAGACTCTTAACAAAAATGTATGATCATGGATTGCAGATGATCTCAACACAATTTGTTAAGCTATGAAAAGAAGTTAAGCTAGATGCACTGAGCTATATGTAAATTTCTTTGAATTCAGGTTGAGAACTATAGAATCATATGACCATATGGGCTTTAAAATGGCCGAAAACTATGAAAAGTAGACTTATCAAACAAGATTAGGCACCAAAGATCTCCCCGAAATGTAATGTTACACGTCACATTTCAAGCACATTAGTTAAAACATAAATATAACTGGTATTTATTGGATGAATACTGACATTGTCACAAAAACACACTTAGAAAGTAATTAAAAAGACACTAGTTAGAAAGTAGTTTCTTAAAGCCATCCTATGAGTGCATTTATAATTAAAAAGACACTAGTTTCTTAAATTAAGGAATACTGATTGCTAAAGATAAACAACGAAAACTGATTACACATTATGAAGTATGTATATATTTTTTGTACAATTAACGTAAAATCAAAAGTTAGAAAGTAATTACTTCGTAATATTTGATACCTCAAGGATCGCCAAAAGCTTCTCCACAAGCGATTAACTAGTGACATGTTTACTAGCACTGAATATTGGGTAAATGGGTGGTGACCCACTTTCTAACTAGTGTCACGTCTACATCCTTCTTGTTAATTAAAAGTAGTAATCATCAACGTATATATGTTCCATTAGAAAAATGTAAAAAACATGGGAGTATTACATTAACACCAAGAGCAATTATTTAACGCAAATTTTTTAATTTCACTAAACTGTTAATAAATAAATATATTCTCACCAGAGTACCATTGTTTTTGTAAGCTAGGAGCTGTAAAATGACTTGTAAAATGCAGGGTCATCTCCGTCAACCAATCCGTTGTCATCGGTTGATAGTGATACAATGAAGTCCACGCCCATTTCTTCCCCCATCTGAAATATATGATGTTTACATACAAAATGAATTTTATTACTACCTGATGAGCAACATATTAGAAGTTACGGGTCGTCTTTAGATTTTCAAAGACCCAGACTGAAAAGTTAATAGATAAAATGAGGCATCGTAGAAAAGGCTAAATTAAAATTTCTTACATCAAATAGATGTAACAATAATTTATTATTGAATACATGGAGATGCAATTAATTTTAGTCTAAATTTTATAATATGTATTTAATTTTATTTGGATGATCTATTATACGTAGTGTATTCAACTTTCAAATATTGTTATTTATATATCAAGTTGTATTTTGGATAACATGTCAGATTGTATGAATGTCACGTGTTACTTCACACAAATAACATTAACTACGTACAATAACTTATTCTTAAAGTTACAACAACTTATAAATTTACTTTTTGATTATGTACCGATATTTGTGTTTAAAAGTCACAACGCTTATTATTTAGTAATCCAGATATATAGTTAACATTTCAGGAATTTTCTACTTGACTTTACTTTGTGACAACTTACTAATAACCTCCTATATATAATTCGATAATATGATTTTAGTTATTGACTTTTGTTTTACTGATTTAAACATTACAACCTTTTCCGTTCTCGTCAAGTTTTAAGTTTAAATTTTTTTTTAAAAAAAAGAAAAATTATAATTAAAAAGAAAGTTTTAAATTTTAAAGAAAGAAGGAAGTAAATCTCGTTTCATTATAAATGAATGTACTTCATCATAAACGAATGTTAAATTGTAATTTTAAGTTACATTCATTACATATGAATATTAACGTTATGAATATAAAGGAATAAGATTAAGTTCTCTACATCTCTCATTTTTCTGCTTCCTTCTTAATCCCCACTTAATTTCTATTTATGATCTAATTTGAAATACTTTTACCATATATAATTGATCAAGTATATACTTTTTTTTCAAATCATTTTATCTGCTAGAATTTCAAAACGACGTCACCTACAAACAACATTTAAGTGTGGTGTTTGAGTAAACTACCTGATGAGCAACGTTAGATTGGTTGCAGAGTCCTCTTCTAGTCTTCTACCCCAGTCTCCGGATGAGAGATCCGTCGGCTTTCTCAGAATGTTATTGTTAAAAGTTTTGAATTCAAATAACATAGACAATTAAATACAATTATACCCACAAATTAACAAATGAATAAAAATAATGCGAGAATAAATGGGGGTGATTATATTTACTTCACGATCAACTATAGAGTATTTTATATTACTTTCGTAACTTAAGATTTAATACAAGGATAGAATTTACATTACAATTACAATATATATTAAACAAATAAAGAAAAAAAATCGACCCGTAGCTTCTTTCATCAATCATAGTTTTTTTTGTCATGGTGTTGAATTATTACGGTAACCATGAAAATAATAATAATATTATTATTGCAAGAAGCGGGAGTTATTCATCTCGCGAAGTTTCTTTACATCAAAATATTGTGCCATATGTAAGGTTCTTCCGTCTCATCAAAAGCCTCCAACATGTTCTATTAAATATTAATTATCTTTTTCTAAAATGAGCATATTTGTTTTTCCTTTCTTTTTTCTATAGAAAATATAGTATAGAAAACTCACATTACATGACCCATTAATTATTTGATCCGTGAAGCTTTTTTGTTGATATGAATTAGGCACCCTTACATCTAGATTAGTATACCAGATACGGTTAATTGTTTAAATTTATCTCGTATAACAAAAAATTCTATTATGTATTCAATTGTTAAGTCTTATTATTACATGATCGAACTTTCAATTATTTTTCATGTATCAAATCCTCCGATCTCTTGAAGTTAGTAAACTGGTACATGCTATCAGTTTCAATGAAGTGACAACTTATATTTTATCGCATCAGTAAAATTATCGGTTACGTGATGAATAAATCATCAAACATACGGTAAAAGTTTCAAAACTGAATACATAATTTTTTTTTTAAGTAAGACTTAATACATTTATACACATTTAACCCTAAAGGAAATTACAAAAAGTTTTATTTTGTTAATATTAACAAAATTTACATTAATCGACCAAAACATATATTCTCATCGTATGATGCGTGTGAACTATTGATACCTAGATCAAACCAATTCTATATAATATAATGGGAGAAATAGAAAATGACATCACTATTCTAAATGCCCTTATAAATATATCTTAATTAGCATCAATCTTCATTTATCTTTCTTTTCAAAAAGATTAGAGTAAAAGTAGTCTAAAACAATTACACCCAACACAAATGATGAAGCTCGTGGGATCACGTATGATTGTATTTCGTATAACCTTTCTCGCGTTGCTCTTTTGTCACGAGTGTAAGTTTACATCATCTATTTATTTATAAAGCATGTTATCATTTTTAAAAATTATTATCAATATAATAATAATCTTTAGATTTATAGGTACTAAAAATGAAACGAGTGGTATCAAGCCGTTTGGGAGTTGCCCTCCGTCTTGCTCGAAAGTACGGGAGCGTATGATTTGGTGTTGTTGTGGTGACAAAAATTCATGCACCAAATCTCCACTAGATTGTGACGATAATTGTGCGAAAATTAGAAAATCATGTTGCTAAATATATTTAGTTGATATCATTTACAAACGATCAACTAGTATATTTCCCTTTTAAAAATAAATAGAATTATCCTTTTATTTTCGGTAAACATGTTACTACAAGTTTGGTTCTACTTGGATAAAGCTTTAATGAAATTTTAGCGGTACTCGTTAATTTGTTGAAAATTGCACGTGATTTGATACATAGGCATGGTTCGGAACCAGTTTCACGTGATTTGATACACAGGCATGGTTCGAAACCGGTTTCAACCGGTTCGGAACGGTTTGAAACTGGAAACTTGACTAGAATTCAAACATATCGTAAGACCTGTGCAATCATTGACCATTTGACTTTTGATTTTGGAGCCAACTCTAACGAAAAACTATCACTCACTTTTGAGATCACTCTACTAACATGATACTAACGAAAACCTATCATTACTATAGCTTAGTATCACAAGATAACTATTTATTTTTGCGATAAACATCCATTTTACATACCCAACAATGTTCATACACAAAATCGTTGAACTTTGTATCAATTTTGATGTTCAAATTTGGTATTTGTTAAGTTTAGAAAACTTGTTAATCAAATTATTAATTAATCACAATTAATTAATCAATAGAAAATAAGTATTCAACGTTTAATATCAAGTTTATAATAATTCTAATCATATTAATCTTTGTGGAATTAAGAATAATATAAATTCTACATAATTATTGAGTAAATATATTTGCTATATATTTGATTTCTTAATCTTACACTTATAAATCATATATCTATATGAATCGTACGAAGACCTATATATACTATATAGGAAATACGATCATTCTGAGTCCCTAACTAATAGAGATCTACCTAACCTCTAAGAGTTTTATGAAACAAGATAATTATATATGAAATTTGAATCAATCCTAACTACTAAGATATCTTCAAATTTTAAAGTTTTGTTTCTCAACATTCTTCTGAATTTGTATCGTTTAACTCTGTCTTCAGTATTTTGGAAGTAAGTCTGTCTTAGTCCGAGTCTATGCTCTCAGACTCAGACTATGCATAACTTGAGCCTCTCCTCTATTCCCGTATGTCTTAGTCTGAGTCTATGCCACAAACTCAGACTAAGCACATCTCACAAACTTAACTATACTTAGTATATGTCTTAGTCTTAGTCTGTGCCACATACTCAGATTGAGCATATATCACAGGCTCAGACTAAGCATATATCACAGACTCAACTATATTTAGTCTATCTTTCATTAAGTTTTTTAGACTCATATTTTGACTCATTAGATTTATAATTTTGATTTAATCATTATTTTTCCCAACAATGTTTCATTTATCGTAAAACTTGAATTATTGGGAAACTATAAGAAATATGTTTACTCTTAACTCTTTTTTTTTTTTTATCCGTAACACTTATTAAAACTTTCAATGCACAAACGTAGTAAATTTTATATCTTTTTAGAAGGTAAGTATTGTGCAGATTGTATAGTCAGGAGTTCGGGTTAAATGGCTTCGTTGACTAATATTTTTGTTGTTGTTGCTGGTGCTGGTGCAAGGTTGTTCTGGTAACAAAAGACGAACTCAACATTTGTCAATTTAGGAGTGCTGGAACTTTGAAATGTAGGGTTCTTGGAACCAAAAACAAGGGCGTCCTTTGTGATTGAGCTCATTATCAATGTTTTGAAACCCGGGTTTGAGGTTGACAAAACCTCATCCCCATGTACGTTTCGACCGGGTCCGACCGGTTGGACTGACGGGTCAACCCGAACTTTGACTTTTTTCATTTTCACTCTCAAACTTTTAACACTATAATTATAAATTATGATATTTGAAATGAAACTACTAATTTGGAATGTTAAATTATACGATTCAGGTATAAAAAAAAACGGGTCAATCCGGTCTGGGTCACCGGGTCAATCCAGTCCGAACCCGATCGGGTCATTCTGAGCCGAAATAGGCTATCGAACCAAGAGTCTCTTGCAAAATATGAGCTTGGTGAATATGAACTTTAGTTGCAATAGTCATTTGGTTTGAAATTTTATTCACAGTAAATTTGGAGAGCAAAAATTTACAAACCAAGGATATGTGTCTGGATATTGTTATTGAAGAAGTGAATGGATTGATTTATTATTTTGAGTCGTATAGAGACACCAGATAGTCTAAAGCGGTAGATGTTGCTAAAGAAACTACCATTAAGTTGGATATTGATCTAGTGTTCCCCCAAAAACGTGAAATTCATAGAAAAAGACAATTGGATGAGAATTCTAGTGATCAAGATGCTTCATTTTCTAGCCGAAGAGTCATTTAAAGTTAATTATTCCTTATACATTATTGATCATGCACTTGTTTTTCTTAGAGAAAAATTTGAACAATACAAAGCTTACAAGAAATTTTTTGGTTTCTTGTTTACTTCTGATAAGTTGAAGTACCTCGATGACAACGATGATAATTTGTGTTATAGTGGTCTTGATTCTGCTCTCAAGAATAATGGACAATCAGACGATGCAAATGAACTTTATTTGGAGTTAAAGTTGCTAAACAATTAGTTGCCATGTGAAAATATGAGAGCTGTCGATGTTTTGAATTTTCTTAAACAAGTCAACTATTTTCCTAATGCAATAACTGTGTATAGAGTATTGTTGACTATTCTAGTAATCGTGGCGTCTGCAGAAAGAAGTTTTTCAAAAATGAAGTTGTTGAAGTCATATTTGCGGTCCACAATTTCACAAGAGAGACTTAATGGATTAGATTTACTAGCTATTGAGAGCAACCTATTGGAAAATGTTGATTATAAAGAGTTGATTGACGACTTTGCTTTTAAAATTGCTAGGAGAATTGCAATATTCAAGTAATAAATTCCAATATATGTAAGTGCGTGAGATAAAAACACTTTGTTATCATAATTATGATTTTTTGTAATTATAAAATTTCTCGTAACACCTATAAGTTATTTATAGTTATATATTAAATTTTACGTTTAAAGGTCTTATTTATCAAACTAGACTTATAAAAATTAATAAGAATGCCTGCAAATACTTATAGTCTTCTTCGTTCGTAATTAAAAAGTATGTCTTGATACTATAATCTTCAATTGTAGAAAAAACTAAACTCATTCGAGTACATACGAATATTTATTATCTTAGTTGCAAAACAAGTGAATATATAGGATATCATTAAAATTCCATGTTTAAACACGTAAAGTTGCATGCAATAAGTCAAAAAATTATGTAATATCTACCGATTAATTTATTTTTATGAACATTCATAAAATATAGAATATAATTATTAATTGAAAAAAGACATTTCAATTACTCTTACTTTATCATTATTGGTAAACTTAAAATCTACATATCGATTGATGCACAACTTATTTTTAAAAGTTATATAATATAAACTTTTTGTTAATATCATGCGATAGGTCACGAATTTGTCAACTAATTGTGAATGAAAGAAAACCAAAATAAATATATTGTCAACTCAATTCGATGTTGTGATTAATATATACAACACAAAATTAACATTAAAAATTAGAATACAATGTTGCCAATTTTTAACCAATATGAACGTTCGCATGCATCAATAATTTTTGAGAACTTACTAAGCACATTATAAATGTTATCTTGTAAATCATTAGAATGATGTGACTTATGTATATGCAATTGATTATCCAAATGATGTGATGCGATATGTGGATCTACCAACAAACAGGTAAGAGGGGTGCCTATTGGCTTCTGGTGGTTAAGTTGTGAAGCCCACAACCCATGTCACCGTATGGCACGTAACCGTTGTGGGCGAGTTGTGATGAAAAGCGGTGACTGTTCACTTTTTCTTTAATCTAAAACAAAGTAACGAATAAAAAAGTAGTAAATTGTTACTAGTTTGAACTCTATATAGGTTGTTTGTTACGATTTTTTTTTTAACGGTTTATGAAATATATATATATAGAAAAAAGCAACTAGTAAGATATTAGAAATTAAATAGTATAAATACATATATATATATATATATATATATAGGGGAGGGATCAAGAGGGAAGCAAAAAAATTAGGGAAGGGGGGAAACAAATCTCAACCCTTGATTTCATCATAAATGAATATTGTTAACATTCATTTGTGATAAATGTTAATCAAAATTTAACATTCATCACAAATGAATGTTAAAAACGTTTTTTAATGAAAAAATCAAGGATTAAGATTTGCTTCCCTCTTTCCTCAAAATTTGAAGTTTCCCTATGGATCCTTTCCATATATATATATATATATAAAAGTTGTTTGTTATGAAATTAATATCAGGAGAAGACGTTCATAACAAATTTGTCATGGTGTTAGAATTATTTATTTATGGTAACCATTAAAATAAAAAGATTATTACAAGGAAATTAATTTGAGTTATTCATCTAGGGAACGTTTTCTTTTTTCTTTCTATAATAATCATTTTGTTTGCTACAAAACATTATATGTTCTTATAAATTTAGAATTTCAGAATATTAGAAAACTCTAGTGCTTATAAGCTTCACGATTCATTCACTTCTGTTTCAAAAAAATGAAGTAAAAGTACTCGATCTAAAACAACACCCGATTCACATAATGGTGAAGCTCGTTGAATTACGTAGGATTTTATTAAGTATAAGCTTTCTCGTATTGGCCTTTTGTCACGAGCTCAAGTTTACGTCATCTATTTATTTGAGTTACTCATGTTTCCACCTTTGTAAACGAACATCGTTGCCAATATTCATTGACGGATACAGAAATGTAAGAGAGGGTATGCACCATATTGCGTGGACATAATTCTTTTTTGAAGGGGCAAAGTTAGAGGTTTTTTAGGGTCAAGTTTTGAGTTGGTTAATCTAAGTTTCTGGTTGAAAATTCTTTTTCACTGTTTTTAATATAGTCTTTAAAGAATTCACTTGTGTTTTCTTTTCAAATGTGAAACACAATTGATGTATGTGATTTATTTTATGTCTTTGCTTTCTTCCTTAATAAACATAAACAAAAGTAATAAAAAGTAATAAACATAGATGTCGCTACTTATACGTCTTTTTCCTTTGATCCTGAATATCAATGACGATTGTTAGTTGTGTTTTTCTTGTTTTGTCCTACTTTGGTTATTAACCAACATAAACAAATCAAATCGAATCATTTACTTTAACCATTAATTAATCTACTATTTAACCATAATTAATTAATTAAAAAATTTAATTAATAAAAAAGTTTGATTATGAGACAAATTTAAACCATAGCCGCCTCCAACCACCCACCGTTGCTCAGCCCTTACAATATTCTTTCACGAGAATCAGCATAAATTGCGGTTATTTTGGTTAACGGGTAGCTGAACCAAGGGTTGCTACCAAAATGAGGTAACTTTTGGGGCCAAACTTTTGGCCTACATAGAGGTTAATTAGGTTATAGATTTCTTAAATGTAGCAAATATACAAATAACAAGAACCTTCAACACAAATTAGAATCGTATAATACAAAAGGAGAAAGAGGTAGAACATGAGGAAAACATATTGTTTTAATTTCACCATGATTCAATTGGAACACGATCAATATTACAAATCCATAGCGAGCTACTATAGGATATCTTGTTCATTTTAGCCCATAACCATAAACCTCTTGCATGTGTGCTAAAGATAGACATGATTTGAATACTTAATAACATAGATTCGTGTAGTTGAAGAATAGGCCGGTCTTGAACTCGAAAGTTTTAGGAGGCACTATGTGTGTTTTTCGAAGCACTCCATTTGTGTAGTATGTTGCCAAAGATATCATAAAAGGCGAGATATAATTCGCTATCAGTTATTTCAGCCGCCATGAAACCTTGGCCATCATAATAGAACTTCATTTCGTCAAGGTTCAATGGAGTAAACTCACCACGCCATGCCTTTGAGCCACCTCCGCTTGTCAAGAACTGAAGTTGACTGCAATCACGAATTGAAAAACTATTTCATTTAATTACAACTCGACTTTAATAAAAAATTCACAATTTGGACTTGAATAATATAAGTTTACCTGTTTGAACGACTAATGTGCTGCAAGCAATGGTCATGGCCATTTATGTATAGATTCACCTCATTTTCCTACAAGTATATATGCGGTCATTCACGTTAGTCAAAATGTTATTTATTATACGACAACATCAAACAAACAAACGTAACTAATTTATGTTTATGCTATAATTAAGGTATGATATTCGTAGTTAAAAATGTTTGCGGTTACTATATAAAGTATATATACCTGAAGAATGGGCAAGAGTTTGTCCACAAGCTCTTCAGTACTGCCATGAACTCCAGCACTGAATATTGTATGATGCCCAACTACTATTTTCCATTTGGCGTTTGATTCTTTTAAAGCTACTTCCACATCCTGATCATATATATCACACATATATTTTCATTTCAAAGCTGAGCTTACATCGTTCATATATATAGATCAATATATATATATATATATATATGCACATATATAACTCTATATATCTCAAATATATAGCGTTACATATATCGTACGTAGGCTTATAGTTAAGTGCAGAATTAAATTTCTCACCTTTAAAAGTTTTGAAATATAATCTTGTACAGGAAGTACTCCTCTCCAATCATATGTTTGATCTGTCTCTGTAAAATATTTCTCTTGAAACGGTGTTGTATCCACAAAGAAAAATTCCACATTTCCTGCATTAAATATGATACGATTATATCACTATTCAACAATTGATATTCTATTATATTTATATTACGTTATGGTTTATTCCACAATAATAATAATAATAATAATAATAATAATAATAATCATAATAATCATAATGATAATGATAATGATAATGATAATGATAATGATAATAATAATAATAATGATAATAATAATAATAATAATAATAATAATAATAATGATAATGAAATTACCAGAAGTTACAATAAAAGATTTAAGGCAAAGCCATTTGTTATCCCTTTGTGTAAGGACTGGACTCAACTGTGCCAAAGCGTTGCCCCTGTAGTCATGGTTCCCCAATACTGCCAATAGATATAGAATCACATTTGAATTTGTTATATTGTAATATTGGCCTTTTATGCTAATATTTGATTTAATAGTTAATAATTTAATATATTGTTTTGGACTTACCGGAATACCATTGTTTTTGTAAGCTAGGGGCGGTATAGACATTTGTAAACGACTCGAAAAATGCAGGATCATCTTCATCGACTAATCCACTGTCATAAAAATTGTCGCCCGTCGAAACAATGAAGTCGACGTCCATTTTCTCCCCGACTTTCCCCATCTGAAATATCATCACCATTATACTAATTAATTAGCTACATCATATCTCATCTCCAGATCATGGTAGGACCCCAACAACATGCAATGTGGACGATTAAATACGTTCTGATTTATTTATGTATATATGTTTGTGAATCTACACAATTATATGAATTCTTTTCTCAAAATGTTAACCAATTAACCTTTGCAACATTTTAATTTGACATCATGTTTAAGTAATCATCATAATCTTTCACATTTGATTGATATTTAGCAAAAATATGTAGTGTAAAAAAGTAATAATAGAGGAAGCATACATGCATTTGACCAATAATAGATTCTGTGTTTGAATAAAATTAAAAAATAAAATAAAATTAAACAAGAAAATATGAATACATCAATGTGATCGAATACATCAATCTGTTGGTCTATATTGCTTTTGAATTCTTTTCGCTAAAGTTAGACATTTGGTCTTAATTAAAATTCAAATATAATATAATTTATATATTTATATTTATGGGAAATGATTATTATGTAATGTACAGCTAAACGTCATCGTTACGAATGATTTGACGATTACTGTACCACTAGTGACACATAGTATTGACGATTCTCATTAAGATTGTTACTAACAAACCACTTTATTTAACGATCGATATATAGTTTTACCAATCAATATTAAATAGTGATCACGAGTATATAAAAGATTTATAACTGGAAATGATGAATATTGGTCTGTCCATGTATCGCTTAAAACACACTTTAATGCATTACGAGTAGGATTATAGTATTTTGTCACCAACATACTTTCTTTCATTTTTTGAAATCACCATCCTACTCATTTTAATACTAATGTCACCAACATACTTGTTAGTTACAGAGGTCACCAACATATTGTTTTTCTACCGGGAAATCTTTACAAAAGATGATTTGGCATTGCCACGTAAGATATTTAATACATGTGGCATTACCATGTAAGATATTTAATATACGTATGCAGCCAACTTGTTTGTCTTTAAAGTGTTAATAGTTGGTGACATCAAGATATTTTGAACAGGCATCTAGGTGACATTGGTATTAAATGAGTAGGATGTTAATCTCGTAAAATGAGAGAGAGTAAGTTGGTAACAAAATGCTTTAACCTTTTAGTATATGTGTGCAATGTAGTTCCATGTTGGAAAAATGAAAAATACTTAGAATTTTAAAAGTAACCGGTTGTACCAGTTAACAGTTGGTGACATCGAAATATTTTAAACATGTATGTTGGTGACATTAGTATTAAAATGAGTAGGATGATAATCTTAAAAGTTAAGAAAAATTAGGTTGATGATATCTTAATGTTTTAACTCTTACGAATAAATAAACTTAACAGAATATTTTAAAACGATACCGAATATGGACAATTTATAGGAAATAAGTTTTGTCAATAATTTGTCTCATGATAATCATCGCTAAAGTTAATAGTTGAATAACTGATTTCGGCAAAACGAAAACGACATTCTATATTTATAGTAATCTCACACGCAAACCGAGACTATAATGACTACTTTTTCTAAAAAAGAAATATTCAATCAATGTTTCGTCCTTTTTCATTGTACATTTACCAAAATGTACAATTAAATACTCATCTACTAACATTGAGATCTCAGTTCCTGGTTCATTAGTTTGGATGTAATTAAGATTAATTATGATTATGAGAAATGATGATCACCTGATAAGCAACATTGGATTGGTTGTAGAGTCCTCTCCTACCCCAATCACCAACGACCAAAAAACTAAGAGATCCGTCGGGTTTTGTCGTATGTTCGAAGCGTTGAAGCTCGGCTACCGCCATAACGACGGCTGAAACGACCATAATTAGTAAAAGATGAAGAGATGGCGACTTGATCATAGCCATGGTTTGTTTGGTGGGATGAGGAGAAAAGAAATGTGGGGTGAGTTTGAGAATGAAAGATGAGTGGGTTTATATAATCTTTTTTTTCTTCTAAACAAGATATAACCAATCATTTGATGTATTTTATTTTATTAAATATAAAAGGATGCATAAAAATAAAATTCAGAATGCAAAATCATCTCTCTTTCTTTTCTCTCTTCTTTATCTTTCTTCTTTCTCTCTCTTTTATCTATTTAAAAAAGTGATAATGATAACATAAACATTATCATAAGCTAATTTTAGCTGTCAAATTATTTTTCTGATTGTAATCTCACAATTAATTTTAATTAGTCATATTGATAATATAATTGATAATCCATTGAATAAGAGGAATTTAAATGAGAATAATTTTTTAAAATGAAAAAACCAATAAAAGAGCAATATTTAACAAAACCCCATTTTTTTTCTCAATGCTCTTTAAAATCAAATATCTGAAAAGCGGTAAATCGAAAAATTATAAAAATTATATTATAAAATCAGGGCTCTTTTATTTTCGATTAGACATCTCACATAATATACTTTCGACGACTTTTTATTTTTTTTTCATTATTTGTGAGTTTTGAAAACGACTAACACATGTATAATATCACATAATTACATATAAATAAATTAGTAGAGTATTTTATGTAGCCAATTCATCATGATAAACTCAAGATTCTACCTTATCGTTATGAGTTATTATGAAGTATTTTATTAGTGTGATTTTCAATAATTTGCTAAGATCTTAGTTAACCAAATAATACTATAAATTTAAGTTTTTAAAAAATACGAGTATAAGTCTATTTTTTTTTTTTTTGTAAGCTTTCATAAATTACACGACAAACATATGTTATGTGTAATTTTATATGTGTCAGTACCAAAATCCTAGGGACCATTCTAGTCTTTAGTTCATTTGTCACCCTACCTTAATTTATTCATATTACAAATTATAAATTGTTTACTCAGTTACTGGAATTATATTCGAGATAACTTTTTAAAAACCCGTGACAGAATTATCAGCCAATTGTTCACATCAAAAGACTTATATTTTTATATAAACATCGTTACCCCTAATGCCCTTTAAATTGTATCTAACTACCTGAAAAACTTACATGTAACTAATAACACATTATTCTTTCTTACGAAATAAACCAGTGGGCAATAGCTAAACCAAAATAGTCATCTCAGTTAATGCATTTTCTTGACTCAGTGTGTGATTATATTATAATACTATCAATTATGATCGATGTAATACCTATTACCCAAGTACCCAATCCATATCGTCAGTGAAAAAAATAAATAAAGGCATCATGTAATATGAACCATATGACTGGATTGTGGTGTTGTTGACCACATGGATTAAGATAGGGAATGTGGGGCTGCCAACTAAGGAGTTCCAAATCAGAGTGACCAGCTGTGAACTAAGTGTTTGGTAGCTCTTTGCCCATGGTTTCAAGTACTTGCATGCCCTTTGGCCATGCATTCAACCATCATCATTATTCATTGGATAAGGATGTGTGGGTCCTTTTCATGTCTCCCACAACAATAAAAAAGCAGTTTATGTTTTTTGATTTTTTTGTTTTTATTTTTTTCTTTTGAAAAACAAATGCAATAATAACAAATGTGAGTCCAGTAAGTTGAGTTCTGATGATTTGGAGTTGAAGTTAAGAGTGCGGCCATAGTAAGCTTTGTTTAATTGTTAAGCACAAACTTGTGACCCAAATAAATAAAATTAGGTTTTGAATTGGATGTATTTTGCTGTCTTTTCAATGAAAACTATTGTAATAAAAAGGTGCTAAAAAGGATTGGGAACATGGGTGGTGATGTCACCAACTGGAATCCAAGAATTTGCCATCCCTTTATCTGTTCATTATTGATCATCATGAGACATTTTCGGTTATTTAAGTTTGAAATTTATTTTTCACAACTGACTATTGTTTCTATATACATATACACTTCATATATAATTGTTTGATTGCTTGTATTATCACATACAATAATAAGATTGATAACTCCAAAAGTATTATTTTCACATGATAGCTAGCAATCTATTTGATTAAGATCAATTCGCTTTTTAGATCATACTTTAATTGAAGTTTTTGGATCATTACAGCAGTATTTGTTATCCAGTCCACCTTGTTAACATCATGAAACAACCTTCTTAGACGATTTGATGCAAGAAAATGGATGAACATAAGTCGAATAGTACATGGATTCAATTAAGTTAGTACAAACTTTGCTATCTAAAACCATGTAATTTGCTCACAATGTAATATGCAAAATTTAAATTGATGTATGAAGCTTCTTTAAGGGGGTCTTCCATCGATGTAAAGCTTTACCAAAAACATCATAAAACACCAATTGCGCGTTATTCTTTGTCAACTTCATTGACATGAATCCTTGTCCATGATGGAAGAACTTAACACCACAAGTCTCATGCGGCTTATTCTCTTCCAGCCATGCCTTTGATCCAGCCCCACTTGTTAAGAAACGAATTTTACTGCATTTGTCATATATTACAAAACTCGCTATATAACTGTCACAAAGCGTTGTAAAAGGAGGTTTTTATCTTGCCGCCTACTGCATACATACCTATCTTGGCACAGGACATGTTCTAGGCAATGATCGTGCCCGTTCATGTAAAAATCAACCTCGTATTCCTGCCAAGATGAAAAATTAATATATCAAAGTTAGTTAGGAAAAAGAGCTGTTAGAAAAAGAAAAAAATAATTAACTAGCCCTATTCAACCCGCTCATTTTGCCACCTTTACCAGAATTGAAATGTGACCTTTGAATCTGTAATGAGATAGTAAATATACCTCTAAAAGTGGCAACAGATGTGTGACAAGTTCTGGAGTATCACAATGATGACCTGTGGTTCGAATACCATGATGGCCAACCACGATCTTCCATTTAGCTTTTGACTCGCTCAATGCTGATCTCAAATCCTTCAAGTTTAACAACAAAGAGCCTCAAACTTAGTTCATATTGTTCCAAACACAAACACTAATTTGCGTAAAACGTGTCAAAGTGGTTAATTGCCTTGAGAAGATTGGTAAGGTAAGCTTCTCGAGGAAGTATTCCTCGCCAATCATACTCGTGATCATTCGGGTCATTAAAGTAAATATCGACAAAAGGAGTTGTGTCAACAAAGAATAATTCAGCAATATCTGCATAAGAAAGTAACAAACTCAATAACATTTCTAGTAGATTGAATGTTAAAAGAAAATGAAATAATAATAATAATATAAAGATACTGTAACAGGGCTTAAGGACCTGTACTGACTATGAAGGATCTTAAACAACGCCATCTGCTATCTCTTTTTCTAAGCATTGGGGCCAATTGTGCCTCTACATTCCACGGTAATCGTGATTCCCCAAAACTGTGAATACAGAAGCACGTCTGAGTGCATTTTGTTAAATTATGAGAGAACAGTGCTAGCTAGAAAGATTTTAACAAAGATAAATGTTGCTAATTAATGTGCTAATCGTGTCAATAATCTTGTCACTGATTGGCTAATATGTTGATGATTGAGAATTAAGCAAAATCCAACATTAAATGTATATAACTAAGTAGGTTATATTTAGAAAAAAAATTATAAGCACCAACATTTTCATATGTAGGCAACCAAAAATATTTTGCTTATAAAAATGATTTGTCATTTCAAATTTATCATGAAAAAAGATTGGAAATTTAACTTTACCAGTAAAAGGTAATATACATTAGGAAGGTAATAATGTTATCTCTTAATAAATCAACTTACATTCATTTTTATAAGCCAAACGATATTTTTGGAAATGTTGGTAATTATGTTACATATTCTGAAACTTCCCCTGCTAAGTATGCAGCCAGAATAGGTGTACTATTGTCGATTTTCAGTACTATCTAGGCGATTTACCTTTGTTATGGGACGTAGCAGTTTACTTTTCTACGTAGTACGTACTAGCATATTGCCTAAAATAGCTAGTTGCTAATCTGTGTAAAACAAAATAAAATGAATGTTGAACGAAAGTAGTTTTTCATATTATGCATTTTTTGATTTTATCTAACATAAATGCAAGGTGATATATGTACCAGTATACCACTGTTTTTGAAGGCTAGGAGCAGCGTATACATATTTAAAGGACTCGTCAAAGCATGGATCATCAACGCCGGTTAACCCATCATTGTAGAAATTATCTCCGGTTGAAACTACAAAATCTATATCTAGTTTGTCTGCTATGATTCCCATCTGCAACGATCTCACCAAATAATTAAACCCACAAAAGTAACAACTACATACGGCCAAGATGGAGGAAAATCGAAACCTGAACAGCAACTTGAGATTGATTGTACCATCCTTTTCGGCCCCAATCACCAATGACCAAAAAGCTAAGAGAACCATTGGTATTTAGCTGGTGATGTAATTGTTCAAGCCTAGACGAAACTGGAACCAAAAATGTGCAAAAACTCAAATTTAAAAGTAGGGATGTTATTAATAAAGTCTTGTTGCTTAAATGGTTGACCATGGCTGCAGCTAATTTGGATGCAGCTTTTAAAAATTATTGTGAGGAACTTTTGTCTGTTTATATGGTTAATGGATGAAATATGGATAAATGGCTATAATTTGGATGTTGTAATTATTGGACATGCCATGTTTTAAGGAAAGTGAGGGTGTTTGTAAAAAGACAATCAGAAACCAAACGAGGATAAAATCACGGTATTGGAATCACACAAATGTATGCCATCTAATTTGTGAATATTGGTTTTTTATAGTAATGGTTGAGGAGAATCTGTATGGAAATTTGATCAAGTATTTCTACCATAAGCCAAGGTATAGGACTCATGTGGTGAACGTAGAAGCCTCTTTAAAGTTATAGCTTTTTGTAGATATCTAGATATTTGACATGATTATTGTATATGTTATATATAAAGCATCTTGTTTTGGTTGAGGAATGATTTTCGTAGAGTTATGAACTAATTATGTGGAAACAAACCCTATGATAGTAGATATAACGGTATGTCAATATCTTATAAGTCCGGTAATATAACGGGCTTGATTTGTGTCGAATGGATGTTGTGATGGTCTGTTTAATATGGCTGACTTGATATTGAAAATTACATGAAGTCCGGGATTTGGATTGATATATTCTTACTTGATTGATATTGAGATCATAATTTTGGTACATGAATGTGCAAAAGTTTTTTAAGGTCTCTATGTCATGATTATATACTTGAGTTTTAGGTAAAATCTCATGGATATTAAAAGAATTATGTACTACTATTTTTCCATCGTATTAGGTTTTTTTAGTAAGGTTTCGATGAGACATAATCATATGAATAATAGACGTCAAGAGAGTTATGCATAATATTTAGCTTTATCGAAGAGACACGATTGACTGATTGCAGGAGTCTATTGTGAGTTGCTTCCTAGATTATAGTTATTTTTATGATCCTAGTATATATTGCAGTTGCATGTTATCTATAAAAACATCATTATTTACGTCTCAAACTGATCAAGATGACAATTGAACACCGATGAATTTAAGGAAATGAATACGCAGTTAGTAATCCAACATATCTATTCACGGAAGAAGAGGGGAAAACAAAAACGAAAGAAAAAAAATGTAAACCTTTTAATGCCTTTATATGTACACAAATGACTGTTTACATCTGTCACAAACTGTAAACAACTGAGTCAATTGACTAAGCAAACATAAGGTATCCAGTTGGCTTGCTAGTTGCTATGATCAACTTTTGCTGAGGTGGGACACTTTAAATACATATATACTTTTGTTTGCCAACTTAAAGAGAAAAAAAACTGGCAAAATGTAATTAATGATCATATTCAGAAATTTTTTCGCATAAATTTGGTTCAACTACAACCATATACCCTAAAGATTGAAAGACTGACTTCTGGTATACTCTAAACTTTTTGATATTATATATTTACACCTGTGAACCCAATAATTTGAACCTTGAAGTCTGGAACTATTAATTTTAGCACATCTGTTCCATTGCACCATGTTTTAATAGAGGTTACTGGTGACGGACCCAAGAGTGAAAGTAAAGAGGTTCTGTAATTGCCTGATGTCACCGTGTATCACAATTATTCTCATCAGTGTCTTATCATCGGTTCCCAAGCCTTTGGTTGCTTTTCGCAGTACCTGTAGTTTCAAATAGTTAATATCAACATTTTATAAGAAGCCTCATTTACTTTGTGCCATCATATTATAATAGAGGTGGCATAATAGGCGGGTTGAGATGCTCTTTATCCCTTTATTAATTTTATACAATTTATGTATTACAAAAAGACTTCATACATAATTGTATTAAATATGATCAAAAGAAGTATATTATTATACTATTATGCCATCATACCTACAAAACTTTTTACTTGTCTAGCTGGTTAGACATCAAATACAACTCAAATTATTGCCTTTTTAGGTATATGGATTTGTTTACCTCAACAAATTATCCAAGGTAGAAGTTGTGAGGATAGATCAACATGAGTTCACATATTTATATTTCCAATGAGTTCACAAGGTGCACCCATGGGGCGAGTGACATAAGTTTCAACTCTATGAGTGGAAGACGAATAACATGTAAAAGGTATATGAATAATACCTTGGCAAAGTATTTCCCAGGATTCTCGGCACATCCCAAAATAGTGAGAAGAGCATCCTTAAAATGCCCAGAGGTTTCATTTTTTACAGCCTGGAAATGGGTAAACCAATTAGAGGAGATGTCCTTGAATATTTACTTATAAGTTCGGAGATTTGTTTATGTTTTCTCCCTAACGGGTCAAATCAAGAAATTTGGTTACAGAGAGAGCGTGGGTCAAATGGGTTGTAAGCGGCCAAAGTATCTTTGCACACGAGCTCATATATACTTATATTGTATAGTTTCTGTTATCATTTTTTACTTGAGATCGGAAAAAAGATTTTTCGGAGACAACCCAACCATTCGTAATTTTACGCATACCTAAACTTACCGTTTTGACCTACTACCCAATGTGTCCAACCCGCCCATTTTGTTATCTATAAAACCAAGAATGTATATCAAATGAAGGTAAGACTTACCTTCCTCAATGTGTTGCCATGCGTATTACGGTATGTACAACTGACTGCAGCCAGGTGGGCCCTGCTTCTTTCACTGAAAATGCTTCTAAAAGTCGTCATCTGTTCCCCACCTCTTTTCCCCAGCTCTATGAAGCGCTTTAGCATCTTGCTCCACCATTGTCTTATCAAATTCTAGCCCTTCATTGCAAGTATACTTAAATATGCAAGAAGCAACTGTAAACGGCAAATAGACTAGTAAATTAGTGAGCTTATACTTTATACTGATGCAAGTTATCTTTAAATGTAAAAAAGTCAAATAAGCATTGAAATAGGCCAGCGAAAGGTGTAAGTCACGTGATTCCAACTATTGGGAATGGGATATTCTAAATGAACACCCTAAAGTTCCTGAATGTACACCCTGTGTGAGTATACAGGGATACGTGCCAGTCCCATCACTCCCTATATGTGTGTGTATGTGTTAGTCACATCACACCTAGGGAGTGTCCAAACAGTAGCCCCCATTGGGAATATACTTTGGGCTAATTCCTAAATTGTAGTCACGTGATCCATATTTTTTAAATACGGTAACAGGACAACATGGGTAATTAATTGTACGGGTTAAAACTGGTCGGGTTGGATTGAGTTGACTTTTTGGTCAAAATTGTTAAAAATGTTACTCCACAGTACATGATAATTGTGCAGAGTATGAAAATAAAAAATAAACTACTTTATATTTAAATAATTTGTAATATAACTGCTGGATAAAATGATATGATTGGGGTGTTTTGATGCCTTAAAGAGGCACTGAAGGTAGAAACATACCACGCCATTATTGATTGCATTTAACCGAATATTAAAAGCAAAATTACTAAGTAAGCTACCTTTTCATGATCACCAGAAGTTTGAGATTGAACGTCATTCTCAAGGTAAACACCAAAAGGTGAAATGTAAAGATGTTTGAGATGTAGTAACTGTGATGGAGTCCGAGAACACAAAATCTCTGTAGCTGTTTTTAAATCAATATTGGTACTTAAAGCTTCTCACGGTACCATTGCATCCCTTTGTGCTGGATCAGGCATCCAAAGTAACATTGCTTTCTGAAACCATTCAAAGAGCAAAATGGACTTTACCACACGGTCATCAGCAGCCACTATATTTGACACTATGACATTTCAATTTTCAGCAAACGATAAATTGGAGATAGATTTTACTATTGATATTACCTTAAGATGGCCACTCAGTACATAAATTTATATTCATTTTCAATGAGAGCACGCTGTGATGCAATGATGCATCACAATGGGCAAGAATGTTTATGATAGCTGAAGTGTCACATCCCAATCCTGAATAAACATTTATAATAATTGAGTTCTAATCTTGTTGGAATTACACTAATATTCAAACCATAATTGCATAATAGATAGATTCATAGACGTACACATTCTTTGCTTCACAAGCAGTTTATTAAATTTCAATTTCAGTATAAGATTATTTTAATTGAAAATTCTTAGCTCCCTCCCTTTTATGCAGATCGAGAACTTACCATTTTAAGGATCTCCATAATAACTGCAATTTTTCTCTATGTGTCACAAGCTGTGAGTACAAAAGTATCTGATATTGATTGTGGTCTAGAAGATCTACTTCAGTTTCAAAACGAAATGATAACTTTGAATGCTATTTGTATACAGGAGAATGTCTAAAACTTAAAGTAGTTTGGATGCAATTTCAGAGAAACAAACAACTCTTTTGGGGCACAAAGCAGGGAACCTTAGGAAGAAAAAAAATAAAAACAAAATAAGCAATTAATCAAGCATCCTTTGTTTATATATTCAAAATCTGCAAGCAAAAAATGTGAAATTTGAAATGCATTATTCATGTAAAACGAGCCATGGGAATCAAATCCTAAAATTGAAACATGACAGAGGATAGAGATACAACACAAAAAGATGACTCGAATTTGTCGATACTTTTAGGAAATTGTAATGGAATGGATAAACACATAGGTTTTAATTATGTATACATGCATGCATGCATACGTACCTTTGAAAGCTTTGTAATCGCCGCGTCATCACGAGGTGAAGATAACATTGGTGGAACAATCAACGTAGCCATTTTGCGTCCTGATTCTTATTCAGAATTTTGGAGCTATCCGTTGCCGATTCATGAATTCTTTTTGTCTGAAAGCTTTTTATTTTTCCCCTCTTTTTTACTTGAAACGAAAAGCACCACACAAATGGCCTCTGTTTGGTAAGCTGCAATTCGTTTTTGATATAAAATAATCCAGATTTGTTGCAACAAAAATCTAAGTATATTTTTCTCTTTGAATTTTATATGGGATTTTTTAGTTTATTCCGTAAGGGCTTATGTTAATTACATATGATCATTTATTGAAGCTTAATTTTTCATAAATAATACTATTACAACTAATAAAAATGTGTTAAAGGTGTGTTTGGCATCCAACTTTATTGAAATTTATAGGAGTTTAACCTTATTTTTTCTATAACTTTATACTTCTATCATTGCTTGATAGATAAAGTTTTAAAAGTTTATTAAAAAAATTATGCTAGAAGCTTTTAAATAAGCTTTTAACTAGTATTTAACCAATGATCTTTGAGCAGATGGAGTTGTTGCCCTTATGCTTAGAGGTTGAAATTTGGAACATTGATTAACAATGAGTTTTTAGTGCTGTTCAGTTATGTATGTCATTCTTTTATAAACCAGCTTACAAATTCAATTAATTTAATAAAGTTAAAACAAGTGGCACAATAAATAAATTAAAATCAAATAAATTACCAAATTAAAAATGATACATTGAATAACATTTATAAAAGCTCACCATATTTGAAAATAATAGACTAAGAAAAGAAAAATCATTAAAACTCAGTCCAATATTAAAACCTAGCTCATTTAAATAGGAAAAAATGTTGTACTATGGCCGAAATAGCCTCTTCTTATTTTATTTTTCTTCGCTCTAACTGACTTATCCATCTTCAAAATAAAAAGAAAAACCAAAGAACGCAACGTTGAGATGCCAACTACGGACGAAAATGCCAAACTCAAACACTGACTAAAGTCGAGAACGCTAGACTCCACGTTCAAATTGAAAAAAGACAAAAACAGTTGCCCCGTTATAAGTCAGTAATAATGATAATAAATTTACTTAAAAAGTACATCTACAAGTTTGTGTACTTTATTTAATCATCTCACATATAACTTATATCTTCTGTTATGGTTTATCCCCGTAGTTTCAAACATACTTTTTTAGTAACATATGTTTAGGTGTAGGTATTACGCGAGTTATATGTCAACATAAATGAGTCAAATTGGTTTGTTTATAATGCGGTTGGGTGCTTTGGAATCTCTACTTGATACCCAAGTTCAATTCTACACGCTCAACTAGGTCGGGCCATCATTCATGCGTACATATTGTCCTAAGGCGATAAACCGGTCAAACAACAATAATATTTACTTAAAAGGGTCATGGTTCAATTATAGGCATCATTGTTTCTTCCTCGATTCACCTCTTATTGTTGTGGTATAATCGGTGCAATGAACTCTCGTAAAATGGAACTTTCTTGATTGAGAAAATGAGACAAATAATGGAAGTAAAAGTAAAGTAATTAATAGTAGCATTGTTTTCGCTTGAAAGTCATATCCAAATAACACTCAATAAACGTATAATTTGAGTTTCCCTCCATTTCCAGCGAAATCATGACGAACGAATTGAATTCAGGTGTGCGGAATCAACTTTTAGATTTCCTCATTCAATCCACTCAAGTAAGTAATTATTTGTAAACCAACCTCAATTCACATTACCATTTTGTATAAATTGATTGATGGGTACATATACGTACTGATTCTTCAATCAAACAGCAACTTGAAGTTCCTCCGATCGTTAAATACACTGCATTATCCTTCTTTGCGGATCGATTTTACCCGATCATCTCCAGGTAATTTATGTTTTCCATCATGTTAATATGCGTCATATCTTATTGTTATCATACAAACCCTAGTTGCTCAAAATTACGTGGACTGTAAATACATATCACTTGTAGTTAATAGTGTACATATATATTGGTGATTCGGTTCACTGTGATGATGGAGTAATAAACATAAATAAAATTATAGATTATATTAGTGGTATGACCGTACCAGCTAAGTAACAAACGTCCACTTTTAATAAGTTATATTTGTTATCTGACATAGATAAAAAAGAAAAAAAGGAAAATTAGCATTTCGTTGTGAGAACTTTTACTTATGAACAAGTAAACAGATTATACAAGTTATGTTTTGTTTCTGATTGAATATATATAATGCTGCATATTTGATTTTAGAAAATAAAAGAAAACAACAAAAATGAATGTTTCTATGCTTTAGTGTTAGCAATTGGGACAAAGTTTATATGAGATTATGGTGGTGGTTGTATGGTTATTTAGTTTGCCTTTCAAAGATATAAACAGGACAGTACAGGACACTGGCTTTTACAACCAATACGAGAAAGCAATCTTCAGCTGTTTGCTCTTATTGCAATATGGATATCAAGCAAAGTATGTAAAATCAATATCATTGAACCTAGACTATTTTACCATATATTTCATTTTTGAAGGACCTTATGAATTTAACCACTGGCAGATACATGATTCTCGTCCTTTATCCGTCAAAAAGTTAAAAACTCTGGCAGACAAGATAATACAGGAGCAACATTATACAACTAGAGATTTTGCAGAAGCAGTAAGCCATTTTTCTTGAGTTTGGTTTTATTAAGCGTGACAATCTTAATATGTTATTCACATACTGATGGATGAAAAACTGTGCAGGAGGTGATCTTCATGCAGGTAAGTTTTCATAGTATATTTGCTTAATATAAGGTTAACAGATAGGAATGCAGAATACACCACATTTTGACTTTTTGATGACATCATTATTTGATACCATGAAGGTATTGAATTTCGAGATTGGAACATCGGAGATTGTATACAGATTCCTTGAAGACCTACTTATTCAGTTAAAGTAAGTGTCAATGTAGCCATTTCATATATAAAACAGATTCTTATTTGTTAGTAAGTTTTCGTTAATTTCTCTTTTGATCACCAATAAATCTTTGATTCTGGGACTGTAGGGAAGTTGCGACAGTTGGAGACCATTTGAATTTTGAAGTATGCATGGACGTTATGGATCTTCTTTATGAAAAGGAGGAAATAACAACTCTTTATAGTTCTCCCCGTTCTCTGGCCGCATCAATTCTGGCATGTTCCTCACTCTTTTCTAACGTAAATAAGCATGTCTTATCTCTATGTCTTCATCTTAATAAGTGTTATCCATTGTTGCAGGTTGCTTCGTATGTCATTACGGTTCCTAAACAGAGATGGGAGTTTCCTGTTCTTCCTTGGGGTATGTGTCTATTTATAATTTGTATTTAGTTACTTTACCATGTTTTTTCATATTCATATAGGCTGCTATTTAGAGGCCACTAATGGGTCAGGTTAGGGTCAAACGGGTAAATCTTTCATAATGGTCATCCTGTTGACATGGAGCACTTTTTGTTAATCTTTTCTTTATAATGATTAGTGTTTCAATTATGATTACAGAAGTTACGTTGTTTCAATATCACTGTATAATATGATTTAGAAGGTCCAAGGGTTTAGGCATTGAAAACACACCGCAGGCAACTTTCGACCCTTAAGGTAGTGTTTAACCCTATCATAAGTAACTGAGTTAAATAACCCCTGCTATCCTAGCAAAAGCTTCATATAAGCAGATAGCTTCATTTACAGTTCTAAAAAGCCCTTTTATGGGCAAGCCACCAAAACGTAATATATTAAGTTGTGTGCCTGGGTCTGAGATTTGCTTACTGCGTAGTATAACCTATATGCCTGGGTCTGTAGATTTGCTTAGTAAATGATCAGTGGTACATCAATGGGCAAGCAACAAAATTTGACCTCCGTAGGTGTGATTTCCCAGTTAATGTTAAATATATCGAGAAACAGTATATCTACATTCGAATAGTCTTCGATACAACTGACAAATTTATTTTGTTTAGCAAACCAAAACGTATATTACGTAGGTTTTCTTTTATCTAGAAAAGTAATAATTTTTTGCTTAAGACTCGGCGTGTTCATTGTCATAAATTCCTTATTAAAACGTTATCTTCACCGCCACATGAATTTGTGGTGTCTACCTTCACACCAAGCTCAAGTCATTACTGAATCAAGAATCACATTTTTGGTTCAATGGCACAACACGCCTTACTTCAGAATTTTGGAGAAATTTAGTGCAAAAGTATATTCTCTTAACGAAACTGAGAATTACATAAGCCCCATAGTTATGAATCCTAATGGGATCTAACTTATAATAAGAGATAAAGTTTCTAAACTATAGCTTATCTCAAACAAAACAAATTAAGTACATTTAATGAATAGTTAGTTTCTGGATCGTAAACTTTACACTTGTGTTGTTGTTTTGGTTTTCATTTCATATAGTTATGGGTCTATACGTTATTCCTCAGTTACAGTGAATTTAGATCCAACAAAGATAATTAACCACTTTAATTAGAACAATTGTAGAACTCCATGTCAGTTGTTTTTTGTTAAACAACTGATTAATAATTGAAACGGAGTTGACTTACAGTTCAATAAAACTAATCTATCTATAATAATTTCTGGCAATAACAAAAGATGCTATTTGAGTCTATTGGTGTGAGTTTAATGTTCCAGGACTTCGTTGGTCTCCTTTTCACTTAATGGTTGAACCCTTTCAATAAATAACCCAAGACTTTTGCTACATTTCTTCACCAACCCCTTCAATAAACGCTCTCATGACTTCTACCATTTAGCGAAAACAACCCCTTTGTCCAAATTTGTGTATTCAACAAGATATTTAAGAGATTGATCTGATCTATACAGTTGTATGTTTTTGACGTTCAACTGAATTTCAATAAATTAGAACCCTTTCTATTTTAGGTAGGATAAAACATAAACATCTGCATTGATGGAACTTGACTAGTCATTTGAGATGGGGTCAGGTTGTTAATTATTGGACCAGACTTCGGCGGCTTACAGCTTACTTGAGTAGAGATGGCCTTTATTTTTAATCATAGAAAAAAGAATGGGGTGAGAGAGGCTCGAACTCTCGACCTCAGGACCACTCTTTTGCTATGAGACCTACGCGCTAGCCAAGTGCGCCACCACCAATTTCTTTTTTCTTTTAATTTGCCACTTTTATTCTTGTCTGCTCAATTGAGTGGGGCCAAAGATTAGTATTGCGATTGAAACTTGAAAGTGCTTTTTATATAAGGACAATGACTTCATCTTATTAAATAGGCATGAACGTCGCATCTTGAAAGTTTAGACATGTAGTCATGGTCAGACTTACGTTCTAGTAGAGGTAGCACACGCTATCAACAAATTAAGTCGACAAAGTGTAAAAGTTTTCAAAAAACTTGTTGATTGTTAAAGAGTGCTACTGGGCGTTTTATAGTGGCTAGTATTGTTAAATTCATGACTTCAGGACGAATTAATGAAGATGGTTTACAAAATGGTTTTAACTATAATTTGGTAACATGATGTATAGATATGTATTTTTTAATATGGCATAGATAGACATATATGAGTATTAGTCGCCTAAAGTTAATTACTTGTTTCATATTATGTTACTCAATACGATCTAATGTACTTCTATTATTTTCAAATGATCATGTTAATATTCATTCATATAATAATATTTGATTTGATTGTAGTGGTTCTTCAGATGGGAAGGATCCATATATAATTTACTTGGTGCAAATTTTATTGATATTGAGTCACTTTTTTCCTTAATTATGTGACGAATCCAGTTGACCATATTTGGTTGTATTTCTAAACTCTATGTACTATGTCTTAACTTGCAAGTGTATAGCCTTATTTATTGCTCAACTTTTTTTACAAGTTTTTTATATGGCTTGTCAAACTCATTTAAGGTGTATAAACTACAATAAAGACTCAAATGTTAATAAATACTGTAATATTCCCTCCGTCACAGTCAAATTGTCCACTTTGACTATGCACATAGTTTTAGAAATCTCCACTAATTATACTTTTCACCAATCAAATAACATCTCAATCCACTAAAATCTATTTTGATTGGTTGAAATATGAAATTGGACACTTATTTGGGACAATCCAAAATAATAACGTGAACATTTGAAGTGGAATGGAGGGAGTAATTGTTGGTGCAAAGAAACAAGGTTGAAACTGGGTATGTCATACTTGTATTTAAAGTAGTTTTCATAGGTCAACTTTTAGTGTGGCCCATACCAATCTTCAATCAGTGGCGAGATAAACTGCTATATATAAATTGGCTGGACGTGGCTCAACCATTGAGGCATTGAGCACCGCCCTTATCAATTTGGGCTGCATCCACTTAAAACACTCACTTTCTTGTGTAGTTGAGGGGTCTTATCATTACTATAATTTTAGTAAAACGTTTTGAAATCATTAGATGATAAGAAAATGTACAAAACTAAGAATATTTGAATGATTATCTCAGAGTGAAAACTAAATGATGCAATAGATTGTTTTATGGTGAATATTAGTAGCTCTTTAAGCATTAGCGATATAATAATATATTTGTACATGCATATTATGTCACGTGTCTTTATGCATAGGTTATACCATTTCAACTATAAGAACTAATTTTGTGAATTGAGTAATGCAGTGAAATATGGGATGGCATGCAAAGAGGAGGAGATAATAGAAGTTGTTAGAGACATATTGAAACATGTGTTACAACCATGTTCAAGTTGAACTGCTTTCACAAGGCAAGAATGTCTTAACATTGCTTTAAAGCAAAAGACAAAAGAAACAAACAAGAGATCTGAAAAATATTCTTCTAGAAAAGAGTACACAAGTTTCATTCACAAAAAATCATTTGAATGCATACATTACATGACTAGGGCATATGTATATATATTTGTCAAATGTCAGTTAAGATAAAAGATAACATTTACATTGTTAACCTTTAATTGTTTATCCTCATTGACACTTGTTTACGCCCCTATATTAGAGACTGATTGCAGGATATATCATTTCCCCTATAACATTATTCAAACTGGTCTTGATCATTATCAATGAGTATCTCGGATTATTATCATATGAACGCTATTTGAAAAGAACGTTAAACTCTTATAAAGCAGACGTTAAACATTGTATATGTTAAAAATGGAAAAATCATATTATGCCGTTTCCATTGCAACCCTAACATGATAACTTTACAAAGTACAATAACTCACTTACACTAAATAAAGAAATTATAGTTCATATGATAGAAAGTCATATTCTTATAATGAAAAACTATAATACAATATTCCTACCCAAATAAGTTATTCACACTCAAATAGTCAAAGATATCGTACCTACACATGAATTGAAAAACATGAAAACTCAAATCTCTCGTTTGATATTTTGATTAAAGTACGACACTATTTGAAATTGATTTTTCTTTTAAATTCACAATTATTAATTTAATTCTCTATCAGATAAATACAGAATTTCTTTTTCTCTCTCGTACACAAACACACAAACTCTGATCAATCTAATATATATAAACAAATTTATATACCTTTAACAATTTAGATGCTATTTCAATGTTCATTTCACTCGATAATATTATGTCATACTTACTCTTATCATCATACTTTATCATCCGATTGATCTTACCTATATTATTCATATTAATTTTGTCGGTTATTATTCATATCAATTTGTAATTGTTAATCACATCATTTCTTGACTGATTTCAACAACTTTTCTACTATATTGCGCTTGTAATTTATTAGTAAATTTATAACAGATACATCTTATTTAATAAGGATTAAAATGGATGTAATAGTAGACCAAAGATTAAGATGACTATAACAATTAGTGATTATGAATTTATTAACAGGCGAAAATTAGATTAAAACCCTTTAAAATGTACTAGTATGTTTAGGGAGTGATAACTAATAAGCAATCGACAAGAGTGTATTATTTTTTCAAACAAAAATATTAAAGGATATGACTGGCTTAATACAAGGAAAATGACATTAGACCTAACCAATTAAAATAATAGAATGCGTAAACCAAAAATTCAGCTTGTAATTACTAAATAATAGTACAACTTAAGTTGTTTTTTATATTTTTTTACTCATGTTATTTAAGATTAAAAAAAGGAAGACATCAGTTCATTGTTCATATAATAAAAATATAATATGAAGTGATGTACTTATTGTGAATTTTAATTATAAATATGCATGGTAAAACATCAAAATATAAATATTTACATATGCATATCATTTTTTACTGTACATAAATCAGGAATAGAACCCATCATACTATTGAAGTGCAATTTTTTTCCCATTTAACGTAAAAAAGCATTGCATTACACCTTATAATCAATTGGCAAACAAAATGTCCATTTTCTCATGATATCTCAAAGGACAAATAAGTAATTTACCGTTTAATCATGACACTTTACATTCTCATGAGATAATGTCTTTTCGCTCCAACATTAATTATTTCCCACTATAATAACAAACCAATATTTCAATGTTTAGTAGTTACACCTTATTATCAATTGGTAAACAAAATGGTCATTTTCTCATGATATCTCAAAGGACAAATAAGTAATTTCCCATTCAATCATGACACTTTAGATTCTCATGAGATATTCAAAGGTTTAAGGTCTTTCAACTCCAACATTAATTAATTCCCACTATAATAACGAACTAATATTTCATGTTTAGTAATTTATATCAAAAAGTATTTTCCTTTTCATTTTTTTTTTTAATTTAGAAAAATAACTCAACATTGATATTGAAACTATGTATCGAGTAATTTGTTTGTTGATTTTAGATTAAACCAAATCAGGTTTACCTTAAACTAATATTTGCAAAAAGAATATTATTGTAATAACATTAATATTAATTTAATATTAATATTAATTAATAATAATAATAATAATAAAACATTGAGGTGTTGTACATTGGTAACACGACCGGCCCATTGAAGGGCAGTTTGGGTGACGGCCTAGGGTCTCCAATTTTCTAGGGCTTCATATTTTTATTACCTTAATTATAATGTATATGAAAAAATTACAACCTTTGAACTTTTAGAACTTCTTTTTAACTATCAAGGGCCTCATTTTTTATTTCGCCTAGAGCTTCAAATTTGTTTGGAACGACCTGATTAGTAATAAAAAAAAATAAAAAACAAAAAGGTATTTTACAATAAGTTTAGTTTTACTTATTAGAATTGAAAGTTCATTTGCAACATAAACAACTTTTAACAGCACAATTGAAGAAAATAATACAAATTAAACACGATTTATATATTTTATCCCATTTATATATTTTATCCCACGTTGATTTATATGGTAGTTTTAAGTTTTATTCCCGACGCGATACGCGAATAGTCTAAAACCTCGTTACTAATCAAAATTCTTGGAGTATAAATTACTCCATTAAATAAATAAAAAAAAAAAGAAAAAAAAAAAAAGTAAAGCTAAATAAAAAATTAAGATTCGATAGGTCAAAAGCAATATGATAATGCTAAATAATACATAATTCACAAATGAATTTCATTTCATTTATCCAATACAAGGCAATAATTGATAAACAGTTTATAAAATCCATTAGTAATAATCTCTAATCATGATCATTATCAATTTTGTCATTACTCAATAATCCAACCAAGCATTCTTAAGCATTTTTGTTTAGACTTGCTATTATTAGTCTAATTATTTTTTGTTCAATTAAAATACATGTGTTTGGAAGAGTTACAGCTATTAATATTTTTTTAATCAAATCTTGTATAAACTGCAAGAAAAGAAATTTGTTAATTTAATAATTTATTCATTTGTACCCACTGTCTTTCTTGAAAATACATGGTTGTTTGTGGTCCTTGTTTGGTAGTATTCCCCAGTTAATGTCCAAATTCTTGTTCTCTTATCCTCTTTTCCCTGCTTACAAGAATCCAAACAAATCTCAATTTTGTATTTTATTAGATCAAATATAAACAAAGGAAGCTTCAAACCTTTTTGAGGGTGGTGGTTGTTGCTGTTGCTGGTAGTATAGTGGTTGTTTGAGGTGTAAATTTAAAGGGTATTGGTGGTGTGTAGAAACAAGTAAGAAGGATGGAAAAAGACCCGCAAACTTCTTGATTTATAATTTTTAATGGCTTCTCTTTTGACTTTAAATATGCTACTACAAGGCTTTGGTTCTTTTTAAAGGAGGCTGATTGTGCTCTGTTTTTTTGGTTTACTTAAAAAGTTGAGATTATTAGTAGCAATGTTAGGGGTTGCTAATTCCTGCAATGTTTTGCTTCAAGAACTTCAGGTAGGCACCTTTTCAACTCAATTACTGTTTACTATTCAAATTTTATGTTTTTCTTTTTCAAATTTGTGTCTTATGGTATGTTGATGGGTTATCTTTTATGGGTCCTTCACAAAAAGTTAAAGAATTGTTTTCTTGGTGTCTTGACATTTTAAAAATGAAATTCTTGAAATGGGTATGTTTGTTCTGTTTCCCAAAATTAGTGATTGATGATGGCTGTTAATCTGTTATTCTTCTTTTTAGAATAAAAAAATCTGTGATAAATAAGGTCTTCTTTAATGCTTTTTTCTTGAAGTTATTGCCACTCTGGCTGATAATATTGATTCTTTTTTGTACACTATGTCCTGTTGAAAAGTAATTAAGTGTTCTTTTCATTATTAAGATGTCACATGTGATAGGACGAATTCATTATCGATATGCTAATAATAGCTGAAATCCATGTTTTTTTTTTTCTTTCTATTTTCGTGTAATCAGCAAATATGGACAGACATAGGTGAGACAGAAGCAGAGAAAGACAAAATGTTAATAGAATTGGAGATAGAGTGTTTAGAAGTCTACAGAAGAAAAGTTGATGAGGCTGCGAATGCAAAAGCCCGCCTTCATCAATCCGTTGCTGCAAAAGAAGCAGAACTTGCCACCCTCATGGCTTCCCTTGGCGATCTCACCGTTCGGTCCACGGTAAGATTTCCGTACAATGAAATAGTGCTGGAAAAATGGGTGGGTCTGCGGGTTGAGTTGGGTAACATGTCAAAACGGGTTGTTCTTTTTTACGGGTCAAAGTAGCTTGGGTTGACTTACATACATTAAATTTAGGGGACTTTCAACCCGTTTGACCCGTTTTTAGTTTCGCCTATTGGATCTGTTTGAGATAAACTGGTAAACATAACCCATATCGACCCTAAATGGGTTTTCTTTTAGCACCTCTAGAAAAGAAACTAGTTTTCCATGTCAAAGTTAAACCTTGCTTTTACCTTTTTATAGTATTTGTTTCTTGTTAAGTTTGCATTTATGCTCAATAGGGCAGTACACCGACAAAATTTACTTCAATTATTTGCTTCTGGATTTAGATATTTCTGTGGGGTTTGCTACATGACTTTAATAGTGATGTGGGGTCTTGTTAGATGTTTCTTTATTGCATTCAACGCCTTTATGTATAATTATTTGAAGGGTGTATGATATCTTAATCAAAATAATTATTAGTTTGTATTGAATTAGTTTGTTGACTTTTGGTTTTGAATTAATCATAAAGCAATCATGTTGTTGATTATTGAACAATTATAATAAATGATTTTGTAATCCTCGTACTCCATTTCAAAATTATTGCATGAGGTTCAATTTTGGGGTGCTGGAGATTAGTTGCAAGGCTTCATCTTGTGTGTGTGTCTGTGTAAAATTTAAAGGGGTTGTTCAAGATATCTGATTATAATTTAGCATTTTTTCTAATTCTCAAGCTAAAAATAACGATTCACCAATAACATAGTTTTAGTTCTGGCCAATCTAATTTGACCAGAACAAACTTGGTTGACGAACATAGTTTATGCGCTGCTAATGTAGCGGCTTGTCGAGCCTTCTTGTGACACATCGATTGGGTTCTCACCCCAGCTCTGAGTTAACTATTTCAGAGCTCTACCCTTTCTTTCTCTATGTTTGACTATACGTGAAATGACTTAGATTCCCTCCAATCATGAAATCTTATGGACCAAAATAAATATTAGCATCAGTAGTTTGCAACGATAAAAATAAGTAAAACCAGCTTATAATTTTGCTTAGGAACTTTAGTGAGGTGGGAATTCTGGCCTAGTTACGTTTAGATGGATTGAATTCGGATATATCTTATCGAAAGTTGACCAAAGTGTAGTCAGTTGCTTACAACCTCCTACATCATTGTATTTCAAAATTTTATATTATTATTGAAAATGGTACCGTTTTTGTGATCATAAATGATAGATTAGTTACCTTAAACTTTTTAAATGAACAGAAGAGTATTGGTGGGTCAATCCTACCTGACGAGTATTTACCCATTAGAAAGCACCTTTTTTTGACCTGAACTCGTATTGATCCATTTACGCGACAGATGTTGTATACAAGCTTGATGTTTAAAAAGTTAATCTCATTTATTAAATTGGTAGCTTGTAATGCAAATTCACATTTCTTCATGGACCAGCTTATTTTATTTAATTTATAATGATATGCCATATGTTTGGTAGCATTTTCTTGAATTGTCGAGTGTAATGTGTTTCTTCTTATATTTATAGATTAATCTGGAGAAGAAGGCTTCATCATTAAAAGGTCAACTCATGATAGTCACACCATTGGTAAAAGACTTGAAATCAAAGAAAGAGGAACGAATCAAGCAATTTGCAGACATAAAGGGACAAATTGAAAAAATAAATGGTGAAATTTTGGGATACAGTCAAACTGCAGCCGACATAACTTCCTTGAAATTTGAAGAACAAGACTTGTCTGCCCGAACACTCGGTGAATATCAGTCACATCTCCGTTCTCTTCAGAAGGAAAAGGTGAGGTTTCATTCCCTTATGCATTTTACTTTTTATCATATCAAAGGTAACAAGTTCGATGCATTTACTTATGAACGGGTTGCTTCAGGTTATTTTTAATCTCTAATGCTCAGATGGGTAAAAAGGATAGGTAACAAAGATAGGTAAAAAGAAATGGGTCAAATGGGTGAAAAGTCGCCCAAAGTGTTTTAATTTCTCCTTTTCCTCGTTATAAAGAAACTTAGATCATCATTCTAATAATTATTTGTGTAATTATATTAAACAAACAAATTAGTATCCTATATAAATAAATTTATTGAAAGTCTGGAACAGAATACATGTAGTGTTTCAGGTCAACCCATCCTGTTCCAAACTATACCTAAATTTACCCATTATGACCCGAACCCGAACCCAGTTTGACCCGTTCCCTAACCCACTCATTTTACCACCTCTGATATCAAGTAAATGGAACCTATTACCATATTGGTGTTTGCACTATATGATTAGGACTCACAAAATGATAAATGATGCAAACAAATTGAACCTAATCTTGTGGGCCATCGTCTTTATTTGCAGTCTGAACGTGTCCATAAAGTTTTGGCATATGTGAATGATGTACATTCACTGTGTAGCATTCTTGCTTTGGATTTTGGCAAAACTGTGAGTGCTGTGCATCCAAGT
The DNA here is from genome assembly GCA_963921325.1 of Logfia minima. NCBI lineage: Eukaryota > Viridiplantae > Streptophyta > Magnoliopsida > Asterales > Asteraceae > Logfia > Logfia minima. The sequence goes on from OY992768.1 coordinate 13,678,504, forward strand.
TTGCACGATACAACATTGGAACGAGCCACAAACATAAGTGATACCACATTGGAAGGTCTTGAGAACGCCATTCTTAAGTTGACTACAGAGAGGAAAGTCCGGTTTCAGAAGGTATTGTCTGTCCCTAAATCATACTTACTATGAACAAGAACTCATTTTTGGTCTTAAAGTAGTTGTTTACTCCATCAGTTCAAAAATTGAATATCGTTCATTTTAAGCAAAGTTAGCATAGGATATTGTCCTTTTACGAGATTTATTTATTTATATTGTAATTAGTATGGGATATTATAGATACTTGATTTAATATTCAAACAATTATATCAAACTATATGCTAGTTCATAGCAAGTCAATAGTTAGATTATTAGTGTAATTAGAAGGGGCATTTATTTTGGAACGACAGTAATTAGAGGTGGCAATTGGGACTCATTCACCCATTGAAGAAGTCCATTTGGATAAAACAGATGAGGTTTTTCCCTGTTCAGGTTATTTGGGGAGGGCGAGTATTTTTACTTAGATGTACATGGCCTAACCGGGGTATCCCCGTAACCGTTTATGACCCTTTCCCTGGCCATCCCCTAGATGTGGAGCTAGTGAGGTTTGAACCTGAGGCCTCTTGTGAGGATATCAGGATGCCAACCACTAGACCACCTTAGTGATGGTTTGATTTGGATAGGACCTCTTAAATCGCTTTATTGAAAAAAATCAGATTATTAGTGTAATAATATAGCTTGTGGTAATCATATTTAACACATTAGATTTTTATAAATATCATAAGACAGACAATAAATATTAGCGGAGCAGCCTGGCCTGACCCAAATTTTTTTGTTTGACCCGTTACCCAACCTGCTCGACCCGCCCATTTTGCCACCTCAGGCAGTGATATAAATCTCAGCTTTTTTAGTTTTGCTTCTATTGCAAACAGTAATATTCATCAAATTAAATTACAGTTAAAAGATGTTGTGACATCCCTATTCGAACTCTGGAATATAATGGATACAACAAGAGAAGAAAAACGCCACTTTTCAAGAATTACGTCCATTGTCACATTATCAGAAGCCGATATTGTTGAACCAGGAGCTCTTTCACCCGACATTATTCAGCAGGTTAATACTCATGTCTGATTTCTCTTATTGTTCTCTAATTATTAGTTGTATTGCTGAATAACATCATTTCTGGCAGGTGTCAGAAGAGGTTGAGAGGCTCAATAAATTGAAAGCAAGCAGAATGAAAGAACTGGTTATGAAGAGGAGGGCAGAATTGGAAGAGATTTGTTTAAAGACGCACATTGAACCTGATCCAAGCACAGCTATCGACAAATCTAATGCAATGATAGATTCTGGTAAACAATATTGTCTCTTGATCATAAAAACTCCATGGTCGAATGACTGGTCAAAATTACCGCATCTGCTTCTGAACTCCCTTTGTCCCAAAATTAGTGTCTACTACACAAAGCGAATATGATTTCAGGAATGTACAATTATTGCACTAGTATATAGTCAAATGTCCATTATAACCCTGTAAATTACAAACATTTAGGAATTCACTTCTGTATATATGTCTAGTAAAGAGTAAAACGGGAAACTTGGTTCTTTATTTTTGAAGTGGACATTCTATTTAGGACAAACTAAATTTAGAAATTTGGACAACTATTTGCGGACGAAGGAAGCATGAAAGTTGCAACATCTATTTTTTTAAGAAACTTCATGGTAAATCTTTCTAGTTGCCTATCATTGCAAATAAGTTGATGATGTTGATATTGTTCAAAAGATTTTCATGGTAGTACATGAGGAATGGTACTTCAGATAATTGATGATGTTGAAATATTATATTTTTTAAAACACCATATCAAGACAAATGTTGCGATTCTCATGGACGAAACAACATTGTGTGCTGTAGGTTTGGTTGACCCTGGTGAACTTCTGGCTAACATTGAAGCGGAAATAAGTAAAGTATCAAATGAAGCTTTAACCCGAAAAGAAATCATGGATCGGATAGACAGGTGGCTCTCTGCATGTGAAGAGGAAAATTGGCTTGAAGATTATAATATGGTAATCATATATAATATATATGAGTAGGGGAAAATAATGAATTTTATTTTTATTTTAAGTGATAGCTCCTATGTTTCAGCCTTTCTAAGTCCCCCTTCTTCGTTGTTAGGATCCAAAACGGTACAGTGGTGGAAGAAGTGTTCATATAAGTTTAAAACGCGCTGAACGAGCACGAATTGTTGTTAAAAAATTGCCGGGTATCTATTATTTCTTCTTTATTACATACTTTATTTCTTGAATCCGCGTAATTGACAACCACTCAATTACAGCCATTGTTGATAACTTGATATGCAAAACGGTCACATGGGAAGACGACAAGAAGAAGTTGTTCTTATATGATGGGGTGAGTTTTATTGCATTATGTGCCAAGATATATCGTCTTATGTTTTATCCTTCCCTTGTTGCTCACGTTTTTTAAATATTTAACTATACCATCTGTAGGCGAGGCTGGTGACGATTTTGGAGGAATATAAACTTTCGAGACTACGAAAAGAAGAGGAAAAGAAGCGAGCAAAGGTAATTTTTAGCATATTGTTTCAGTATAGTTTGGCATTTCTTATTGTCTACTGTATTACAAAAATACTTTTATTGACACTGTCATTGCTACAAAAAATAAATAAAAATGATATTGATATGGGCCGATAAATTATGCAAAAAATTTCGAAGGGTGTTTTATCCATTCAACAAATAACTAGACGGGTTTAATGGTCTTGGTTTACATTATATTTTTCCGTGTAGGACCAAAAGAAGATCAGAGAGTTGCTACTTGCAGAAAAAGAATCCAAGTCTATTCCGAGGAGATCGAGTAGTTTTAGAAGTTCAACAAACGGGACTACAACTCCCAACCCTCGTAGACACTCGATTGGGATCCCAACTCCGAGTCTAATGACACCACGTTCTTATTCAGGGCGTCATAACACGTATTTTAAAGAATTGACAAAGTTGTCTCCTGGACCACTTAACTTCGTTTCCATACCGAAAGAAGATACAATTTCGTTTTCTTCATTATATAGTTCTGAGCCTGGGTCTCCTCTTCAGAGCTAATTATTCAGAACTACATTTGGTATGTCGTCTTATGATGCATTCACATCTCATTGCATATCATTCCCATAATCTAATATACCCGCGATCAGTTTACAGATTTTTTCTTACGGTGTCATTAGGGTGTCCTAGACATTTGACTGATCGTTGATTACTATTTTTACTGCAAGGAAATGGAACATATGTGACTTCATGTGAGTTGGAGGTGGATTAGAGAAACAAAAAGCTTGTGAATATCTGAAGGGTGCGTATAGACTTATTTAACCTTTTGAATCTTGTTTTATTAGATATTTGTTTGATTTTAAAGGGTGTTTTAGGTTTTTGTTCTAGAAAGCAGACAGCCTATCCTTGATTATTGTCATATAAATAATAATATTGCTGTCTTTTTGTGTTCAATAAAATTTGTCTAATTTTCATTTCTCTAATGTTAAAACCTATGTTGAATGATTTGAGCAGAATGTAAGCGGTGGCGAATTCTGATACCAAATTACTGCGTATGTTGAAGCAACAAAATGAACTGTCTAATCTGTGGGTCGGGTCATTAGTACAAAACGTAATACATGAATACAGTAATGGTACTAAAGAGTTATACTTAATACAGTTTTCTCTGACAAGGTTTCATACATTGATTATGCTTCATAAGAGCCTCATCCCAAAATGTTAAAATACTAACGACCCTAACCGGCCATGCTAAACTGAGAATCAAGATCATGAAACAGTCTATTCAGATGATAGCTCAACTAACTTATCAACCATTACTAGCTCAACTAACTTATCAACCATTACTAATGAATTGTAGTTGACGCATGTATGCATTGTACTTGACGCATTTATGATATATCTTCGAATAAATTATATATATTTTTATTTCAACCATTATCGTGGCAAGGTCTACGATGTCATTCAAAATGAGTAAAAATTTTCATCTCCACGTGCGTACTTGATTTGATTTGGAAGTTCCAACACAAGAACATATTTTGTTCAAAACTCTTTTTCTTAAAACTTGGTCATATTCAATAGTAGGTCCGATTTGAATTTATTAAAAGGACTCATTTCGGCACAAACAATTCATATAAAAAAGTAATCTCATCTTACTTCGTTAGAACAATGGTCGAGCTCTTGAAGTTAACAGTGGTGCAAGTTGCTAGCCTGTAATTAAATCAAGCCTAACTTGTTAGTAATTAGTTTGTATAAGTTGCATATCTATATCTATGATCGACATAATAAAATATATGAAATTGTTAAGTAAGATTGCAACTTTTTAACCAATGAACCCCTGATACATAAAGTATTTCATTATATGCTTCAATATGAATCAATTTATTAAGAATTTTTATATATCACAAAATAAAGTCATCTATTTTAAAAGTGGTCCCATCCTACTATGTTATTTAGCCTAGTACACGGCATATTCCAAGAACAAGGATTTATTTCAATGATTGTACCTCTTTGTAGATGAATGAGAACCATGCTTAATGGTTTCGTATGATAAGCGTGCAATATGATTATAATAACCCGTACCAAGTTAATATTTCTGTACTAATAAAGATACCTCACAAACTTATTTGTTAAAGTTATGTTAAATTCTATTTATTTTACTATATATTTGTTAAAGTTTATGTTAAATTCTATTTAATTTATTATATATTAAATTATTAGATTTTAAACTCGTGTATACGCACCAGCTATTAACGCAAACATATCAATAAGATAAATTTATATACTAAGTATGGACACTTGAAGGGGTTGTGAGTTCAGAACAATCGGCGTTTATAAAAGGTAGACAAATTCTCGATGGCCCATTTGTGGTGAATGAAATCATAGCTTGGTATAAAAAGAAGAAGAAAAAAGCTATGATTTTTAAGGTTGATTTCGACAAGGCCTTTGATTCAGTAAGTTGGGATTATGTATTGACCATCATGTCGTTTATGGGTTTCCCTACAAAATGGATAGAATGGATTAATGCTTGTCTTAATTCTTCTCGAGCCTTTGTCCTTGTAAATGGAAGTCTAACAAAAGAGTTTTCGATGGAACGGAGATCGAGACAAGGAGATCCCTTGTCCCCGTTTCTCTTTATCATAGCTATGGAGGGCCTCCATGTTGCGATGGAAGATGCGGTGGCTTACGGGTTATTTCGAGGTGCAATGGTTGGTAATAATGAATACCTATTGTCTCATTTACTATATGCAGACGATGCTTTATTCATTGGCGAATGGGACGAGCTTAACATAAAAAACTTGATCATGATTCTTAACTGCTTCTATTTGGTATCGGGCTTAGGACTTAATCTAGCTAAATCCAATCTTTTTGGTGTGGGAGTTGCAAGGCAAGATGTAGATCATCTAGCCATCATTACAGGTTGCACTGCTGAAGATCACCCATTTCGTTACCTTGGATTATTGGTTGGCAGCAACATGGGTTGTGTCACTCACTGGTCAAACGTCATTCAAAGATTCAAAAACAGAATATCAACTTGGAAGGCCAAAATGTTATCTATTGGAGGCAGATTTTCTTTAATCCGATCGGTATTAGGGAGCTTGAGCATCTACTACATGTCATTATTCAAAATGCCAGAATCAGTTATTAAGTGCTTAGAAAGGTATCACGCTCAATTCTTTTGGGGCGGAAATGATCTGGAGAAAAAGATTTCATGGGTTAAATGGAATGTCGTTCTAAACACAAAAGAAAAAGGAGGCTTGGGAGTTGGTAGTTTAAAAGCTCTAAATTTTGCTCTTATATATAAATGGAGGTGGCGTTTCCTAAACAATTCTGAAGCTATATGGGTTAAGGTGATTCAAAGCATATATGGGATCGAGGGTGGTATCGGGTCCGTGGATCGAAAGCCAAAAGGATCAGGGACATGGACGTCTATTGTTAAACTTATTGATAAAATGCATGGGCAAAATATTATTCCTCTTGATTTAAGCACAAAAAGGTTGGTAATGGTCGTTTGACTTATTTTTGGGATGACATATGGTTGGGCGATCAAAGTTTGAAGTGTAGATTTCCTCGTTTGTATGGTTTAGAAATGCAGAAAACTTGTTCTCTTGCTAACAGACATATAAATGGGGTGTGGAATTGGGCTTGGAGTAGACCGTTAAGAGATGGAGGTAGATCTAGTCAACAATTAAATTATTTAATGGGCATGTTAGTAGATGTTCATCTGTTAACACAAGATGACCAGTGGGAATGGAAGCTTAATCCGAATGGTATCTTTTCGGTGAGTAGTACTCGAAAGAAAGTGGACAGTTTTTTGCTCCAAGAAGGCAACATGGAGACGAGGTGGTGTTCTGGAGTGCCTATAAAAGTTAATATTCTGTGGTGGAGGATGAGTATCAACAGATTGCCTACTAGAGTTAATCTTAATGAAAAAGACATTGATATCCCTTCGTTATTATGTCATATGTGCATGGTAGATTCTGAAGACGTGAATCATTTGTTTTTTAAATGTGGCACGGCTTCGCATATTTGGACGAAGGTGGCAAATTGGTTAGACATCCGGTTTCCTATGGTGAATGAAGTCACGACGATCTTAGGCTGGATGAGCTCAAGTTTGTTAGCTGTTAAGTAAGAAGATTATTGAGGTGGTTGTTTATACAACCACTTGGATGATTTGGCGTCTTCGGAATAACATTATCTTCCAGTCTCCGAGTTTGAAGAAAGGTCACATTTTTGATCTTATTGTTTCATTCCTTTAATTGGAATTCTCATAGATGTGCTAAACGAAATACTTCATGGACATTGTGGATTCAAAACCTCTTGTTGCATACGTATTTGTAATTTTGCTAGTTTCTCTCTAGCTTTTTTATAATATATATTCATCTAGCTGTTCAAAAAAAAAAATAAGGATGATAACATAATCCAATTAAGTGAACTAAAAGAAAAATTTAATTGTAAACATCATCTAGAAAAGACTCTAAACTTTCATTTAGGCTACCAATAAATTAATTAAATAATACTATAAATATATTTTTGGAGTAATCTTACACGTTTATGTAAATAGTATAAAATTATAAATGTATTCTTTTTATTATTATTTTTTTAAACGGTGAAATTTTATAATGTACTAAAACTTAAAAACAAAATTCTCTTCACGGTTGACTTTCTTGATATTTAATATATTTAGTTCTTACATGCCTACATAATATCTAAAGTGTAAGAACATTTTAAGTTAATTAAAGGTGTTATCTTTTTTAAAAAAATTTAGGTAAACGAACGCATTTAATTGGTTAATTGAAAGTTTTGTAAATTCTATGCATTTGATTGGTTAAAAGGGGTTAATTTTCAAACAAAATTATCTTAACAAAGTTTTCTTTCTATTTTAACAACGTGACACTTGGATGTTACATAACTTTTGTATGACTAGCTTGGTTCAAGTCAACCCTCTCTAAAAATATTGACCTTGTTCATGTAAAGTTTTTTCTAAGAATACTAACACAACCTTTGTAAATTATTTTCATTACAAAATAATATTCATATATCCAAATAAAATTCATTAAATCAAAGGTTTAACACTATTTTATTTATAAAGGTATATAACCTTTATTGTTAGGTCACTGATCCAAGAACACCTATTAAAACCATAAGGTGTATATATCCGACATATCCTAAAATTAAAAAGAAAGAATTACACAAATGATGAGAATTGCAAAATTGCTTTTGCGATCTTCTACCGATTCAAGCTTTCAATTGATTTTATGAAAATTAAAATCAAATGACTACATATTTTTTTGAGGCTAGCAACCGATAACAACTGTAGTATTAGGATCGAAATTGAAAGATTTTCGGGTTTCAAGGTCATACTTAAACGTATGATTTTTATAACTCATGATACTTTGACTAAGGAAGCATGTATTAGAGCTTACTTGTTTTCAAAACAGGTGGTTAGGTTACTACCGAAGTCGGGCTATTGATTCACATCATGGTATCTAAACCAGTGTTCATGGGATTGAGATTATCAAATCATAACAAAAATCAATTACCTTAGATAATCAAATTGTTTTATGATAATAACCAATTAAGAAGCAATCATAGTAACATCTACAAAGAATTGAAGAAAAACATGAAGAGCTAAGGTGGAGATGATTACCGGATTTTTGTGAAGTTTCTTGCAATGTCAATGTCGACGATAAGGTAAGGTTGTAACTGAAATGTCACTACTTACTTTTTGAATTGATAAGGGAAGTTTAGAGTTGCCAGATTCAATTACGGTTTTGAAAATATAAGATTCTTTGAAATCCACCAAACAAAAAGGTTTAAGAGAGTAATATGGAAAGACTCAATTTGTCAATTTGACAAAGTAGTGAGTGCGCCGCTAAATTAGAAAATTTGATCCACGAATAAATATTAACCGTTAAATCACAATGAAAGGAACTACGGGTTAGATCACAATAAAAGGAACCAAATCAATGGTCTATGTTCTTCCATGATATCCTATTTTATTTATTTATTTATATATTTATAGTATATTTATATTTATATATATTTGTATGTACCAGGATCTAAAAATAAGTAAATTTTGAGGGAGAAGAGGAAGAAATATATATTTAAAACTATGATTCAAGAAAAAACAAGTATGATTAAATAAAAATAAATATGATTTCAAACTGAATCAAAGGGTTAAAAAACTCTTGTCTCACTTCTTCATCGATATTTCCTTCTTTCTTGAACCCACTTCTATTTGTATCTATATTTATATTTATTTAATTGAAATGATTATGATAATGGGGAGGGGTTATTGTAGTTTTGTTTGTTATAGTTAATGGTAAGAATGAGTATTTTTATTTTTAATTTCAATATCTCTATATCTTTTTGTAAAAAAAGTTATACCAAAATTATTATAATTTTATTCTTTATAATATAATATTGTTTTAAAACATAAATAAATATATGATATACAATTTAAATTTGTGTATCACAACTTTTATAACCTTTGATTGTGATATACTCTAATAATTTATAATGTGCATCACATATTTTAAATTTTTTTTATCACATATTAAAGAGTATAAGATTTTAATAATTTTAATATAAATTTTTATTAAAAAATTAAATAATTTTAAAATTAAAAATAAAATATTTAAATTTATTATTATCTACGCTATAAACTAAACTATTTAAATCGAGAATGATTATCTACCATCAAACATAAACAATTTCTATATGTGATTGAGTAATAGATTGACTCAACCTTACCTTCGGAGGACTTTGATAAAATCATTTTACCTGAAAAAACAACCCTTCCATTCTTTCTTTCTTTCCTGTCAAAATAAACAAACCCGCACGATAAGCGGCGCGTTCCATCTTTTTTCCGTGCGGAGGTCAATTTTATTTTTATTTCGTCGTCGGGGCGGCAACGATGGGTGTTCCGGCGTTTTACCGGTGGCTAGCGGAAAAGTATCCAATGGTGATTGTTGATGTTATTGAAGAAGAAGCCGTTGAAATTAACGGCATTAAAATCCCTGTTGATACAAGTAAACCTAACCCTAATCAAATTGAGTATGACAATCTTTATCTTGATATGAACGGAATCATTCATCCCTGTTTTCACCCTGAAGACCGAGTACGCATTCGTTATCTTTTTCAATCTCTCTTTATATGTATCTATATGTATCTATAATATGTATGTATAGTTTGGGGATAATTGTTGTGTGGTTGTATATATATAGTAGGTGTAACAAATGTGGTAAAGAGGCTGAATATTAAATAAAAATGGGAGCTTTTTGCGTATTGGTCCACATGTTTTGATGTATTCAGTGTGTAGCTTGTGTTATTGTATAAATATACCGTTATTCAGCTGTTTTTCATGAATCTTCTTAACTTGTTGCTTATGTTTTTTTTTCAGTAAGAAAGAATTGAACTTTTACAGGAACACGGTTCACTTTAGTATAAATCTCAGGCTCTATAGTTATTATGCATAAACTTTTTATAGTATTAAAGTTAATGGAATGTACACGTTGACGGTACACCATACATAACACTTTTTTAATTGACTTGAGGACTAGGTGATGGACTAAGATCAATCATGAAACTTATAAGCTCATTATTTTGAATCGATAAAGGGATGATAAGCTCTGGTTCATCAAGGGTGGTGCAAAATGTGTTAAATGTTGGATTAAGTGATAGCTCTGCAAGAGTAGCAGTCTAGATTATGGTTACCCTTTTCTTGGAAGGTGTTTGTGGATGTAGGTGTACGTTTTTTGGTTTAATCTTTGCCTTTTTATCACATGTGAAACCACATTTTGTTGCCAAAGATTCATAATTGAGTTGTGTAGGGATGATAACCAATGCCATTATATATCATGTACTTGTACTCTATCTGTTATTTTGATATTTATTTTTGAAAATTTGAATTGTTGCCCTTGTCTTACATCTTTATGCATATCATTTTGTTTCGTATCACGTCTATATTTTCTATGTTGAAAACTGCTTAGTTGGACAATTTTCATACTTACAGCCCTCTCCAACATCTTTCAATGAGGTGTTTCAATGTATGTTTGACTACATAGACCGCCTCTTTGTGATGGTGCGGCCACGGAAACTGCTTTATTTGGCTATTGGTGGGTATTAAACCTTTATAATACATGTAATACAATTTTTAAAGCTGACAAAATGTGGCACACAATGCAATTCTTAAAAAATTTGAACATGTGGTGTAGATGGTGTTGCTCCAAGGGCAAAGATGAATCAGCAGCGCTCTAGGAGGTTTAGAGCAGCCAAAGATGCAGCAGATGCGGTATGTATGTTTTACATGTTACCTTCTTTTTTTAACTTTCGATGCGTTGACTAAACTTTTTCACTTTGGCTTTGACTTTACCTTTTTAGGCAGCTGAGGAGGAGAGGTTGAGGGAGGAATTTGAGAGGGAAGGCAGAAAGCTTCCTCCAAAACAAGAATCTCAAACTTTTGACTCTAATGTTATCACCCCTGGGACTGAATTTATGGCAGTTCTGTCCGTTGCTCTGCAATACTATGTTCACCAAAGATTAAACAATGATCCTGGATGGAAACCAATAAAGGTATTGGATAGTAATTATTTTAACAACACATAATTGATCTTTAAAAGTATTGTAGATTAGTCAAGGAGCATGTGTTGCACAAGAAAACTGCTTTGACTTATCATGTTGTTCATCTTTTGTGAAGGTTATCCTTTCTGATGCTAATGTACCTGGTGAAGGGGAGCATAAGATAATGTCGTATATTCGTCTTCAAAGGAATCTTCCTGGTTTTGATCCCAACACCCGACATTGCTTATATGGTTTGGTATTGTTTATCCTTCAACTAACTTATAGTTTTTAGCTTTGACTCTTTCCTCTCAATATGCTATAATAATTTGTTATTGTTTAAAACTACAGGATGCAGATCTAATCATGTTGGCTTTGGCTACCCATGAAGTTCATTTCTCAATACTTAGAGAGGTATGTATAGCCCCACAAAGTGTAGTGAAACCTAAGTTGGAAAAAGATAAATCAGTTTTTTGTTTCGCAGATGAAAATAAAATTGGTATTGCAGAACAGATAGTTTAGTGGCGACGGCAGTAGCTATTCAGAAAGGTGTTTTAGTAGTTGAATATTAGTATGTAATGAACATCTAGCGTTAATGTATGCTCTTTCACTATTATGTTTCAGGTTGTGTTCATACCTGGACAACAAGACAAGTGTTTTATTTGTGGCCAAGTGGGTCATTTAGCAGCTGCTTGTGAAGGAAAGGCAAAGAGAAAGGCAGGGGAATTTGATGAAAAAGGAGATGCTGAAGCTGTACCTAAGAAACCGTACCAGGTAGCTCTAAAATATTATTCGCCCTTTTTGGAAGGGTGAGTATTACATAGATAATATTATCCTCGTGTTGTTTTTAACATGTGTATGCAATTTGCAGTTTCTCAACATTTGGACTCTTAGGGAGTACCTAGAATATGAGATGAGAATTCCTAATCCTCCATCCAAGATTGATTTTGAGCGAATAGTTGATGATTTTATCTTCATTTGTTTCTTTGTTGGGAATGACTTTCTGCCACATATGCCCACTCTGGAAATTCGTGAGGTACACTTTATGTAAAGTAATCATAGTATGAATGTTGAAAGGATGCTCAATGTGTGCTTCTGCTTAAATAAATCTTTGTACTTCTTTTTTATCTGCTTTTCAGGGTGCAATAAATTTACTTTTAGCTGTGTATAAAAAGGAGTTTAGGTCCTTAAATGGTTACCTGACTGATGGAAAAAAGGTGACTACCTTTTATTATATTTCATGCAAATTTGCACTTTTAGGCTTATATTAGTTATCAAAGTCTTTTGGTACTCAACTTTTGTTTCTGGCTTCTTATTCTTATTAAACCCCAGCCAGACCTTAGCAAAGTGGAGCATTTTATTCAGGCTGTGGGATCATACGAAGATAAAATTTTCCAGAAAAGATCCCGCTTACATCAGGTTAATATGCCTGTCCATATATATGTGTGTGTGTGTATATGCCTGCAGAAGTATATGTATGTGTGTGTGTGTATATGCCTGCAGAAGTATATGTATGTGTGTATGTGTATTATCATCTTTAATGTTGTCTTTTATGTTCAGAGACAAGCTGAAAGGGTAAAACGTGACAAAGCTCAAGCAAAATCTCAAGCAATAAGAGGAGATGATGTGGGACCACAAATGGAACCTGAATCATTAGTTGCAGTTGGGCGGTTTCAGGGATCGCGTCTTGCTTCTGGACCTACACCATCACCATACCAAGCTAAGGGATCCCATGGTGAATCAAGCCATTCCCGACCACAAAAGGCTGCACGTTTGTCTTCTGGGTCAACTGTCGGTGCAGCCATCGTTGAAGCTGAGAGTAGTCTTGAAAATGATAATGTATGTTCCCCTTCTGTAAATTTCATGCATAATTGTAAGTATTCTAGGGATGTCGTAGGTTTAGAGTTGCACTTTTAATCCTTTCCTGTAAATGGGTGCTTGGTTTAAAAAGGCGAAAGGCGATCCGAGGCGCTAAGGGCTCGAAGGCCGAGGCGCTAAGGCGAGAGCTTCATGTAAATAGAACTCCTATAATGCATAAAATACTTTTAGATTGCTTCTTCATAACATTATCTACGGTTCTACCTAATAAATGTTTACACATCTCAGATTGTTGACTAGAAGTTCAATTAATACATAATCCGGCTTCAATTTGGCTTCAATTTGTTGTTTCTTGCTTCAATTTGGTGTTTTGAGTTTTGGAGACCAAAGCCGTCATAGGGGTTTAACGTTTTAGAGCCGTAATTCAATTTTAGTTGTGTTAGAAAGCTAGAATAGTGTTAGTACTTAACATAGATGGACTGATAATGAATATTGGGCCGAAAAAAATTAGCCTAGCAAAGTTTAGTAGGAACGCCTGATCAATATTTGTTAAAAACCCACTACAAACACACAAGGCGTCCAGGGCACCGCCTCACATCGCCTGGAGCCTAGGCACCGCCTTAGTGGTGCCTCATGTCGTACTATCGCCTAGAGGCACTTAAAGGCACTCTGCCTAGTCCCTAGGTTCGCTTTTTTAAACCAAGAATGGCTGTATTTAGGTTGGATTTTATTGATAACGGGTCAACTGGGTAAAATGGTTTGAACTTTTAGAGAAAATGGATCAAATTTGTCGCAGGTCACCTTAAGTGTATTCATATGCTTAAACTCTTTCTATTTTTTGTTTTTGTTTTTTTGTTCTACTTATGAAAGTTTAGACTATCGTAAAAATATAGCTTCTAACTTGTATTCGTTACATTAATCGCGTATGAAATATACAAGAAAAAAAAAACAGACATAAAATTGTTCCGTCAACTACCTTCACCACAATTTAGCTATTGGATCATGTTTTTAGCTTATTTTTCTTTTTCTTCTTTGATATGGGGTCATAACCTCTTCAACACAGAGTTGGCACCAGAGTTGCTATATGTGCTGCATTTAGTTTTCTAATTTTTTTTCCATTTACGTGATACTTGTTTTCAGGAACTTGACAACAAAGAAGAACTGAAAACAAAACTGAAGGGTATACTTCGTGAGAAATCTGACGCTTTTAATTCTGATCAGCCGGATGAGGATAAGGTTAGGACGTAGAGATACATAGGAACTCTTATCTCTAGGATACACTTAATGCATGTGCAATAACAGTTGATGTGCTAGTATCTTATCTGTGATTAATGCCTACCTGTTGTAATCAAGTATCTGAGAAATGCGTGTCGCCAACTGTTTTTTTTTCTCTTTAATTCTAGAATTAATCTATCTTAAACTTTTTGGATGCATTGTTGGCAGATAAAATTGGGAGTTCCTGGGTGGAAAGAGAGGTACTATGAAGAGAAGTTCTGCGCAAAATCACCTGAAGAGCTTGAGGAAATACGGAGAGACGTTGTAAGTTTTTCATTATATCTTAGTTTGTCTCCTTAGATTGTCTTCATGTGAATTGCTACTCAGGAATTAAAGCATGTGCACAATAACTTTTTGTAGGTTCTTAGATATACTGAAGGCTTATGTTGGGTGATGCACTATTACTATGAAGGTGTCTGTTCCTGGCAGTGGTAAATTTCTTAAATATACCTAAGGCTTATATACTTTAGAGCTAGATATATTATTTAGCCACTATTTTTAGATGACAATAATTGGTTTCCCTGTTCATATTTAAAAGAATTTGGAATCCTATTGAAGCCTTATCACCTAGTTCTTGGATTGAGCATCGTATCAGCTGTTTAATGTGGTGTGTTTTAGGAACTAGAGGTGGCAATATGGGTGGGGTGGGTAATGTGTCAAAACTAAAAACAGGGTTGCATTGAAAACTTTATAGCTTATTTTTGAATTTTACATATAATTTCTGTGCTAAATATGATTCCAAAGATTATATTATCAGTGATTATCTGATTTATTAAAGTGATTCATGATGTATGCTTTTTGGTACACTTTGGACAGTTTTCCACCCGTTTGACGTGTTTCATTTATTAGTTAAATATTATAAACATTACCCATATGACCTGTTAGGCATAATAAACAACACCCAAATCAGCCCATAGTAAACAGGTTATTTGACCACCTCTGTTCAACATACCTAAATCTCTCTTTTTTCCCCTCATATATGTGTCGCCAATACCTTGTGGCTATCAAAACAATTGTCATTTACTGATCTGCGTTGGTCAATATTTCCATTTAGGTTTTATCCATACCATTATGCACCATTTGCTTCTGATCTTAAGGATCTTGGAGAATTAGATATCAGTTTTGAACTCGGTTCACCATTCAAACCATTCAATCAGCTTATGGGCGTGTTTCCTGCTGCAAGGTTGAGCATGTCACATTCTTTTCCATTAATTTCTTATCATATTTTAAATTCTAACTAAGTTCTTTTTGCAGTTCGCATGCTCTTCCTGAGCATTACAGAAAATTAATGATGGATCCGAATTCACCTATTATCGATTTTTATCCAACAGGTAAAATCAGCGCTTTAACAAAGTAAAACATTTACTATATCGATAAAATATATTTGCCTACTTACATGTCTTTCTATTCTGTGCTTCAGATTTTGAAGTTGATATGAATGGCAAGCGTTTCGCATGGCAGGTGTGATTTCTTTTCTTTTCTACCTCCACCTTTGACCATCTGGGCAGGATGTCTCATGGTTGATAATTTTGGTTACTTATTTTAAGAAATTGACGAATGTAACTGCTTGGTAATAATTCACAGGGGATAGCAAAGTTGCCTTTCATCGATGAAGATCGTCTTCTTGCAGAAGTTAAAAAAGTTGAACATACTTTAACGGTATGAGGAGTATTTTTTTTTGCAGATGTGATCATCTTTTATAAAAAGTGATTTTGTTGACACTTGTTCACTTCATTTCTCTGTGATTTCTACAGGAGGAAGAGGCTCAGAGAAATAGTACAATGTGTGATATGCTCTTTGTGGCATTATCACACACACTATCTCCATACATATTTTCTCTAAATGACCGTTGCAAGCAATTGTCGGCTGAGGAACGGGTTCAAGTCAAAGAGAAAATTGACCCACTAGCAAGGTTTGTGTTGCAATGTCTACTTGATGGTGCTTTTTCATGCTATGTTTGGAGTTCTTCTAATATAATTGGTGGTGACTGCAGTGGCGGGATGAATGGGTATCTATCACTTTGTGCTGGAGATCCATGTCCTCCAATATTCAGCTCTCCTGTTCACGGGATGGATGATATCATGGACAATCAAGTCATGTAAACTTCAAACACCTATGCCTTTTGATATCTTTTAGTGGATATCAGTGGTGGCAATTGCAATTTGTTCCCATTCACCTATGTATGGGCCGATTTGGGTTGTGTTTTTTCTCAAACTGGTCAACTGGGTCAAGTCAACAAGTTTGACTGAAAGTGAAATGGGTCTGGATCAAACGGGTAGAAAGTCGCCTAAAGCTAATTTTAAATGCATACAGCACTCCAGTTCCTAATTGTTGTATTCAAATGTGGATTATTATTGCAATGATGAAAAAACATTGTAATATATTTAATGCATTGGTTACTTATAAAAAATATAAAATGGACAAAGAAGTGTTTGCAGATAAGACTCACCGGACCTTGTTACTAAATGACCTAATTTTATCAGAAACCCAATATGTCCATCTTGCCACCTCTAGGAATGTTTAGAATGTCAGATAGATTATAAGTTACTTCATCTAATATTTTACGGGTTTCCATTTCAGATGTGCTATATACAGTCTTCCGGAATATCATACCCATATATCTCGACCACCTACAGGGGTCAAACTACCGAAAAAGGTAATTGGTGTGGAGTAGATGTTTGCATTAGTTTGAAATGAGAATTTGGCTGTTTGCAGATGTCTATTTATTTTTTTCTGCCATTTGATCCATCTTTTAGTTATTAGTTCTATCGCTGTTGAAAAATATATATTTGTTGTAACCATTCGTATACTTTCTTTGCTGCAGATTGTGACGGTAGATGATTTGCAACCAGAACCTGCTTTATGGCATGAAGATAATCCAAGAAAGCCATGGGAGAACGGAAGGTACACTGAAGTTGTGATAATCAGATGATCGACTGTTGTAGTGCTTTAACAAATGTCCAACTATATAAGTAACTAATGATAAAATGACATTTCTACATATTGTTAAGATATCTAATTAAGTATAACAATGTTTTGTATAAAAATATAATATATTAGTAACACTTGAAAAATTTATCATATATAAAAAACTTAAGTGAAGAGTATTCAAAATAAAGGGATTAAATAAGTACATTTTGTATCCATTGGTAATCAATTTTCCCTCAGGTTTTTTTCTCCTAGATAATCAATTATTAATCAGAATTGATTACACTCTATTAGTACATTTTGTATCCATTGGTAATCAATTTTCCCTCAGGTTTTTTTCTCCTAGATAATCAATTAATCAGACTTGATTTCACTCTATTAGTACATTGAAAATTTGTTATGTACTATAATATTCCGCTTCTGGCTGTCTTGTTTATGAGCATTTCTTAACCAACTCTCTTTGATGTAGGAATGGGAACAACAGACATCATAATAATAACAATAACAATAACCACCATGGAGCTACTTCTGGCCGACATCTTGGAGATGCTGCACACCGACTTGTCAACAATAGCTTACAAGTACAAACCGATAGAAATGGTCATCATCAATCATATGGTCCGCGCCCACACCATGTCTCTCCACATGGCCCACCTCCTCCCTTCCCAGCTTACCAGAGTAGTAGACCACCCTATAATCAGGACCCGAGTCGGATGATGCAACCTAGATCAAGTTACCCGTCGCATAACTATGATCCAAATTATGTTCAACCTTATGCTTCTAGTACCAGTTACAACAGTATGTCAAATCCTCAGCCCCATGGATACCACCAGAATCAACATGGATATGCTGCTCCACGTGGCCCCCACAATCAATACTACCCACCACAGCAGGGTGGTGGTTACAATAATAGTGGTGGCTATGCATACAATAATGCCGCAAATAATCAGCAACATAGTGCAGGCTGGGCCCCTCGTGGGAATCAGGGTGGTGGCGGCAGAGGCCAGCACCGCCCCCAACATGGTGGAGGCAACCAATTTTCAGCGTTGAATGGAGATGGAGCAAGTAGAAGGCCTCATCGACGCTAGAGAATAATATTTAAGAAGGTTTGAACCTTGAATTGTGTAATTCATAGGGATTTTGTATCATAGTCTAAAATAATGTCCATTCACTATATGAAATTAATTGAATTCACCAAAGGTTTACATATATAGGTTAGGTCCAGAATTTAGCCTTTGTTTAGTTTATTTGTCTTATGGAGTAGTAAAACTTTGAAAGTGTTTATTTGAAGTCTTAACATGTGCTTTCAGTTAAGGAACAAGTTTATTTTAAATTTGTGTGATCTACTTTAACTGTAGATCAAGTATGCCCATGGGTGTAGCTTTTGATTATGATATACAAAATTACAAACGTTGTAGTTAGGTCTGAAATCAACATCCAATATAGTTTTTTATATTACCTTATACATTTTCTAATCATAACTTTATATAAATTGTTTCATGAGAAAATTACACAAATCGTCCTTTAAATTTGTCTCATATTTTAATGGCAGTCCCTTACAAGCTTTAATTACACTAATTATCATTTCTTTTAAAACTTGTTATGCCAATAGTCTTTTAAACTAGCGATTGTTAACCATTATGTTAAAAATGACCGGTTGTGTAAATTTTTATTCTTTTGATATATTTTTCTTTTAGTAAAGTATAAAACATATAATATAAAATATGTACAAATACATTATTAGGTGCACATAACATTATTTCATCTTTTCCATTTCACTTAGCAAATTCATCACCAAATTCATTTTTATTCTCCACTGAAACATCGACTTTTGAAGTCCACCACTCAAATCCACCACCATCTTTCACCATCAAACATACATTTATAGCTTAAAGATTAACGAGTCACATATTTGATTTACAGTTTTTAACGCCGTTTATATTTGAAGGTAGGGTTTTAATTGGAGATGTGATTTTAAAGTTTTAATTATTACTTAAACTGTTAATTTTGATTTTAGTTTGTGGGTTTTGTTGGTTATGATTTGTTGACGGTGTTTGATGAAAAATGTTTGAGATGGTTTGACTGGAAAGCATTGAGGGAGCGTTGATCACCCGAAGAACAAAGAGAAAGCGAATGGTAGTTAGTATGATGGTTCCCATAATTATAACGAAGAAAGAAAGAAGATAAAGTAGGTTAAAGTAAAAATGAAGGAGATCTAGAAAAGATTATTTAATTATATTACTTTTATCTTTTATTTTAAATAAATAAAATAATTCTCATATTCATTAGTACATGTTTTGATTTAAATGAATAGTTAATGATTATTAGTTTAAAGAACTGTTGGTGTAATAAGTTTTACAAGAAAGAATAATTGATGTAATTAAAGTTTGTAAAGAATTACTATTGAAATATAAAACAAACTTATTCAACAATTTATATAATCTTCTCTTATTTCATTTTATAGGGAGTACAAACTCAATACCTTCAGTATATTTTTGCTTCAAAATGATGTCATTTTCTTAGACTAAATCTTATAGACCTTTTGTATTAAATTAATCAAATTTATACAACAATTTTTGTTCTGGTCCATAATTTTTTTTATTGAATCAAGATATGATTTAACACCAAAAGAAAAACAATATATTTAATATTTGGACCAATGTGAACGTCTCATAATATAAAATTCATACTTATAACTTTAGTGTATAAAAACTCTGATTATTAATACCACATGCGTATATCAATTTTTCTTATAACAAGACATTCATACAATACTAAAAGTGAATTGTCAAAGAACACCCATGTTTAAAGGGGAAAATAAACCCTAAACAAGTTATTATACTTATTAAAGTATAAAAAAACAAATGCTGATGTATTGGATAAAAATGATGTAACACTAACAAAATTAGCTACATCACAGACAAATCATCGTAGTCAAATATAAGTGAGTGTTTTTTACAAGTATTTCAATCTACAATATATAATTCATGAATTACGATTATCAAGATCTTTTGAAAAATAAATAAGAATGATATATTTGAATATTGTATTTAACCATACAAATTGTTGTATATTTGTCAAAAAATAAAAATTCACCCTCTTATAAATTGTCATATACAAGTATAGTATATGTGAAAACTGATAGTAATAAATGATTTTATATAAATTTAACTTTTGCACAACTTTTAATGTAACGGACGATAATAATGTAAGCTAAATAGGTAATGGTAGGTCTAAAAATAAGTAACTCCGTTAATTATTTAACACCTAATATATATTTATTTTATTTTAATTTCATCCAATTGATTTTTGATATTTACCGATCATATTTTTAAATGTAAAGTGAGACCTTTATGCTATATGTTAGAACTAAATATCATTTTTCTGGACACATTTTTAATGAAATTATTAGTAATATGAAAAAAGGTAAGTACTTTATGGTATATAATTTATGGATAACATAAAATTTAACTTATTTACTAAGAATAATAAAAAAATATACATATTTAAAATAATTTTGTGTTTCTTTTTTCTTGTTTTTCTAAACAAAACTCTCGTAGGCCAAAATACTCTGTAATCTGAGTTTCCAACTCCGCCACCATCTCATCTCTATCTATACATTGTAAGTAACTAACTAACTTATGCTCTTTTCAGTTTACATTTTTATAAATTAGCTTTAACCCTGGTTTCTATGTTTTTTTTTCTTGTATAATTATTTTTCATTTTGATTTTTGTATGTGTAATTCATGTCTTTTAATCGATGTGAGTAAATTAGGGTTTTAGTTTCTCTCTTTGTTTGATTTTGGAAATAAAATCAACTTAAGGAAAGTCTTATTACCCTAATTACTTAGACTAACCATCTAATTCAATGATAGATTCAATTTATTACTATTATTTGTTAAACCCTAGCTGTGTGTTTGATTTAGGGTTCTGATGAAATCATATTAATCCCGACTATCAATTCTGGTTCTAAATTTAAATTTGATTATATATATTCATTGAATATATATTGATTCATATTCATATTAGGTTTAGCTTCTCAATGACTACTAACTGCTGGAGATCAGAATGAGTTCAAGTAAGATTATTTTAGTTGAGAGATTATAGGAAATTGGTGGCTCAAAATGCTCTTTGTCCCAATATTGAATATTACCTTCTTCATTTTTATTCATTTAAAGTTAGAGACATCAAGTTTTATATTTTCCTTTAAGTTTGAACTGTGTATATGCATAACAGAATAA
The DNA here is from genome assembly GCA_963921325.1 of Logfia minima. Classification (NCBI taxonomy): domain Eukaryota; kingdom Viridiplantae; phylum Streptophyta; class Magnoliopsida; order Asterales; family Asteraceae; genus Logfia; species Logfia minima. The sequence goes on from OY992768.1 coordinate 13,699,857, forward strand.
TCAAAAAAATAAGAACTAGCTCTATGGAGATAAAGAAATTCCTACCATTGCATTCGCTGTACGATGATTAAAATCACTGTTTCCCATGAATTTATTAAGTTATTCTGTTCGCTGCTTACTTGAGTGGAAGCGAGGGCAGTAGTAGTACCTGGTGATAGATAATTGTTGAGGTTTAGAGTAAAATGTCTTTGTTATGGCTGAGTAAGCTGCATGAGTTCTAGTAGGATATATGTCTTCTGTAACAAATTTCTATGTTGCTAAATTATGCATGCTTGTGTTTGTGTAATTATGCGAGTGTATAAAGAATAAGAGTCTACGGATGTTATTGTGGTTACTGGGTTTGCAATTCGCATGAAATGAAATAAATTTTAATCACATTTTTATTATGTTCTGTTTAGTAAGTATTTTCCCAAGAACCTATGTAGGTAAGAAACAATTACCGTGAACTAAACTTTGATGCTGTAGCTGCACCCTTCATTGCATATTTATGTTAAATTATATCATATTACATACATACATTTATTTATATATAACAATATGAAAAGCAGGTTTGGAAGGAATCACCGATCATTGTGGTTTACAAGAATTTTTGTATCCCATAATTTATCATCAAAGGAATGACAAGTCAAGAGAATACGAAACATATTGAGGACTGCTCTGTTTCCAAGTGAGTTCTTTAATCTTTTCACATTCATAATGGAAATGAAATATTTTACGCATGTGTTTCATTATGGCAGCAGATTTTGTTATACAGACTACATTGCATGTGACTGTGTTTATATAGGATGCACCAATTTGACGTGATAAAAACTACTAATATTTGGATGTGAGAGACAATACGTATATAGATATGTATATTCATCAAATAAAACATAAAGTAACTTAAAAACTATAGATCACATATTGTTTTTGTTTTTTATGGACATTGTGGTAGTCTTTTTATGTGGGTATATGTGATGGATGCTAGCTTACAAATTTCATCCAAACATGTCCTTAAGGGCGTGTTTGTTCACAAAATGTTTTTGATGGAATTGGAATTTGAAGGAATTGGAATGTGAGGGAATTGGAATTTGAAGGAATTGGAATGTAAGGGAGTTGGAATTTGAAGGAATTGGAATGTAAGGGAGTTGGAATTTAAAGGAATCTATATTGTGTTTGTTTAGGCAAAGTTTATCAATGGAATTGGAATTTAAATAATGATAGATGACAAAATTACCCTTTTAAATATTTTACATACTTTTTCATTAATCTTTTATTTTTGTAACATCTTTCATTAAATTATCAGTTTTTATAAGATTTTAATTTTTATAAATTTTCATTAAACCCATTTGCTGTATAAAAACATGTATACTTTTTTCAAATTCATAAATTGTTTTTATCTAGTTTTTTGGTACTTTTTCATACAAAGTTTACTCTTCTATAAAACTTCCTAACATGTATCTCTCCCCCATCAAACGACTCCAACATCAATTGCAACCTACCACCATTGGCTACCATAAAAAACTCCCTGAAACCAAATCACAGCCATGAACATTATTCTAGTCATGAATAAACACCAAACGCAAAACAATTTAGAAAATGAAGCTTTAGACTAAAAATAAATAATATAAACCAGAATAAAAAAAAAAAGATGAAAAAATCAAAATCGGTTGTGCGACTACAATGGGACGGTTACTACCGGTCAACTGTGACTGCTGTGCCACGGTCACTGTTGATGATGATGACTTTGTTCCAAGGGTTGCGGAATGGAAGATGGTTTGGAAGGTGTGCTTGGCTGGAGGAGACGCCGGAGGTGAATGGCAGCGAATGTGACGGTGGCTGGAGGAATGGAAGGATGGAGAAGGTCACTGATAAGAAATGGGAGAGAATAATGGGAAGTTAGAAAGAAGATTGGAGTAGTGAAGGGTTTTTTGGTAATAAGGCAAACATTCCATTGAATTTTAAACTTTCCTTCAATATTCAGAAGGAATATTGAATTCCTTTGTACAAGGGAATTTGAAGGAATTCAACTAATTCCAATTCCATCTATGTCTAACCAAACACATTTAGGATGGAATTCAAATTCCAATTCCAAGGAATTCCAAGGAATTCTTTGAAACAAACCCACCCTAAGTTTCAGTCTTTGGCCTTCAAAGTCTTGGGACTTACATTTTCTTGCAGTCCTTATATTGCTCCACGTGTTAGTTCCCTGTATAATTGCTCAAGAAGACATGCACATATCAAATGCTTTTTACTCTTAACACATAAAATTATTGTTAGTGGACTAAATTTATCAAATATGCATTATTTGCAGTGCATTGGGTACGTGGGTCTTCTCTGTAGCAGGTGCTTTGCTTGCTATACCCGTAGGAATAAAGAGGAAATCACTTGCACCACTTGTGTTTTTTGGTACTACAGGTACAATGGTCGATATTATTTTGGGTATTAGTGCCTGCGAGAGAGAACATGCTGAACGCCAAATGAAGATACTCGAAGAACAGAATGCTGTTACTGTTACTACTACTACTTCTGATGATGCATTTTGAGCCTCAATGGTACAAGTAATCAAGTTATTTGAATCTTTTGCTCTAAAACTTGGTTTTGAGACCAAAGTTTATTATTACTCAATAAAATATGTGTTTTTCTGCTTGATCACATTTCTTTTTGATCATTTAAGCATGTATGCATGCATTTTGATGTCGTAGTGTAAATCACTATTAGTCTACTGCTTAACACAGGGTTAAGAAGACCCAAGTTTGATAGGTGATCTCCTTTTACTGTAATGAATATGATTAATGTTGCATCAATTTTTCTAATCTTCTTTCTTCTTTTATTCTTTCTGAAAACCAATTTACAATTTACAATTTGAAAGAAATGTGTAATCAATTTACAATTTGAAAGATCATTTTACTATTTTCTCTCCTAGTTTTAGCCAGGATTGATATTAATGAGCCTGATTGTATAAATAGACAACATATCTTAAAATTGTCTACTTAAGTTTAAACCTAATTAAAAGTGTTTAATGTCCTCTATAACATATCTGGGAAAAAGTATATTTACCAACATACAGGCTTAGCTTATGTATAAGGACCAGTCTCTGAAAATTCATCTAATAATGAAATGAACACTACCAATCATGAGGCAATCTCAAACACAGATGAAAAAAGTTGTAGCATTTCTTGTTCAAAGCTTCTTTCTGCTGTTCTTGAGGCTGAACAAAATAGTCAGAAGCTAATCAGATCTGGCAAAAGATCAACTCTGGTGTTGTTCTTCACAGGAGGGGTAAATGGATTGATAAGATTTGTCGATGTTTTCCGCTCTTCCTTAAAAACTTCCCAATCATCTGTAACTACTACAGTCTTGAAACTTGACATTGAATTATTGTGATCATGTTTTTTCATCACTTTGTGTTGCTCAACAACAATGATCGATTTCATCTCTTCTTTTGGCAATTTTTCGGTTTTCAATTGCTCTGGATCTTCGTTTATTATTTGCTCAAGTTCTCGTATACTTCTTCAGGAACTTCTTCCATCTTGGGGCATTCGGAAGCATTACCCACCCCAATATCCCTAAAGAACTCGAAATAAACGGATAGTTTGTCATGTTGAACTTTGGCTTTTTGCAGACTCGACAAGGCTGTTTTAGTCTCGTTTTCCCAAGCAGAGGTAATCCTGACAAGCACATTTCCAATTCCATTTCTAATTCAACCGTAGATATCATATATCTCAATCACGATATAGTCCATGGCTTCAAGAACGAGCACATTGACCATTTTTCTCGATTTCGGTTGGGTCTTGAGCAATGTATCGAGCAAGCCTTGGAGGTGTTGTAACCAAACAAAATCGTGCACGATTGAGTTCTCTTTTTGTTCTTCATTTGTTCCATCTAGTGACAAAACCACCCTTTTTCTCGGTTCCTGCGAATGAAGGAATATGAACCCCGATTTCTCATCCAGAAAAGCGAAAAGGATAAACACATTCAAACCTGACACTTTCCCGTGGTTTGTACGCTTATCTTTAAGATTCAACATATAGGATGGCAACTGTCCGATATCTTGAATTCCTGGAACCTTGCAACAGAGAACTCGATGCAAAAGCATGATTCCCTTCAAAGCCACCACCCAGTTGTAGGTCCTTTTCATCCTGCCAAAAAGGGCCCACAACACACGGTATAAACAGTCATCCGAGACCCTAACCCATGCGAAAATGCGTTGAGCCTTTCGGTAATCAACGTGTGATTCATTGGGGGTAGTGGCTTTGGTGATTGCTTTTTCTATATTTGGATTTCGGAGTGCAGACTGATAAGTCAGACTCGCTTTGAGAAGACTTTTCTGATCTTTTAGCGCTCCGGAGGCCTTCTTCCATAGTTTCATTTTGATTGTTTGAATTTAGAAACCACTTTTTAAATCATTTTTGTAGTGACAGATGTAGGATGGGGCTTGAGTGTTGCTAACATTGGAGTCAAATTTTGGTTGGAAAAAATTACGTATTGTTTGGTTTAAAATGAACTTGACTTCGAGAAACTTGTCACCAGAGTCGTGCCTTAAGTTTTGGGTTTCAACTCTTTTAGTTGAAGTGTAAAAACGACCAATTTATTTTACTTCAGTTTCTAGTTTAAATGATGCATTTCTAGACATATAGAACAAGTATCTTCACCTGCGTGTTGTGATGAAAACTTTTAAATAAATATTATTTGAAACATATAAAAAAATAAAATATTTACATTAAACTTAAATATTTAATTTATTTCAAATAAATACCCTTAGTTATTTGTATAGTTTGATACATGTTAATATTTAACAATATAAGGTGATATTATATTCACTATTAAGGAATAAATTATAACAAAACTAAATTATTATAATGACAAAACATATTAAAAATATTACAGTAAAAAAAAATATTACAATTTTTAGTATAATATTTAAGATTAACCTACAAATAAAAAAAATTGATTTTAATACATATAAATATGTTGCTCAACAAAAAATATATTTACAAAAATAAATATTTGTTATTTGTGGGTTGATCAACAATCATATGCAAAACTAAATAAAATAAGTATGTTTATTTTTAAATTTGAAGTATACTTTATTTAGTTAAATTTTTTTGAAAACACGTACCGCATCTATTTTTACGCAGTATTTAATCCATTCTATTATGTTGAAAACCCTTTTTTGAATTGTTATATCGATATTTATATTTATGTAAATTTTTTGATAAATTGTTGAAATGAAGCTACAACCTTTTATGTAAAATTTGTTATATACAAACTTGTATAATATGTAATTTTCTTTAATGATATTCTAAAACATTAGTACTTAAAGTTTACCATCAAAATATTATTTGTCTAGCTTCATCAACTAACTTTTTACCTTCAAATTATAATACAAATACAATATATCAAATCTTCAACCATTTTCCATTTACGTCATTTACGCCATTTAAACTGTTTGATTCTTGGTTCCAAATCGATGGCTATGACTCGGTTGTCAAAGATGTTCAGCAGCAAGTAGCAACAAATCCAGAGATTAGTCACTTTTATAAATTTCAAAAACAAGTTAAAGTTGTTGAAACACAAATTAAAGGGATGGAATAAAACTCTCCATAGTAACAGAGAGCGAATCAACGCTAGTTACATGCGTTCTCTTGAAGAAATCGACAAATTAATAGACGTTGGTGGTGGAGATCATGATATATCAAAACAGAGGAAGGATCTTCTAAAATTGATACAAGATGTAGAAACATTGGAAGCCATGTAGAAATATTGGAAGCCATGGATATAGCTCAAAAGAATAAGAAATATTGGTGTAAGTTTGGTGATGAAAATACATCCTTCTTTCACTCCAATCTCAATCGAAAATGCAAAAGAATGGCGATCTCTGGTGTAATGTGCAACGGCCTTTGGATCACCAATCCCTTTAATGTAAAAAACGCTTTCTTTCAATTTTTCAAAGCGAAGTTTAAACCTTTTGAAGGCGTAAAAGCCATTCATCCTAGTCCTAACATAAAGAGACTATCATCAGTCCAGGCTCAGAAACTTACCGAGACATTTTCTGAATCCGAGATTAAAAACGCAGTTTGGTCTTGTGGAAGCAACAAATCCCCGGGACCAGATGGTTTTTCTTTTCGGTTCATCAAGAGATATTGGGATCTCCTCAAGACAGAAGTATGTAATTTTGTGAATGAATTCTATTTTTCGAATCACATCCCTAAAGGTTGCAACTCTTCGTTTATCACTTTAATCCCTAAGAATAAAAGTCCACTTTACGTAAAAGACTACCGTCCGATTAGTTTTTCGGTGTGCAATACAAAATAATTGCAAAACTTCTTGCAAACCGAATAGCTCATGTGATTGACCATGTCATAAGCCAAGAACAGTCCGCATTTGTTAAAGGGTGTCAGATTCTTGATGGCCCCCTTTTGATCAACGAAGTTGTTGAATGGTGTAAAAAACACAAAAAGAGGACAATGCTTTTCAAAGTTGACTTTGAAAAAGCTTTTGACTCGAACAGCTGGGATTATATTTTCTTTATTATGAATTTCATGGGGTTCGGTACTAAATGGATTAATTGGATTCGAGCCTGTTTGACATCCTCACGCATTTCAGTCTTGGTTAATGGTAGTCCAACTTCAGAATTTTCCATTCATCGAGGCCTCAGACAATGTGACCCCTTGTCCCCCTTTTTATTTATCATCGGTATGGAAGGCCTTCAAGCGGCTATTGAAGATGCAATCACTTCCAATTTATTTTATAACCTTCCTATTTGGTAATCAAGGCTTTTGTATATCACATCTCATATATGCAGATGATGTATTATTTATCGGAGAATGGGAAGATTTGAATATTGGTAATTTAGTTATCATTTTGGGTTGCTTCTATCTTGTCTCTGGGTTGCAAATTAACTTGCAAAAATCCAACTTATTCGGCATTGGTGTTCATCATGATGAGGTAGCTAGGATGGCAATTGGAACGGTTGTAGTGCATCTTCATTCCCTTTAACGTATCTAGGTCTTCCGATAGGAGCTAATATGTCAAAGGTAAATAACTGGAAGATGATTATTGATAAAACTAAAAAAAGATTGAGCACGTGGAAGGTTAATATGCTTTCAATGGGTGGCCGATTAACTCTTATAAAATCGGTGCTTGGAAACATTGGAATCTACTACATGTCCCTATTTAAAGCTCCAGTCCAGGTTTGTCAACATCTTGAATCCCTTTGTTCTCGTTTCTTTTGGGGTGGTAACAAGAATGTTCAAAAAATAAGTTGGATAAAATGGGATTTAGTTTTAAACTCAAGGGATAAAGGTGGGCTTGGCATAGGAAGCTTATATGCACTCAATATAACTCTCTTATACAAATGGAAGTGGCGATTTCTTACCAATCAAAACTGCCTTTGGGTGAAAACAATTAAAGGGATTCATGGTAATCAAGGTGGTTTGCATGGCACTTCTACGACCTTGGCTTCAGGAAGGAATTAGGCCAATTTGGTCAGATTGGTTGGCAAAATACACAACCAGGAAATCATTCCATATTCCAAAATGAAACTCAAGCTTGGCAATGGGTCTATTATTAGATTTTGGTAAGATGAATGGCTAGATAACATCAAGTTGAAGGAAAAGTTTTCTCGTCTCTATGCTTTAGAAAACAACAAGCATTGTTCTGTAGCTAATCGTTATAATGTTGGTTCTTGGATGTGGAATTGGAGAAGAAATCTTCGAGGGAGCTGTGAAGAATCTAAATTCGTGGAGCTATGCAATCTTGTTTCTTCCATTGATCTTTCTACTGATCAAGATAGCTGGTATTAGGAGCCTGCTAGTACAAATATCTATTCGGTTTCTAGTGCTCTTCAATTGGTTGAGATGTCAACTTTACCATCAGGTTCGTTTTCAACAAGATGGTGTAAACATGTCCTTTGCAAGGTTAATATATTTGTATGGCGGCTGCTTTTGAACAGAAATCGCATTCGGCCAAATCTTTTGGTTCGAGGCGTAGATGTTCCAAGCATTCGTTGTCCAATATGTGATTCGGATATTGAAGAAAATAGGCACCTTTTTATATCTTGTGAAGTGGCTAAGCAAGTTTGGATTCAAATAGAGAAATGGCTAGATCTTTCTATCCCGGTAATGGATTCTGTAAACGAACTCCTTACTTGGGTGGATACCAAAACTTATGACAGAAGCTACATGATCAATTCTCGAATTCGTCATTCTTACCACTATATGGACTTTATGGAACTTTCGAAACAATGTGGTGTTCCAAAGCTCTTCAAATAGAAAATGTATTATAGTTGATAGCATTGTAACTCATTCGTTTGATTGGTTTTCTAGTATATGTAACAAAGGTAGCAACTCTTGGCCATTGTGGTTGCAAAATCCAATGGGTTCTTTGTGACTTTTTCTAGCTCCTGCTATTTCTAATACATTCCTCAGTTTTTTTTAAAAAAAACTAACCTATTTATAGTTCATATCATATCTTCCAACTCCAAATATTTGAGAAACATAATAAAAACAAAATAACTCACTAAAGCTTAAATACAAATTTATTATTTATGTATATCGACTTATTCGAATTAAACTCACGGTCTTAGTCTCGGCCGATACTAAAAATAAAACTCATTAAAAAAGATACTGTTAAAGTAAGTTTTGTTAAAGTTGTAAAATGTTTTAATTATTTAAAGAATACATTTATAAAAAATATGTAACTTTGTGTTGAGTCACTGGTCGTTCACCAACTTAATTGTTGGAGATACGATCATTATAAATGATGAAGTCACACTCCAAAGTGGGTCACTAGTCGTTGGTCAACCCAATCACTAGTGATGTGGTCACTGTATGTTCATATTACTACTATCACTTGAATTGATGAAGACAAACTTCTGTTACAGAAGAAGAAGATCACTGTTATCACTTGTGTTTGTCCTAGTGTTTACTTCAACGAGTAATTCAGCGGAGTAAATGAATCTCAACTTTGTGTATCCTGCTAACTGGTGATGCAACGAGAGATTCAATCACTCATTCTATCGTCGAATAAACACAGCAAGTCGATGGTGTCAAATAAAGGGAAGTCACTAGAAGATAACAAGACAAATCACAAATCACTCTGCAAGAGCACGTTAGCTCGCAGTGAGTGAAGAAGATTATTACTCCTCCAACGACTAATAAAATAAACAAGTTTCAAGACTCACCAAGTATTATACAATCTGGTATGAGGTCCCTGATTAAAGTATCAGCAACATCCAAGATAAATTCAAGAGATGGAATATGTGACATCTGCTTGATTGTGATTGGAAGAAACCCAACATAGACAGAGAGCATGATTATAAATGGGGACCACATAATCTTTCTCCAACCGATATCTATTAGAGCGAAACCATTCACACAACGACACGTGTCATTCTATATCCGAGGTTTCAGAAGATATTTACTTATTGACGCAAGTATCTTGGCTACAAATAAAGTGACATGTTGCACTTAGAAATTTACCATTTTTGTATTAATCACTTGTATGTCAGTGATTAAGTTTATCTAAGTACGAGTTCGAGTAAGGGAATAATAGATTATTGGGATCAACACTTTGTAATCACAAAAAGAGAATTCAAAAAGAAAAAAAGTATATTATTCATTGAATAAGTATTTAGCTTCCTGCTAAATATAGAGGTTTTCAAATAAATTTACCCTTAATTATTTGTAAACTTTGATACATATTAATATTTAAGAACATAATGTGATATTATATTGACTCTTCATGGAATAAATGATTACAAAACTAAAATATTATAATGATAAAGCATATTAAAAATACTATAGTAAAGAAAATATATCATAATTTTTAGTATCTATTTAAGGTCAACATACAGATAGGAAAAATTGATTTTCATACATATAGATATGTTAGTGAACAAAAAATACATTTACAATAATAAATACATGTATTTATGCGTTCGATTAATAACCATATGCAAAACTATATAAAACATATGTTATGTTAAAGTGGGGAAATGTGGTTTATTTTCAAATTTGAAGTATAAAATTTTTAGTTAAATTTTTTTAAATGACGTACTCCATCTTTTTTTACACGGTATTTCACCTTTCTTTTATGTTGAAAACCCTTTTCTAAATTTGTTAAATGAATATTTATGTTTATATAAACTTTGTGTTAAATCGTTGAAATAAAGCTACAACCTTTTATATATTATTTGTTATATACAAAGTTGTATAATATATAATTTTCTTTAGCGATATTTTAAAACATTAGTACTTAAAGTTTACCATCAAAACATTGCTTCATCAACTAACTTATTACCTTCAAAATAATATTTTCAAATACAATATATCAAATCTTCAACCACTTTCATCTACATCATCCAATCTATCACATTAAATATTAACCTATTTATTGTTCATATCATATCTTCTAACTTCAAATATCTAACAAACGCAATAAAAGCAAATAACTCTCTAAAACTCAAATTAAAACTTATTATTTATGCATATCGACCTATTCAAATTAAACTCGGAGTGTTAGTCTCGACCGATACAAAAAATAAAACTCATTAAAAGAATAGTGTTAATCATTTAAAGAATATATATTGTAAAAATGTGTAACTTTGTAATCATAAAAGGAGAATTCAAGAGAAAAAAACTATACTATATTTATTGAATAGTTATTTAGCTTCTTGCTAAATATAGAAGTTTTCAATAGGATAAGATCTATTTTTTATATACTGCAAAACATATTCAGTTATATATAAATAGAAAATGATACTACCTCCGTCTCAAATAAAGTACCCTCGTGTGATCTGCACGTGACGTCTCTTAACAGATTAAAAATAGACAAATATAATATGAGGGACTGAAAGTGTTACCAAACATGTCAACTAAGGATGGTTTATGAAAAAAACATGAAACAATGACAGTTTTTGAAAAATGTAACATAACACATGGACGATTTTTGTAATTTACCCTTCTTATATAGATAAAATAGATAATGACAATATATTAGAAATTATATTGAAAAAAATAATTTTGTCAAAATAATGGGGTATTTATATTAATTCTTTTCAATTTCAATAATTAATAATGGGTTGAGTTCATATCAGAATGAAAATTTTAGTGAGAATGAAGGAATGAATCTTAGTCATCCATTTTGCAAAACCCAATTTTCCCTTCAAGTTAAATATCTCAAAAATGGCTAATCAAAAAATTATAAAAATTGCACCATAAAAATCAGAGTTATTTTCTCTACGATTAGACATCTCTCATGATATACTTTCGACGAATTTTTATTTTATATTTTTTGGGGGTTGAAAACCAGTAACACGTGCGTTAATTGCTGGTAACACATGTGTTACCAGCAACTAAGTGTTACCAGCAACTAACGTATGTATTACCAACAGCTAACACATGTGTTACCACAACTAACACATGTGTTACCAGTGACTAACACATTTGTTACCAGTTTTCGAAACCAATCAAAAAATGAAAAAAAAAAATTCGTCAGATATATACCTTGTGAGATGTCTAATCGGAGAGAAAAAAATGCTGATTTTTATGGTATAATTTTTATATTTTTTTGACTAGCCGTTTGTGAGATATTCAATTTTTAAAAATGTTGAGGGTATTATTATCTTGATGAAATAGATGATTGAGATTGATTCCTCGATTCTTACAAAAAATTTCATCCTCGTTTGAACTTAATTCAATTAATAATATATAATTCTCGCTTACAATGGTTATTAAATTTAAATCGATTGGAAGAGTCACATGTTTTTGGTTAAGGTTATCCAATTTAATTCGATTATGAACTCAAAATTTATGTTTTTTGTTTTATAAATTAAATCATTTACATTTATCGAAAAATATTAATTTATATTATCATTTAAAGGTTTATTATTTATTGAGAGTTTTGATTGACTAGTTAATGATTAACAATAAATTATATTCATTGAACAATTGCTTTGTTTTAGAAAAAGCATGAAAATCGATTCTCAATTAGAAAATGAACAAAATTAATAAAAATAAAACTTTAAGAATAATTTTGTGTGAAGTATGATGGTAGTGGAAAATATAAATAACATTAACATATGTTATGCCCATCGTTCTCGAGAACACCTATTACTTGGTTTTGAAGGAAACTTGTGTCAACTCTTTCTATAGTCTAAAGTATCGTTGTTGAATCCCTTTGCAATTATAATAGACTAATAATATAGATGGATATATATTAACTACTCGGAATACAATTTTACAATACAAATCATACTATTACAGTATTACTTAATAATTCTAAGTATGGGTTTCAGTTTTTAAATTAACTTAAGTAAAGGGTTTAATTGCTTATTATAATTTTTTTTTAAATTGATAATGTCATAAATTTGATTCGTATTATATATTTAATTAAGATTAAAATTTAAATAAAATATAATTATGATTTGATAGTATTGTTAGGATTTATTGTTGACTAATTAAATCTTTTAAACAAGATTTATTGTTACGATTACATGAACTAGTGAAGTAGTTAACACCACTCCCCCATGAATGACTGAATGAATAATTGAAATCTTCTTCTTCTATTGTCCATTTGTTGCTCATAACACCATTTGAAAAAATGAACTTTGGATAATCCTTAAAAATTCGTCATGTCTCCTCGTAATTGAAGTTTCATTTTTGTTGTTGTTTGAATTGCTTACGGACATTCAACATAATGTCTACGTCCCCATTCCCACTTTCCCACATGTCATCAAACTTTTTATAGATGCCATTAAAAAACTTGGCTTTTGAATCTTATTCCATTTGTTGGTTAGTTGAATCATATTACGTTTGGTATCAACTATGGAATTGTATTATGACATGATGGTGTTCCACAAAGAATCGCATGTTTGTAAATTCCCTTGCACTGCATTTTGGTGATCCTCAACTCATCCTCGCTCCAAAAATTTCTTTTACCTTTCTTTTTTGTTTATTTTGTGGTTCGGGTTTAGGTTCGAATTCATCGGCGTTTTCAACAATGGGTGGTCGTGTTTGGACATTGTGGAATCGATTTTGGGTTAGTGGTGTTTGGGGGTATTAGTTGAATTGGGGGTATTGGCAAAATTGTTGTTGTTGTTGGTGTGCTTCATGATATATATTTAGATGGATTTGACTTATGGATCAGCTGGTGAGATTTAATACGGATTAGCAAGAGGTACGTTTGGAGAAAACCTATCTGACTTGAGAAACGGTTGTTCGATTGAGGTGCGGAAGAGAAATTCTTCGGTGAATAACTGGTATTTGGAATATGATTGTCGACTAAGTTGTTCCAAAAATTGTTTGATTGTGATGGTTGAGAGTTGTGGTGTTTTTAGGCATTTTTTTGTATGTAATTGATATAATTTGTGTGTGAGTAATAGAGATTTTGAAATCGTAGTTCTGGTTGTGTGAAAAACATGATTAAGTTGTATGTATATACCGGGTGTTTGGGATTGAAAAATATATTTAATTTTTTTAAAACGGCTATATAACCGTTAAAAACATCTACATTTTCTTTACTTTTTTTAAAAGAAAACTTTGTTACAGTTAGGGGAAAAAAAACCTTTTTTTTGTTGTTGACGCGACGGTGCTGATGGCATCTTTGTTGGAACAACTTGAAGATGTAATAATGACGTCCCTATTGGGCCTGGTCTAAGAATTAAGGGAATCTTAAAGAGCAAAGAAAGTATTGTATACTTTCATAGGATTTTATTTTATTCAGAAAACAAGCTAAGACCAGTATTTCTATGATTTGACCTAGTCAGTTTTATTTTTATTTATTCCATAGTTTGTTGGAGTTTTTTTTTTTGTAAGTTTTGCTCTGGTAGTTGGATTTTACATTTTAGATATCGACAGTTTTGAGGAGTAAATGAGATGGCTTAAAAGAGCTTTGCTACTTTGAAAAAAGAGAACACATGTTTCCTTGTTTTTAAACTAGTGGAAAGCAAACCTAGAAAGTTTTAATTGTTTGAACTCAAGTTTTCATCTACAATGGTGGCAAAACAAAAAGTAACATCGAAGACTAAAAGCGCATATCGAAACATATCTAGAAACATAAGCATACATATTATTAGTATCGAGTGCAAACTCAAGTCCCACATCGAAAAAATAAGCATAAATATTATTCATGGGTTACAGAATGGAACCCCATCTGAGCTTATATATTAGGCTTTGAGCGAGTTAGACAGTAAAAGGTCGTGACAAGTGGTATCAATGGTACGGTTGTAGCCCGATGTTGATGTGGACGGAATCATTAGTAAATCTTGACTCCGTTCGAGATCCCGGTGATCGCCTGGTGTCATCACAAATCTGGGAATAATAAGGCTTCATCGAAAGGGAGCTATGGTTAATGATCTAGGTTGATCGTCTCGTCTCGTTTTAGCCTCCCATAATAATAAGGCTTGATCTAGGGGATGCACTCATATTGAAAGGGAGGCATAATGCGAAATTTTGGTTTGAGGGGAGGATTGTTCGGTGAAAACCAAGTCCCACATTAGCAAAATAAGGAAACCAAAGCTTGTATATAAGTTCATGGGATATTCCGACTATCACCAAATTGGTTTTAAAGTGGAACCCTATATACGCTTATATACTGGGCTTTGGACGAGTTGCGCTAAAAAAGGTCCTACAAGTGGTATCAGAGCAAAGGTTACGTTGGTTTCTTGAAACCGGGTCGACTCAAAGGTTAACAATCTCAACAATTAGTATCCTCTCTTTTTGGTTTGTCGGTTTTTGTGCAGCAGTGGGAGAATTGCCTCTATGGATTTCCTCTCTTTTTGGTTCGAGGTTGCTATCCAGAATTTGTGGGTTTAGTTACAAGGCAGATTTTGATCAAGGGTTTGAAGGCTAAAAGATTATCTGGTTTTTCTTTTGCAAGAGTATTGGATTTATCAAGGTTGGTATTGCAAAAATTTAGTACGGCGAGGTTGAACAAGGTTATCGATTATCATAGGATTTCTTGATTATCGATTTTTGGCACAAGGTATCATGGAGTTTCAGTTTTTAGCTTCAAAGGTATCAAAGTTTGCTAGGTTTCAGCTTCAAGGTATTTGTCAAGGTTGAATCTTCGAGCTTCATGAATACTGGTTTGAGAACTTGGGTTTTAAATCGATCTTGAAGGTTTATTCAAGGTTTTAGTTGATTTTAGAGTTCTTGGTTTCTTGAAGGTGTTGGGTTTGAAGGATTCCGCGGGTTTCTTGCAATTCAACTCTAGTTGATTCTTGGAAGACAAGTAAGGTTTAGCTTTTTTCTTGGGAAGTGATTACTTGGAGTACAGGGTATCGGGTTTATAGACTTGAGGTGGAAGGATCGAAGCTTTAGGGTTTTCTAAATGTTAGTAGATCAATTTGCAAAAAACCTGGTTTAGCATACAACTTGTGAGACTTGTCGGGAAAGGTTGTAACTTTAGGGTTTCTAAAGAGTAAAAACACAACTTGACAAGGTTTGTAGCAAGGTTTAAGGAAGAATGACTAGTTCTATAACTAAGGTTGACATCAAGAAATTGAATGACTTCAGGTTATGGCAGGTAAGGATGAAGGCTTTGCTGGGGCAACAGGGATTAGCTGCAGCATTGGAGGAGTTACATGCAACTGTACCATCGACATATGATGACGTCATATGGTACGGAAGAAAGCACATAGTGCGTTGATTATTTGTTTAGGTGATAGGTTTATTAGAGAAGTCACCAATGAGACATTTGCAGCAGGAGTTTGGGCTAAGTTGAAGTCTGTTTACGACTAAGTCCTTAGCAGATCGTTTGTATCTCAATAGGAAGTTGTATACTTTTTATATGAACCACGAAAGCACGAAAAGGAGATATCCGAATACATCGATGAGTTTAATAAGTTGATCGTGGATTTGGTGAACATTGAGATGGAGATAACAGGGCATTAATGTTACTTACATTTTTACCGTGGTCAAACGTCGTGGATAGTTTGTTGTTTGGTCGGGATACCTTGACTATGGAAGATGTGTTGGCTACACTGAACTCCAAGAAACTCAAGAGGAAGATCGAGGCAAAGGTGGATAGCGATGAGGGGTTTGTAAGGGGTGGATCTGATCGTCGGGATAAGCATTAATCCAAGCGGAATTCACCGTATAATTGATGAGGTGGAAAGTATAAACTCAAGTGTTTCATATGCAATTCAGAGGAGCATCTGAAGACGGAATGTCCAAGGAAAATGAAGTGTAGTAGGTCTTTTGAGAAGGGTAAGTATAATCATGATTCCGATTCTTCAGGCAGTGAAAGTGAAGAATCCTACTATGTAAAAGCCATGACGGTAATTGGGAATGATAAGGTTGCTAAATAGATGACTGATTAAGGGGCATCTTATCATATAACAACGAGCAGATACTTCTTGTACGACTTCAGCAAAGGTAGGGGTTCAGTTTGGTTAATAGATGGCAGGACATACGCTATCAAGGAGACATGTAAGGTGGAGATATAAAGGGGTGATGGAGCGAGTTTTGTGCTAGATGATGTGAGGTATATTCTATTTCTAAAGAGAAACTTGATATCACTAGGTACTTTTGAAAATAGGGTTATACTGTGAACATGCTAATCAGAGAATCAGAGTGATCAAAGGTTGTCTAGTGATGATGACTAGGATCAGGATAGGAAACTGTATTTACGTGATAAAAGGTAAGGTGAAGACTTTTCTTGTACAAATGAATGAAGGTTTTGCACAAGTTGGATCTCAGCAACTTGGTAATGGTTTTAAAACAGATTTTCATAGAGTACATGACAAAAGGCGTGTTTAAGTTCAAGGTGGAACTGCAGGGAGCTCAGGGAAATAGTGAAGCTGAGGTTGATCAGGGATGTAAAGATTGTTAGGCAGTGACTCGAGGAAATGATTAGTTGAGGGTTTATCAACTTGAGGGGAAGAACACATGCTGCTTGGTAATGGAGCTAGAAAGGTTACACCTTCGTATAAAGGTGGGGGTAGACATTATGGATATCGGAATACGTGGTTGCGAGGGTAATGCTGCTAGTAGGAAGAAAATGAGGAAGTCTAATGAAGCTAATTTAAAGGAAGTACAATGCCTAGTAAACAAGACGGTTCCAGATTTGAAGAAAGATAGTATCTATATTGGCTAAGTATTACTACTAAGGTGGAAATTGTTATATTGTACTTAACTCTAATATGGCAAGTATTATGATAATTAGATCAGGATTAGACTTGTAGTAGGACTAGAATAAGAATTCATACCCCCCTCATCTCTATAAAAGGTGACAGGGGATGCTAGTTGTACATTCTTTGCTCATTCGTTGTTAACAAATGTTTAACATTTAAGGTCTTGTGTGTAGTTTCTTTTGAGTCATTATTCCGCAGTAACTTTCAAGATTTATTGATTTTCTTCGACATTTAAGAAAACATAAAGCATGAAAATACCTTGTGAACGTACAAGCAACAACTTCTCGTGACTATCAATAACCAAGTAATAAATGATCATTTTACAGTCAACAGACACCAAAAATACTCCCGAAAAATCTGCCACAAGCTCAATAGCAATAAAAATATCCACCAACATTCTCAGGGGCTACCACCAAGAAAATGAAGATCAGAAACACAAAAAATGAGAATCCGGACTCTATGCATGACATACCCCAGCCACAAGGGTACTTTGTTTATCCTCATTGGGGTATTTTGACCCGTATACACTAAACCTACAAACATCACCTGATCAAGAAACAAGTAAAAAACAGGCCTCGTCTCCAATATAGATTCACCAGACAACTAGACTCACCACAAAATTGACATCCAGAACCCACACTTCAAATAAAATCCAGGCAATCCGTTGAATTCTCAGTCGAGAGTAAAAACTCTTCATGGTAGTCACCATTGACCACCAATGACTGACTTCTTCAAGGGTTCTTGAATGTGGAGTAACAAAGAATTGAGAGCAGAGAAATCAAAATTTTGAATACGAGCGTATACATCAAGAGGCAGCTGCTGCAGCTGACGCCTTCTCCAACTTCTCTTTCTCAATCTCGATTCTTCTCTGATCGGCATGCTGAGAAATACCGCTTGCAAGTGCCTGATAACGGAAGTCGAGCGTCTGCGAGAGGTTCTGGAACCTTACTTGATCTGAAATTTGCAAGGCTATACATACAAGACATCAAGTAAACAAAATAAATTACCATGATAGCCAAACCAAATATAATAATCTGATACCATGTTACGGATATTAAGGTTACCTTTTGCTGTATCCATAAAGAAAACAAATGGATCCACTTCATCGATAGGTGATTGCAAGTCCTCGTCATCACTGAAGTCATCATCGTCGTCATCATCGTCATCATCAGTTGGGCGGAATGACCTAGCCTGGAGATAAATTTGGCACACCGATGATCATATTAGATTTCATTTTAGCATTGCCAGATACTTGATCATAACATATTTAGTTTTGTCATACAGAAATAATTGAAACTTAACCGACCTGTGCAGCCAACCTCTGAAGTATCAAACTATCCGCTTCATCACCATCTTCAGCGTCATCTCCCATATCCTTGTCAGAGCCATTCTCTTCATCGTCATCTGTTTCCAAACCATCATCCATGTCATCATCATCTTCAGGCTCTTCCTTTGCAGCTTCTGCGCATTAGAACATACGTACCATAAGATATAGACCTACAATAATGATGTGAGAGAGTGACTTCGGCATTGGTACTCTCTAACAATAGTATTGTTTCCAAAGTCATACCTGCTACTTGATCCTTGTAGGCAACAAGCAGCTCAAGTGTTGCTTTGAAAACACGCTCCAAGGCCTCGCCTGGCAACTGGTCAGGAGGAAGTGTAAGCAGAGATGTCAAACCCAAACAGCACACTTTCTTATCATGTTCCCTGAAAAATAAGACATCAATTAGAGGTGGCAAACATGAGTCGGTCAGACAGTTGGCTTACATGTCAAAACAGGTAAGCTTTTTTACAGGGTGGAGTAATGGACCAACCTACAAACACTTTCTTACTATTACTTTTTATTTATATAAATAATTATTGTGTTAAAAATGACAACAATGTTATAATATTACAATAGTAATCCAAATTCTTAAATTAGGTGCTTGGAACATTTTATGCATTTGAACACATTTAAGATGACTTTCATCCAGTCTGGCCAGCTCGACCACCCATGCCATCTTTAGTTAATCTTTTAGCTTAGTCCATTTGACATGTTAGAAATAAAATATAAACTAAATCTGCCCATTTGTATATAAATGAATCAAAATTGCCACCTGTAACATCAATAGGTAACTCTACACTACGTGAGAAGTGTAAATAAAGAATAAATCAGCAGACACGACAACTATGAAGAAGCCTACATAACAAGTGTTCTTAGGGGAACCAACAAACAGATGATTACCTCTTAAAGTTGGCCCGCACGCCACTCTTCTTAGTTTGTTGCAACATCTGGAACCAAAGATTGAAAACTTCTGTAGCGACGCCAAGCTTTTGCAATATGTTGAGAGTCAAAGATGCATTATAGTAAAGAGAATCAGCAATCTGCACAGCATAGACACATCTAAAATCAAGAAGCAGGATATTAAAAATAGTTTTAGCTTCCATGATATTATTGAGTTCTCTAGTTTAACAAGATTAAGTTCTTGGAGCTCTACAATACGATAAAGCTGGTTACTTACAACTTGCACCAGAAGGCATTTCAAGTATGGTCTCTCTGCTACACGCAAACGCTCAACTGTGAGTCTAATATATGGCTCAACCCAGTGGTCCACCTGGCCCCTGCCGTTCTGGAACACTACTTCGATAAGCTTAGGTGCAGGTTCAATGTCGTTGTCCTCCAAATTTTTATCAGTCATTATCTGGTACAATAGAAAGATAAAAGGTAATTAGAGAGACAATATTTTCAACTAAGCTACTACATCCATCCCACAAGTAACCAGACTTTTGCTGGAGATACAAGAATTATGAATATGTTTGATCATTTTGAGGTATAAAGCACCACAAGTCACTATCGATACGTTTACAAGGAAATACTGTCATATTCATTGCAAATATGTGAAAATGTACATGTAGAAAGAGTTCCTAGAAACTGATGAGTGACATCGTTTTAGGTTTGTTATATCCAGTTTAGAAAACGAATACTATGAAAAGAGCTACGTCAAGAAAACGTGTAGAGTTTCAGTTAGGTTCCATTAAGTATAACAATAACACAAACCTACAAAATTGGGAGCAATATGTTCCTTGCAAAGTTCAAAAATAAAAAATGAAAAGCCAAAACTAAAAGACAAAGCCCCATAGTCTAGACCAATAATGTATTGTTCAAATTAAAAAAATTCAAAAAAGAGAGCAACATACATTTGAAAGTACATTCCACAAACTTTGTTGGTAGTCTGGCTCCTTGCATGTTAGATAATGCACTGTACTCCTAGATATATAGTTGTCCAACGGCACAAGTATATCTAGACCACAACAAAATACAAAAACAAAAAAGATATCAATCAGTACTCCATAAACAACAAACAAATAAATTAAATAATTTATATAACAGGTGCGCATAGATTACTATATGACTAGGATGTAAATACAATCTTTATTTAAACAGGGAAAGGGGAAATGATAATACTTGGGAAAAAATCAATAGCCCAATCAGCAAGAGCTTCCATCAGCAATGGCCAAAGACTCCACATATCCATGGATATTGTTGGTGAGAAAAAGGTCATGTATGATACAATTTCCAAAACTTCTTCAAAAACATCTGCAGCAGTGTTGTAGATAAGCTATGAGTAAATGAAGCAGGTGTTAAATAATATGGGGGTGAATAATTGTTTGTGATACGCGAAAGCATGCTTGTTATGTACAAGCAATGACAATTGGTTCATGATGGCCTGTTTAATGCTTACATGTGTGTGGATATATTTTGAGGATGGGTGCGCATTATCAATGTCATCAAATAATCAAATAAGTACATAAAACTATAGATTATGATTAATCAAGTGAAACTTCATACCGATTTACAACAAGTTGCAATTTCATAATATCGTGAAGGGAAGCAATACTAAGACATTAATGTTACCTTGACCATCAGTCGTAAGCATCCGGCGCATTATTGGTAGTAAAGTTGGCTCAATGTGAGCAAAAATGTGAGGGAGCCTGCTCACTGATTCAAGAATTGTACTAATGGCACGTAAACAACCAGCAGCTGCCAAGGCGCCAGGATCATCTGCTTCCTCATCAGCTTCAGAGGTATTGATACACTTCCAGAATGCAGCAGCCTATATTACAGTGACATACATAGTTATAACAAGAGTAACAGTTTGTAGCAAATGCACTTCGGATTTTGATTGGTAAATAAACATTACCAGACTCTGGCACAACCCAAGAGCATAGGGTGCCATCTCCTCTCCAAACTTGTCGACAATATTCTCAAGAGTAAACACCAGATCCTCGTTTTCAACTTCATCCATTAGCTTGAAAATATCTGAAAACAAACCATGTGTGAAGAAGCAGGTGGTAACCAATTCCGTGATATCACTTGTCAAAAACAATTAATTGAACATACCATCAAGTAGCTGTGGAAGAATTGGCCTGATTTCACTTAGGTCTGCAGATTACAGAAATATAATCCAGTCTTATTAGATTCTGGATGTTTGAAAGATTGAAACCACATCAAGAAAATCAACTAGCTGCATATATGTGTTTTACCTTTGCAGGATTCAACAAAGGAGCGCAATGCAAAAACAGAATCAACACGAACTGGAAGCTCGGGGTCACGCATCCCAGCAACGACACTTTGTAGTGCTTTGCGGTAATTATTCGGGTCAGAGAAATTAACATGGGCATATTGTCCTGCAACCCATGCAGCCTAAAATTCGAAAATATTCTTTTTTTAGAATACAGTTTCTACCAAATAAGATAGCAGGAATTGATAAGATAAGATCACGAATACCAATATTGCAAGATGAGGTAACAGCACAATAAGTAGCAATAATAAATTATGAAACTCACCTTGGCTCTGAGATGGCCAACAGGGCTTGCAAACTCTGGGAACACATGCTGCACTAACATGGGCTCAAGCTCAGACTTATATGGTTCAGTCTGTTTCAGCTTATCACACAGTGCTCCAATGGCAAGAAGGGCACCATCCTTCTGCCGATAAGGCTTAAACTCAACTGATGCCGCTTCATATCTAATCAAGGGAAGACAGTAATTAGATAAACTATAAGCAAAATTGTACACTTTATCATATGCAACATATTTCATATTTTTAAGAGGATTAAGGTACCTCTTAAAAATCTCCACAATGAATAATATGAACTTCTGAAGGTTCTCCTTTCCACGTTTTCTTACCAACTCGCTCACAAAGTCCATTGCTGCAGTCCTGGGACTATATAGATCTTCAATAATATCTGCAGAGAAGTACAAAAGTTGGTCGATTAGGAAATCACCTAAACAGAGACCATACATCCTAAAACCCTAGTAGGGAGTAGAGGTGGCAATTTCAATCCATTTATTTATGTAACGTTCGGTTATGTTCTTGACTTCTTTCTGCCGGGTCAAACACGTAAAAGAAGTTCTGTAATCATACTCGACATGTATCAAACAGGTCAACAGTTTTTATGAGTGTTTAAATGCATAGAACGTCCTAATCATTTCATGCAAAAACTATGTCACGATGGACATGATTAAAATTCTGTAATCACACTTGACACGCTAACTATATATTAATTATTGGAAACTAAGACAAACAGTGTTTTGGAAAAACCAGACACGTACCAAGATATTATCATTTTTACCTCTTACCCAACCCATCATTTTTCGACTCTAGTACAGAGCAACCATATGCGGAAGACTCACCATAACCCTTCCTCACATACTCATGTGGATCTTCCTCCCAAAGAATTTGATCGTTGTCATTGAAGCACATAAGTGGAAAGATTATCTCAAAAAGAACAACATCAATTCTTGGTTGGAGCAGATTGTACATGATAGTCTTGGAGATACTGCATCATAGATGGAAAACACAATATTAGTAAATCTAATAAGAGAAGATAGAAAAGAAATAGAAACCGCTCAAACTGAAAAAAAAAAAAATACTACAGGAAAAACGGCAGCCAGTTTTTCTGGCTGGCTTATGGATTTATCATATCAAATTAATTAGATGAAACAAACCTGTTGCTCAAGTATTGCAAAATAAGGTTGGTAACCCGGTCAGGTAAATAGTCACCAATACGGATAGCATTCAACAAGTTGAGATGGCACTCCAAAATTTTTCCAGCATAGTTCTTCTGAAAGTGTTGTGCAAAACCTTTGTTCTCAGGATTTTGCAATTTTAAATCCCCAAACCTGATAAAAGAGAAACAAGTAAGATGTTAAAAATTCTCAGAGCTAAACATTTGAAAAACATTTAACCCATGACTCACCGAGTGTAGAGGCGGTTTAATATATGGACTGTCCACTTCTTTACCTTCCACCATACCCATGACTTGCGAAGCTCTGGATCGGTGGGTTGGCCCTCTGATGGCACGGGTCTCTCCAACATAGTTAAGAATAGAACCATCCAAGCATTGAACACATTTGGGTCAAACAATTTCTTTGGAATCTCCAGCTGAATGAGAGTATATAACATTTTTTATCATGAAGAGAACTTCCAAATATTTATATACTATACTTACTGGATACTATTTAGAATTCTCCTTGTGGATGAGATATTACTTCATAAGAATACACAGATATAGTGACTCACATATATGGATGACCAGAATATTTTGCAGATGAGCTTAATCAAATCTGCTACTTCGATTGATGGATTTCCTATCTGAACAAGCTTGCCGAATATATTAAGTAAATGGGGAAAAGTCTCATCAACAACATGGTAAACTGGAATCCTCTCCTCATCTGACTTGAACCTAAAAAGACCAAATGCATATATTTATCAAAACACGGCATGTTTAAGATAATCTGCAGTAAGGGATTGAACACATTATGATATGACCAAATAGAATGGGTTGAATTGCTTAATAAGTACAGAGAAAAAAACATATTTATGACAAAGTATTTGCCATGCAGTCTGCCATATATATCAAAAGAGAACCAAGTTATAGTGTGAGGTACATTCGTACATATGCTCATTAAAACATTTGATAAAAATAGAATATGGTGCAAATACAGCTATGTGGAAGTCACATTAAAACTTACATCTTCAGCTGACATAATTCTACAAATGACAGCTGATTTGCATTAATTTTCATGAATTGGTATAAATATGAACACATAAACTCATTATAGATGGTAATATTTACCAGGGGTGTGAATAAAGTTTTTATGTTTATTTTTTTGTATGCTTCCATTAGAAATATATGGCTGTGAAATACTTTCCAAGAAAACAGCTGGTAGTTGGTAACTGGTGTTAATGATAAGGCTTGGAGTAGCTGATATGCTGACTTCAAATACCCTTCAAGCCGTTTTTCCTTTTTAAAATTTTGAAGTTTGCTAGAATGCCAAAGCAACCACTAAACTTTAGTTTTCCTGAGCAAACCTGCATTATACTAAACCTACACCCGTTCACAATATATTATTTACTTTCTCAAATTTCAAAAAATTATCATTTCATCATAATTGTTACTATTGTTATATTCATATTATTATTTAACTCTTGTTCAGCTTATTTGGGAATTTTAAATATTTATTAATAAAAAATGTGAAAAACCTTGGTCCTAATTGGGCTTGAAAAAACATCCTAATCCGATGAATAAACCAAATACCCAAGTCATTATTTTGTAGAACCTGCCACGATAGTGCCAACAAACATGACAAGAAAAGCTTATTTGAGATTTTCTAATTGCTTTACTGATAATGAAATATACTATGCCAGCAAGCATAATTATCTGATATCTCCAGTGTCGATAGCATAAGGATACATGCAAAATAAAACAGCTAAACTTCAATGTAAGATGTCAAAATGCCAGCTATATGCAAAATAGGCAAGGAAGAATACAATGAGGTGCATGCATCAGTGTTCTTACATATCAGGTGCATACATCATGGACCATAATATCGTGTGCTTGGATTTGACAATATAGACATAGAGAAGATTGCGTAACAAATAAATGTCATCGAAACATATTGTCTCAATATCTCATAGCAGAAATATTTGAAGAACTTATAGTATGACAATTAAAACAAAGAATCATGATAACCAAAAAATGAGACATATAGGGCATAGGTATAAAGTAGTCATCATTGTGATCAAAATCAAGTAACTTTATCAATCATCTTCTGCATTAGCACCACGACTTAAGACATAGCTTCTAACTATGGTTTATCAAACAAAAAGTTGAAAGTATCATAACATAGGTATGTCAGGCTACACCTGCCCCCATTGGCAGGCTGTATGAATGGAGAACTCTAGCTCATGTATTGTTGTTAATTCAAAATGTACTTACTCATATTTTCGAGAAAGAATTCTAAGCACAAAAAGAGCTCCATAAACTTGTTGGTCTTGCAAATTATGAGTCACCCAATGCAAAAGAGCTGGCCATTGTTCAGGATAATCCGCATGTATAATCGTCTTGAGACACTCACCCAACTGTACCCTGTAAACAATTATAACAACTGTATCCATTGAAAATGTCACAAGTCAACAGCAAACAGATACAAAGATTTAAAGAAACCCTTTATACCTCAACAACGGAGGAAGTTGTGGTACAAAAACAAGAATATTCTGCCTAACCAAGTCCTTATCACTTGGCAAAATCTTGGACTGTTCATCTACAATGGCATAAGTTAAGTATCCATTATGTGTACATATATCTTATGTATTCGAATTAAAAAAAAAAAAAAAAACTACTCAAAAACTGAAGTACCTGGATCATGAGGTGACCAATTTTTTGCAATAAAGTTTTTAAAATGAATACTAGCAACCTGCCTCACAGCAATATCACAATTTCCATCAACAACAATCTGCAACAGCCTCACCAGCTGCTGAGGAGCATACTGATACTGGAAAAAACAAAAATTAAGAACAATCAATACACAACCACCAAATAAACCAAAATATAAACTATATAAACCTAATCGATACACATAACTGTGAACCATAATCCAAAACTATCAATACATATATATACCTGATTGAGGCTATCTTCAGCAGCTTTGCGTTCAGCAGGATTATGGCTAAGTGCTGCTTTGAGAACAATAGCAAGATTTGGAAGATCCATAATATTCTGATGATTGAATCAATAAAACAGCGATTACTAATCTCTAGGGTTTACAGAAAGTTGGAAGATGATTGAAAGATAATGAAGGCTGGCTGGAAACATGTAAAGAATAGAATATAGAATATATAGATATAGATATAAATATTAGAGTTTTTGTATATATCATTAGGGTTTAGAGACACCGTGTAAACTTTTGGGTCTGTTTAACGACACCATTGATTGAATCGCATAGGCGCGTGATACTCACCCGTCAGTTATTATACGGAGTATTTGTGTTAGTGTACTTAGAAACTAGTTTATTTACTTATAATTACGCGAGATTAATATAGATATTTTACTAATTAAGTCATTCAAATAGAAATACTTAAATTTTTATTGTTTATAGGTAAATAATCATTTTCAAAACTCACCATAAAATAAATAAAAAAATTCGTCAAAAGTATATCATGTGAAATGTCTAATCGAAGACAAAGAAACGTTAGTTTTTATCATGTAACTTTTATAATTTTTCAACTAACCATTTTTGAGATATTTAATTTTAAAGAACGTGAAAAAAAGTGAATTTTTGCCAAATGTAATTTGTTATTGGTTCTCCCATTCTTACAAAAAAAAAAAACTTATTCTCATTTGAACTATCATCATTTAATGGATTATCGATATTATCATCAATTTGACTTATTAGAATTAATGGTGAGATCACAAATAAGAAAATACATCTAAGGGTTAAGATTAGTTTATAGAAATAATTATTACATCGTTATGACTTTCTTGTAAAAGATAAGAGAGATAATACAAATAATAATAATCAAGGGTTGTTTATGAAATGAGATTGAATCGTTTGAATTAATTTGAAGTCTAACGTGAATTGAATTGAATGACAATATGGATGAATTTATTTATTTTTTTTAACGATGATATATATTAAAAAAAACTCTAGCAAGAAACTAGAGGACAATTACAAAGGATATTTAACCCAATCTAACCAATTACAAACTTTAGCACCTCTATACTTTAACCAGGAAAAAGAAAATAAACGGATATTATCGAAGATGTCACATTTCCTCATAAATTGAGAGCTAAATGTCACACCATTTCGATAACGCCAAATTATCCATAGAGTAGCAGCAGTAATAACATACAACTGATCTTTCGTAGCCTTCGGGACATTCCAATTATATAGCCAACCAATCCATTCTGAAGATGAAGACGGATGCATCATGGGCACCTCACACCATACCCGAATTTTACTCCAAATTTGAGCAGCCAACTCGCACTTGAAAAACATATGTAAGCTAGATTCCACACTTATATTGCAAACAGGACAAAGAATTGAAGTTATTTCCAAGCCACGAGACGATAAATTCAACCGATGAGGAAGTTTATCCAAGAGAAACCGCCATACAAAGATGTTTACTTTTCGAGGCAAAACATTGTTCCATTAGGTATACGAACCGGCCGAAGGAAGCATATGATTATCAATACGATTCCTTGTCACTCCCACCGAAAATATTCCATCCGTTGCTATATTCCAAGACCACGTATCCGTACCATAATCAACAACTATGTTACCGATCTCAAACAATAACGAAACCAGAGCTTCATTGTTGCGACTTCCCAAATCTTGTCTAGACCAATCCCAAGACCAAACGCCCTTACAAATTCGTTCTCTAATGAAGCAATCTCCATTACGATCTAGATGGAACAATCTGTTATACCTCTCTTTTAAAGGAACATCACCTACCCAAACATCATTCCAAAACCGCACCTTGTTACCACAACCCACTCTATATTTAACAAGTCATTTTGCTTATGACATATGATCGAGAAAAAATGTCTAATATATATAGTATATCAAACAATGTACAAATTTACCTGTCTTATTTCTAAACCTCTAATATGCATTTCTCCTCCTTTCTGATGTCGTCAATGTTAGATATGATTGACCTAACTTTGTATTGTATTGACATGTATATAGAATGAGAGAAGTAGAAGGCAACGCACATTGTTTAACCTTACAAGTGTATAACATACAAATTCTTTTTCAATTATTGGAACTTCTCGAAAGATATAGATTATCAATAACTATAGGTTTGAATGCAAGATCTCCACATTGGCATCAAAATCATGTGATGGAAGTATATGGGAAGCATGTTAACTTAACACTTTGCATACAACGACAGAGGGAATAATACATTGAGAGAATTGTTTCATAGCCATATATAGAACTCGGGAACCAAGGAAACAACATTCGTAAGCGAGTATAACTCGGACTTTATGATAATTTTAGTTATCAAGTAAATGTTCCACTGATATGTTGCTCGATCTATATATATTGGTGGTCTTATGGGTGAAATCAGGGATGTGATCTAATTCTCGTATTTTAAATATGTAAAGCGGGCAATGAAAGTGACATATGTATAGGGAGAACTCTCTATATGTTATATTTAAATCAACGAAAGTATGTTGAGTAAGAAATGAATATGAGGTTAACGGTGTATGTCTTGCGACTATGATCATGAGAAGTCTTTAAAAACTTGATCGAGTATAAGTTCTCATATAACTATAGGCCAGAAGGCATGCACCACATTTTAAATTTTCATTTGATGTGACCGTTCTAACCAATCTCACAATTAAACATTCGGAGTGGTAATAAATAAGTTTATTGTCCTTATTTAATGTTAAATGTTTGAGTTTGAATTAAGTTTGGTATTTATAAAGCTTGAGGGGTTGGAGATGACATGTTATGAAATGGAAGGTGCGTACTGTAAATTTTGTTCATTGATGGGTAAGTAGAAAAATTTTGTTTTCTTGTTTCTTTACTGATGATTGATGATCGATAGTGATGATAAGTAACATCCAAGGAAAAAGTAAACATTCTTCACCTTTTAGTAATTTTTGTCTTCTTTATTTCAAAATAAACAAATCGATCAAAGTGTGAGCTCTTGATTTAAGAGGTTGCCTAATCTATTGACTCATGTATAATCAATTTAAACATCATAGATAAAATTTAATTTTAACTTATTTAGTTTGGTGTAAATTTTAGAAAACAAAAAGCAACTATAAATATGTTAGATGTTTAAACATCTTGGGTACTTATAAATTTTGAAATGTTAGTTGTTCAAAAAAGTGGTTGAGATATATGAATCGAATAGTTTTTATTACTTATACTAAGCATAAATAAAATAGAAGAATTTTAATTAATTAGAAGGATAAAATAGTCATTTATATTTATTCAGACTATTCATTCAATACAAAAAGCAAACGATAAATTTTATCGTCTACTTTCAACATATAACTCTTTGTTGCGTTTCATACCCATACAGGACTTGGTGCAAAAAGTAAATAGTCCCAAGTGTGTAAGATATAGTAATAAATAGATGTCAAATAAGTGTATAAAAAATTATTGCTAAAACGTCAACGTGAACTAATTTTATAGTTAAATTCTCATTTTCAACACTGAAACCCGCTATGCACCCGATATACCATTACTGAATGAACAAAAAAGCAAAAATAATACAATTTTCGGGTTTTTCATATTATTTGATTTTCTTTCATGTCCTTAAATTTGAGATGGGTCAAGATTCTTTCATGTTGAACATAACATGGTTGGTTATATTTCCTCACTAAATAATTAAGAAAATGCACATTTATCAAAATTTGTGAGACCTACTATTTTTCTTTGTAAGTGAACATAAACTCATATATTGATTTTAACATGAAAGGATCATTATTCATTAAGTGCAATATCCGGTTAAAGTTGCTAGAAAATTTAATTTGAGTAAATTATTCAGATCATCCCTATGGTTTAGTTTCAAAAAGTATATGAATAATCCATATTTCGTTAGTTTCAGCCATTAACACACTTCATGTGCTTAGCACATGACGGTGTTTTTGTCCTTTCACTTTCTTCTCTTCCATTATTTACCCTTTTTCTTTATGTATCTTTAACTTAAAGCTAGATCAACAATGGAAACTATACGAATCAAACTTCTTGTTCTTTAATATCTAATTTAACCAAGAACTCTAACACGTGTTTCCACATATGCAAACCCAAACACCCCTGACAATCTAGATCAAAATCAAACAATTCCTCCCCTCAATCTGTTTTCTACTAATGAAAACCCAACCCAAACCTAAGTATTATCCTCAAATCTATATAAACCTACACCAAAGTCAGACCTACGTTGGCGTCAAACCAAACACATTCTTTGTTAGGCCTCAGTTGACGACAAAGGTGGCACCATTGCTCTTGGTGGATCAGACCGCCAATTTATTTTGTTTACTGGAGTTATAGGCCAGAAAGGTTATGGTTTTGATCTAAGGGTTTTATATTATGGTTTTGATTTATGGGTTGTAATTTAGGGCTTTGTTGTGGTGCCGATGGTGTTCACAAATATTTTTTGTGGCGGTTTTAGAATTTCGAGTGAAATTTTTTCGACGGTGGATCGTTGGTGGTGGTGTGTAGGGTGTGGAGTTTCAATAGAGATACTTTAGGGTTGGAGACGAAGGTGGCCGGATTTGTATAATTGTTGTTGATAATTGTAAATAATGTAAGAGATGAAAGGGAAAGGACAAAAACACCCTTACGTGCTAAATACATGGAGTGAGTTAATGGTTGAAATTAACAGACAGTCAATTTTTCAACTGTCTATGCACCAAAGTTTAAAAAATTGATTTCAAATATTTTTTTTAGA
Source organism: Logfia minima (assembly GCA_963921325.1). Taxonomy (NCBI): domain Eukaryota; kingdom Viridiplantae; phylum Streptophyta; class Magnoliopsida; order Asterales; family Asteraceae; genus Logfia; species Logfia minima. Next base: position 13,730,711 of record OY992768.1, read on the forward strand.
ACTCAAAGACAATCGGTAAAATATTTGACAAATGATTTGAACGATCTAAATAATTTACTTTTAAATTCTTTAAAGTATCTTATTTTCATCCTCTATACCTTAACTCTATCAATGTAAAACAAACGTTTTCACATATAAAAATTAAACAAACAGTAACTGCAATTAAATGATTATAATTTTCTAGCAGCTACATTTCTTTTCTAAATAAAGAAATGATAATAATAACGAAAAATTGAAATAGTTTGTCAAATCTTGCTTAAAAAGGCATTACCAGCCCATATTAGAAGTTTAAATCACACACAAATGTCAAAATAAGTAGGCCAGAAGTTTCGAAATCATGGACCCTCATTTAATATAAAACAAAAAAACATATGCCAATAAAATCCATGCATATGACGAAATAGATTCCTCTGACCACCTACAACTAGCCACCTCCTGCTCTTCTTGATGACGCTTCCCCTACAAACAAATTAACTACCAAGATACATGTACAACACACTACTACCCACCCCTGTCAAAGCTTGTAGTGTTTAAGCTTAATTTTTTTTATAAACTTTAATTTCAAACTTATTTGGTAGATAAAATTTATTACAAAATAAAATTAAAAATAAAATTAATTGAAGTAGTTTATAAAAATAAGTTAAAAATTTATGAAATGAGAAGTTAGATAAACATCTATTATATAATTATTCATCACGTATTTGTTTGTCCTTTTACGCCAATTAACATCTTTAAATTCCAGTTGCAACTAGTTTTTTTCAAACACTTAAAATAAATTTCAGCTTACAACTTTAAATATAATTGCGAGTTATAAACTTCCAGCTCTAACTACCTGCTAATTTTACCAAATACACTCTACAAATTAAATCTTTCTACACTCGGCTAGATTCATGATAAGTATATATATATATATAAATATATATAAAGGTTGACAATTCAAAAGTGACAATTCACCAAAAGGGTGACAATTCATTTTAACATCATTGTATTAAAGCATATTGTAAGTAGACAAAGCAAGCATAATTAAGAAAATTTGAAATAAGATTACAGTATAAATTAAAATATGTTGACAATAAGCGTTTGACGGTTTCTCAGTACTGTTAACGGTTCTTTGATGGAAACTGGGCCGTAAGAGGTGCATATTGCAAAATCCCTGATTTAAATATAATTGTACGTTAATGTCGACGATCTAGTAATTTATTAATCGTAGTAGTTATTGATTGACTATGTAGAATAATTCTTATAAACTAACATATTTAAGAACAAGCTAGGCCAAACATGTGAGTTTCATGAAGTTGCTAAAAAGTTTGAGATACAAGCCAAATTTGTCAATTTTTATCTATGCAGTATAATCATGTTAAAATAATATGCATCTATGTTGAAGCTAGTTTGGGTTACATGAAATATTGAACTTTTATGAACCTCAAATTTACAAATAATAAATTTATTATATATTCAAAACAAACAAATCAAAAAAAGAAAATGATCCACCACTCCTCTACTCCTCTTTTTACTGTCTATCTCTCCCACAACGGTAGCAAGTAAGCAAGCCTGACCCTGGGTATGGGCAGACCGTGCGACCGCTCAGGACATCAAATCGGTAAGGGGCATCATGTTTTTAGTAGATATTACTTTAAAGTAGGTTCAAATCTTTAACTCTGCAACCTGCAAATATTTGAGGAATTGAGGAGGAACAGAGGAGGCGAGGAGGACAACGCACAGGCACAAAAAAAAGATATAATGGGCCAAGCCGAAGTATGAAATGGTGATGCAGTGAAATGACGATGGGTGAAATGGTAATGGATCTAAAAAAAATAGGTTTCTAGCCCAATAGAATTGTGAAATGGTGATGCTGTGAGTCATACGCAACAGAACCAACGCCAATTCGTATGCAATATTATATATCACTTACATCAAAATCAATACATACATTGTTTATTTCTTTTGTACATGTGGTTTCTTCTCAAGAGAAGGGAATTCAACTAATCAAATATTAAACTCATTGATCGACTAGTCGAATTGCAAGGATCAAGGCATCAAACTCATTGATCAATCATTTTTTTCCCTTTATCCTTTTGATCAAGTGATTTTTTCCATACTTTTTATTTTTTACTTGAATTTTATTTTATTTTAAATATAAATTATCATGTTTCCACATAAACAACTGTTAGGGGCTTAAAATAGGAAAAGAAAGAAAAATCAACAAGAAATTGTTAAATCCTTACAAAGATCTTTAAAAAGGTTTGTTGTTAGACAAAAAAATAATTATAACAATAATAATGTTGAAGAAAATAGTGCTAATGAATATAATGAGAATCCTATAAACAATGAAAATCCTGTAAATATTGAAAGTCCGAACAAAAACGTTAACGTAAATGAAAATAATAAAGATCCTGGTGAAAAAACTAATGAATGTCCTGATAATTGTTATCCTGATGATGTTAGCTACAATATCTTTGATGTGAGAGTTTGGGACGGTTTAGGTTGAAACATGGAAATTTTACTTGTGAGGAAAGGGCCTATTACAGAAATTAATTTAAATTACCCAAAAGATATGTCAGGTAGAAACTTCTCTAGTGAATATTATGTACCTAAGCTAAGAAATTGTGACTCTTTTGATAGAAAATTGTTGATTTACTCGAAAGAGCTCGATAAAGTATTTTGTTTTTGTTGTAAGTTATTTAAATATGCTAGATCGATAAGTCAACTAGCCAGTGAAGGAATAAATGATTAGAAACGTCCGAGTGAAACTTTAAAATTGCATGAAAATAGTTTAGAGCATATGATTAACTTGAGAACTTGGTATGAGTTGTGGGTGAGGGTAAATACGAATTAAACAATTGATAATGAGTTACAAGAACTTAAAAAATGTTTTGAAATCGCTTGAATTAGATATTAAATATGTTAGAGGACAAGGGTATGATAATGGATCTAATATGAAAGGAAAACATGCAGGTGTTCAAACTAGATTGCTTACTAAAAACCCAAGAGCTTTTTATATGTCATGTGGTTGTCATTGTCTTAATTTAGTATTGTGTGATATGGCAAATTCTTGTCATAAGCAAAAACTATTTTTGGTACATGCCAAACAATATATAATGTCTTCTCTAATTCTACAAAACGGTGCGGTGTTTACTCGAATATATTGATGAATATACATTGAAATCATTGTCTGCTACTCGGCGAGAAAGTTATGTAGAAAATGTTAAAGCAATAAAAACTCAAGTTCCCAAAGTAAAAAACGCTTTAATAAGATTAGGTAAAGTAAGTGATGATGGAAAAGTGTGTAGAGATGCTGAATCATTGATAAATGGTGAATTTTCAAATTTTGAATTTATTCTAAGTTTGGTTATGTGGTTTGAAATTTTATATAAAATTAATTTCATTAGTAAAAAGTTGTAGTCTAATGATATGCTTCTTGATGTTGTGGTACAAAATTTGGAGGGATTTGTTACTTATTTTCAAAATTATAGAAAAACTGGGTTGCACAATGGTATTGAAGAAGCTAAAAAAATTGCAGAAATTGTTGACATTGAACATGAGTTTCCTATTAACCGTGTATCTTCTAGGAAAAAACAATTTGATGAGATTCCAGATATTGAAAGAGAGCAACAATCTACTAAGGAACAATTTAGAACTGATTACTTTATTGTTTTAGTTGATATGATTATTGTACAGTTAGATAGTAGACTTAAACAAATGAAATATTTTGAATCTATTTTTGGTTTCATGTTTGACGCATCAAAGTTATTTTATTTAGACGATGAAAACTTAAAAAATGTTGTTTAAATCTTGAATCTGCTTTGAAATGTGATAAAGATTATAATATCGATGGAAATGACTTGTTTATGGAGTTACAACTTTTGCAGGACATGTTTCCGAATGGAGCATATGAGGGAGAAAGACCTTAGACATCTATTCAAATTATGGAGTTCACGAAGAAGAAAGATATGTTTCCTAATGTTTTACTTGCATACAAGATTTTATTAACCATAGCAGTCACGGTAGCATTTTCGTAAAGAAGTTTTTCAAAATTAAAGTTATTGAAGTCTTATTTACGGAGCACAATGAGTTAAGAGAGGCTCAATGAGTTAGCAATTCAGAGTATTGAAAATAAGTTTTTAACAAATGTTGACTATGACAAGATAATCGATGTTTTTGCTTCAAGAAACGCATGACGACATCGTTTTAGGTGATTATGAAATTGTAATTCGAAATTGATCTCATATTGTAACATTTTATTTATTAAATAAAATCGGCATGGGGATGAACCGCCTAACTTGACTAGGTTCCAAATCCCTTTTAAATAGTGCTTTGTAGCGTTGTTTGCTAACAAGAGATTTTTAGAAAACTTAGAATCGGTCTTGCAAGTAAAATGGAAACTAACACCAGACCATGCCTGTAATGTCATCCTAAAATGAAAGCAACACGGATTGTAGGAAGTGGTCTCATAGGTCCAGTGGTCGACTTTGACTAAAGGATTAGTAAATTGTTTTCGACAGGTGTTTAACAATAATGATAATGAATTGAATATATAATATTGCCTTCTTTCTTTTTTTCTTTTGCGCTACCAATTCCACAAGGCCATTAACATATGAAACTTATCTAATTGATCGGAGAGTGTCTTTTTTAAATAAACCGAGCAAATTTCCTCCCTGTCTTTAAATGTCTTTAGATGGCGGATATGACTTCTGATTATTTTAACGCATGTTCAATCTGAAGTTACAACGTCCTTCCGAACCCAAATCCCACCACTTAGATACCTCGTTTTTTTATTTAAATTCACTTGCCACCACTAAATGAACTTGAAACCATAAAATAATCAATCTGAAATATAAGATCAAATAATTCATGGTTTTGACCGACTCAAGTCTACTCAGATGTGTATTCAGTTGCATTTTAAATCAGATGTGATTACACACATGTGAAAGTTATTAACTTAATGAACTTCATTTAAATCAGAAAAAAAAAGTGTAAACCCACCGTATGAGAAACATATACCGCATGCTATTCAATATCGCAATGGTTTATTATGTGAAAAGAAGACCACTTACAGAATGAACCAGGTTATTTCACCGGCTGCTCGAGTTCTCATATATGGGTCGGGCTGACATCAGTTTTGAGATCAAATAACTAGATATTTGCACTTCCACATACTTTCCTTTTGAATTGATAAAACCCATCTTTACAATTTCATGCACTTAAAAATAAACACAACTACATCACTCAAATAGATACATTGTAGAAAAAACAACACAAACAGAAAGTGGTGTGATCTACAAAAAAGCAAATGTCAAAATGGACACAGCAAAAGTCAAAATGGACGCTTTAACAAAGCGCAGTCCTTTTCTAAGTTCATGAAGATGGCCTCCTTGAACTTGGCACGCGTTCGAGCCTCATACATTAAAAGAATAATCCCTTCTTTTTCACCTTCTTTTTCTCGACAGCCTGCAACAGTTCCAAACATGAATATCAGCTACACTGAAATAGGTCATGCTACCATACATTTATGATTAATTGTTACTGTATAACAGTGCATACTAAGATCAGAAATCATTGATTCAGCGAGATTCCATAGATTTTTCCAGCTCATTGTTATATATTTCGTTATGCATATGTGAATTACAATCTAACCACTCAACAAGATAGAGATAAAAGATTCATATTTAAGGTTATAAGCATTGTTTATGAAAAGGCTATTTCTTTCTTGTAGTTATTCATCTTTGAATATAGTTTTGGAATATCCACTGCAGGTGTGAAATAAAGGTTCTCGAAACTAAATTTTGGAGTGAAGGCGTACCCGTTTGATAAAGTATCTCATGGTGAGAACAATTATATCCCTCGAACTGCAAAAAATATGGAAATACAATCATGCTTAGACACAATTAGTTACTGAAAAAAGAACTTTGATATATATGCCAACGGTGAAATAAACATCTAAAACTATATATTATTTTTGTTATAAAGGTAATTACACTTATTTATGTGAAAATATGTTGATCTGGTCGTACTTTATTTATAACTGGTCAAATGGGTAATAAACTAGAATTCTTACTTGACAAGGAAACTGATCATACAATTTAAAGGCGCTTAAAGTAGACTAGTGTTTACAATCTCCTTCAGTGCTTTAGCTATAGAAAAAGTATAATAATAAGATTAAAGAAAACATATCATATTTTTCATTTGATAAAAAATACTATGAACATATATGATACATTACAACTATTTATGAAAAGAAAATGTAGAAAGCATGTTGGTAGGTTAATACAACCCGGGCCAACCTGGTTTGGCACAGCTCAAAAATATTATCCATTTTGACCCATTACCTAACCCACCCATTTTGCCACATACAACTAGAACCGTAAAACAGGAAGTGCATGTGCAAAAAACGGAAAATGGAAAAGAAAAAATATTATTTAAGCAGAGAATATCCACATAAATCATGAACTTATAATATAATAAAACTACCACCTGATAGCAACTGATTCTTGCTCCACTCGAAGCCGCCTCTCTACACTTCCCAAACCAATAATAGAAAACTCTACGGGATTTCCACATGGAACGAAAACCTGAAAATGTCATTAAATCTAGTATTAAATTGAAAAAATCGAAGTGCAAGAACAACTGTACTTTCTACAACCATGGACCAATGCGAAACCATTATCGATTTGACAACCGATCAAGATAAATGGACCTAATCAATAAAATAGCCATGTACATCCAATATGAGCAAATTCAAAATCAGAACACTCTCGCATTACATAGCTACATCATAAACTAGATGTGTTGTACCATGTTTGGAGAAATAGAACTATAACCATCTTATTAAAAGGGCAAGAAAGCATACAGTTGTAGTTGCAGAAAATTTCTCATTCACTGGAGTGCCACTACCCCTTATGTTAATTCCATCCTTCTTGATCACTAATGTAACTGGCTCCCATATGTCAAGGTATCCAGTCTGTACATTAACAAAGAATAAATAGTTGAGATTATTTGTTGAAAACTTTAAGACGAGAATTTGTTAGCATATAGTGGAGACAATTTTGATCCATTGATTTGGGTGATGTTTTCTCTAATATGTGAAATGAGTAAACTTTATGAATATAGGCAAGAAGCAAATGGGTCAAATAGATTAAACAGGTCAAATAATGCCCGCTATGTTTTTTATTTATTTATACAACCTCCAACATCACTTAATAAGAAGATTATTGTAATGAAACTACTTTTTCAAGAATACTTCACATTTATTTGAAGGAAAATTATTATTTGATTTGACAAAAAAGGGGTTTTTGGGTCAACCCATCCTGACTCGACCAGCTTTGACCTGCACAATTGTAGATTGTTTTAACCCAATACCAAACCCATCCAATTGGCCACCTCTAGCTACCACTAACAGTATATAAATTTTAAGAGGCATACCCATAAAGACAATCTGTGTTCAGCATAACCAGCTTGAAGAGCTTTTCTGATATGGTCATGCATTTCAGGATCTGTAAGAGCAAAAAAAATCTGGTAAGCATCCAAGAAAATATGACATGCAATGATAACTCCGATGTTAGAATACAGTAACTTCAGGTGTGATATATACAAGGTTTTAGACCTTATGGTCACAGAATCTGAAATTCTTAAGAAAATATTGACAATAAAAATAAAGATAAACGAACTTGTAATTTGTAAAAAGCAAGTAAACTGATATTTGGAGGCCAGAAGGAAGAAATCAAAAAGCTTACCACACACAATTTTTCTGTGCTCATTGGCAAAAACCTTTACAAGATCACCCTGAAAAGGTACTTCACACAGTCATCATAAGCACAATCATGAAAAATGTTCTGATTTGCCATTTTTATCAATAGAAGTTGATTATCCGTATATGAAACATCATACATATGGATATGAGTATGTATGTGGTAGGGTGGTACCGTCATATTCTCCTTTTATATCAATTAGTAAACAAAAGCATGCAGTAGTGATTTCTCATGCATTTTTGAATCAGATTTTCGCAATATACTTATTTGACCAAATTCTCGCTACAGGGACTTCCTCACGAGATTTCAGTAACTTCTGGCAACGTATTGATTTGAACAAATTCTCGCAACATATTAAAAATTCATATGACATCTAATCATATTTATTGTTACTATTAAGTTATTATCAATATTATTGATATAATTAGTTTCTTTTAAATATATATTACCCTTATTATTGTTACTATTTAATTTTTGTTTGGGTAGTTTACTAGTTTGAGAATTTGAAATGTTATATAAAAGGCAGAGAAATCTATTTCAAATTATAGTTTAGCACTTCTAACAAGGTTGTAAGTTGGCTTCCTATTTGGCCTAAAATAAGAATCAAAACAACTCAAAACCTTTACTGCTTTCCTGAATCATCAATATCCCAAATTAAAAATGGATGTTGGTCCCATTTACTGACACGTGACACACCATCCTGCAATTCCCCTAAGCCCCTTTCAAACATTATAACCTTTTAACCGTCTCCACATACAAATGATTTTTACCTGAATTTAAAGATAATAATCCATTAAACTGACTTTCTATATTATTTATGTGACTCATTATAATGAATAGACTTTCCCTGCACCCCTACCTCTTACACCTCTTAAACGATACACCTTACAATTATTAACTGTCTCAGTAAATGGAACATAAGACTTAATCACGTCTCTTCAATTTCAAACATAACTTCTCACTCCTAAAAATCATTAACTGTCATATAAACCAACATATCCTTCAATTATGTCTCTTCCATTTCAAAGACAACCTTTCACTAAGGCCATATTTATATTCTGTGATGAAACCATACCCTAATCTCAATTACAAGATATTGGTACCATTTAGTGTCACGTGGAATAACACATCATTCCCATTTTTTTCCATCTTACTCTCTCACAAGGTTGAAACGGTTATTCTTTAACAAACAAATGATGATTATTGAATTTCATGTTTACTATTACTGTAGATAATATCATGGATACTCTCTTTTCTCCTAAGGGATTTTTCCTAACAGTTGGGCATCTTCATAGAACATCGACAATTACCTCTTGCCATCTAATATTAACTGCCACATGTAATCGTCATCTTTATCATTTGCGTCTCTTTAATGTGAACGGTTGTCTTTCAATGCTAATATGAACTTTTGTTTTGTAACCAAAAATAAACAAATCATCCAAGGTATCAAATTTGAAAAGTCAAATTGAAATTAAAATGTATTTAAAATATCATCAATTTAGATTATAACAAAATGATCATTTACCAAAATAATTTGTGAATATATTATTACTGGTGTTAAAACCCATCCAATGGACGGTTTTAGATAACAATCATATGTGATAAAGTTGACAAGTTCATATAATGGAAAACCATGTCCATAAATATATTGATGTATTACCCGTGGTAATAAGTACACAAAATCGGGAAAACGAAGTCCATTTGGTTTTTTCATCTAAATTATCTCCGCTCAATGATCATCTTTTCCATTAGTCTCTTCATGGTGGGTAGAAATTTATCTAAAATATAATTGATGTATTAAATTTTTTGCAATTAGAAGTATAGTTTTTCAAAAAGAAAAAAAGAAAAAAAAAACAATCTCCATGGCTGATATCAAACATTATGATTTGGTATGTAATTTATATCTTTTGGGGCTTTACTTTTTCTTTTGTGGTTGATAATAATAATAATAATTTGTATTGGTTTAGTTGTGCAAGATAATCCCTCAAATTCTCAAAACTAGCTTTTATCAATGTTATTGGGTATGTTGTTGAGTGACATAATACTAAGATGGTTATAACAAGAAACCTAACAAGGGAAGTACATTTCATTTGACAGACGTCAAGTAAATGTAGCAATTCAATTCTATGATTTGTCACACTTATGTTTATTAATAAACTTACTAAGTTACTATCTCCATTAATGAATAACTTGCGTTTTTTACATGAGCATCAAACTAACTTATGGAAATAGTTTTGGTAAACAATTTGGTGCATTTGTTGAAAGTCTATGCTCATATCAATATTCCATTATTATTACACAGTTTGCAAAAGTTTATTACTGGCTAGGTCAAATACATATTATTCTCTAGCCTTTAAGTACACGTGAACATAAGTTTTACCTTCTTAGTTTTCTTCTTTAGGATTGATTTATTGAAACTACTTTATTTAGTACAAGACCTTTTATCAAATCGAACATTTTATGATCTGTCGAATTAAAAAAAATAATAAAAATTATATGCTATTTCTTTGTTTCATCTACTTCTTCCTATAATAAAGTCTACAAAAGTAAACATATTGCTAATGCTTAATTAAAAGTTAAGTTGAAGTATGTTAGCTATCATTTCTTATTTACAATAATGTATTATCATGATGTTAAGTACCGTAATTACTACAACCGGCACGGGCAATGGTACTAGTATAATATTAATAGTAACAGCCAAATTTGGACCCAAGTCCATATTTTTATTGAATCTGTCAGGTTTTCAAGTTGACCTGAATTATGTACACACCTAAAGATAAATGAGTAGAACTGAAAGAGATGTGCCCACTGGGTAAGCAAAAAAGAAACCAAATCCGACCGGTGCAAAGTGTAGGCAATATAAACTGTTTATCTCAAAAATCGAGTAAATGAAAAGCAATAATCAAGTGTTAGGTAAAATAGAAAATACACCTTTCGCTTTCTATTGTCCATGGGTTGGACTTCAATTGCAAGGTATGTATCGACATCATCTGCCGTAACAATATAATTTGGTTGCTTTGCACCTGCATGACAATATCTCCAATCAAAATATATATAAAAACAAAGAAAGGAAAATAAATATAAGTAAAAGCACAAGGAGGAATACCATCTATATAGTTGACGGATCCATCTTCCATATGCCGTACCCACTGCAAATAGATAAAAATATGCTTCAAATTATTGAAAGTGAACATAAAGTTAGAAACAGCAAATGAGAAAGCTTAAGAGGCTGACATAAGTAACACCTCAAAATTACAACTTGTAGTTCCATTGAGGGAATATCCGCTAGCCAGAAGTTCCCGCCCTGGGAAAGCATCACCTGAAATTTGGAGTGATTCCACTGCAGGCAATGGATCATCATCTGCAGCTGAACAGTGTAACGGACCAGTCAACCCTTGATCAACTTATGCTAAAACTATAACCCAGTGTACACACACAAGTATTATTGCTAGAGGTGGCAAAATAAGCTGGTGTAAACCCTAAATAGATGACTTTGCGTACAAGTTGAAACAGGGCAGATCAGGTTGGGATGTCGCGGATTATATTTCGTCGAAAATTTACACAAAAAAATATATTTATTATGAATATTGTTGCGTCAAATATGATTACGAAAACTAATGATTTCAATATTTATCTAATGTTTTGAACATGATTATTTAAGAGGTTTTACGCATTAAAGATACACTTTGGGTGACTTTTGACCTATTTGACACGTTTCCTTTTAAGCTAAATGTATTGATTTTACCCATTTGAAATGTAAGAGAACATAACTTAACCAGCATCGGCACATTCTTAAGTCAACAGGTTGAAATTGCTACACCTAAGTATTACCTTCAGAGTAAGAAGAACCAGGTTCTTCAAGAACTGGAGTTAAATATGGTGAATACGAGTTGGGATCTTCAAGTGTGGTTGTATAAGGCGGGTTCTTGGAATTCCAATTGGCAAATTGTTCTCCGTCATTTCCTTCATTACGGTTTCCGTCCCCATCTAAATCATCATCATTATTGCTAACGGGATCACTGAAAGTAACTTGTTTGTTGGTAGTTTCCTCATTCTTACTTGTAGGATATAAATTACCCTGGTCCCCACCAATGTGGGCGTTTGTCCCTAGCGGGTGATCGTTTCTGCAAAAACACAAGATGAATCGCACACCCAAAAGACTACATACTAAACAGAATCAGATGGTTATAAAATGATATTCTATTGGATGAACAGCCATAATAAGAATATTCCATAGGTTTCGCTTCTAACCTGTTTGCGATGGGTGAATACATCCCTGAATCAGGTTCCAAATTTTCTGCACCGCGACCTGAATGACCCGGTACATCCCATCCTCTGGCATTCAGTTGGTCTGATGGTACTTGTCCATCAGAGTACGGTTGTTGTGTGACCAATTCAAGCCCGTTCTTGTTCTATAGAAATGGAAAACTTTGAGAACGTTACTACAGATTGGTCTATATGATAGTGAAATCATGAGCATTTTGATACAGTTACCTACCCCAAAGGTATACAATGGTGATTGCGCATAACTTGAGGGGTTCAAATCAGGACGCCAGCCTGCTAGCTGATATTGAGACTCTTTTAGCTTTGACTGGCAGACACATAAGAGTGAGTCAAAAGTCAAGTCAGGTTATATTTGCAAGTCAAATCATTAGACAGACATCTGTTGCATACCTCAATACCTATGAGCTTCTCTTGTAAATGTCTAAAAAGGACCTGTAAACAAAAAAAATATAGAAAAAATCCAACAATCATAGATCTACAGGAGAATATTCAAACCACAAAGAACATAATTACTAAAAGTAGATGAAAACACCACATTCATTAATTAGTAGAAACCTTGACATTACTAACGATGGACTGGGCATCAACAACTGGTGGCTGAAGAGAATATTCAGCAAGAAGAGGCATTAAAGATGATATAAATGTCGATCTTTCTTCTTGTGCATCCTAAGAACAGGATTATTCAAATACTCAAATACATTATATATGTAAGATCACAAAATTCAACAAGCCAATCAAAGAGTTAGTACCTGTAATGCATATGTTAAGCGTATATTTTCTTCAATAATGTCTTGCCTGTAAGAGAGGGCTTTAGATGCTGCATCAACAAGGTCCTGCTGCTGCTGATCAAAAGCCTACAGCAACCATCATAACTTTTAGTATACTTTCAAGAAAGATGACATCAGAAATGAGATAAGAATAAACAAAAAATGTTGCTGACCAAACGCATATAAGCAATTCGTTTCTCCAGAGCGAACTTCTCATTGTGTATTTGGGCTTCCTGTCAACCATACAGCTCTACTAAGTACTAATACATAAAGAACAAAGCAAAAACAACCATATGAACCTACTACAGCACCATAACAGGTCTCTACCTTGATTGAATAGTCAGCAAGATGCTTTCTCAATAATAAAATCTCTTGCTCCTGATCTCGAGTGTCAACAACAACCTACGCACAAATGCCACATACCACATAAGACTATTAGAGGTGGTCAAATAGGAGGCTTGGAGTGTTGGATAGGTTTGATAACAGGTGGAAACTGTTTCTAGTGAAAACTGGTAAATTTTGGCACAGGTCTAGTTGACCGAAACCAATAGTTGGCAATTTTATTTTTCAGAAAGAATTAGCGTGTCAAATATGATTTGAGAAGGCAATTTTTTGTTTCGTAATAGTCTACATTTTTTATTAAAAAAATTCAAAAGGTTTGATGCATCAAAAATACAATTTGGACAGCTTTCAGTGAGTTCTCTTTAACATTATTTTCTATGTTACCCATTGGAACAGTTAGACATCAAACATAGCACAATCGACTCACTCATAAGTAAAAGTGTCACAATTACCCCACTTTTACAAAAAGAATATCATCGATCTAACACCAAATCCAATTCAGGAAGTACAAAAATACAGAAGTAAAAGCATAATTAAACCGACAATAAGGAAACCAAATGTTGGAATTATGTGCTTTGTACAACGTTTTTTAACTATGCTACTAATTATATGTGAACCTATGGGGTCACACACAAAGAGCATTGAGACACCAATTAATAATATATATGTAGTATATATTATTCAAGCAATAAAATAAATAAAGTTATTTTTGAAGCAAAATAAATAAATAAGATTTGATTTGAGCAAATTTTAATTAGTTAATAATATAAAATACACAAAAGTTTTTGGGTAAACTTGTGCTTTACGTATATGAACTAAAAAAGGAAGATATGTATTGTTCCACCGACTTTGACGAAAAGAAAACAATATATATTGTATTGTTTTCTTAGTTTTCTAAAAAACAAAAATAACAACAACAAAAAAACCCATATCATCTTTTGTTTTGTTTACAAACTATGTACGAAAAAAACCACAAATTTTTCTTTTGTTTCGTTTCAACCGATATTTGTTTTCCATCAAAATAATCAAGTTGATTATTATATTTACTTGCTTGATTGGAACTAGCATTCCATTGGTGATCTTTGAAGTGTTCGTGTGTGGATCAACCTTAGAGGTGTTCTAAGTTGGACACTCGTTTCTACAATCACGTTAATCTACCTTGCTTGCTAAAGGTATATCTAACTCCATCTTTATTTAATGATATGGTTAATCTAGTATATTTAATTGGATCCGTATTGGAAATCTTTTATACAATTATGTTGAATTGTTTCTGCTGCGTTCTTGATAATAGTTATATATTTAAAATCATTTTAAAAGTCATTGATTTCCAACACTAAATGCTTAGAAGAAGTACATTTTTTTTAATTCAAACAGTTCTAAAATAGCAAAGGTATTGTATAAATAAAAACCATGACAGTATTTGAGACACAAATATACCTGATTTAAGGAGATGCCAGCATTCTTTACCTCAGAAATTGGCACCAGCCCATGACTATTTCCAGACACATTGAACTGCTGGTCATATTCTCCTTCCGGTTGATACCTAACATTATGTGCATGAGTGTGAATTGGTTCTTGTCGATATAGCTAAACGAATAAAAGGAAGTACACCTATACTTGATCCATGATCTATGTCCAATCAAAAATACCTCGAAGGAGAAAATGATGATGCGGATGCTGAAGAAAACTGGCTCATCATGCCCCCGTTATTTGAAACTGTGTGACCACTAGGGAGCACTTTAACCGCACCATTTATCTTTTGGGTTTCCATAGGATCGACAACATTCCCATCCTTATTGAGGACTATAGTGGATGAATTATAGAAAGCAGACTCATTTCCCATCTTATTACCCTCGGTTAGACTCTGTGTCTGGGGTAGATAACCATTATCATTCCAATGACGACTTTCAGCGTTTGTATCCCTCGATTTCTGCCAAAAAAAAACTAACACTCATTTTTCTACGGAATTAAAATATAAAAATAAAAAGGACAGAAAGTTTGCGGAGCTAGAAAATGTGCAACATGCCTCATGTGTGACAGTTAGTCATATATGTAAACTAACCTTAATGGGGAATAAAGGAATTTTGTATTCTGTAATTAGTGCTATCATGATTGAGGGCAGGATCTTCACAAAATCTAATTACATTCAATGGTTCACAAGACACGATGGTCCTTAAAGCAGCCTCCACAATATAATGAACCCAATACTAAGAGTCAAATTAACTATATTTGTAGCAAGTTAAGCATGATTACTCTATTGCCCAAGTCAGCTAGTGTTAGTTATTTTAGCCTATGTTAAGGTTCTGCTATTTATATATTCTAGAAAGTAGGTATTACCCAAGGTTCTGCTATTTAACCAAGACCAAGGTGGAATAGTGGTAAGACCCCCTGATCTCCTCATACGAGGTCTCAGGTTCGAACCTCCCTAGGTAAACATCTTAGGGGTGGCCAGGAAAAGGGTCGGAAACAGTCACGGGGATAACCTAGTTAGTTCGCATAAATCTGATTCAAAAATAGACTCACCCTCCCCGGGTAACCTGAACAAGTAAAACCTCCTCCGCTTACCCGTCTTTTAACGTAGGTGTTGATGATTGGTGACAATTTTAACCTATGTCCTTTTGAATGGATCGATTAGGGTAATAGGGTTATATTTAACCTTAAACAGGTAAAATAAAATAAATACAAAAATATCTCAAACCGAAATGGGTCAAATAGGTAGAAGTAGAATAGGTTGAATATGACCCAAAGTGTATTTTATGCAGAAAACCTACCAAATCACTCTACTTTCAGAAAATAGATTATTATCGGAAAATATATAGTTTTTGTGAACATATATTAAACACTAAGTACCTACAAATTCATTCAAAAACACTAAAACACAAGAGGTTATTGGCTCAAGTGCTCATACCAAAATTTACTCATTTTGACATACTACCCAACCAGCCCATTTTACCACCTGTAACATAGAAAATTGTACACATCAAGGGGATAATATACCTTAAATTCTTATGCCCTATTTCCAGTTATTATTGATTCAATATCTTGATTTGAGGCTATGTCAACTAAGTGTCAACCTTTAATTAGCTTGGTGACGTTCTATTACAAGAGAGACTTTCTGCTGATCACCGTAGTGTGAGGTGTTTAAGTTGACAAAGAAAAGGAATATAAATAAAGCTCCCACATGAGAATTGGTTCTTAAACTGAACAGCCCTCCACCTCACTATTCCTTTATATAAGACACGGCTAACCAGAAAGATACATTGAAAACTAAATAGCTGTAATATTAATCAAATTACCAAAAGTGACCTCCATGATGGTTAATTGGTTTGTGCGGCCCACTTTTTACACGATACATCAAAGCAAATTTGCAAATCCCAGTCATCAGATATGACCCAAAGGTATTTTTAATGTTCCTGTTCCTATTTCGCTGCACTAAAGCGTAATTATTTGAGACTCTGAGTGATGTTTCGTATATGAAAGGATACTCTACAGCTAAATTCTTACTAAGCTTGCCACAGTGAATCATGAACAAATAGAAGTTGACTTTGACACTTAAAATAATTCCTACAAAACATAAATCATGCATGTAACTACCTAATAATCCTGAAACTACCATAGTGAGTTGTGATTCAAAGAGATATCAATTACAACATATAAATCCTATTTACATATGGATAAGCTGCAGCATGAATATTGAACAACTGATGCACCGAACAATGAGAATAAAAGTAAGCAGCCAACATTATGTATGATGAAAAGGCATATCATAACTTCGATATAAAAAAATTTGTTACCATATATTTAGAAGTTGATCTAACTACATGGGATAAAAATAATAACAGCCGGTAATAATAAAAGACAGATGCATGCTAAGAGAAACGAGAGAACGTATACATAGTTTTCAAGTTCCTGAATCCTCTTATGAAGCTCAGACCTCAATCTATGATTCTCTTCAACCTGCCAAAACAAAAATTATAAGGAAAATACGAGTCAGAACTCAGAAAGACAGTGTGAGAATGAGAATGACGATGAACTAACAAATCAACATAAATGTAAAACAATATTACCAAAATACATAACGGGCGGACTTCTATGTAATTCATATTGGTTCCTTAATTATTGAGAAATCTGTACTTTCTCTCAAATACTGCTTCCTTTCCATCTTAATTATTTTAAATATGTGACAAACATTCTCAGTTAGAAACAAAATGGCTAAGTTCGTATCATTCATTCATCCAAAAAAAAGAATGTCATTTTGTTTCACCTAATTCTCCAAAGTTTAGAAGTGGCAAATTCAATTCTTTATCACTTAGATTTATTAAATTAAAAGAGTGTTATTGCGAAGTGCGTAAACGTGTAATATAAATATAAACCTATGTGCACGTAAATCCATTAATTAAATGTCTTTTTTCCTTCATTTTAATTCATCGAAAAAATCATTCATATGTATTGATAATAGTATACCATTACCTTTACTTTTCCTTTTTTCTTTCAAAGGGTATCAACTTATCATACAGTAAACCCAATGATGGAACTATTACTTTTACGGTTCTCATTACCAATTCCTCATTTTTTTACGAAATAATCTAAGAAAGAAAGACAACGACATTCAGTAATCCGTCCTTACACAAATAAACCATCCATAAACGCAAAAAATCATGTGAAAACTTAAAAAGAATCAATCTTTTTCTCATCAAAGTTAGGTTACTAAATAGCAAGCCATCCATAAATTCTCATTAACTTAAAATAGCTTACAAAATAAATAAACCTAACTTAAAATCCAAAGCAATGAACACATAAAAGCAAATTAAAAATGAAATAACAAATAACCTGTTGTTTAATGGTTGCTTCAGCAGCTTCAACTGCTTTCATAACCTGAAACAATCCATCAGTCTTGTTGTTCATACCATTAATATTAGTATTGCTGCTATTGCTATATCCATTAACACTCAAAGTAGATAACTGTTGCGCCAAATTTCCATTTTCCATCTTCAATTTACTAGTAATTCCAACTGATCTGCACTACAATAACAAACTATATTACAATTATACTCCGTCAATCGAATTACAAAACCTAATTATCATAATAAAATGTACATAGTACATATATATGACCTAATTACCTTTAATTTTTTGCTGGTATCAACAGAAGAGCATCGATTGTTTACAAGTTACAAACATAATAATAATGATAATGATTATGTATAAACCCAGATAAAAATTGAAAAGAATAAAACACATACAGCCATTAAATTAAATAATTATAGTGATCGAATGACATAGAAGTGTACGAAAAGAAGAAAGTGAGGAAAAATTTGGGGATTTTTTAAACGTATAGAAAAATCACTGTTGACTTCGTCTTTGACTTGTTTGTTACACTACTTTGTATTGTGACTTTTGTCAATCAATTTAATTCATTACTTTGGATGAATCGCGTTCACTATACCCATGGGTACAATTGTCAAATTCCTACTACTCAAATAACAACTTATATGTACCTAAATAATAAGATAACATATTTGAAATAAAAATACGTAACATAAGAAAATATCGTTGAACATATACAAATTTAGTAAATTAATACGGAGTAAAATTTTTGATTACATTTCAAATAAGACAAAGAATGTACAAATCTATTTAAGTGAATGAAATTAATTCATATAACGCTTTCGAATGGACGCAGATCACGTAAAAAATGCGAGTTTATAATTTGTTTGTAGTTACATTTATTTTTTTATTTATACTAGGATATCAAAATATTAAAATTTATCGATTTGTTGTGTGCATATTACGTGTCCCTATTTATATAATACTTTTAATCTTAAAATACCTGAGCATTTGACGATATTAAAAATAAATGCTTATATTGTAATTTGATATCTACGATACTATAATTTTCATTTTTATGTAATAAATTAGAATAAAATAATAAAAATTGAGTTATATTAATGAAAATAATTTAATTAACCAACACACAATCAATTGTTCCAATCAATTGAATTGCACATAAGTTTTAAAACTTATTAATAATAATAATAGTGAAGTTATAATTTAATTAACTGATACATAATCATTTTCTCCGATCAATTTGATTGCACATAAGTATTAAAACTTAATTATAGTAACAAAGTAAATTAAGTCAACGAGTTAATTGTCATTGTTCATGTACAAATGAAGTCTTCATTTTCCAACTTAATTAATAGAGTTAAGTTTCTTGCAAAAAAAAAAAGTAATTTTTGTAAGCGAATGCAGCTGTTATAAACTTTTCACTAACTATAAGAAATCACTTTTGTATTAATTAGTATGATATGAAAGCTTAGTTATATCATGCATTTATATACGATAAGTTCTTCAAAACAATTATATATCATGGCAACATAAACACATATGATCTAAATTCTAGAACACCCCTAACAATTACCATTGGGAAACACCCACACTCATTTTCGAAAATTTATGAATCATAATCCGTAACCAAATCAGACCGTTAGATCTCTAAACGATCTACACACAAAAACATGCGAATATAACCATCGTTTGATTTTGTTGCGCCCTTTGACTAGTTAGATCAATATCAAGTAAATGAAAATACAATATAATCAGAGTGATATGAACATAAATGTGTAACCAAATGTATTGAAAGTGAAATATCCATACAAGTTACAAAATGAGCAAAAGTCCCTTGAGGATCTTGGGTATTTATACTCTTAAACCACATTTTATACACTAAAGTTATATTAAACTAACACATAAATCATAAACAAAATATAATCCCTAAAAAGATTTCATGAGATTGATCAAACAAAAAATCATTCAAAAGGTTGGAACTTGCTCGAATCTATGTAGGATCAAAATATAATCAACTTGAATTTGGGACAATTATTCGAAATCTTAGTAAAACACTGTATTTGTTATTTCATGTCTACTTTTCGTGAAAAAATACCAATTGAAGTGTAGGATGTTTTCAAACAACAAGGGGTTGGGTCAACCATTCAATCAAATGATATTGAGCATGTTTCCCCATCTCTTTTCGGAGGGGAAGAATGTCTTGCTTAAGTCTGATTGTGAGTTGGTGCTAACTAGTAACTATTTTGAGTGTTCGTTATCAACAATATGTCTTAAAATAAATTGTCAAATATCGTATAAAATGTATTAACCGCTTTCTAGGCTTATCAAATACTCTAATTTATCATAATATAGTAATTGTTGTATATTTAAAATGAAAGTTTTGACTTCAAATGAGTACAGAAAATTTGATGAGTATGGAATTACCAATGAGAGAGCTCCATTTATAGGGATACAAAAGTCATTTTAACAAAATTTCACTTTCCCCCACGTTCTTTAGAATTAGATATCTCAAAAATGGCTAATCGAAAAATTATACATCATATAAATCAACATTTTTTCTCTTTGATTAGACATCTCAATGATATACTTTTGACGGAAAAAAAAATTAACATTTTTTTGGTGGGTTTTGAAAACGACTATCATATAATACATGTTGTGTTTTTAGCGCATGATTTCTTAACACATGTTTTGTGTTGGTAACACTTTGTTGTTAACATATAACACATGTGTTATCATATAACGAATGCATTATCATATAACGCATGTCTTATCGTACAACTCATGTGTTATCATATAACTCATGTGTTATCACAACAGCTTTTCAACCAAGAACTTTTATCAGTTTTAAATTCAATAGCTCTTTGATCTATCAACAAATTTTTGCTATCAATTTTGTTATTTCTGTTTATATCTCTTTTTTTGAACTCCCCATTTATGATTGATTGCCACAAAAAATCCCTTCAATTATTATAATGACATTCCTTTTCATCTTCAAAAATATTCTTCATTTACCCTTAACTTACACATGAATCATAACTTAATCCACAGACTCTTTGACATCTCATACATTTTCATTACAAAGTCTTTTCATCTTCATTACTCATTTCTCACAAACAAAAACAATAAATCGTGTATTGCAACTTCTTATTATTTTATAACGACCATATCCGCCTTTCATTGGAAACTAGAGCCGTCATTCACCGAAAGACAGATCCGACGTTCACTGGAAAAAAAATTAGTGACGACCACTTGATCCACCCTTGCTTTATAATTTCATTAAAAACATTGTTAGCTCACTGTAAATCTACCAATTCATAACAAAATTCGAAAAAGCGAAATAATAATCGAAATTAGCGGCGGCGATGGTTCAGGCTAATGGAGACAACGATGGTTGAGGGTCAACAATGATGACGACTCCGGTGGTTGATAGTGACAACAACAAACGTGAAAGCAGTTGGACGCTGATGGAAACGAGACTTGGTTTCGTTGTCGTGAGATGCAATGAACATGTGGTTATATCTCCTTTTTGTAAATGGACATGAAGACCCTTGTTCCTTATATAATCAATGTAACTGTTTAAGATATTCAATGAAATTCTCGAATAAATCTTATGCCTTCAATTTATTGATTCAATGGTTAGGATTCATTTTCCTATTCTTTTAAATTTTATGATACTTAAATGAATTTTTGTTTTAAATGAAAATATATTTGTTTGTAAAGAAATATTGGAAACTTTGTTTTGAATAATAAAACTTTTACCCTTCTTTTATATAAAATACACATGTATACTCCGTATGATATTTTGTACAAAATTATATTTGATTCCTCATGGGAGGATGCATACAGTGGTTAAGGAAGTCAATTAGAGACTTTTCATGTGATTAATTCTATGAGAAACAAATCAATGAAATTAACTATCAAAAGAAGGTTTGAGGAAACGAAATGCAAAGAATGATAGATCTAACATGACAGGAGACAACATATAAACAAACACAAAATAAACTTCAAATATAAGCAGAAAATGAAAAAAAAAAACCAAGACCAAAACATTCTAGAAACAAAAATCACTCAAAACTCACAACCTAAACCTAATTTGTTCATGAGTTCATGAACAGATCAAATCAATCGCTTGAATACAAAATAATACATATTAAAAGGATAAAATTATTTATATTTTTTACTAATACAATTTAAAAGTAAACCTGGATCTACGTTGCTTGATCACCTAAAGTTCTCCAAGTAACAATGATTGTGTCGGTTTACACCAAACTTCTTTCATTCTCACTTTGCACCTTGTATAGAAAAAGGACTAAAAATGCAAATATACAAATACATTTCTCCAACTAAGTTTCTATAGAATATGTTATGCTGACTTGAACCAAACCCTTTTGTAAAAATATCTATAGTTTGATCAAGAGTATGAGTTTTAAATACTTTTAACAACACCTGCATAAACTTTTTCTCTAATAAAATGAACATCTAATGCAGAGATGTTTTATTCTCTCATGAAACACATAATTGGCAGTCAATTGTATAGTAGATCCATTACTATAGTGTAAAGGAACAGGCAAACAAGCATCAATGTTCAAGTCATGCAGAATTTTAAGTATCCACATAATTTCACAAGTAACAACACTTAATGCCATGTATTCAGATTTTGCGGAAGATCTAGAAACAATATTCCATTTCTTACTTTTCCAAGAAACTAAAGAATTTCCTAAGTATATGCAATAGCTAGTCACATATCTTCTATTTAAACACTTTGTCTAATCAACATCAACATAAGTAGTTAAATTTAAACCATCATATTTCAATATAGTCACACCTCTACCTGGTGATGATTTAAATATCCCAACACATGAAATGTATATTTCAAATGTGACTACAATGGAGAATGCATGTATTGACTAAGACATTGAACAATGTAAGAGATTTATGGCCTAGTCATGGTCAAGTAGTTTAGATTACCAATTAACTGTTGATACGTTGTTACATTATTGAGCAACTTATCTTTTTCAATATCACTAGAAGCAATAGAAAAATTTGGATCCATAGGAGTAAACAGAGGTTTACTTCCCAAAAGACCAAACTCATGAAGTAATTAAATACTACGTTTCCTTTGAGACAAACACAAACCATTTTCGGTTTCTAAAACTTCATTACCCATAAAATATTTAAGTTTCTAAGATCTTTAATCAAAACTTTGAGCTTGGAAAACTTTTAAAACTATCTACTTCAGAAACATCATTACCAACGATAATTATATCATCAACATAAAAAGAAACAACCAAGAACACATTATCAACATGTTTTACATACAAAGAATAATTATTTAAGCTTCGCACAACACAACTTTCTTTTAAGACAGAAAACAATTTTTCATTCTACTGTCTAGGTGTTTGCTGTAAACCATATATAGACTTAATCAACTTGGGTACTTTATTCCCATTTTTAGATAAATATCCTTGAGGAGATGTCATATACACATTTTCAACATGATCACCATACAAGAATGCATTATTAACATCAAGTTGATAAAGAGATCAATTATTTTTTATAGTAAGAGTAATTAAACACGTGATAGTAACCATTTTCACCACCTTGGAGAAGGTTTCCTCATAAACTAACCCTTCTCTCTAACTATACCCTTTAGTAACAAGTCTTGCCTTATATTCTATTTCACCATTAGATTTAAACTTTATTTTATATATCCACTTCACCCAATATGATTAAGTTTAAATGATTAAGTCCATTTTCAAGTTTCAGGGAGGGATTAGAACTAATTCTAAGAGTTTATACAGTTTCATAAGACTTGACATCTCTGGAATACAATATAGTTTTTATTATCAAGACTAAATAATTTGTAACCCTTTTTCAGTTGAAAAACCAATTAAGACACACACTTTTCAACTCTACTTCAAAATTTATCATTATTAGTTAAGATTGTTGAAAAACAAAGATACCCAAATGCCCTAATATGGGAGAAATTAGGTTTAAGGATAAACATCAACTCATATGGAGACTACCAGAAATAACCGAAGAAGGTAACATATTAATCAAATAAGTTGCAGTTAGCACCCAATTAGTCCACAAGTTAAGCGGAACACCACTTTGAAACAATAAAGACCTAGAAACATCAAGCAAATGCTTGTGTTTTCTTTTAACTACCCCATTCTATTGTGGAGTATATACACATCTTGTTTGAGTATAATTCCATTATTTTTGTAAAATTGATCTAAATTAGCATTTACAACTCTAACCCATTATCACTTCTAAATAATTTTACTCCAACATGAAACTAATTTCTTAACAAGTTAAAGAAACTTTGGATATTATCTGAAGTTTCATCTTCTTTTTTTTAACAAAAATACCCAAACAGCCCTAGTATAGTCATCCACAATAGTTAAGAAATACTTATAACCTTCTTTAGTTTCAATTTTATATGGACCCCACAGATCAAGGTGAATAAGCTCACCTAATCTCTTAGTTTCGTGATCACTAAAAGGAAAAAGTTCTCTTGTCTATTTTGCTTTATGACAAATTTCATAAGGAGGTTGACAGATTTTTTTTCAATTTTTAAATTATCTTTTAAGAAAATTAAAACCTGATCTGCAAGATGACCTAGCCTATTATGCCATAATTGTTTAGATGCATAACAAGTGTAAGTGCATGCATACAAGTTATAACAACTAAAATCATCAAATCCAACAAAGAGCTTACAATCTCTAGCAATCTTATGAACAGATAACAAGTTAACACAATACTCAAGAACATATAGCACTCCAATTAATTTTATTGAATAATTCAACTGAAAATTTCCAATTTTCCTGACAATAACTTTTGTACCATTGGGATGTGCGACAGTAAGATTCTAGTTAGACACATTAACACCATCGATTAAATGTTTATCACTGCCAATCATATGTTGATCGGTCCAGAATCAATAATCCAATTTTGATAATAAGTTTGAGATTTAAACTTAGTTTTATCACAAAAATGTTTGTTAAAATTTGAGTTAAAAACCACATTCAAGTTCAAAAAATCATTCGCCATATTTGCAATCATACTAGGTCCATAATCAACCTTTCATTGATGACACTCATTAGTTTTTTTACTTGCTCATTAGTTAGAGACATACCAGCAGAACTCGAACATGTGTTTATATTATTAGACATAGATGGATTACTGTTAGCCATAAACCTAGGATTCCTTTGATTAAAAGGTTTCCTTTTATACCCAGAGGTATCCAACAACTTCATAACATTTCTTGTATTGCCTATCATACCACACTTTGTACATTTTAGATTAGGATTAGGTGGCCTTCTAGACAAGTTATTATTATTTGTATTATTATTGGACTCTCTGCTCACACTGTTACAGTTATTATAATTGTTTCCACTATTACTTGGCAACAAAGACAGTACTTTGAGTTTTACTAGATACACTACTAGAACTTATCCCCTTATGAGACTCCTCCTTAGATATCAAGGCAAATGAAGTCATGACACTAGGGAGAGGATCTATAGCAAAATGTTGCTCCTATTAAGTGATATATATCATTGAACCCCATCAAAAATTGCATCAACGTTAACAAATGATTATGAGTTTGAAGATCTTTTGATGCTTTACAAGTGCAGGCAGGAAGTTTTATCAAAGAATCATATTGTTTCCACAAAGAGTTAAGCTTATGATAATAATCATACACACTGCTACCACTATGAGTTAATGAATTAACCTTTTGGTGTAAGTTAAAAGTAGCAAACCCATCTATCTTATCATAAGTTTCTTTAAGCTCTTACTATACAGTGGTTGCATTTTTAGAGAAAAATTGTCCAACATAAAATTCATAAGATATAGATGTTAATAACCAAGTTAAGACCACAGAATTACACATATCTCATTGGTTAGCTAACACTTCATTAGAATTACTTTTCGCACATGTGCCATCTATGAAACCTAACTTATCTTTTGTTCCAAGAGCCAACAACATTACTCTACTCCATACATTAAATTTCAGTTCCCTTAAGTTTCATAGACACCAATGCAGCACATGTAGTGTAACTAGCATGGAGATATAAAGGAACTCCAAAATCAAGTTTATTTATCAAAGTAACAGATGCACTAGCATCATTATCTCCAGTCATGTTTACACTCCAGATGAACCGAAAACAGCAGATAATTCACATAACTGCAACTAGATAGATTAACACAATATTCAGTTATCCACAATGCACAAATTCATGCAAATGCCTATATTTTTGTCACAGCCGAACCTCAAGTATAGCCTTGTGGATTCTCTCAAGGATTCCACCGTAGTCCTTACCTTGCCATTAGACAAGAGGGTATGAAAGTCCTTACAATGATTTCCACGCTCCAAAATAATACCAGAAACAAGCAGCGAAAGACAAGAATAAGCCTTTGGAACAACCAAGAGGAATCAACCCAAGAAATCACAAAACTAGGGTTGAGATAGGACCCTAATTAAACAACTCTAGTAACGCAAATGATTACAGATCTTGTAGAATAAGATCTATGCAAAGAATCAGACCAAAACCCCAAATATAATCAAATTAGGGTTTCACCACCAACTTTTAGGGTTTCAAGATGAAAACCACAAAACAACCAAAGAGAACTATAATCAAACACCCAAACGTCCAACCGAACTCAATAGATCCAAAAGAACAACAAAATCTGAAAAACCCGTACACCAAATTTAACTGAAACCCTATATTGGGATTTCAAATTAATCGAAAAGAAGTGAACACAATATCAATCGAGGCGTGGCTCTTATACCATGTAAAGAATGATAGATATAACACAAGAGGAAACAATATATTAACAAACACATAATAAATTTCAACTATAACCGGACAATGCCCAAAAACAAGAATAAAACACTCTACAAACAAAAATCACTCGGAACTCACAACCTAAACCTAATTTGTTCATGAGTTCAGAAATTTTTTCATGAGTTCATAAACAAATCAAAGCAATCACTTGAATACAAAATAATACAGATTAGGGTTTGAGAGAACGGACACCAAAGAGAAAACTCCTAGAAAAACAAAGATTACAAAATAAGAAAATAAAAGGAAAAAACAATTTATATTTTTTACAAATACAAACTAGAAAGTAAACCCTGATCTATGTTGCTTGATCACCTGCAGTCCTCCAAGTAACAATGTTTGTGTCGGTTTACAACAAACTTCTTTCCTTCTCACTTTGTACCATGTATAGAAAAATGACTAACAATGCAAGTATATAAATACATTTCTCCAACTAAGATTACATAAAACATATGTTCATTTTAACACTGAACAAAACAAAGAGTGTGAAGAGTTAGTGAATTTTTTCAACGATAAGCAGTAAGAGATTCATATATCGCTAGTTGAGAAATAGATATCATAGCACTTACTTTAATAATAAGTTTTTTATTCAAAATGAAAGGCTTCAAAGTACTCTCAATATTGGGCGACATAAAGAAGTTTTGTCAATGTCTCTAATTGATCATATATTTATATAGCAGCGCAACAACGCTTTTGATGGATTAGTGCTTTGATCCAATTCTAGAATTTGGTGTATCCCTCAAGTTCGGAGGTAATGAGTGAAGCACGTGTATGATTATGTATTCGATTCTCTACTTGAATAAAAACAAATATTTACAGCAAATGTAATATAAAAAAAGAAAAAGGGATGCCTTAAGAGTGACTTTCAAAATAAATATAAAGAAATTGTCTTAAGCAATGGAATATCTACTTCTTTTTCATCAGGTACACAATGTTTAGATATTGTTCTTATTTAGTATGGTGTTAACGATCGGAGGAAATAATCAGCTTTTCGGACGAGTAAGATTTTTTAATGAAAGAGTGGGAGATGAGGGACATTGATACGTGCTAAGTACTATTTGGTTTTACTTCATATTCTATATGTACTTCACTTCTTTAATTAATATATAATATGAAGGGTTGGGCTTTGTATATCGAACAAAATTTCCTAACTTACTACCCTAAAGTTAAAGTCATAATTTAGTAATGATTACCTTAATATATTGACTAGTTGCTAATGATGTGACTTAAACCAATAACATAGTTTTTAATGATGTGATTGTATTTTAATGATTTTACGTTAAAAATTAATTACTTTTATACTTGTATTTCAATCATTGTGCCTTTTCTTTCTTTCTATTTTTTTAATGTCTATCATATTTATTTATTACTATTATATATAACAAGGTTATTTATTTTTTGAGAATTAAAAGGTAAAACATAGTTTTCATTAATAGTTAATCCTTCAAAGCTACGAAATCCTTTTGAGAATTACACGACTTGAGTTGAGTATATAATTCTAGACACGATGCATACATGGTTTCCTCTCCAACTGCATTCGGGGATTCATAAAAAGTCCAAAATCGAGTAATATAAGGCATTGGGTGCTCTCCATGTAACTGTACCATCACATAATGATTATCATTTATATGAGCAATAGTAAGAGTTTGATGGTGTTGAAACTCTTCCGGACCTCTCTAAAGAGGAAAGCAAGTCATAGAGCCTCGAATACTAAAACAATGGACGATCACACTAAACACGTTGGCAATCAGAATAGCTGTCATTAGCATAATCATCCAGTGTTGTGGTGGTGCATGCAATTCTGAAAAACCCAACGACAGATACAGTTCATTAAAACCCGCGTTAAAAACCTGTAAGCGGCAATATCCGTTTTTTAACTCTTTACCAACTGAATTCGAATGTCTATCCGAGACAAACCTCAATTGATCGAAATCCAAAATTACCATCGCCCGTTACATTTTGTATACGTGTTATGTAAGGATGAAATATATCTGGAATTTCGACCATTAATAGGTGTGAATAGCATGCATCATATGAATAATGCCATATCAGTACCTCGTTCAAGTCAAAAGCACGTGAATTTTTTCCCGTTGGCTCCTTGTTCAAGTCCATTACATACGAACTATGTCTCGGTGGTTCTTTGATGGAATCTGACCCAAAATCATTTAGCGGTGGAATAACTATTTCTGTGAGGATCTTGACTACTGGGATCGAAATGCCTTTTCTATTGTTGTTTCTTCAAGCTTGGTCGTCCACGAGTATTATTTTTTAACTCGAGGTTCCTGAAAGAAAGTTGTACTTCGACCAATTATATCCCTTAACTTTCGTAACCAACTTTTTTCACAATAGTAGACTCCTTCTTAAAGTTTTCTTTAAAAAGTTCTACTTCATCGTCACAACTAATATCATCATTTCGTGTAGACGTTGACGGCAAAATATCTAATTTCCTCCAAAAGAAATCTATTGAATCCAAGGGAATACATCGACATGCATTTATATATAACTAAGTATTTTAGATGTATATATTTTAAATACCTGCATTTTAAAAAGTTCAAGATTAAAAAAAATCCATATATTTTAGATGTATATATTTACCCGAATTCAAATAGACTGAAATTTCGCAAGCACAAGGTAACCCACAACTATTACGTACTTGAAAACCACAATTTAATGAGTCTAACTAGGAGTCTTTTAACCGTTGAAGTTCTTCAAATATTATATTTAGAGCCGCATTTGAAACAAACCGCGTAATGACTTGAAACATTTTAGGTTTTGTTGATGAATGCGGACAATTACGCTTTTCTCTAAACTTTCTTTAATTGCTGTAAGTTGCGACTCCACGACGTGATCAATACAACCAACAAAAATGTATATTCTACGTAAAAATACTATGGATACACAAAAATAAATATTAAATGTGAAGTACAGAAACATACGTGGATATGGAATCAACATTGATTTAAGCTGATTATAGTTATTCAAGTAGGATATCGACGTTGGAGAATCTTTTAGCAACTTCCACAACGAAAAAAATGAGTCCCAGTCAGGTTGTGATTTGGTTTGCCTAGTTCTTCAAAATGTTTTGGCTAATGTACCATCTACAAAGCAATCGAGTAACACCCGAAAATACTTGATAGCATGCATTCATCTGAGCCAACTCTCTGTCTATTATTATAACACGTGGGTGCATACAAACATCTAATGTTAACTTTAGACAGTTTAATACCCATGTATAGTCATCCTTCGTTTCTTTTTCCATAAAGGAAAAGGCATATTATAGGTGTTCGTTTTGTACGTGGCATCTATAATCACCACGTGTGGAAATGCATGCCAAATATCGAATGATTTTGGATGAACAAAGAAAAGATTTTCTAAGTTGTCTGAATCGTTCATAGAAAACTCATAAACGTAACCATTCAAATGAAAAATGGACATAAGAACTTGCATGAGAGATTTGTCTACTTGCTCAGCTATACGAATTTTTTGCCGTATATTGTAAATGGTCTTGAGTGAGGATACGTTATTCACATTCCGCTCCTTTAGTATTAATAGAATATCACGTGGCGGCACATTTTTCCTTGTTAGTTCCGCGACCAAACTAATTTCATCTTGAGTTAATCACTTTACAAATGGATGCCCATCCATATACTGTACAACTTGATGATTATGCTCATCACATATCACCGTTAATGTCCAACGATCATATTCTTTTAAATATTTTCCTTCTAATTCGAATGGACAATTACATTTTTTTGTGTAAGAAACTTTACTTGAATCCTTAACCTTATATATACCGCTATGATCACACATGAGTATAACTTGATATACAAAACCATGTGGATATTAGATCTTTTAGTGAAAATGACAACACCAATAGATCGTCCCTTATTTTGTATCAAATCCATCAAATCTTCACGAGACATGAACATCTAAAAATTAGTTTGATTTGTTAATATTTACAAAGAATTTTTAAAGATAAAAATATAAATAAAATAACTAATGTTCTATCTTACTAGTAGCAAATTTTGGTGTCCTCATGTAAAATTTAGCATTTTCAGTCGAATTATCTTCGTAATAACTTTCTATCACTTTACATGAAAATAAAAAAAAGTTGATACAAAAGATTACCAAATATAGAAATGTGATATAATACCATCCACTCATTTTCGGTGTGTTTTTATTCTTCAAGAAATAAAGAAGCATGTTTAGTAGATCGCTTGACACTATATAGACTTCTATGACCCTCGAACGCAAATAGCAAATAATAGATAATACACCTTTTAGTTTTTTGTCTCTCTATCTACATCTACACTAGCTTACTTACCGTCTTTTTCTTTCAAATTCACTTTTTCAAACATAATACATTGCACGAATATATAGAACGTCATAATCCTTACTATCCTAGTAGTTTTTTGAAATTCATTTCTATGGATGCTCATAATAAAAGGGTATCAATAATCTAAAATATGCACAATAACAATACAGTTCAAGGTAATTATAAATATAACACCCCTCTTTCTATTTAAGAATATAATATTGATAAACTCGGAAGCATGAATTTAACATACATTACCTTAGTATATATCAAACATTATACATAAAGAGTTAACATTTTTCAATATTTACATTATATTCAAACTGTTTAAGACTACCAAAGGCGGGGTATTATAAAAATTCACAAAACAAGGTTTATTACAAAACCATATCAGAGGCCTAAAGTGCAGTCAAACATTCCCTGATCAACCAATCACCTCCTGCACCCACAATTAATCAAAACATATCCTACAGGAAGTAAAATGAGGGGTTAGCACGAAGCTAAGTGAATAGATTCATCACACTCCATTCAACTTAGCATAACAAGTTGTTTACACCAAATAATCGTAAACAAACATAATTCAATGAGGATCGGTGGCTCTGGGGATATCATAATACCCGGGGATTCCCCCAAGAACACTTACCGTCAATCCGTATGGCCAATACAGAATAGACCGATAACTACTGGTTATTAAACACATACACAGGTCTCAAACACAACAAATGAATCAAAACCTGTGTAAAACACATAATAACCAGAAGTCCAACTACACGTTGACCTCAATAACATACTACACATTGGTTCACATAACACGTAGATCAATAATCAATAATCAAGACTAAACAGTCTAATACACATCTACGTTTACTTGTTGTAACCAAATAGTTACAACTAAATCAAATGATGAGTTCCGAATCCACTCACCGATACCTCTGACGTCTCCACACTCAGGATTCTTATATCACTAAGTCTTACGCTGATCTAAAACAGAAAATCGTAAACAAGTCAGAAGTTCGTTCCATAATTATCATTATAGTCCATTTATCAAATCAGGTAATCCCTGAAGTCTAGGCAAACAAAAGTTCAATCAGAAATGAATTTAGAAAAGTCCGCAATGACGCTTAAAACTGAAAAATGCCATTTTCGGGCCCTAGATGACCCCGGATGGCCAAAAACTGCCTAGGCTATTAAAATATAGCCTTGATTACTAGGTCGTTTCCAAGTGACCATGAAATTTTCAACTAAATCCGAGTTAGTGATATTTTCACAAAACCGTGTCTCAAAAACACTTTACGCATTTTCAAAATTTGCAAAACAAAATCTCTTTTATAAACTTAGCGACACAACCATTGTGTCGCACCACAAACCCTTGCGACACTACCACTGTGTCGCACAACAGAATCCTGCGACACAAACATTGTGTCGCAATACTCAAAATGGCCGCCTTTAGCAACATAACAACTGTGTCGCAGAACATTCATGCGACACAACCTGCGACACAAACCTTGTGTCGCAATGATGAACAGACCAGTTCCCAGATTCGAAATTCACGAATTCAAACATGTAATACTCAAATTAACCTATATCAATCCGTGCAATTCACTTATAAACAATAACAACACATAATAATCGGAACCTTACCTCGGATTCAAAGCTAATTAGCTCAAATATGATTCAAAACCCAACTTTCAACTTTTTCTCACTTTATCTCTTAATTTTATGCTTTGGAACGAAATTAGAATGTAAGGAAACTATCTGGAGTATTTGGGCGGTGATTATATATATATAATTTCAAATTACACTTAAGCTCCTTAATTAATTTCAGTTCAGCCCGTTTTGCGACACAGTCCTGCGACACAACCGTTGTGTCGCACAGACAACCTGCGACACAACCCTTGTGTCGCAGAAAATCAAAAACTTACAAATTTTGAATCAACTAATATTTTACTAGTCACAATAAGTCAAAAGGATTATTTATCTACGTTTCACTACGAAACACATAATATTAAATAATCGATTAAAATAATAGAAATTACCAGACTGCAAAATAGGATGTTACAATAAATCTACTAGATTACAACGAATATATAAAATAGTTTTTAAGTATACTAGATAAAGAAATGAATATAAAGCTAATGACCATTCTATCCTTCCTATTTTAAACTAACTATATCAACAAACAGAAAAAGAGCACATGCATGGCGATTTATAGTTTTATATAACATGCACTAATTAATATAACATCAAAAACATCATGCGTGTACCAATCATCCAATATAAACAAACAATCAAACATAGAAAATCAATAAATTAATTGGAACTTTGACTTCTTCTTTTTTTTTTTTTTTTTTTTCTGAAAGGCAACAATTATGTATATTAATAAAAAGTAGCAAAATTTTAAAACTTCAATTTTTTTTATCATCGAAACCAACACAATATTCATCACAAATTTTACATACAAGGAAGGATATACCGTAACGTTTCCTTGATTTATATAATTCTTGAGTTATATAATTCCTTATTATGCAAATAAAAAATGTTTACGCTATATTATTAAGAAAAGGCTATTTAATTGATTATCTCTTATGACATTTAAATATATTTTAATTAAGCATTTCATTCGTTCTAAACAAATAAAGATGAAGGAATACCTGTGTAGAAGTTTGAAATTGTAGGAAAACGAATAAAACTTGTTAAATCACTTAATAGAATTGATATGAAAATGACTTTGTAATTTGTGAAGTAAGAAATATGAGTTACAAAATGAGTTACATCTACACAGGTTTACGTACATATAAATAGCTTAGAGAAAAAAAAAGAGAAAAATATATAAAAAAATTAGTTTGGTCAACATGATGTGATTTGGTAAGACTGTTCGAGGGAGAAAAGAATAAAACAGTATGTGATTTTCAAGGGGAGGAAAGCATAAAACAGTAAATTTAGCAGGACCCGATATGATAAGATAATCACCGGTTATGATTTCCAGGTTCATATCAAATACAAATGATGAGTAGTTGATATACTGTAACAAGTAAACAGATTAAATGTAATAGATCAATTAAACAATCTATTGTTTGTATTTTATTACATCTATATGTTCATCGGGTTATGTTCAAATAAGAACCACATAAAAAGCGAGAACTGTGAGAACCATAAGAATGTGTGATTATTCACATGTTTTTTTTAACTTTATACACATGTGCACATTAATATTTTATCGATATTTGTTTGAATGAGAAATAAAAACAATGTCAAAATCGCAAAATTATGTATAAAAATACATAAAAACACATATGTTCACAACTGAACAGTTCAAATTAGTTAAGGATAGTTAAAATAAATTTTAACACATAATTTTTGAGTTTTCAAAGTTTTACTAATTATCATTAACATTTTTATAAATACTTTGACATATCACTTGTGACAAACATGTATTTTTGTAGTTTTTGTAGTTATTGCTTTTGATTTGATTTTTATTTGAATTTCTCACTAATTTTATAATAAATAAATTTATTTTAATAAATAAAATTGAACAGTCAACTCGATTAAATATTTAAGTATTTTTTACTTACATATTTATTGAGTCTTGATAATGAATGATACTTCTATTTATATTTATAATCAATAATCAATTATAATAAATGAACATTTAAATAACTTTAGTTATTGAGAGTTAAAAACTAATTTGAGTTTCTTAAATTTAAATAGAAAACAAATCCTTAAATTACATGAATTCAAGTTGGCCTCAACATTCAATACCGTCAAAGTGATTGAAAGTAATAAATGTATTTATTAAGTTCAAAATGAGAAAAAGTAAAAAGTAACGGTAACGGGTCAAGATGAGTAGATTTATACTAACATAATCTTTTCTTCACAAAGTTAAAGTAACTGGAAAATTTAAAATATATTAATTAATCTAAATTCAAAACTGAATTAATGACTAATTGTATTCAATTTGATTGTCGTAGTAACAAGACACCTTTATCTTAAATACTTCTCACTAAAATGATTATAGCTTTATTAATCGGTAAAATCTAAAACTCATGCATCACACTGACATGAATACCTAATAAAATATAAATTTTAAGTTAGACATATGTATTTATCATTAATTATTATACATGTTATTATATTTATAACTAATTAACTCTTGGATGTTATTTAAGATAAATTATAGGTAGTTAGTAACTTTTTAATTTTAAATACTTTATAATATAAGTGGTATATATTAAAAATTAGATAAGTCTATGTCTCTATGATATTATCAATAAATATAAATTTTGAAATTAATTTAGTCAACCGATGAAGTTATGAACCATCTATACACAACCATGACCTATGACATGAAATGATATATAAAGCTTAACTTACAAAATGACATGTATAGTTTCACTTGTCACATCAATATATATAATAATTGTTAATTGTTAATATATGATCCTAGAAGTGGTTAATTATATGCACTCGATGCTGAAGAGCGAAGAGGTGTCATTTAACTCATTTATATAGTAGTTCACTAGTGTAGTTGTAATGATGCTAATAGGAAATAGTGTACCTTTTACGTTTCAAAAAGCTTATAAACTTTACTTGATTGATAAGTAGGAAGTAATAATATCCTAACATATGAGAAGTCTCATGTTGTTTAATATCTGTAATGAGAATGATATGATCACCTCTTATGCATCTTGTCCTTTTGCATTTAACGTACTTTCTAGATTAATTGTTAGAATAAGTCATACATGCCCCACGTAAAATGAGGTTAAATCTCTCAGTAATTTCTATGATTAATAATGTTTTAATTATTAAATATTAATATGATTAAAATCCATTACACTTAATGTTATCAGTAAAACTCATTAAATTTATGAAAAATTGATGACGAAAGCATTTAAAACTTTTATTACGATCTTTAAACATGTATTTAAAGTTGCATAAAGACCACAATAAACCTACGTCTTTTTCAAATTTATGTTAGACTTCTTAAATTTGATTGAAATGACAATAATCTATACATGTACAAGTTTATTGATAAAAGCTCTAAGAAATTCTGTTAACAAAACTTTAATTTTATTCAAACATATATTACGATGTGAAATTTTATTGTTAGAAGATTGTGTATCCAGTAACTATAATGCTAAGATATACACATGATATTTACTCATAAAACAATAAATTGAATAAGACCTACGCAACAATATAACAATCATTAAAGTGGTATAATGGTCCGCGTTCTGATATTATAATAAAAGGTTTCAAATTCAAACTTCAATAACAATACGTCTTAGGTCGGCTAAGAAAAGTGTCAGAAACAGTTAAGGGATACCCCGGTTAATTTGCATACATATGTGTAAAAATATTTACCCTCCCTAGATAACATGAACAGGGAAAACGGGTACATCTTAAAAATATTTGCCCTCCATAGATAGCCTGAGTAGATAAGACTTCACATATTTACGCGATAGTATGAAACTTCAGAAAATCTTAACCCAAATAGCAGATATTTGTTCCTCTTGAATACATCGTTCGGCAGCTTTGATGTCGTTCTGAGGCAGATCCCCATCGTTTTCTACTGTTCATTAGATGAATGCTCGATCCTCAAGAATGTTTATTCATTTATAAACACCACATTAATTATCTTCGGGCCATTTTAGTTTCCCTTAACTTTTAAGTCATTTTTTACTTTAACTTCTTTCATGCCATTTTAGTTTTATTTGAAACTGTTCTTTTATTTAGTTAACAAAAGTAGGAAAGATAATTGCATTTCGTAGTTAACTCTAATTTCAAAGTTTGTACCGAGTTTAGTTTTATACTCCTGATATTTTATACCTTTTACTGTCTTTTGTTTTTGGTGACTTATGTTATTTTTAGCTCTTTTACTTCTTTTATTTTTTTTGTGAGTTATTTTTCTTTGACTTTATCATAGTTTCAGTTATCTAATAAGCTTTAACTATATTATAATTACAGACTAGTTTGTGTAAAACGATTAGATCAAACAAATAGAAAGGTTAATTATGTTTTTATCCTTCAAAATTATATAAGAATCTTTATATAACTTGGAGGATAAAACAAACTAATGAGTTAAATCGCCAGTTGAATAAAAGATTAAAGATTAAGGCATTGCGACAAAAACTTATGGGTCAAAACATCAATTTAACGATAGTTAGCTGTTGAATATTTCAAATACACAAAGTTAAAAGTTACGACAATGTGAAAAGTAGTTAGTTAAGTTAAAATATAAAGTAAATAAAAATTCGATGACGTACCGCAGCAAAGCTCGGCGGGCTACGTACCCTTGTTTGATACAAGTCGCACGTGAACTAACATCCTTGATGGGCGTATATCACAATCGCTCTTTTATTTTAATATACTTACTGATTTTATACACACATCAATTACACTACAAATACGTACATACTATTATATATAACACGGCATATATACCACTATACCAGCACACATATTATATACACAACACTGCATAAACCAGCACTTGTGGATCGATGACTCTGTAACACATTAAGATGAAAACATGGTTTTCACTAAAGAAAAAAGATCTAAGCATGCTTATGCGTAACTTAGAAATGTTATGAAGTGAGATTACAGTGTCTTGAAAATAAAGAAATACTTGCATCTACCCATTCAGAATGGTTGTTTCTCTTTTTCTAGAGGCCAACATGCCCTTCAGTTTTAGGGGTGTTACAGTAACAAACAACCTTGTTTAGTACTGATTGCAACCAACCTTGTGCACCAAACAGGTTTCCAACCTTAATAGTATTTTTTCCTAATCGAAGGCTGTTCCTTTTCTAAAAAAAGACCGGACCCAGCTCCATCCCAACACGAGCCTAGCAGTACTATACAAAACCCAACTCAAAAAACAAAACCAAACCCACCCACACAAAGAGGCTACTCGTGTTTCAAGCATGCAACCCATTACCATTCCCATTGCTATGAATGCCATTGACCGATGACTTCCCGTTACCATACCGATGTGGTGATCCTGCAGACATACCATTGGTGAATCCATTCGCCTTTGTGGTGATGCACTTCTTTAGTAGCACATCCAACCGCCCACTAGCTGCTGCTATAAGCCCTGCCATCATCATAACATACAAAAAAACCATTTCAAATTCCATGATAATTAAAGGTGCCAATTTTCACCGATTTATTTATGGATAAATCAACTTGGGCAATGTTTTATTACTAGTAGGTCAAATAGGCAATATCAAAAGGCAAAGTTGTTAAAAATGAAACGGGTAAAAAGTTGCCAATAATCTAATTTTTAATGCATGTATGCTTTATAATCACTTTATTAAAAGAGTCAGAATAATATTGTGAAAAAAAATGAAGTTTTCATAAGCATAATTGACACATTGACTTTTTTAAAAAAAAGTTGTGTAATAGGGAAAAAGTTCTGGGTCAACCTCTATTAATCATCATATAATCAAGCTACAAGATTAGTATACCTAAGAAAAGTGCAGATGGTTTCCCTGGTCTAGACTTGAACTCAGGATGAAACTGAACGCCCACGAAATACGGGTGACTACCAAGTTCAATAATCTGCAAGTTAAAACGCAATATATTAAACTTATACCATCACAAAATCTTGAATGAAAAAGTTTCCCTTATGAGAAAACTAAATACCAACCTGCATACGCTGACCACTTTCATCTTTGCCTGTAAAACTCAGACCAGCTTTTTCTAGCTGTAATACCATCTCAGGATTCACCTAATTCAAAATTTGGAGTAATTTAAATTCGTTAAATGATGAAACCTACATGATATTGAAAGCTTTACAAAGTATTAGACATACCTCATATCGATGTCGATGTCTCTCATCTATAAACCTCTGATTACCATACCTAAACCAAACGAAATTAATTACAGAAATAACCAATATCCTTTACTACTGAATTTAGAAAAGGTGGCAGTTTCAACCTTTTATTATGAATGAGTTTATTTGGGTTTATGTTTTATCTCTAATGAGCCAAATGATAAAACAAAAAAATTGCCACACAGGAAAAGGATAGAGAGTGGCCCAAAGGTATAAAGACCTGCTAAATCATTTTATCCAAAAAACTAGCTTATTGTTGAAACAATATCTTTTGTATTCCGGGTAAATTCATCGTGACCTGAACACAGTTTCATACATTGCCCAACCAATCCAGTTTTACCACATCTATTGAAAAACCCCTGGTAATAGTGTGAATTCATGTGCTTACAGCTTTGAAGCTTTAGAACCCAAGACTTGAAAATACGTCCTCCTGGATCCGAGTCGCATAGTACCACCCATATGAGTTTTTGAACCCTGTTATCATTGCGTAAAAACCATATGAGTGAACAAAGATATGAAACGATAACTGGATTGTTTTAGAAGTTTAAAAGCTTGGACACAAACCTCGGGCATAAATATAACACAAGGACTTTTAGTATTTGGATCAAATTCAGTGCTATTTGCATTTTCAAGACCAAGAACAGATCTTGCATACTCGATCACAGCAGTTTGCATCCCTAGACAAATGCCGAGGTACGGTATATTGTTCTCACGTGCATACTTTGCTGCAATGATTTTCCCTTCAACACCTCTGTCACCAAAACCACCCGGAACAAGAACACCATCCGCAGACTATAAAAAGAAAAGTTTAACAAAAAAAATTACGTTGGAGAAACCATTCAAAAGCTGTTAGCTTTACAAAATATATGTCAAACAAACCTTCAAAGAATCCCAAGCGGCTTTGTTAACGTCAGGATTCTGAAAGAAAAAAACATCCACCACTGATAGATTAATAAAAGAAAATCTTTAAAATATAATTGAGAAAAGAGAGATGGAGCATATAGTAACTTCTATCGCGGTTGCGTCTTCAAGATCACTGGCAGACACCCAATTGATTACTAGTTTCCTACGGCAAGCAACAGAAGCATGCAACAGAGCCTGAAGAGTAGAATATAATTAATAATGACATTCAAGAATCAAGAAAGCATGTTTCATAGAAGAGGTAAATTGTTGGTAAACGAGTCAGAATGGGTTTGGGTCAGAAAGGTAAATTGTTTCAAGTTCAGGTCCAAGCTGGGAGGGCTGGTCTGTCGACACTTCATGTCAATTTATTTAAATTTTATAAAAGAAAAACGTACTAGACAACCAATGGCGTGTAGCTCAATTGGTAATGGGTGGGGGCATCTTTGCCACAAATAGCACAAGGTCATCGGTTCAAGCCCTGACACCCGCCCATAGCCACAACCACTGAGTGAGTCAGGTACACCCCCCACATTATAAATAGGCAGCCGATTGTGGGCCAGTATGGGTTGCAGGTTATCAACCTTTTGCCACAAATAATGTACTAAACAAGATAACTCATTGGAAAACTTCAACCCGTTTGACCAGTAAACTCATTTGACCTTTTCC
Source organism: Logfia minima (assembly GCA_963921325.1). Lineage (NCBI taxonomy): Eukaryota > Viridiplantae > Streptophyta > Magnoliopsida > Asterales > Asteraceae > Logfia > Logfia minima. The sequence continues at coordinate 13,771,258 of OY992768.1, forward strand.
ATTCTAGCCAACTTTTAAAAACTGCCTGTTGGAAATAAACTACAACCCAAATCGACCTAATTTTTTTGGCAAATGAGTGAACTGCTTTAATATTACTGTACAAAAGGGTGTGTGAATAAAGTATCACCTTTAGTACAGATAAGTAAGAATCTGAAAGACCCGTATACTTCCCAACCATAGCAACTCTGACCTGTAAGCATAAGAAATCCAAGAAACATTAGCAAAGAGAAAAACAAATTTATGTTGAGATTTAAGTTCTAGACTGGAAATTACCGGCTCATTCAGCATGTCACACAGTTGAGCCCTAGCTGTCCATTCTCCTAAGACGGGCTTAGAAGAGATACTGTACAAGAAGACGATCTCAATGATGACCAAGCAATAAAACCAAGCCATTTCGAGGTGGCAAAACACTGGGTTGGGTAACGGGTCAAAATGGGACAGATTGCATTAAGCAAACCCACAAATGCTTTTTAAATGGTATTGCATACCTGTAATTAAATATAATAAGATAACTTCTTTTGAAAAATCAGATTAGGACAACGTAAGTGTCTACATTATATGCGGCTTTTGGACTGCTCCTCTTCAAACCATTTGATCCATTTCATTTTTAGATCATTTTCAAGATTTGACCCATTTGATCCGTTACTGTATAATAACTGAAATAGCCACCTCTAAAACCAAGTAGTGCTAGTAGATTTAGAACAAACCATGGAAGGTCCAGTTCCAGCACCTTCATGATTGCTTCATGAGCCTTCTGGTCCTAAAGAACACAAAAGAACACTACAGCGCACACTCGACAACAAATAAACATGAAGTAGAGCTTAAGAAAAATGTACTAATTTTACATACACGTAAGAGTAGAGGTATGTGCCAAATGTTGGAGACATCGTATAAAGTGACTATGTTATCTTCCTGAAAGTAAAGATGAGAGTCGATTAAAAACGAACGGTAATAAATAAAGATGTCTGAAGTCTCAACATGTTCATATTGTAATTAAATATGTCACCGGAACATGGCAAAATCTTGAGAGTTTCTCCTTCACATTCACATCCAGTTCCTGCATATTAAGGAGTAGAAGTAATAAACACATAGTTGTTTGTTACACAAATAATAAAAGCTAGAACCAAACGAACTGATTGATACCGTTGTGCTGCGACAAGCTAATATGTTTGGCGTCAATCCCAAGCTTCTTAATCCCCGAACACTGTGTTGAGTTGGTTTTGTTTTCTGAACAAAGAAAGAAAGCAGAATCATTTTTGTATCAAGAAGCTTTATTAGGTTGGAAAAACTACATTTATGTAAACTCACTTGTTCACCAACAACGTTTAGAACAGGCACAAGGCTCACATGAATTAAGCAAAAGTTTCCGGCACCTAAAAAATATAGAGGCATGAATTTTGGCTTATAACAACTTTTTTCCTTCACAATAAACTTGAGCATAAGCAGAATATTTACCAACACGATATGAGAATTGTCCAAGAGCCTCAATAAAGGGCATAGATTCAATGTCCCCTGCAAGACAAAGACGTTTTTTTAAGACCAAAAATCCAGACAAAAAGAATGACACTGTAGGTATGGATTTATATAGGCAATAAGTTACCTATAGTACCGCCCAATTCAATGACACAAACATCAGGTGGACCTTCTTTTCCATCTACTGGTATAGCCGCTACTCGTTCAATCCAATCTTGAATGGCATCTGTAATGTGAGGAACAACCTAAACCATAGATATAAGGTATGTGTTATTACACGGTATATTAGAGGCAGGATAATAGGCGGGGCAGGTGTCAAAATGGTTAAGATTGATAAAGAAACATTTTGTCCATAACTTTAGAAATTTTAAAACGAGTAACTGGTATGTCAAATATGATTTTGAAAATAACAAAAACTATTTTAACGGTAACTACATTTTATAAATATAGTAATTTAAAATGCTTTTATGCATTGCATTTATAATACACTATTGGATTTTTGACCCGTCTACTTTTAAAACAATTTTCTGGTATAACCTGTTGGACCTGTTAGAGATATGCCATAGCCCAAATTAACCCATTCTAGTATGCAACTTAGGATGTTATTCCGGTTTACGTTCTTTTACCTGAACAGTTTTTCCAAGATAATCTCCCCTTCTCTCCTTGTCAATGACCGACTACAGCCAAAAATCATAAAGAATCAGTCTATAACTAAAATTAGCATTAATATGCATAAAAGATGCTCAGATTTGACCAAGTTACCTGGTAAATCTTTCCGGTGGTGATATTATTATCACGTGTCAACGTAACATCCAGAAACCGCTCATAGTTACCAAGGTCCAAATCCACCTTAAAACATAACATAACTTTAATGCATCCTGTAACTACTTGAAATCAAATATATACAACACATACATTTTGTAAACTTAATTATTTCAATATTTAAAGCCATTTACTTACCTCTCCCCCATCATCCAATACAAAAACTTCTCCATGCTCGAAAGGAGACATTGTTCCTGCATCTTTATTTAAATAAGGATCTACAAAAACCCAAAAAGATCATAAGAAAAATGAAATAATACAGTATGATATGTTGTAAACCGTTATTGGAGATTAAATTTTTTTAAAAATTGTTTGCAAATGTAATTCATACTCGCATTTATGTTTCTTAGAGCTATTGTATTTGATACAACTTGACCTGAAATCAGGGCTCATGTAAACTTATCCTGGGAATCTTGTAAAGGTGAAAAGAAATGATCACATCTCATTTTTGTCGAAGCTCTAACGAAAAGAACAAGAACTAAAAACACCCACCCATTTGACAGAATGACTAGATAAATTAATTAACCAAAACCACAAATCATAATCTAGTCAATATTATTCAACCAAATAAACAAAATACCCTTTTTGAAAAACCGAAACACGTAGAGGTGGATACATACAAGACTAAAGATCACAAAACCAACCCACAAAGACTATTTCTTTCTCATAAAAATAAACTACTAAACAAATAAAAATAAATAAAAAGAAAGATGGAGGATGACTGGACACCAAAAACAAAATCACTCCATTAATCTAAGTTATCCATTTATCCATTGGGGAAAAAACAATGAGATTTTTATATTCTATCCGTCACATGGAAATCACAGCAATTACAAAGTCCATTTTCTGTAGTCAAAATTGCAATACTTTATATCTTGACTAATCTTCAAACAATAGTTATCCATCATCCCGTTATCTGGAATGTCATATTACTATATTCCATGTATATATTGCTTGCATTTTTCATGGTATGGAACAATTGGAAAACAACATAATACAATTATTACAAACCAATTTTAATTGAAGTAACACGAAGACCACAGGCCTGAAGAAGAAGACCAATACTACTTGCAGTTACTCCTTTACCAAGTCCACTAACAACACCTCCAGTCACAAGAACATATTTCATCTCTTCTTTTACCCACCTAATTACACCATTATAAGAAAATAAATTAATTAGGGAACCAATAACAAAAGTAAATAAAAAACATATAACAATCAACAACAAAAACAAAAAGCCTATTAATTTGAAAACAATACATCACAAATTCCCCTGTTTTCCCTCTTTCTTTGTACATCATTTTTTATCTACAAAGATTAAACCTTTAACTAAGAAAACAAACAAATACATCCACCAATATAATCATAATAACCCTTTTAGCCAATTTATTGAAAGAAGGCCAATAATTTCTTGAAAAGAACCAATCTTTAACCGGTTCCCCTGTTTTCCACATCCTCATTACATCATTTTTATCATGCATAAACAATAAAACTGAGTTATTCTTTAACCCAATAGGCTTTTAGAGAAATGGAGCATTACCTGTTAATTGGTATGAATACTAATAAATTTACGAGTCTTTTGCAATACAAAGAGACAACAAGAATGTGAAAGTAACAAGGATAGAAAGAAATGAGATTTGTGTAAATTGTTGAAAAGAGAAGAAGAGTATGAATGAAAGAGGTGGTGTGGCGGCTATATATTATGCAGTAAGCATGTAAAGGAGGAAAAATAGAAACAAGAAAAGAAACAAAAAGCTAAAACCCCTAGGAGTATTTTTCTTTGTTTCTCTTGGGTTCTACCTGCGGTTGCATTCTGGTTCCCCCCTTTATTCCTAGTCCAACATACCCGTGACCCTGGCCCTACTTACTCGCACGTTTCACATCACATGGCTCAAACCCTTCTAACCGGTGTATTTGGCACCATTTTTTTTTTTTATTATTAAATATACTAGTTTAACGAAGGAATATTACATTGAAAATTATGATATTGTATTAGAAATTGTGTCATGCGAATGTTAACTAGTAAGTTAAGTAAATGTAGTTAGTACATTAAGCTTGAGCTTTTCTTTTCAACTTATAGAAAATTCTAGAAATCTTTGACTTTCTATTTTTCATAAACTCAATTTTTTATAACAAAAATAATCAATTTGATTATTTAATAAAAATAAAGCATACATGTTTTAGTTAATTAAAATATATGTATGTATTTACATATTAATATGTATATATAATATAATATATATATATAATACGAAGTTTTTAATAATTAATGTAGAGATACGACATTTGCTACAAAATCTTGATTGACATTTTATTTTATAGAATATGCATCAAAGAGTGGTAAAAAGATCAAATTTCATATCAAAAAAATAATATGACGTGACAAGCCACCTCGTTAACAATGGAATAGCCGGATAAGTCCCTGATTATGAAATTTTTAGAGGATTAATACAGTAAGTATATTTTTGAAACAAATAAGTTTAAGTATTTTAGTAATATAAGATGTCTAAAAAAAATATGATATCTTATATCCTATAACTCTTATTAAGTATTTATCATTTTTTCCTTTAAACTTAAAAAAGATATAGAAAAATCCATTATAAGATGTCAACTTAAAAGATTTGATATATTTATTATATTATAATATAAAGAATTCAGACTTTTTATTTAGAAATTTTTATCACAATTTAAGATTCAACATTTATATATATATACATATGTGATTCTCGTTTTTAAATTTAATTTACTTTTTATTAACTATCAAGTGTCACTCATTTTCATTTTTACATCGATATGTTTTCAAGTCGTAATTGTCAAAGATGAAAATCTAGATCATTACTAATCTACCATCATAGTAAATCATTTTGATAAAAAATAATAATAAATCAAATCGTTAATTTACTGCTAATAATGAGATGTACTCTGCTGCATAACAAGACTTATGCTAGTTTAATCTTAAAGATATCATATATGAAACTAATCAAACATCAAACGTCGATATTTATAACAACATAAAATTTAAGCATCACTTTCTATTTGAAATTTATAGATTGAGTTTTTAAATTATAATTGTTGATGCTAAATTAATCGTCAATTTTAGATAGGTATACTCTAATATTGCTCTAAAGTGTAAGGAGAGTGATATTTAAAAAAATTGTAGCATTAGTAGAAAATGATGATTAAGTGATCAAATTACCAAATTAACCCTTTTGGATAGGTGATGAAAAGTTTGCATTTAGAATAATTAACTCAAAAGTATGAAAATCAAAAGATTAACAGTTTAGTTTGTTCTAAACAAATAAATAAAAAGTGCCTAAATAATTTTTTTAGCAAATTATGCTTTCATTCCTATAAGTCTGTTATATTTTTTCATTTTTTTAAAAAAATAGTGCATGTTCTCATGGTTGCTGTTTTCTTAACCCAATCTCATAATATTTCATATGAATTAATCAAAATATCCTTATATTTACTTTTATATAGTTGTAGTAATATAAATAATTACAGTAATTATTTATTTGATAAATTTGTATATTATGACTTCTATGTAATTAGTCTACAAATAATTAATAAAAGTTTAATAGTTATTAAACTGGTAATTTCTATTTATAAATTAGTGATTTTGATCCATGCAATGCATTAGTTTTTAATTTATAGATTTCGTCTATATATTAGTTATAATTATAATCTTTTTATTAAGAAGCGCTTCAGATAAGCACGTCTTGTTATGCTTTTTTTTTCATTTTTTAATCTCTTATGCAACTACATGTATATGATATTCATCGCTTAAATAAAAATTGAATAACATAACTTGTCTTAAAATATATTTATTTATAATCTTAAAAGATAATTTCTATCTTAGGTAACAAAACCTAATCAATTAATTGTTAGTTTTAGTTTTGATTTTAACATATATATTTATAAAAAATTAATTACTTTAACTGGGTCGAAAGGTGATTGAGTCACGTAGATTGACTTAAGTTGACACGTTAGTATTATTTTTAAAATATAATAAATTCTAATTTGCTATTAATAGATTTGAAACTTTAACGATGAAATAATAGACTAAGCAATTGTATAATATTTAGGGTAAATTACATAAAGCATTCATGCGGTTGTTCACCTTTTCAGGGATCATTATCGAATTTTAATAATATCACTAAGCATTCTCAAAGTTGTCAATTTTGTCCCAAGTTAGTTCCTACGCCGTTCAATCTAACATTTAAGTAGTTAGGCCATGTTAAATAACTATTTTGTCCTTCTTCTTTTTCATCAACACCACTAACAAGTAAAAGCATAAAAATGTTCGACGAATAAACTAAAATCACACCAATCAACACCATCAATCTAAAACCTAAATCCCATATAAAACTGATTATATGAAAAACTAAAAACTGAAAACTCAGTTACATTAATTTTGTCACTTACGATCTAAACATAACATTACAAAATCATCATCAAATTATAATTATTTAACCACTACTTAACCAAACCATGATCGAAATTTCTCTTTTTCTTTCTCAAATCATCAAAACCTAACCCTAATTATCACTTGGTTCAATTACAATTTCAATCAAAACTAAACCTGACATCATAATAATAAAGTTTAAAACCCATATTCTAACAATTTGTCACCGATCTGAGGTCTCCATCGATCTACAAGTGCAAACGGTGCGGACGACAACGAGATATACAAACCTAATCTGAAAGTTCACTTTAATGGCATAATTTGTGGAAAATCTTACAATAGATCGAGAGATAGCGAGAGAACTAGAGTGTAAAGGGTGGTAGTGTGCCAGATATGTCTTATTCAGCAACGATTGTGTTGGATTTTAGTCAGAATTGGTGTTTAGGGTTTACACATGTAACATCCCAAAATAGCTGAAAAATCTAAAGTTTGAGAATGTTGGTGGAGACCTGTGACTTTAGTGGTAAAGTCGCAGGCAACAACTTTATGATCCATGCGACTTTAGTGGTAAAGTTGTAGGTAGCGACTTTATGAGTCCTGCGACTTTAGTGATAAAGCCGCATAATGGATTTGATTGAATTAAATTGAGGAGCTTAAGTGTAAATTGTGATGTATAAATATATAAAACACGCCTAAATTGTTCCGGAACTCATTCTTTGAACGTATGTGCGTGTTTTAGAGAGAGAAACAAAGAAAAGAAAGAGAAAAAGTGAGAAATCAACTTTGAAATTAAAATTGAAGCAATTGAACCGTGAATTCAAGACCAGTGTTCGGTCGTGGAGGATCAAAGGTTTCAGAGTTACACGTATTTCGAGGTAAGTAATGGGGGACATAAATTGAATGTGAATATCCAGATTGCAGGAGTACTTGAGTGTAGTGTATTAATTCAGCAACTAGCTGTGTTATTATTGACCCTCTTTATGCTAAGTGATCATAAATGGTCTAGCCGTGTTATTATTGACCCTCTTTATGCTGAGTGATCATAAATGGTCTAGCCGTGTTATTATTGACCCTCTTTATGCTGAGTGATTATAAATGGTCTAGCCGTGTTATTATTGACCCTCTTTATGTTGAGTGATCATAAATGGTCTAGCCGTGTTGTAATTGGCCCTCTTTATGCTGAGTGATCGTAAATGGTCTAGCCGTGTTGTAATTGGCCCTCTTTATGCTGAGTGATCATTAATGGCCTACTAGTGTGATTATGAAAAGTGTTAATTATGTTCGGATATTGAGGGAGTCTTTTGAAAGAGAAAACTCACGTTTGTAATAATTGTAAACGATGTGTTTTTTATATATATGAAAAGTGTTAATTATGTTATTGATTAAAGTGTAAAAAAAAATAAAAAAAAATTGGGTGTTACAACACACCGATGATATCTTCTCATGCTTCATCTCTGATCAATTTTCTAACGGCAGCCACCATATCACATCTCTTGTTTTTGGTGTCGTATTTAATGGTTGTGATGTGGAATCTTTTTCACCTCAAATTTGATTTGGGGTTGTTTTGATTAATGTTGTTGGTGGGTTATGATATAAGAAATGATGATGGTGGTGGTTGGTAGGTTATGGAATAAAATTTGGATTTGTAGAACAAAAAAAGATAAAGATAAAGGGTAATTTGATCAATTTTTGTGAGTTAACGTTCTATTTGTTATATTTAAAAGAGGATGGATGAAGTTGCAGCAAAATAGAAAAGTTTGAGGACACTTACTGCTAATTTTAAAGTTCGATGATGATCCCTGAGAAAGTGGACAACCACAAATATGCTTTCGGTAATTTACCCTAATATTTATAATCGTTTATAACTGTAAGTTAGTGAGAGGGGGTGAAAATTACTAATCTACGGTTAGTTACCGATTTTTTTAATCTTTTGCTTGAAACTTGGTGAGTACTTAACTAAAAATTATAATTATAACGAAGATAAATGCAAGTAAGTAAATTTAAAGGTTAAAATATACACCAAGAGACACCTCCATTTATAGAAGTAATAGTATGGTTTGCAAGTCACTTGTTTTCTTTTTATAATTTCTTTATATTTATTGATTATTTGTGCAACTAATTTTGTCTATAGATTAGTTATAATTTCTATATATATTGATTGCTTATATTACAGCAATTGAAATATTTTTTGCTTAAGGTTTATGTTGTGGGATTTAATATTTGTTTTAATTGTGCATTTTTTGTTAAGTAATTACTAATAGATCTGTATTTATATCAATTTATTTTAAACTGTATTGTTAATTGCATCTAAGTTAATTATATAATTTATAACCCTTATTAATCATTTCACACTCTCTTCCTTAATCCTTAAATAAAGATATCAGAAGTTCTCATTTTATATTTCCACTTATTAAATATATAAATATTTCAATTAATAGTATACTTCACATAATACATTTAAATATTTTCTTTTTTCTTTTATATCACATTTTTGAATTTGCAATTATAATCATTTAAACTATTAAAAAAAAATCATTTTCATTAAAGAGACATCCTTTGATCAAGTCATTGGTTGTGCCATTCTATGTTACCGATTTATTAGATTGGATTATATTATTTAGATTATTAATGATTTGCTACCCACCGGTTATTCTTAATTCTCCTAGAAGATCTTGGTTAACTTACTATATTGTACTATACATAATGATAAGTTCTCTTTCCTTATATCTGTTGATTGGCAATATTATTTATACTTTAATCATGTTATAAATGTAAAGCTTAAATCCAGGTTTATTAACATTAGACCATTTAACCTATTGTTTTAAAAGTAATATTTAGTTAACAACACACATCAAGTTTTTGATGCCGCTATCAAGAATCATTAAATCTACAGTGGACGGATTGTTAGGAATCTAGTATACGGATCGAAGTATTAAGTTTATTAAATATAAATCATCTTTTTAAAATAAGAAAACACCAGAAAAACACATTAACTCGCCGAGTATATATAGTCACTCAACGAGTTCATGTTGCAATTTTATTAAATTACTAGTTTTATCTTATCTGGTTTACTATATTTTTACAGAAAATTATTTTGAAAAAGAAATATATATGAAATATAAAATATTATTTATGTATTTATTTGTTAAACTTCCATGTATTTCAAACCAACTCAAACACTTATATTTTATGTGTATATAGTATTTTTTATCCGTACTAAAATATATAAATATATTTGATTAAATAACTTAGAGATAGATATTAAGATTTTAGAGTTGTAAACCAACTTAGATAACTAAAATATATAAATACCCACACCTCTCAAATTTTATTATTAACTTATCTATGTTTTAAACTCGGCAATGAACAATTGAAACTCGACGAGTCCTATTGCAATTTCATATCAAAACTAAAAGTAAGTCTGCTAGTAGGGTAGTGATCCGCCCATCACAGTCGTGTGTGGTTTATGACGGTGAAAAAGTGGGAGTTTTATATTTGATAATTTGATAGGGCCACAACTTCATGTTTTCGTATTTCCCTTTGTAATTCATTCGTAAAAATGTTTCTACAGTTGACAATGTAATCCACTTGTTGGTGTTTATACTACTTCTTTAAACCTTGACCATTTACAAAAAAAAATGTTTATAGTAGGAATATATGTAATTGACTCTTGTAAGTGTTTTCATAGTTTCGTACCATGACAGATAAATTTGACAAAGATAATTAATTACCTTCTTTTAAAATACGCGGCATTTTACTAAAAAGGTTCTAATCACGTTTTTTGTGGAAAAGCAATAACCAATAATTAGGTTTAAAATTATAGATAGAAAGTGTATACAAAACATTAGTTTATAAGTAATTTAACATCATCCCAAAGTAACTAACCACATTATAACAAACATGTAAGGTAGCTACTGACTAATCATGGCAATAACTAGATCTAGCATAATAAAAACACAACTATTAAACATGTAATTAAGGCATAGTCGTTATATTCCTAAATTACAAATCAAGACTCCGAAAAGTACTCCAAAACATTACAAACCTTGCTTCCTTAACTAACTAATTAATAAACTAAATTTAAGTTAAATACATTTTAGCGAGAGAAACTAGAGACATAAATAGTTGTGTGATAATGAGATTAGTTTATTATGAAAATACTGAAATGGTGGTGGTATTTATAATTCAATTTGACCCGAATGGATTCGTATTGACCCGACCTGAATCGACTCATACACAGCACATGGCTAGTCGCATGACTGAGCAAATTCAAGTTGCATCCGGACCAAGTGGTCGTTACCAAGGAAAAAATGGAGCTTAGCCGAAATTCTTAGTCGCTTGGCCGAAAAAATGTGCCATCACCGAGTCGGACTCGGTTATGACCGGGAGTCCAGATCGCTTGGTTGGGATTCGAATTGCGAGACTAAGAAAACTTGGCCACGACCAAGTAGCGACCTGGTTTCTCGGTCATAGGTTCGGTAGCGATCTTGATATTCTAGGTGACGGGCTCGGTCATGGATACCATGACATAGTAATTTCACGGTCATGTTCCCGCTGATCTGCTTGATCGTGTTTTGCTTTCTCGGTTATTGTGCTCGATCATGGCTAGGCCGTGACCGAGTATTTCCTCGGTCACTCGATCTCGTGTGATCGGCTATATGGCTCGTTCATGGCGTGACCATGATTGAGTAGTTTTTTGACTATGACCTTGTTCACAGTCTGACTACGGCTTAGATCGTGTGCGGGGTCGTAATTCTTCGCGTTTGAGATCGTAAAATGACATTTTTCGTATTCGCACTATTTTCTTCGTTTAAGTCTATTTTTCGCGATTCTTTCGGCATCGTCTTTTTTTATCAATTTAACAAAATTTAACAAATAAATGTAATATTCGCGTAAAAATGTTTAATATTTATTTAATATATAATGATTGTAAAAATGTGACTTCTTTAGCGTTATCAAATATCTCACACTTAGACTTTGCTCGTCCCCGAGAAGTAGGAATAAATAAGGTAATAGTCCCATAAACGTGAAATGATTTTCTAAATAGCGCTTTCAATTCTCTGGATGTAAAATGTACATGACTAGGCGTTCTCACCAGGTGTTCACACAATTCACACACATGAAAAAACACAATTAACACCGACTCACATAATGAGATTTCCCTTAACATGTGGAAGACAATCTACACTCAAACTTTCTTCCACAATACTTGGAAGAGTTACAACACAAGACTTTCCTCACACACACTCTTGAAGATCACTCACAAAAAGTTACAAAATTATATAGTGGCATAAATGTTTACAACACAATAACCTCACTACATAGTTCAACTCTTTGCTTATAAGCTTTAATCTCTCAAACACACTTAGTGATAGTTAATATGACCACTATATCACTTTTTAATTGAGAGAGTGTTAGAAATTTAAAGCGAAAAAGGATAAGTTTTGGGTTCGAAATAAGCTTGATATTTAAAACCAATGTTTTTCAAAAAGCTGATAGATTCACAAGACGACCACGGTCAGACTGTAGGTCGACCGTGACACCTTTGTCCAAAATACTTCCAAAATAAATCCATTTGAAATCTAAGCAAGAAACATTTTTCAAAGGTTAAACTTTACAAATCAGGTTCCAAGACACTTTAAAAACTTTAATGATGATTTACTTGATTGATAAAAAGGTTTACACAATGGATAAACACAATAAGAAGTATACAATGGATATAAGGTACACTTCCAATTACTTATTTATTTATTTTTTGTTTGACTTTAACAAAAGTTGAAAATATTTTGTAAGGTTCTCTTTGGCCATTTCTTTTTATAAAAAATATTTTATACTTTTTAAACTTTTGTAAACAATTCACAAAGTTTATAAAATAATTTTGGTTTTATAAAGAGTTAATCATGTATAAAAATAGTGATCAAACTCATATTATTTAAACAACTAAAAGTTGATTAACCTTGACTCAAATGATGATGCGGATTTACAAGTGTTCAATTGATTGACCTAAACTTTGACCCGACAAAATGGAAAGTGGACAGCAAAGCACGGTTGATCTATGGTCTTGGCGTGAATCAAGATTTCACATTATATGAGGTTGATGTATAATTTGATATATAATTGGAGAACTTAACTATAATGGTAAACTTTACATTGGTAATCCTTAATTCTGTGAATCATTTGCATGTAAGATTCGTATAAAGGTTTTCCCCTTCGAATACGAAATTTTGGGCAATAATTGGTCCATGTACTATGTGGTCAATATGGATTTCAAGGAATGAAGCAACATTCAATAACATCATCTTCATGTTGGAACAAGTCGTGGAACGTGTAAGATGAAAGTCTTTCATTGGGGCGGTCGAAGGGAACTTATGCAAAGCTTTTGACTTTCATGTACGGAGTTCACAACTTTGGAGTTTGCATAAATCTCATCATACAATCTCTTTGTGTAGCAATTTTTTTTAGCTTAATTCCAATGCCAAATGAATACGGCATTTGAGGTTTGATTTAATTACATGTCAATGTAATCTCTTTTTAGTTATTGTTGAATTAATTAATTATAAGAGTCGAGTACCGCAAGAACCAATCCAAACTATCTATATAATTTTAATTTTTAATAACAATATTTTAAATCAAAAGGGTATATTTGTAAACTTGCTTTTTAATAAAATTGATTTTCTTGAATGCAACAGTTTTTTTTCATTCCATTCCACTAATTTAACAAACTAAAATTCATATTTTGAATTGTTCCATGAATTGAATTACATTAGTGCATTACATCCATGCGATTATTATTTTCTTTTTCGCATTAGCATTATCACCTTTTCAGTTGTACATTAAAACTGTGGGCAGTTGTGCACATATGATCACATAAATAAAAACGAAAAGTTTCAGTTAGAAATGAGATCAGATTATTTATTTATTTTCTTTTGCATGTGCATGTGAACAATTGGTTTGCTTAAACAATATTTTGGAGATAAAACTATTAGAAATCTAGCGCATTTATGTTCATATGTGAACAACTTAATGAAAACTAGATTTCATGATCATTTACAGTCATTATGTCATCAGCCCGTAGTTAACATGTATGTGTTCATCTATAAACGAGTAACATCTCATCATCATGAGTATTAATATGTGAATACATTGATGTTCGTATAATGTGCACACGCGTATGTTCATATGTGCACAATCATAGGAAAGAATTGAATCCTAGAGCAATTCATTTTTGTTCACAATTGAACAACTAGATGTTCATCATATACTTGAACAAGTCTGTTTACATAACTAAGCAACAAATTTGAAGAACCAACATAATGAAATTGAAATTATTAACAACTCAAACAAACTATACATCGGGAAGTAAAAAAATTAAATAAAATAGAGATCGAAAACTCTAAAAAAAAGAAAAAGAAAAAAAGAAAGGTAATGGATGATATTGCGTTATTGTTGGGGCTGCAACTCTTCATCACTTTCATTTTCCATCATTGATCGTCATTATTGTCGTCATCATACCTTCTTTATCATCAATAAATCCATAACCTGGTCCTGTTTTTCTTTCGTTTGTCGGTTAGCAATCCAGATGGTCTAGTTATTAAAAGAACATAAGACATGTGGCGTGGTGGTTTTGGGGCAACGGCGGTGCGTTTTTGCAGTGGCGGTGGGCAAAGTTTTTTATCTGGGAGAGAGTTGCAAGGATGGAGATAATGGAGGACGACAGAAAGAAGAAAAAGAAACGGGTTTTGTTTGAAAATATTTCTCACATGAGATTTATTTGAGATTTATTTTGAGAATGAAACAATCAATTTCAATTATTCATTTCATCAAGATAGTAATATCACTATCATTTTAAAAATTGAATATCTTACAAACGGCTAGTTAAAAAAATATAAAAATTGCACCATAAAAATCAGCATTTTTTTCTCTTTGATTAGACATCTCACAAGGTATATTTTCGACAAACTTTTTTTCCTTATTTGGTGGGTTTCGAAAACTGGTGACACATGTGTTAGTTGCTGGTAACACATGTGTTAGTTTCCGTAACACATGTGTTAGTTTCCGTAACACATGTGTTAATTGATGGTGTTATTGGTAACATATGTGTTATTTGCGGCTAACACATGTGTTAGCTGTTGGTAACACATGTGTTAGTTGTTGGTAACACATGTGTTAGTCGCTAGTAACACATGTGTTACCGGTTTTCAACCCCCCCCCCCCCCCAAAAAAAAAAAAAAAAAAATTTGTTGAAAGTATATCATAAGGGATGTCTAATCGTAGAGAAAAAAACGCTGATTTTTATGGTGCAATTTTTATAATTTTTTGATTAGCTGTTTGTGAGATATTTAACTTGGGGAGAAAATTGAGTTTTGCAAAATGGATGGCTAGAATTCATTCTTTCATTCTCAAATTTGCATTCTCATTTCAAATTGAGTTTTGCAAAATGGATGGCTAGAATTCATTCTTTAATGAGAATAAAAATTTTAGTGAGAATGAAAGAATGAATTCTAGCCATCCATTTTGCAAAACTCATTTGAAATGAGAATGGAAATTTTAGTGAGAATGAAAGAATGAATTCTACCCATCCATTTTGCAAAACTCAATTTTCCCCCAAGTTAAATATCTCACAAACGGCTAATCAAAAAAATTATAAAAATTGCACCATAAAAATCAGCGTTCTTTTCTCTACGATTAGACATCACTCATTATATACTTTCGACGAATTTTTTTTATTCTTTTTTATTTTTTTCGGTTGAGAACCGGTAAAACATGTGTCAGTTGTTGGTAACACATGTGTTACCAGCAACTAACACATGTGTTACCAGTTTTCGAAACCTACAAGAAAATGAAAAAAAAAAGTTCGTCGAAAGTATACCTTGTGAGATGTTTATCGAAGAGAAAAAAATGTTGATTTCCATGGTGCAGTTTTTATATTTTTTTGACTAGCCGTTTGTGAGATATTCAATTTTTAAAAATGTTGGGGGTATTATTATCTTGATGAAATGGATGGTTGAGATTGATTCCTCCATTGTCACAAAAATATCTCACTCTCATTTGAACTTAATTCTACATAAAATTCCTTAATCACTCCTCTACCTTTTAAATATTATTACATCATCTTCCATTTTATCATCTTTATGTTATCATTCTTATAAACCATTGATCAAATCATCCAATGGTCAGATGAGTTCTCGCATTCAATTGTCAAATGAGTTCTCGGAGTTCTTGATATGTTTCTAATTCTCATTTGAACACTTCAATATATATATTTATATATTCTTTTATTTCCAATAAAAAAAATAGTAATTGTATCATTATTGTCTCATACAAGTCGCTCTTGTGACATTAAGATCCTAGCTTTTCTCTTTTTGTCTACTTACTTTTTTAATTGAAGTACTAGTTAACGATGAATTCTTAAATTAGTTAACTATACTAACAGTAAAGGCCCTAAATATGAATGGCCATGTACAATAATGACAAGAATTAGACAATCACCAACACAAATAATTCTAAAAGTAAGGACTGTATAAAAATAAACAAATTATTAATCTTATATGCTACTCTAAAAATGCAAGTGGTCACTAAGACTATTAGAGTCTTAGGAGTGGTTTCGTCCTCTTCTCCGTGCTCCCATCAAAAGTCACTATAGGGGGAGTGGTGGTCGTGGTGACCTGTCCTCGTCACACATGCAACGGATTAGCACGAACACAATGTGGGACCCATTAAGATTTGATTCTACGAATATACGGTAACTATTAATTTTTGATTTATTATGGTTGAATTCTTATAAAGCCTAATATATAACTTAAAATTGAGATTCACCGTAAAATCAATTGTTGATAAATAGAATAGCCCATTAACTTAAATACGTACTTCGATTTCATTATGTTCGCGATGTCAAATATTTATTTACACCGAAAGTTATCCTCGCAAACTCAAATTTTGCAATGGACCTCCCTATCAATGATTGGAATACCCCCATATCAAGCCTTATTGGTGGACTCGAGACTAGAAGATCATCATGACCACTGATCGATAGTTATCGAGGATTTCCTCCGCATTAAACATTAAGCTACACCCTTGCTTTAATACAACTTGTGATGATCTTTTGTAGCTTAACTCATACAAAGACATTGTATAAACTAATTGGGATTTTATTGTAAAAAATCAGTTAATAATATAGAGAATAATCATTAACTTATATAAATTGCATGATTTGTTTTATTTATGGAATTATGGTACTTTTTGGGAAAATATGGACAATGTATATGATTTCAATTCGGATAATCTTTGTGAGTCATGTTGAAATCACTTTTCAAAGGCAATATTTCGCCCCTAACCGATGTTCGGGTTCACGATATTCAAGCTGGAATAAAACTCACAGAATAATTATATATTTGGTAGCAAAATCGGAATTCTTTATTGTTTTCGTGTCTGTAAAAGTGTATGATGAAATGCAAGTAATATTTGTTAACCAAACAACATTTAGAAAACTGTTTTCATGTCCGAAAATTGATTTTTTGAGTTCAATGAATCCGGTCATTTTCGATGTTGTTTTGGGATACTACCCCGAACTCGGCCAAGGCGTTACCCCTTGACCGCAGCCAAGGGCTCTAGCCCTTGGTTCCTATTAGGGAAGTTGCCCACGGACCCCACAAGGGGGCGCGACCCCCTTGACCCCTACAATTTTGGTTGAGCCTAGAATGTAGTAACTTAACTGGGTATATACTCAACATCACATAACCCGTGTCCACTAATCCATGAATGCACTTAAATATATAACATTCCTTCCCTAATTTAGTGCAATGTCTTTCGTAGAAAAATTTTCAAACACAAACTAAAAAAAGCCTTTCCCCTTTTCATAATACCTACGGTAAGCATCCTGCTCTCGATTCAGAGCTATTGCTTCAACAATCAACTGAGCTTAGGAAGATAGGTTAAGACGTCGACTTATAATTGGCCTTGCTCGAGGAGATGAAAAAACATATGCATAAATGAAAATGTCATGCATATTAAATTTCCACCTTTGTAAATTACACATTTCAAATATTCGAGAATCAAGACATTCAATGAATTGAGCCGTTTAACCCATTTAAATATCTGAAGTTAATATACACGTAACTTTAAAAGTACACAAAAACTAAATTTTGACACTATGGAGGCAATGTGCCCATATCTATTCATGAATGTATACAAAGCTAAAGTCCCAAGTTTCTCAAAGTGGTACGACTTCATATGCACGCAGGAAGCTCTTTTCATCATGCATCTGCACCGGCACTTTTTCTAAAGAACTATTAAAAAGTTGTACTTCAACCTAACCCTATGCAGATTTGAGTACATACCTTGGGATGATATGTAATTCACAATGTGCTCAAATCTCTAAGTGTAAGCTTTCCAAATTGAATTAAGCTTCTAATGCCTCGTAAATGAGAAATGGTTTTCTTACCTTTAGAAATTAAATGGACTTTAGTCACATCCCTAATGCAGACTTATGAAGGTATTCTCTAACTAACCCCTTCATTATGTTGTCTGCTAGGTTATGTTGTGACATCACAAACTCAACTAATATCAACTTATTCGTGATTAACTCATAAATCATACAATGTCTAACACCTAAGTGTGTAGACTTCGCATTGAACATCTAATTATAAGCCTTAGCCAAAGTAACAACTCTATCACAATGAGTAGAAATAGGTGATATAGGTATAGGCCATAATGGAATCTCTTAAATCAAGTTCCCTAGCCAGTTTCCTTACAGTATCAGCTAAAGCCACAAAACTCATATTCCATAGTCAAGTTGGTTATGCAAGTTTGCTTCTAGGAAGCCCATGAAATGGCACATCCCCCAAGCAAGAAAACCCATCCACTGGTAGAAGAGTGATCTTATGTACTGAATCATGACAATATCTTTCTAACACCGAAGGAAATCTCATATAGTGCAAACTATAATCCATAGTTTTCCTCAAGTACTTAAACACCCTCCTTATAGCTTGCTAATGATGTGTACTAGGATTACTAATGTACCTGCTAAGCTTTCCCACTACAAAAGCAATGTCTAGTCTTGTACTTATTATGACATACATTAAGCAGCCAATCACTTGAGAATACTCAAGTTGCGAATTTGGTTCACCAATGTTAACCATTAGTTTCAAACTTAGATCCATATGTGTACTCAATGGTGTACAATAATAACAGTTGAATTTCTTTAGCACTTTTATAATGTAACGAGATTGTGAAATAGAAATTCCTTGTTCTCACGTTTAATCCTAATGCCTAGGATCATGTCACCATCACCCATATCCTTTACAGAGAACTTTGATGACAAGAATTCCTTAGTAAAATTGTCTTGTTCTAGATCTGTGCCAAGATCAACATGCCAACATAAAAGTAAATGATCACTCATTTACTAGAGTTATCAAAATTTCTATATACACACTTGTTTGCTTCATTTAAACTGAATCCACTAGACAAGACCACCACATCAAATTTTTGATGTGTCACACCCCCAAATTTGACATTTATAGTTAATCATGCGGAAGCTTTCGGGGCGTGACGGTGATCGAATAACAATACCTTGAGAGCGTATGATTATCGCTGAACATCTATATTATTAGGATGCCAATAATAGTTTTACAACAGTTCGGTAATTTAAACCATTAAAAGAGAAATGTTATTGAATTCATCATTTCAACAAAATACAAGTTTCGGGGTTTCATAAATAAAACTACAAGTCAATTAATATATAATTAATCCCATTGTGTTAATTCAAAATATGGCATCCTAATTCATCGTGGCAGGTACGGTCCCAATATGCATGTGTCTTACGGCATAACTAATTCCCTTGAAAAACATATTTATAAAAGGTCAACATAACGTTGAGTGAATTCACAGGTTTAATGACTCGATCGTAAACCATCATTTGGTAATCATTTTATCAATAGATCAAAAATGGCATCAACGGCTTATTGTGCGATTATTCTCAATTTAAAACAATAAAACCTTTGACTACGAATACCCCGAAGGTTAGCTAAACCGTCGAGTTAATATGCCGAACTAAGCCTATAACCAAACCACAACACAAATGAATCGTTTGCCTTGACCGGTTAAGTATATTTCGTCCCCAAAAACATGCGAACAAGGTCGTTAGTTAGCGCGACTAACTAAAACATACGTGGGATGGGCTTGTCAAACCCGATAGTACTATCTATATACTCAGTGGTTAGCGTCATCTAACTAATGGTTATAGTATTGCATGCTAGGCCTTCGGCACTACAACTTATCCAACTTAGCCGCTCATAAGGATACAATGTCAGGTTTTAATAATCGCATACATTCAGTTATGTGTTTTTCACCCCAAGTTGAAAACAGTAAAACAGTAAAAGTGGGGCTGTGAACTCACCTAAGTCCGAGCGTGCTAGCAAAACAGTTTTATATAATTGTCCAGACAAAGTCTCTTAGCGCCCTAAACGCAAGAGTTTTATATCAATACATGTAGACGACTCAATAGTCAGTCTATGCCAGTTGTTCACTCAACTAGGTTTATAAATTGCCATCGACGGGCTTGCATATCATGTAAGGCCATTATAGGCAAAACGACAAGTTGTGATCTTTTAGTGTTTTCAAATAGTAAAATCATTTACGCAACCTTTTAACATATTATAAATCATAATATATAGATCATTGATCTCGATTCGTTATTTATACGTTGTCTCGATCGTGTATTGTCTCAAGTTCTCGACTTCGTTATATTGACTTTTAATTTAGGAATCGTATGTTCATATAATCTCGTCATGATACTTTAACGAATATATATATACTTATACACGTATATATATATATCAATATCGTTATAGTCTTTATAATCCATTTCTATAACTTTCGTCGTTATAATACCATTTAACTTGTTTTAAATTCCGCTTTTAACTTAGATTCTGGGTTTATCGGTTTTAAATCATATAAGTCTTATTTCTAACACTTTAAGCTATCGATTTCACTTTAGTATATTTTAATTTATTAATTTTACTATCTCAGTTCACTATCTACAATTCTTTCCCTTTTAATCCCTATAGTTTAGGTTTTTCCCGTTTTAAGCTCAACGTTTCGGTTTTTCGATATTTAATCACACAAGTCTTGATTTTTATACTTTAAACTATGGATTATATCATAATATCATTTTTTTTCTCTGATTTCAACATATTAGTCCCCAAAACCATTGCCTTTGTACTTTTAGTCTTTATAGTCTAACTTTTAGATGTTTGTTACAATTTAACAGTTTCTGTCCAAATTTTGTCATTCTTTGGCTACAATTTTTACTAGTCAATCAAGCTTAAATTTTTATGAAATTTTTACCACATGTTCCCCTATGTCTTAGCTTTCCATAAATATAAGGTTCATAATTTTTTGTCACGTTTAAGGGGTTCAAACCTATTTAATACTACACAATGGTCCAACAGTACCCTTTCTGGACAGTTGGTCAAAGATCTGTTTGCACACGGAGTTATCCTTTTTTTCACAGAGTGTAATCATACTACTTTGAAAGCTAACACAATATTTGACTTGTAGGAAAAATAATCACTTCATTTAGATCCGTAATTTGAAAGTTATGACCTTCTAAAGTTGGGTCAGTTTCTGACTTTTAAGAACAGTTTGTACACCTTGGTTTAAAAATACGTTTTAAAGTACCAATACTTGTCTAAAAATTATGAAACCAGTGGGGTTGGAAAGCTAACACTTTAAACTTGGTTTTAGACTCAGAAAACACTAAATTTCGTTAAGATTTGACTGAGTCATGCAACTCTCAACTCGACTAAAGTTTCTGCCGTTTTTACTTTTGTTGTTTTAGAGTTTGTCTTGGTTCTTTTTAGCATAACTTTGTTATAAACCATACAAATACACGTTTTTAAGTTTATATCTAGCAAGAGTAAACATCTAAACATATTCTAACTATCATATAAGCATTTTAATAAGAGATCTAAAGAGTTTATGGTGGAAACTTCCTTACAATGCACTAAAAGAGCAAGTTTGAGCAAGGTGGAGGTTGTGCTAGTTGTAAGTGAGCTCCTAGCTTCCTATCCTTGTGTTCTTGAGTGGTTTTACTTAGAATTGATATGGGGGAAGATGTGTGCACGTTTTTGATGGTTAAAAGTGTTTAAAAAGAGGGGTTTATCATTGGTGGTGGAGGGTGATGTAAAGGTGGTTGAAGGGTGGTGTTATGGTGGTGTTGTGGTGGTGTTTTGGTGGTGGAAAGGTGGCTGAAATGGGGCTGCTGTGCTGATTTCGTGGGAGGTGCAGAAAAAGGGAGAAAGTGTGTGTTTTTCCTAGGCTTGTAGTGTTGTCAATGAAAGGGAAATGAAGGTGAAGGAGGGGGAAGACATGGCTAGACATCTCCTTGTTTTAGGGATCACAAAGGGTGAGCCAAAGGGGTCCCTAGGGCCCCTTTCTTGGCTAATCTCTAGGAGGGAGGAGGAAGGGGGGGCCCTTTGAGGGTTAATCGCAATTTAGGTTAGGTAATTGGGTCATTAAACGTTAATCGCGATTAGTTTAGTCGTTAGTCGTATAATTAAGGTTAATTAGGTTTAGTTAGGGTAGATTAAGGTTGACTATAGTAGATTAAGGTTTATTAAGTTGTTATAAGGTTGTTTGTTGATTGAAATCATATTCGGTTGATTTGCTGATGATTTGTTTATCGTTACCCAGGATTCTCTACGTTTTTGTGACAATTGAATTGGTATAATTGTTTGATTTGATTTCTCGGCATGTCATTGCCATACTTAGTTTAATAATAGTAGTTTACTTTATATTTCTCGGTCTCAATAATAATCGGGAGTTGATTGATATCTTATTCGATTTAATTTCACAAACTATCTCGCTCGTTGCACGTTTTCTTGTTAACGTGGACGTTTATTGATTTTAAAAGGTCGTTATGCTCTTAAATCTAGCATATGTATTATAACAATAATAACTACTATTCAATATTAAATAGTTTTACGTCATATTCAAAAATGGATCACCAACGTTGGTGAAATTTGATTTCTACCGATTGTCTCGGTTAACTCTCAAAATCATGAATGCTTCTCGCATTAAAATGAATTGCATCTCAAATGCAATTATAATAATTGTAATAAGTTTAGCTTGATGAAAATGAATTCACATAATTATTTCGGGAATTAGCCTAAATGCACTTAATTAACTGTACGGAATTTACCGAAATTTGAGGGTTGTCACATGATGCCACCTTTTGCTCATACGAGACATAACAAAGTCTTCATGTTGTTTCATATACCTCCTCATCCAGATCACCATTCAAGAATGCAGCTTTCACATCCATTAAGTAAATCAAAAGCTAGTATTACTCCATCCTTTTAACATTTCCAACATTCTTTGTAATTAACGTCCCATAATCTAGCATGCACAATGATGATCATTAATAGTAGCACATGTCATATAAGTAGAATCAAAACACCACATTTATTTAGATTAAGCCTAAACATATGATCTCAAATATCTGAATCCAACAAACACATCAAACTTGGATAAGATAAACTTATTTGACTCGATAACCTGGTTATAACCATTATTGTTTAACAAAACACTATACACAAGTTTTTTTCCGAATCTTAGGAACATGTAATAGATTGGACAAAGTAATTGTCTTTCCAGAACTAAATTCAAAAACAACACTTCCACAACCACAAAAAGCTTTTGTTGACTCATTTCCCTTATGCAACACATCATTATATGTCACATATGTCTTGAACCAAACGCCTAGGCTTGCACCCATGGGTAGTAGCAACCGAATCCACATACTAGGAAATATCATCATCCTACACATATAAGATTCAAAAAACAATGACATATAATTCTTAATCAAATTAAAATCATTATTAAAATTATGACCTTGCTTCGGGTTTTGGACCTTAGACCCATGACGCGATCCACTTGTGCTATCACCATTGTTATTCTTATTACCGTATTTCTTAACCCGACAATCTTTTTGAAATATCCAGTCATACTTGACTTCCAACACTTCTTTAAGGCTTCTTATAAGGATCATCATTGATATCATGATACTTTCATTTGACTTTACCTTTATCATTATGATTTTACGTCTCTATGTTCCTCCACCATGTTGACATTATATGGACCATAAATTTCCTTGTCATTTCCTTAGTCATTTTCTTGCGCCCTTAGACCTTTGTCTATGCGCAAATGACTACCCAATTGAACCAGGGTCAATTCTTCCTTCTTGTTTTTCAATTCATCTCTTAAGTCTTTTTAAAAAAGGAAAATTTTATCGATTATACATGAAAAAGAGATTGATTCATCCATTTATAAATCGTTTTGTGCAAACTATCCAAGCATCCTTATGCACTCATGGTATTGTTCCATAACAGACCAGGAATTTACCATATTGTAATTGTTAAAATTACTAACAAGAAACTTCTTAAGCATCTTCAAACATATATTTATACTCCAAAGAATTCGAGAGATCCTTTGTCGATTCGACATTTTGATATACGTCAAATAACAAATTATGCATACCCATTCAAGATATGACCATGAAAGATGTAGTCAACGTTGTCTGACTTGCATCTTCTGCGAGTCTGATCCATAGTCTCCTCTTCATATGCCTCCGGACATGGTGTAGTTAGAACATACACAAAATTTAGTGTTCTCAAAAAGAATTTAATCTTCTTCTGCCATCTCCTAAATTCGATCCCATCAAACTTGTCTAGTTTTGCAACATGTCATATCATTCACAGATTCAACATTAAAATCAACGTAAATATTTCTTTTAATGTTTGGAAAAATATGAACAGGACATATGATTTCAATCCGAATAATCTCTGCAAGTCGTGTTGATATCACTTCCCAAAAGGAATATTTAGACCTTAATCGATGTCCGGGTTCACGAAATTCAATTCGGTTTAAAACTCAAAGAATAATTCTATTTTTGGCACCAAAATCAGAATTCGTTTTTGTTTATATGTCTGTAAAAGTGTTTGATGAAATGAAAGTAGTGTTTTTCAAACAAACGAAAGTTAGAAAACCATTTTCATGTCCAAAAACTGTTTTCCCGGATTCAATGAATCTGATCATTGTCGATGTTGTTTCATGTCCGAAAACTATTTTCCCGGGTTCAATGAATATGCTCATTTTTTATGTTGTTTTGGTGCGCTACCGTGAACCCTCCAAGTGTGTTACCTCTTTACTGTAGTTAGGAGCTCTGCCCCTTGAATCCTGCTAGGGCCATTACCCCTAGGACCTCACAAGACGGTGTGGCCCTTTGACCCCTACAATTTTTGTTGAGCCTGGAATGAAATAATTTGGTCAGGTATACACTTTACATCACCTAATATATATCGATTAATTCGTCAATAAATTAAAATATACAATGAAACTTTGCACCCGACACTTAATTACTTGTAAATGACATAATAGTTCATAGTGTTTTCGTTGTTTGCACTTGAAGTGAAATTTCAAATTGTTTGTACCTCACAAATTTGACCCTTTTCAATATTATAACAACCCAATCCATTTGTCTGGGTGGCAATGGTCAATGAAAATTGGTTAACAAATTTAAGGGTGTGTTTGACAACACGTAGCAGTAGCAGTAGAATTAAGCAGTAAGTAGTAGCAGTAGCTGTTTGTTTTAAAAAAGTGTTTGGTAGCGTAGCAGTAGCAGTAATTATAAAGTGTAAAATTACGAAAAAGGGCATATACACATTAAAATAAAAAACTAATTAAATAAATAATAAAGTTATTTGGAGGTATATAGGTAATTTCAAAAACAAAACTCTAGTTGCTAGTTGAAATGCTTGTTCATCAAGTATTTTAAATGGAATCAATTAGACAATATGCAAACTCTAGTGACTATGTTGTCAAACAAATTTTTACTAACCACTAATTACTTATCAGCTAAAAATACTTTCAAATACTTTGCAACAAACACACCGTGTATTTACCGTCGGTTATTTTAAATGAACGTGATTATTGTTCAATTAGCTAGACATAGATCTACTTATGGATTATAGTATTATATACGATATTCAAATCCAGTTATGTGAAAGGGATTCAATGTTTTCCGACACATCACTGCCACTCTTTAATTCGATCGCATGTGAAATTCATATACGTATTAACTGTCGCTTTTATTATAATAAATCTATATATATATACTATTATGCAAATAATTTTTAAAATTTATGTGCAGCATTTTAAGTTTTTAAGAGATTAAGAAAATTGAATTTCAATTCTTGAATCATCTCTTTTTAGTTTTATGTGCAGCATTTTTAGTCTTACATTTCGTGTCCTTATAATTAGACAATGCTATTTAATCCTCGTATAAAAAAGCAACAGAAAACTATACCTTGTAACTAAACATCCATGTATTTTCCTTTTCCCTAAGTTCAAATCTTATTTATGTTAATCACATAACATTTTAATCAAGCAATATGAAACAATTATGAATAGTCTTAATAATTAGATTAGTTAATGTTATCAAGATTTGGCATATGTTGTAACTAACTTTTTGAAGGGCAAGTATCATTAGTGTTGTTGATACATGATTGATAAGTTCTGTTATTTGACATATAACTAAAAATGAAGTTACAAACTTACAACCAACACTTCATCTGATTTTTCAAAACAAAATATTGACTTGAATTGACCTGACCAATACCATAGTTTGTCATTGTCTAATCGGATTTAACTTGGCCAGTGTAATACTATACACGAAAATCCTGAAAAAATTGTTACAAAACTATATAAAACACATTGAGATCATTAACGTTAGGAATTTTTTATAGAGTTAACTATAGCAGAGTTACGAGCCGAAGGTACAAGACCACGAGTCGTAATTTAGTTTTAGTTATTTAAAATTGTTTGATAAAGCAGTTGTGACTGTAGTTGAAAATTTAAAATGACATAAATAAAATATGACAAGGGATGCAATTAATCATTCAAGGGTGTTAACGTATTTTTAATTTTTAAAAGTTTGCACTTATTTTAAAAGTTACTTTAACTGCTTTTTTCATTTAGGAGCTTAAAATTATAATTCAGAATTATTTTCACGAGAGAAGATAATAGAAGTGAAAAGAAGAAAAATTACATCGTGTTTTTAAATTTTTTTTTGTTGTCATTTTAAGAAGAGAAGTGTGAGATTTTTTTCTCTAAATTTTCTATCAAATATTAAAAGAAACAAAGGACTAGACTAAACAAGTTATAAATATAACATTTCTTTTAATATATTATCTCTAAATCGATAACACGAAACGAATAAATTTTCAATTTTTTTTTACCAGATAACGGAAAAGTATTCTATCTTGGCAGTCAAAAATTAACTAATAACAAAAAGTGTTTTAACACGAAGCGTATGAAACATTTTTTTTCTTATTTTGAAATTTATTAGCACTAACTTGACAGTCAAATTAACGAATAACAAAAACCTCATACTTTATCCTATAATCATTTGCAAATAAATAAATATAGTTATAGTTATATATATTATTCGACTGTAATCATCTATAAATATTAAATACAATTGTTGTTGTGATTATAAAAAATGTGAACAAAATGTACACGTGGTGCAGAGTAGGATTTAGTACGGTGATGTGATCCATTTAAGCCTGCTGCTTAGGTCTCACCGTCATCGTCGATGAGGATTATGTGTAGATGGTGCCTTTTTGGTAGGATTTTCGCATCGTGGTGGTCCCCACTCTCTTGACACACGTCGATCATACGTGGACATACAAAATCACTAAACTAAAAACACTTGGGTCCACTTCCAACGGCCAACCGCCCCCCACACTTTTTTTCTCATTCCTACTACCAGTCGACAAACATATCCTACAATCATAACTTTATAGTTTCTTGTTTTAGATTTTGTTTTCATTTTAAGCAATTCTTTTTCTTAAAGTATATACTATTGATAGCATCTACCTCATCTCGTGTAAAGTGTTACACGATACATATGCCTCTTTTATATCTTCAAAACTTCACTGAATGAATTATCATTAGCACCTTATATTTTTATTCGTACATCATTAAATATTATTTTTTTTTATTCAATTATATTATTGTCAATATAAATTTTTCAATCAAAAGAGGATAAATAAATATTCATTTTAGTTTGACTTGAAATATTTAAAAAATTAATTATTGTAATAATAAATACGATTATATTTAAGAGTTCAATAATTTTTAATAATCAGTGTAAATGAAAAATTTCTTTAAAACAAATAAAAATAATAACATGAAAAATAAAATTGAGACAGAAAGAACAACGTCTTATGTTGTTGTCTAATAAAATATCATAAAATATCTTTTTTGAAAAATGCTTAGTTATTTGTAGTTGTAGGCTGTAGCTGTAGCTGTGGCTTTAGGTTTGAAGCTTTTCGCGAAAAGCTACTTCTAGAAGTAGCTTTGAGAATTTAGGGTATGTTTGGTAAAGTAGCTGTAGGCTGTAGCTATATTTGTAGGCTGTAGCTTTAGGTTTGAAGCTTTTCGCGAAAAGCTACTTCTAGTAGCTTTGAGAATTTGAGCTTTTCGTTGGATTCTAAAGCTACAACTTGTACATGACAAACGAGACTTTTATTTCCATAGGAGCTTTTCGTTCAAAAACTAAAAGCTAAAGCTCCGAAAAGCTCCATGCCAAACAAGCCCTTTAGCTTTTCATTGGATTCTAAAGCTACAGCTTGTACATGACAAACAAAACTTTTATTTTCATATGAGTTTTTTGTTCAAAAATTAAAAGTTAAAACCCGAAAAGCTACTAAAGACTTCATGCCAAACGTGCCCTAAAACAATTTGATTTCTGAATAAAAAGTTTATGGATTTAAAATTTTGTTTGTCTTTTTCATAAACTGCATGACTTCTCTACTGTATAACTTTAAATGTAGAATATTTAAAATATTAATTATAATTATAATAAAAATATAAGAGAGGAGATGTCTACTCGCACCGTCAAGAACGAGATGCTTTGAGATTTACTTATTTTATATTAAAAAATAAAATAAAAAAAATACCACTTTTCACTTGCAGGAAACTTACACTGTCAAAATTATATACAACTTTTTTTCAATAAAATAAATAGACATAAGATTGGCACTTTTCACATATATTATTTTTCATACATTGATTTTTTATGTCCACATAAAAAAAAAATACAACTTTTTTCATTAATTTTTTTTTTCTTTTTTATATATATATTTAAAAAAAATGGGTCTATAATTTGAGAATAAAGTAGGGGCTATAACTTATCCAATCTTATTTTTGTAATGGAAGATTACCACTTATGTTAAACTCGAGAAGACTTCTTTTCGCTTTAAAAACACTATTTTAATGGCTATTAGCCTATTAGAAAGCTTTGTACTGTTATTTTTGTAACTTTCAAATCTCACAGGCAAAAGTATCGTGCTTGAGACTTATCAATTGGAACCATCAAAGAAATGAATTAACGAGCTAAATAAACTATTACACATTCAAACACTTTTCTTTTCTGGAAAAGTACATTCAAAGAAGTTAACTTATCTAGGCTCTGCTATAACTTGTTTGAGCAATAGGCTTAAAGCTTAACGATATCAAGATCGGAAATCACAAATTTACCTTATTAACTACATATCGATTACTTATGAAAACTGTTCGTGATGTTGTAACATGTAACTGTCACAATAGAAGCCAAATTAAAATTTTAAAATATAAAATAAGAAAGTAAAATATTATCCGTCAATTATGTAAATGGGTGTTAATCAATAAAATCGAAGGTCGTTACTATGTACTTTTGGTTCATTCCGTGTGTACTTTAGGAAGTAAGTGTGTTGGTATATAGTAGAAGTAATATTTTTGCTCTTTTAAAAATAAAATGATAGTAGTTTTTTTTAGGGTAAGATTATGAGGGGCAATTGCATTTTAAGGATGAGGAGGTGATTTCAACCTTTGATTTTGTTGATCAACGATATAAATTTACTGCATCTTAATAACACTATATTTTACATAAAATGCAGTGTTACGAATCTAGACTGTTAATCACATAAATCAACGGCTAAGATCGCATGCCCATCATTCCCCTCAAAATGTAGTTGCCCCTCTGAAATCACACCTTACTTTTTACTAAATAAAACGAGTTTGATTAATTTTTTCAGTTTAAATAAAGCACAAAAACAAAATTAAATAGAAAGAAAATATGATATTACTCAAATTACTCTATACACTTGGTTCATCATTTCGGGTTATATTAGAATATTCTTAAAAAAAATATGACGATTAGCTTTCTTTTCCCTAAAGATATAAAGCAGGCAACAATAAATAACTGTTGAAACTATATTTCATAAGGATGATATTTCTAATGGAACTACTACCGAACTACCATAGCAACCGTACTTGAAATTTTTAATATATGAAAATTTTGACTTTTCTTAGCGTGAATGGTATAACATTATATCGTTTGGTTCGTGATTTTACAAAAATTGATACTTTATTGTATTGCTCTGAGAGTTGTTTATGAGATAATCATAGTATGTAGTTTACTGTATGCTTAAACTTTATTTGCATATTGAGATAGTAGTGTTGTCGAAGGTCATTTGTCGTTAAAAACTTTCAATATTGATACTTACATAGCGTTGGTGATTTTTGATCTTAAATTATTGGCCATCTTCACAATATAGCGTGGGTAACTGACTAGTTAACATACATAAACATATAATTAACAATTAAATAAATTTAAGTAATTTAGTGAGAAGATTATTTGGTAAGATGAATAAAATTTATATTGCAAAGGTAACTGACTAGTAAACATACATAAATGTATAGTTAACCATTAGATAAACTTAAGTGACTTAATTGCAAGATTATTTGGCAAGATAAACTAAAATTAAGAAACATATGACTAATGAGAATAAAAGATAAAAAATAATTCATTAAAAATTATCAAAAGAAGCTACTTGAAATCTTTAAACTTTGTACCATAGAATATGGTTTAGCTTGTTTGAGTCTAGTGTTACTAACTTACTTGATATAAGGTTCATATGAAAATATAATGTAAAAGTAGTTGAAATAAAGATTTAGTCTAAAAACTTCGATGTATATATCGGAGATGAAACATATTTAATACAAATATAATTTTTGGGTATTTAACCTTTTATATCAAAATAGTATATAAACTTGATACGTACGTTAAAGATGTCCTAAAAATGTACGTAATCTTTTAAACGGAGTATAAATAAAAGAAACTCATTTTGATAAGGTACAATATTTTATGTAGAAAAGCTATAAGATCGATTATCTAAAACATTTAAACTGCAAAAGGAACTCAACTTTACATTAATTTTTATATAATATATATTTTTTTTAATTCAAGGTATGTACCTCTCTAATCGTGAAGAAATTAATGATTTTTGACTTATAAGTTGAGCCGCTAGTCGAGCAGCCGGTCACCAACCAATCGACGAGTTTCTTACGTATAAGTGACATATCCTATTAATCGACCGATGTTCCTAAATTGTTTTTGAAGGATATTGAGTTGTAAGGGAGAATTGAGAGTTAAAAATAGCAGTGAGTTTTTTTAAATTATCAAATTAATAAATAAAAAGCCAACAAATCAATCCTCAAATTATATATATATATAGTATCAGGATCTAAAAGGAAAAAAAAATTTAAGAAAAAAAGGGAAAAAAGATATATTTAAAACTATGATTCAGAAAAAATAACTATGATTCAATAGAAAATAAATATAATTTAAAACTGAATCTAAGAATTACTTTACTAAACGAAGGGTTAAAAAAAAATTCTCTTATTTCTTCACCAAATTTTCTTTCTCCCTTGAACCCATTCCTATATATATATATATATATATAGTTTTGTTTTCGTATTATTATCAGTAGATTCAAATATCTATCTGAAAACTGATTATCTACTTATTTATTAAAGAATAAACATTTAAAAATAAGTAACTAACATTTACTTATTTCTAAACGGATAAGTATAAAATAAGTAATTCCAACTTAATATAACTAGTTTCATGAATCATTAGATGTCGAAATTAGAGTGGTCCCACTGTGACCTGATTAAAAGATTATACCTCACATAGAAGTTGACGTAAAGTTGAATATCTCTTTTGCCAATTTGCCCTTTGGAAAAGGACTAAACTAAAAAGTTATTGAGAAGTAAGAAAGCATTGATATCATGTTTCAATTAAATGATAAATAAATAAATTACCTAAGTTGTTGCTTGATACATTATTACATAAATAAATCTTCATTGATCCTTCTAAACTTTTGTTAGTACGGTTAATGTTTGGTTAATTGCGATTATTAAGATTTTAGTAAAAGTTATTGTTATACATTAATACTCATATAGTAACTAACAAATATTTGATAATAAATGACATTTAACCGTAGAATACAATGCGTTTATACATCAAATCTTTTCTCTAAATAGCTATAAAAAAATCATTTATTAAAAAAATATATATATATGTATCATATCTTAATAAGAGCAATGCTATAGTACAATTCGTGACACATATATACGTAATTTACACATCATCTATGTTTTTATTTTCACTTTTAATTTTTAATTTTGTCACTGATCTTATTTATCTTATTTGAAACTTTTAAGTTCGAAGTTCAAAACACATCTAACATTTTTCATCTCTCAAACAATAAAAAATAAACCAACTTTGAGAAAACGCAAATGTAACTATTATCAATGAAACCCTTTCTTATCGGTATAGTTGATGAAACTGAAGTTTGGTAGAAATCATTAATGGTGATCAAATAGGTAACAACGAGTTAATTGTCAGGTGGTTAGTTTGGATGAAAATGGTCTGCATCAAAACTTGCCAAATGTATATACAGCTCTAATTTATAGGTTGATACATATTTGAAATTTTGAATATATATATATATATATATATTCTTTCTTCTGATTTCGTAAATCTATCATATTTCGTGCTTTCATTGTTAGTATATTTTTATATCTGTTTAGTAAGATATCTTTATTATTTTTAAATTACTGTTTAATATTAGGATGCTGGTGATTCCATGCATAATAGAGTTATTAAATTAACAGTAAGTATATCGATTTAGATTATTGTAATCAATAAGATTTACACTGGGCAAGTTTTTAACCTACCTCATTGCACCTTAATTAATTTGTGCCTATTTTAAAGTTGACTCATTATTACTTAATATCAACCAGAAAAATTGTTATGAATAGGTAATAACTAATATATATATATATATATATATATTAGTATATTAGTGTATATATATATATATGGGAAAGATTCATAGGAAAGCTTTAAGTCTTGGAGAAGGAGTGAAACAAATCTTAACCCTTGATTCTTTCATAAAAAAACGTTTGTAACATTCATTTGTGATGAATGTTGAATTTTGAGTAACATTCATCACATATGAATGTTAAGAACATTCATTTATAATAGAAATCAAGAGTTGAGATTTGTTTCTCTATTTTCCTAATCTTTTTGCTTCCCTTTGAATTCCCACCCTATATAAGTACATTAAATGGTAATCAACATAAGCACATGATGCAAATTCAATCCCGTTTTAGATAAAATATTACTATCATGCTTTTAAATTAAGAGATAGAAATCGTCACATTTGAAGAATAGATGTATATGACTTCGTCTCTATTTATGCTTGTTTGAATCATCGCGAGTCATTGACGTTTATCACGATAACTTAAAGATAATAAGTTCAAGTTCCGTCATCAAATGTTCTCCCCTCGATCAACTGTTAGTTTATATTTGTTCACATACATACAAGTTTAAAGGCCTGTAAAATAAAAGGATGTTTTCATGTTTAATCCAAAGTGAAACTAATAAAGTAGATCCTAAATCTTCGTGTTTCGTATTATAGCATTCACACTGTAAGGGTGAAGGGGAGGTCCCGCCTTCACATGACAGGGTTATGGATGGTGTAATCATTGAGGTGTCTTACATGGATAGGTTTTCAAACAATCTGAGTATTTGCATTGTTCCAAGTAAAGACTAACAGTCATTATTTGAAAATCATTTTCATCTTTTATGTAATATAATTGACTAAATAATCATGTAGGACCTAATAATTAAGATATAATATTGGAGGGGTTTGAATGTTTGGAAAAAATAATATAAGTAAATGATATAGTAGTGACGTGACAATCAATTACCGGAGTGAATGATTATACAACTTTGAACGCCTAATACAGTTTTAAGTTGTTAAGAATCGGACAAGACAAATCATGAAAATATTTGACATCTATTATTGTTATTGTTTAGATAAGGTTGTCAACATCAATAGTATTTCGAAAATCTTCTATTATTCTGTCGACATATTTTAATTTAGTAAAATGAAACACTCTAAAAATTTTATATGTTTTGCTTTCCGGTCATTAGTTGTTTTTTCAATAAAGTGACATCTTGATTTAATACAACGTAAGCTTCGTAAATGGACAAGAGATTCGATTTTTTCTGTTCAGATTATTCGAAGAAAAATAGTTTAATTTGTTTATAATCTAGCATAATTAAGGTATCCCCGGACCATTTCTAACCTTCTTTTAACTACTTTCAAAATATTTATCGAATAAAGTTCAAACATGCTACCCCTTACAAAGAAATAAGATGAGTTACCACCATATCACGACAAAGAAATAAGATGAGTTACCACCATATCACGTCGGTGATGCTTCCTATGTAAGCTTCATACAACTATTTATTTTCAATCAAATGTGTTTTGGTGTCATCCTTTATGATTTACTAATTCATACAATCAGCAACGGCCACATGCCGTCTGACTGAATTGTTTCGTGATTCACTGAATAATGTGATGATCTACTGTAAGTTTAGAAAAAAATGATAAATGAGCCTATTTAATTTAATTAAATTTAAAAGCTGACCGAACAAGAAAATGAATAAATGATAACAAGCGGAGTAGGTCATTAGACTTATTTAGTTAGACTTATGTGTTATTACTAATTAATATTAAATTTATTATCGTTCATTTTGTGATCAACACGTGTGTTTTCTCAAGCATACTTTTTTTTGTACAAGAATGAAATAACCATTTTGTTTGAGTTTGATTTTTTGATAAATTTTTATTAATCTTTTCTATCCAAAAGAAAAAAAAAAACACGGGCACACACTTTTTTGGAGTTCTTTTTAACTGATGGTAGTATTTTAAAATAGTATTTAACATATAATATTATTTTCTCTTTTTAACCCTTTCACAAAACAGTAATAAATTCATTTCAGGGTATATTTGTCAATTACAAAACAGTAATAAACTCATTTTCAGGGTATATTTGTCAATTACAAAACAGTAATAAGCTCATTTCAGGGTATATTTGTCAACTAGATTTATTTGGTAGGTAAAAATAACACTTATTAAAAATTCATTGATTTAGCAGTATCGAGGTAATTCTTTCAATTATGAGATTGAGAGTTCAAATTTTAGAGATGAAAATGTAATTAATTTAAAACGAGTTAATTGAGAATCGTATAATTTGTGATTGAATAGTACGTATGCAAATAGAGAGAGAATAGAAATTGTTAACTGCTATTCAACACACATACATTTATTATCAAGAAGGCTTATCAAGTGTTACAATAATCAACTATGACTAGCTTATATATACTATATTGACTAGACACATGCATTTAACTCTAACAATGTTTACAATCTATAATTTTAGATTCCAATAGAAACATTTGTATACATTTGTGATTGTAAGATGTGTGAGTATTTGTTTTTCTTAAAGAAGAAAAAAAGAGAAAAAAAATATTACAGTAACTTATTGAAAAAATAAGCTCAAGAAAATAAGCTAATGGAAATTTTTTTGAGAGTTTATTAGAGTTTATGAAAATGTATATTAATTATACATCCATTAATTTATAAGTA
Organism: Logfia minima; assembly: GCA_963921325.1. Lineage (NCBI taxonomy): Eukaryota > Viridiplantae > Streptophyta > Magnoliopsida > Asterales > Asteraceae > Logfia > Logfia minima. Next base: position 13,806,847 of record OY992768.1, read on the forward strand.
ATTTGTTATTATGCTTTTTATTACACTTTTATATAAATTTACATTTACGAGTTTTAACTCCAACTATTTTATGAAAAACTTTAAAAAATATAAACTACATACTTCAATTTCGACTGTAAGCTCCAAGCTTTCAATTAATTTTTACTGAAAAGAGAAAGAATAACAAACACATAAAAAAAGTGAGCATCCACCATCCACTATTTATTCGTTCATCCTCTTGATCTACATTGGCTATCTCCAACTTCACTCGTCCAACTGTTACATATTATCAGTTTCTTAATCAGTCAGGTTTGGCTAACTTTTTATATTAAATGGCATTTTTGATCCGTAAATCTCCAATTCATACCGTATGATGATATCATTATGATTTTAGAATTAGAAGGGTTTGAGTGAAACATTCATTTATTTTAATTAATTGGTTAATTATATCGGTCGATTCTCTAGTGATGTCGGCATTTGATATAAGTCATGATCAATATATTAAATCTGGTTGTCTATGTGATACGCGAAGAGTGATTTTCAGTGACCGAAGGTGTTCGATAGTCAATGAAACTATGAGAGAGGGTTGAACGCCCCGGATGCGCTGGGAGTTGGGATGATCTATTTGCTGGTCCAATCAAAGAAAAACATATCTTTACATTGGGTAAAATATGAATTATATTATATTATGTTTTACTAAAAGTAGTATCTTTTCTTAAATACTTTTTAAAACCCAATAGGCTCTTAATAAACTCCATTGGTCATACTCATTGCCATTTAAAGGTGTGTTTAATTCATGTCAAGTAATCAATACTCGTCTTGTCCAGCGGACTTACATGGGTAGCAGGGTATGCACTTCCATACTCTGCCAAAGTAATTAACAGTGATAAAATACATACCCTCTTCAAAATGGGTACACGGCCCTCTCTTAAAATCTAGTTAAATACAAGATATTTCAATCCTCGTATTATGAATCAAACAACCATCATCACCATCACCATCACCATCAAATTGATTACATAATTTCGTCTATTACTTTTTCTTTTGCCTGATGTTGCTTGGTCTTGGTGTTGTTTATGGAGAACTGAAGAGGAAAAGTCAATTAATGGGGAAGTGGATAAATTTGATAATTATTTATTAATTAATTTTCATCTTAAATTATTTATTATGTAATTTTTATCTTTATCTACACCAAATTCATTTTTAGGGTAAAAAATTAGCTACTTAGAACTAGTAATATTTATAAAGCTGCTAATGTGTCGTTGTTTACTTATTTATTTAAATTGTAAGGTGTAAATCTAAATTTTGAATAACCAGATGAAAGTTGTCAAGCTACCATCAATGTGAATGAACAAATGGCACTCTATCAAACCATATATTGACTGGCTACCTTGTTAAGAATCGTAATTCGACATATTTGTATGTACATATCTAGTTTCACATTGCATATGCGTATATGTGTTATATGTAATGTTTTGAAAACCAGTCGAATCGGGATTTTGGAGAAAAATGATCTAATAATAACTGGTTTTCGGGTGATGTTGACTTGGTCAACAACAGACAGTCATACCAAGAACCGGTTTGGACCGGTTTTTAATTTTTTTACCGGGAACCGTATAAATCAATGTTCCAAATTAGTATGTCAACCGTGGTCAGGGTGAAATTAGTTGTGTACTTGCTTGAAATATATAAGAGGTCATAGTAGGTTATGGTTTGTGTTACTATCGATATGGGACAACTTCAACATTAAAGGAAAAATAAAACACAATAAAAATGTTAACTCAATGTTTTAAACCTCAAACCTTATGCTTTTTAGATGGTTTGATTGCAAACTGATCTAGTCATAACTTTGTGATAGTGTTGTATTTATAAAGATTTATTAAAATTTGTAATTGATTGTTATAATGATTTTTCTAATAGCTTTTTAATGATTATTTTAATAATTCTATAATAATTTCATAGCAATTATATATTTCATTGCAAATTCATAATTTATAATTGTAGCTTTAAAAATTTTGAGCGTATAAGTTTAAGTCACCGTTTTTTCATTTGACTTTTTAACGCACTTTGACCACTCATAACTTTCTATTGAAAATTCTAATTTCAAAATCATAAAATTTACAACCAATATAGAGTGTCATTAGACATTTACCTTCAATCAATTTTCATAAAAGTCAAAAAGTCAAGAAAAAGTCAACCAGTCCGACCGGAATCAAAGGGTCAGCTGGTTCGACTTAAAAACTAATTTTCAAAACATTTGTAATATGCACTTAGTTAATCGAAACGAACACTCGACAAACATTGTAATGCGGAACAAAAAAACTTGAATTACCCTACGCAAATATTAAATAGTATATGGTTTGATATGATGAGCGAACAACTCTACTAATTGGCGCATACCTCGTGTCAAATTCCTAGATCTGCTACTGGTTGTCTCAAACAAGAATTGAGACCTTGTTAGTTACTATGATCGTAAACAGCACAATCCCAGCTTCAAAACAATAAAAATTAAAATCGATTTTAAAATCTGGAGTTAGTAAAATAGAAAATTGCAGATAGCACATAACTCAACTCATCCATATAGCTGTAGCAGCATTACGAACTTTTTACAATATTACAAATGGACGTCTGGTAACTCAAACTACTAACCAATTAGTATTACAAATGCTTTAAAAGTATCAAAATTAATCAATAACATAATTAGGTGCCACCGCAAGAATCCTATTGTTTCTTGCAGCCCGTCTGCTATTTGCATCAATTTCGCCTTCTGCTGCTGCTTCCTCTTCATCCACCACGATTAAATGACCTTCCCTTCTTACCAAACTCTGCATCAGTCACAAAACATCCCATTTACGACAATGCATTATAAGTTTGATGTTTAATTACTATGTATACGAAAATAGCAAATATTACCTCTATGATAGCTTTAATCTTGGTCACTTCAGCTTTTACCTCTACCATGGAAGTGTAGTTGTTCTTTGCATTCTGTTGATCCACATACCACTGTATCAGATCCTTTTGCCTCATTCCAGCTAGCCCAGTCCCTGAAAGAATCCAAACAGCTTTTACTTCCATCATGTCTGTATAATTTTATATGTGATGTAAACTATGCTGCTAGATATGGCAATTTCAACCAATTGTGAACGGTTCATTTCAGGTTATTTTTTTATCTCTAACGGGTCAAACGAGTAAAGTTAGAAGAAATTGCTTAAAACAAAATGGGTCATAAATCAAAGTGTAATTTTAATGCATAAAAACTTTCTAAATCGTATTATTCATATATATTAAATTATTAATGAAATTTTATATGTATTTCCTAATCAAAATTTTCACAATGATTGTGTGTAAAGAATAAAATAACCAAGACGCAAACTGGTTTCAGGCGAGCTGATCCACAACTCGTTTTGAACCATAAAAGCTTACTCATTTGACCTGAACCCATTATAAACTGTTACCCAGCACACCCGATGTGCACATTTTGCCATCTCTACGTGCTTCTATCATTGTTTACCTTCTTGCGCAACAGTTTCCTCATGCTGTCTTAGACGCATCACAAGAGCTCGGGTTATCCGCTGAAAGTATTCATCTGGTATAGTAAGTTTCTTGGTTCCAGGCGCTTCTGCATTTCCTGAACAAGACAATCAGTCACTTTAAATAAAAAACGAAATTCCAAATATACTGGAGCGAAAAAGATAGAAGATACCAACCTGGATTCTCATTGGTTACATCGGCTTCTGCACCACTTGGCTGAGCTTCACCGTTTTCGCCGTTTTCACCATTTTCACCATTTTCACCAATATCGCCATCTTCTTGATTCTCTTCTTGAAACTCCGTCAAGTCGATCTCAGTTGATTCCACACTGCAAGTTCCTATACATAATCAGTGGCGATTCTTTTTTGCAAATTATGTAGAGGTGGCAATTTTAACCCATTTGGGAATAGTTCAGTTTGGGTTTGCCAACTCTAATTCTATTTTACAGCTAACAACATACTAAACATGCCTGATAACTGAAGTTTTTAGGAGTCTTGTTGCTACACGAACATGCCGTGGGTGAACCTGAAAGACAACACAAATTTAGAGCTAAATTGCCATGCAAGTCTAGGACACTGTAAATGTTGCAAGTTGTTTTTTGCTACAAAAGGCACCTCATCATCCAGGTGACATCGGGCAATTGCTTCTGAGAGTCTGATTAGCGCTTCCAATTGTCTGACTGTCATGCGATATGCAACTCTACTTCCCGGAGCTGTATCACCTCTACGCAGAGTAACATAAGAATCAACCAAAATTTGTCTGGCCTCAGCACTTAGCTGCATTGATTCAAAATCTGTTAGAAAAAAAGGAGCAAATTGATGGAAAGATAACAACGAAAAGAAACAAAACTAAACCTTTGGCTTTCGAGACTTGGCAACTGCAATGTAACGCTTCAGTTGTGCAGTAGTGAATGTAGGAGTAACTGCATCTTCACGCTTTTGATGCACCCTCACGATGTGAGAGGCAATATGATAATCTGTTGTGTCATCAGGGTCATCAATCATGACATATACTAGGTCAAACCTTGAAAGGATGGCTGGAGGAAGAGCAACATTGTACTGCAGAATAATTTAAAATTTGTTAATGTATCTCAATTCATAAGGAAACTTATAAAGCATAAACAATTTAGAGTTTATTATCACCTTCAATGGTTTAGACTTATCATAACGGCCTCCCGTGGGATTGGCAGCAGCCAAAATTGATGTTCTTGCATTCAACGTAGCTTGTATTCCTGCTTTTGTAATACTGATGGTTTGTTGTTCCATAGCTTCGTGTATTGCAACCTTTTAAGTTGACATATGTATATATATCAGGCGGTGGTACATTCTTCTATGCATATTAAAACCAGTAAGTAGCATTCTAAGATTACAAAGGTGAGAAGATTACCTGATCTCTTACGTCCATTTTGTCAAATTCATCAATACAACATACACCATTGTCAGCAAGCATTAATGCACCAGCCTGAGAACATAAAAATAATCGTTTTAACGTATCTGGTCCATCTGGATCATCGAAACTATATTTATGTCTAATTAAAGGGTACCTCAATACAAAACTCTCCCGTTTCTGGTTCTTTTGCAACAGTGGCAGTCAAACCAGCAGCGGATGAAGATTTGCCAGATGTATAAACGGATCTTGGAACTAAGCTTGTCGTGTACCTATTGAGGAAAAAGAAATGTGAAAACTAACCTTTCATATTAAAAGGCGTATATAGAATAGAAGTTTTAAAAGATGCATACTTGAGAAACTGAGACTTGGCACAACTGGGATCACCAACAATACAAACATTTATGTCTCCACGAAGATTGATTCCTTCATGAGTGAACTTGTGCACACCGCCCAAAAGCATAAGCAGGATTGCTCGTTTGATGTCTTGATGACCAAAAACAGTAGGGCAAATACTGTCAACAAGCTTGTTGAAGAAATCAGGAGTATTTCTCATTTGTCTAACCTCAGCTAACTCCTCCGGCTACAATGATATAATAAATACAGGATAAGTACAATTTGTTACAAGGTTCAATTGAAGCCATCTACAGAACATAAGACAGTATGTAATCATAAAGGAAGAAAATTGCTTTCTTAGTGTAGTATATAATACAAAGACCCGTAAACAATTTTAGAAAACGCACTACACTCACACAAGAGCTACCAATTTCTGTTAGAAAATGTGACCGATGCTTAATACAATCGAGTAATGAAGCAATTCCTATGTGTGTAAATATAAAACATAAAGTTTACAGAACACCAACCGAGAACTCTAAATTGTCATTATCCTCAGAATCCCTCTTCCTATTTCGTATGTCAGCATCCCTTCTTCCATCACATATCTGAATACAGGATTACAATTATAATCCCCAAAAAAGGTACATACATGCTTCTCTATAAAATGTTATAGGCATACAACCAAATATAGAGTTTAAATGAAAACCTGCACTGAATTAGCAATGAAAGCAAGCTTGTAAGAAAGGTCTCTAACTCCTAATGCTCGAAGACCTTTAACACCTTCTTGTACAGTACCGCTGCTATTGCGTTGACCACCATCTCTACGGCATTCAGCTCTCTCACCCGGAGCTGCCAATGCCAAAATGTCAGGTATCACCACCACAGTGCCTGTAAATATTACCCTGCAAAGAAAAAAATAAAGTTATATACTATTTTTTTTGTTTAAAATAACAATGACCATCACACAGTGTGGTTCACATACGTGTCACCAGCCCTAGCCTGTTCAACAATGTCATGGCGAAGAATGACATCTAAAGATCTCGGAAGCGATCCAGCGGGTATTTCCTTTGATGTTTCCTGCATCCTCACCCTCTGCCAATCAGCAAATTTACTTTCTTGTCGAAGAAGTGTCCATCTTCCTTTCTTTGAACAAGTAACACTCATGCATATCATGGGCTATAAACACAACAGCAATACAACCAGTAAGCCTAATAAAGCACAATCAAAACAGACTTTCCTCTCAATATCAATTTACAAGATACAAACCTCAGTGTACTTATATTGTTGCTCAACATTTTTAACAATGGTACCACACTCCAAGCACTTAAAAGTACCCTGAAGAAGCTCCGGCCTAACTTCACTAGTTCGAGTCACCACTCCTGTTACCGATACTAGTCTACCTATCTCAGCTGTACTCAATTCCCTCAATCTACAGAACCAACACATGACAATTAAAATATAAAAATCACTACAAAAATAACACCACCACAACTAATAATAGCAACAAACTAAAAAAAATTGCATTAGTACCTTTTAATGATAGGCAGATTGTAAAATGCAATATTAATATCCTTATTAGGATTATCATCAGTAATAAAAGTAGGTTTCTGTCCCATCACAAATCGCTTACACGCGTTCTTCAAGGACGCTTCGAACCTACAACATTTCATCATAAATTTTCCCCAAATCTCATTATCTACTATACTTACATACTATACAAAAATAATACATAAATTCCTGTAAGGTTTTGAATTGACCTCAAGTATTCATCAGAAATAGCTTTCTGAAGAACATCATTGAACCGCATAACGTGAGAGAAATCGATAAACATTGTATTGGATTCATTTGGTCTCATTGCTTCGATTTCCGATTCGTAAAAAGGTTCTCTTGAATTCGCATCTAACCTAAAGCTGTAGTAATAGTAAAATTACATCAATTGATTATGAATCTACGAAATATGTGAAAAAAATAAAAATATAAAAAATAAAAACCTAATTTTAAGTTCTAATTAGATTTGGAGGTACCTTTTGAGGAACTCTAAGAAGATGTTTTCGACCTTGGCTGCTTTCTCGTCTGTGAAGTATGAACCGCCGAATGAATCCATTGTCGTTGGCTAAAGGTCTAAATTGTTTTTTGTTTGGCAAAAAAATGGTAATTGTGTAGTGAATTGGAGATAGATGGATATTTCTCTGTATCTAACTATTTGGCGGGAAAATAAGGACGAGCGTTGAGGGGTTTCCCGCCAGCTCTTACAAGCTTTGGGCTGTGTGGGCCACTGGGCTACGCAGTAGTTGATGTATTGTTGACCCAAAATGAAACCCTTATTTTTAGATAGACCGTTAACAAATAGTTTTTTAATTTAATTTAATTTAATTTTTTAATTTTTAATTTTATTAATCTAGATTGAATTAATAAACAACCTACTTTTTATATACAATTTTATTTTATGTCTCGCGACGACAATAAAATTTGAGTTTAAATTTTATTTAAGTTTTCAGGGCATTACTCACACTATTTATTTGTATATTGGGAGAGCCGATAAAATATTTATAATGTAGTTAAGTGTATAAATTTTAATTATATAACATGAAATCATATTTTAAAATCGTACAAGATAAAACAGATAAATACACGAAATGATATCGTTTTACGTAAGAAAAAACTTTTCATATGTACATATATTTTTAATGTGTTACCTTTTCAAAATACGATTATATGTCGTACAACCAAATTTATAATTTTGACTACATTATCAATAAAGGTCAGCACAACTTCGTCTAAGAAATGATCTGTACGCCAATAAAAGTGATGTGTATATCATATCCATACATATAAAATATTGTACTATGTTCATTCATAATTTAATATGGTGAACTTATGGGCTGCACATCACCTAAGCTTCCTTTATTTTGACATGTGACCATCAACGGTAGCTGAACCTCATTTTCTATGAATTGTCACGTGACCATCAATTGTATCAACATCCCAATTTCTATATAAAATGACTTACGAGGTGCATTACAAATAAATACTTCTTCCTATTATACTGAACCTATCTTAATAATAACTATAATATAATATAATAAATATAATATGGAAAGTGGTTTGATGATGTTAAGTCCTCTTATTTACTCAATGTAAAAATACAAATCTCCAACTTAATTACATTAAAAGAAATTTACTTTTACTTTGTATATAAAACGGTACGGATAATTGCCGTTTGTATGGGTTAGAAGTAAATAAGTAGCCGAGATTTCTGTTTAGTATTTTGGATTTGGATAAGTTTATAAGTGAATTTACGGTAGTATGGTTCATGGTTGTATTGTGATAGGTTTCTTATTAGGTGGTTGGTTATATTAACTTTCATAGTAACATATTTACAAGTCCGGAAGAAATGACAAAATCTAAAATAAAAGTCACGATTTGGGTGAGCTGAGGAGAGCAAAGGAAAAATTAAATAAAAGAGAGCCGAGGTATACGTGTAGTGTAAGCTGAGAAGGATAATAATTAGTCTAAGAAATATTTTTAATTGTATCAGTTTGATTTAGTTCATGATCGTATCCAAAATTCACGACGTCACAAAATGAATAAGAGGTGACTTTCATGTGACAATTAAATTGATTGCACTTATTGCATAAATTATTTTTTAAATCATAATTGTTATGATATAATGCGAATACAAATAAGAAGATATTACTAAAATTATTAGTTATTCATTCTTTCAAAAATTACAAAACAAAGGTGGAAACAAAAACGTGAGTACGTATAAAAACAAATAATGAGTTTGACATTAAAAGAAAAAAAAATCAAATACCGGACTTTTCCCTATTGTGCAACGTGATTCTCTCTCTGAAAAGGAAAGGATTATGTATAAAATAACATGCTCAGTTTGCCATCAAAAGCTAACTATTGTAAATAATCAATAATTATTCAATCAAATAATCTATTTCAAGTTATAAGTTAATGGTACATGTAGATAAAAAGAAAAAGAAATATATAGTAAATGAGTATTATATGGCAATTTATTAAGTTAATCGTTACTAAAATATCTCTTAACGTTCATACTTCAATTTCGAAATTCATTGTGTATGTTTAAATTTATTTATGTTATTCTTCACAACTTCAAATGTATTTATGCTAAAAATGCCGATCACAACTTTATATTAGTCAAATCCTGACGAGAAGAACTCAACCACTACACATGACGGAGCAACTGGAAAGAATAGAGCAACACCTTATCCCGAGAGGGTCCTAGAAAGCTTAATAGTTATGCACTAGTTGGAATGGAATAAGAATCTAAAACATAATTTGATCAATTGGCTTTAATGAACCTTTTTAATTAGAATAATTGAAGGACACGCTTATCTATCTTGTTTTACAAAATGCAACTTAAAATTTAATACTCCATATGTTTCAATTTTATTGTCCATATTATTATTTTTTTTGTCTCAAAAAAATTACTCACTTGTTAAAAAAAATATAAAATATCGTTAAACCCCAAAATCTACCGTCATTTATTACTTTTAATAACTCATTTATTAAATATTTCAAATCAAACTTACATTGAAAATAAGGGTAAAAATGTCATTTATTTGCCGTATCATAAATTGAAATATTTTTGTTGAAAAACATAATCTTTGAGACGGAGAGAGCAGTAGAATTTTTACTAAATAATACGTAAACATTTACCGTATATAAAACTTCATATACAAATAAAAATCAATATGACATTCAATGGGGTATAAAATCTAGTTTTCAATACATTAGTCACATCTACTGATTCATAAGTGAACATGTCAAAACTGTAACTCTAACAAAATTCCATTAGTACGCTCGTTCTTAACCTTTATAGTTTCATCGTCCCAGTGTTCAGTACAAGAAATTAATTGGAAAGATACTGCAAAATGATCTAGAACCCAAGTCCACATCTCCAAAGTTTTTAATTTTATAATTTTTTATTTTAACCATGTATGTGGCGTTGACCTGAAATAAAAAGAATAACTAATTGGTTCATCACTTTGTGCACACAAGTAATCTATTGCCTTATTTCCTGATGTCACTTAAGAATTTCCTTTTGCTTGAACACAAACAACATGCTAATCACTACTTGGGATCATGCTATCCACTCCATCTTCTAATATATATACATACAATTGTTCAACTCACTTTAAAACAAATTCTTTCTAACGATTACTTTTTTGTAGTGATGTCGACCGAGTTAGTTAATGAAAAAGAGATACATATTTCAGTAGATCCCATATCGATGAAAGAAGTTGTCGAATATCCAAGTTATGGGGCACCTAAACCTCAAACCGTCAATAAACCATTGCCTTCGTTACCAAAAAAGAACAAGTTTCTTAGCGCAAGTCTCCCAAGCTCCGCTTGTTCATCCCCTCGTAGCGTTATTATTTCAAAGACAAAAGGCAAAGATCAAGATGAAGTCAATGAAAAAGTTTCACCCAAGTCGGTTTCCTTAGGCCATCAACACTCTTTGGCTCTTTCTCGTCTTATTTCACTCCGTGAGAGTCGCTTGCAAAGAAGCAAGTCTTGTGGCGAAGGGAGACCTTCTATTCAGTATGATGAGTTTGACCTCCGCCAGACTACCAACAAAAGTACTAGCAGTATTAGTACTTCTAGTGCCGATAGTACACCTAGAGGTCAAACTACATCATATAATGATGACGAATACAAAAAATTCATTGTTTCGAAGAAACAAAATGAGGATGATTTCAAATGTGGAGCTCTTTGTTTGTTCTTGCCAGGATTCAGTAAAGGTAAGCCGGTGAGAAGTAGAAGAGAGCAACCACAAGAACTAGGACATGTGATTTCGCATAGGGTGTCTCTTGAGAAATTTGAGTGTGGATCTTGGAGGTCGTCCGGGATTATGAATGGGAGTGATTTTTCATCCAATATGTATTTCGATTTGCCATTAGAACTTATACAAACGAGTGGAAATGATGCTAATTTGCCAGTGAGTTCGGCTTTTGTATTTGATAAGGATGTGAAAGGAGTTCTTAAGACGAAAGGAGGTGGAGAAAGGAAGTCAACAAATGATGGTCGTCATGTACGCTTTTCAACATCTTCACCTACAACATCGCTATCTTCGTGTGTCACATCTCGTACGCGTAAGGCTCAAGATGACTTCAGTTCATATTTAGAAGCTCAAAATGCTTAAAATTTTTTAGATGTTTATTACATATAAAGCATAAGTTATGAGAGTGTTTAATATAATGTGTGGTTTTTTGGTCATGAGTCGGATGAAGGTCATCCAAATTGTCTTGTTAGTAGTTTAATGACATAATTTACATCTTTTAACTGTTATTATAAGATAATATTGTTACAAATGAAGTATAAGTGAAATTTGCACAACGATACATCATGAACTTGATTCTTATATATATGTCGATGAAAAAATAATGATTAGTTGTACAATGTCGAATGACCCATAAGCTAGTGGTATTAGTTTTTTACATTATATGATGCATATGTAACATCGATTTTCACCCTACATTGTGCATATTAGAGGACGAAAAATGGGCAAGTAATAGATCAGAACTGGTGACTTTCTTGGTTCATGTTGGGTCGAGTTAAGTTGACTTGAAACTCCTTCTAATTTTTTTTTGTTTTTAAAACTTTTCTAATAAACAATTGATATTGAACGTGATTTTATAAATTGTAGGATGCTAATTGATTATCCATTTCTAGAAAACGAATCAAAAAGGTTCTGTGAAGTTGGACAACTCATGACCCGTTAGAGATAAAAACAAAACATGATTCAACCCATCTATAAGTACAAGGCCGAAATAGCCACCTCTAATGTATATGTCATTGTAGTTATAAGTTACTCGCAACTACGTATTACAACAGTCTTGAATGTACTTATATAACGTTCAACATATATAGTACTAATGAAAAGAAATGTCTGCATCTTCACCGATTTAGTGTTTGACATCTATCTTCGATGGAGATACATGACGTTCCTTAGCTAGCACATGAAAACATTATGAGTTATACAGAACATGTTTATTGAATTACATGTAGGTGTACATAAACAAAAAAGAGTCACTCTAGTGTAAAAAGGAAAATATCACATATACATCTGATCCCGTACATTATATTGGACATTAGACCTTATTTGATTGACATAAGAACAAGTGAAATAAAACTTAATAAAAACAATTAAAAAATACGCAAAATTAACGTTGTTATAATCAATCGATGTGATTGGTTTAATCTACGGACAAGAACCATATAATCTTCTTTATTGACAATTAAACAAGGAAATTTCGTGGCTTAGTGTTACAATGAATCAAGGATTAAATATATATATATAGGATCGTTAATTATAGTAACTATATAAAAACATGTTTTCCTAAATCGCTCGAGTTCGCGTGTCGAACTAATTCCATTGCATCGGGATCTCCAACTTCGTGTCACGAACTAATATGATCGCTCCGTGATCTGCTACTTCGAGTCGCCTCCAAATTTCATCGCACCATGAAAGCCTTTCTATCAAAACTTTTAAATGTTACTCCATGATCCGTCACAATCTAATTCCTTCGCCTCACGATCTTTCGTTTCCAGCAATCCAACCTTTAATCACCAACCATTTAAGTCACAACCCAACATTATCTCTGTGTGTAGAAATTCTTCACAGGAGTAAGGCTTTAAACAATGAAAAAGCAATATCAACCTGCAATATTCTATTTCGAGTTATAGATACACGTGCAGAGGTAGATATTTTGAACCATTTAATCGTCAATTTGAGTTGTGCATTTCTCAAATAGGTGAAATGAGAACGTAGTTGAATGAAAATGTGGTCAATTAGGTTGAAGGTTGCTCAAAGTCTATTTTTAATCACAAAGTCAATCAGGTTGGGATTTAACCTCTTGAATCGATCTCTTAAGGTGTTTTAGGCGGGTTTGATCGTTCAAGCGAAAAATTGTTCAAAGAGGGTTGTGTTTCTTGATTTATAATTAAATTGTATTAACATTATGTCATTCTAAAGCTTTAATTTATTTAAACACTATATAATATAGGCACGCATAAAAGTTAAGATATACAATGGTCGCCTTTTAGGTCCTCTGTTAACAACTTTTGGATCAACGTTGGACTTAAACCTTTTCAAGACGTTCAAATATGAAAATGTTGAAAAAAGGTATAGAAACAGTTCTTGTTAATGGAAATATTAACGCGGGATTAACCAAGCATGTCATCCATGATATTTTTTATGATGTACTATTAGCTTAAAACACTACTTTAGTTTTTGTACACAGTACAAAACCTAGAACATATATTACACTTCCTTTATAGTTACAACATTTGAAATAAAAGTTATAACCTTAACAGTAAATACACCCCAAGGCTTAAGCCACATGGAAGTGGCTTAATCATTTGTTGGTTTTGGGCCCATCCTATGACCATGGTTATTCTTAGAACATGATCATGACCAAAAGCGAGTAAGCAACCCCAAGTATTGTCATTGTTAATTTATTGTTATTTAAATTACACAATTATTAAATTACTATATAGTGGGGTTGCGTACTCCCCACACATGCTCCTATAGTTCTTTCCTTCCCATTTATACCACTATCATTTGATAAAGTACAAGATTATAATCAACCAATTTGTTTTGATAAACTGAGTTATGCGTTGCGAGCCTAATTTGCCAGTTTCTTACCTAACTAATCAGACGAGAAAATCATTATCTTGGACTCCGTAATAGACCTCATATTCTTGAGAATCTAGTATGTATCAAGTAAGTGTTTAGAAATCACATCCTCACACTTCCAACAACAAACACCCTTTCATTAGCATTTCGCAAAAGAAGAAATCAAATAACATTCATCAATTCTTTTTTGCATGGGATCCCAAAAATTGATGAACCCGGATCTTAAAACCTAGGATTTAAAAAATTCTTAATCGCAACTAAATTGCCATCGACTATAATCAACGTATCTGTCCTACCGCGACCAAACACAACCTCAAAGAGACAGGGCCTCTTGCATGTCGTCGCGTCACGACCAACCACCATTGTGTCGTGATCCAAACATAAGAATCGTGTCGAGAAACACGTAAAAGGCAACACGATTTAAATACTATAACTGGATCAGAAAACGTACACCATAAGCGTGTCGCGATTATATCATCGAGCCAATCTGATTTACCTGTTGCAAACAAATCCCATAGCGTGTTGTTCCCCGATGGTTCACTTCTTCCATATCAAGATCTATCCCAAATCTCTATCTTCAAGAAACAAAAACCCTAACCATCAAAACCTAATCATGATCATGCTTACATCCGCCATTGTTTTTGATATTCAAACCCTCAAGTACTAGTACCAGTTGTTAGGAATTGCAATGAAAACAACAATTAACAACAATCAGTTCATGACGCTGATATCAATTGTTAGCAAAAAACCAACCAAAAGAACACTAGTGTTGTTAGATCTTATAAGTTAAAACCAGAACTTTATTGACAGATAATCAGTTATTCATTAAGAATTAACCAATAACAAATTAAGTATTCAATCGTTAATAATATCAATATAAAATTATAATTGAATTGATTTTAGCGGAATTAAAAACAATTATGAACACATAGTTTAATCATGAATTGAATGTATTATTGTATCAATTGAATCTATGAATTGGGAATTATAAAAGTTCACAGAATACACAAAGTATGAAAGTATAGAGTTTATGAACGATTTTACACAATATTGCATCACCTTTATTTATATAAATATACAAGTTGCGCAGTTTAATGTCATTCAAACCCTAGTTAATCAAAAACTTTAAACCTAGTTTTTATGTAAGAACCCTTTGGGTGATTTTTAGCCGTTTTTGAGGTTCAACCAACGTTTTTCCATCATTGACGATCGAGGATTAAAGATTCGGTTTATTAGATAGTTTAACTATTATGGCGAACATTCTTTTTACTCTAAACAATGTTTACTTTGATTTTAATTATCACTTATGTTGATTCTAGCTTAAATATAAGCTAATTTACCTTACATTCATTTAAATGATGTGAACTCTTGATTTGGGGTGTTAATTCTTGACGTTTATAATTGTTTAATTAACGTTTAACCGAAGATCCAATTGTGATTAAGTTTTATTGTTTAATTTATCTATTGATGAATCGTTGAATATTCTAGTGAACACTATTGTATGATTGTGATTTGTAATAATCATTTATCTATGAATGATTATTGAATTGACGCGAACGCAAGATTTAAATAGATTAATTGATTAAACTTAATCGTGGTTCTATTGAATTTAAGTAAAGAACTCAATTTAGGTTTAGTATTCCTGTGAACGTAGGTTTACAAGATTAAATCGTTAATTATTAGATTAAATTGAGACTAGTTTAATTAGAAACCCGTAGTAAACACGAAAGGTTAATTCTATTTAATCTATTGGAAGGAGTGAACACAAATTCCATGCTAGATTTAGTTTGATAAACAATAACATATAAAATGGTTTTAACAAACACCTCGAAATCATTAGTGAGCTAGTCTAGGTGAATGTTTCTCTTAATATCTGATACTTTAGTATCTAACTGCTTGTAATTTACTTTTATTCCATTTAATGATAATTGCATTGCAACAATTCGGTTGCAAACCCCCCTCCCCCACCCCCACCATTTACTTACTTGTTAGATTAACTTTATTTGCTATACATTTTTTATTGCATGGTCATCTTGGTTCGACTCGGACTTACCCAAACTATACTGCTACGTGACAGGGTACACTGCCTGGTTGTGTAATAGTTAATTACGGTAATTCTTATTATAAATTTAATAACTAGATTTTACACATCAAGGTCCGCGCCACTGCGTCGTCACGTTGTGCCATCCACATCCGGCATACAACGGTAGCTCACCGTAGCTCTGATACCACTTGTTATGACCAATAATTTAGCCCAACGACATGTCAAACATATAAGTTTGTTGAAATTTTACTGTAAATTAATTGGTGATAGTAAAAGTAGCGTATAAACTTATATGCAAAACATTTTATTTTTTTGTGTTTATAATGTAAGACTTAATTTGAACCGACAAAATTTATAGATCTTAATTTCTTTGTTTAATTAATCGACAATTGTAGAGAACTATCGAATACCCTCAAAGCAAATACAGCCAAATTCAATAGATGAACAAAAGAAATAACTACAGTATAGCTAGCATACTATTATTGAATTATTGGAATTTGGAAAACAATGGACCACAGATATATAAAGACAAATGCAAATCATTGATTCAATCAACTCATCAAATTATAGCACTTTACATGTGTCACTCATTAGTTACCTTGGCTTGTTTAATAATATTTGTCCACCAAAGTGTTTAACAGTGTTAAGAGGTCTTAATAATGGGGATGATGCTTTTAACATCATATTATATAGGTACTGTCAGGACTTATTTTAATGAAATACCACGAATATGGAAATATCCCAACAACTGGTTGGAAGAGAATGTATATATTTGAGGAATTTGTTAGTTATAATTAATGTAACTAAACAAAAAAATGTAGGAAGAGTTACAAATCTAAGTTTTGAGTTTTAATGAATTTGTTTGTCAGGAAATGAAGAAAGAAAAAAGAATAAATAGTACAAAGAGCATTAATTGAGTTTCATTATCATAGAAGGTGACCACAATGTTATAATATGTGTGATAATATAGAACGTCTCTATTTATAATGTTTCAACTTTGTGGTTTTTGGAGTGTTTTTTTTTATATATATATGGGATAATATCGTTTCCTGGGATGACATTGGTCAGATGATATGCCTTTTACCGGTCGCTAGAAATCAAGGAAAGTTGTTCTCTCTGGCACGATGCTATCAAACAAGTGGTGTCTTGTCTTATTAAAGATGAGCAGACCCGTATGGAGGAGTTGATAGAACGAAGGACTTGCCCGATTGATGGAACAAACAAAATTCTAAAGAATTTTATAGATTGGTGGAGGTGATCGATCAATGAATTGTGCTAGTTTATGATGAGACCATTGAGAACTCTAGTTGACCATGCTTACCCGGATTTGTGGTGACATGGTTAATTCAATTACTTTGCTAGTCTTTTGGCGAGTTGGTTTAGGAAGGATGCAATTTACACCCAATAAGATGTTTATTAGATAAAGAGAGTTCATATTATTATCGCTTTTACTTATTAAAATATAAGATTTTTACCGTACAAGCGTATCATTTTCAATACATCTTAAAGTGTGTTTGAAATATGATTCTATTGAAATTTTATGAGTTTATAGGGGATTAAAATTCTAATAATCTCCGAACCCTATAATTGAATAGGTCTCGTTTAACAACACAAAACAAGTTTCTTAAGAAAAAAAAAGCATTAACTTTGAATTCATAAGATTATTCAAGTAACTTTTAAACAGATAAAAATCTTTGATCACAAATTTCAATCATATTTTCAGCTACAACTAATTTATTATCAATTATACGCTTAATGTAACCGAGTTATAATTTATAATTATCTTAATAAATTTGACACGATTAAGTTTATATAGATAGAGTGGTAGACATAAGACAATTGCCACACCTTATTCCTTTGCTTTTGTAAGGCTGTACACTTTTTTAAACTTACAAAAGCCTCAAACTTTTCCCATTCCCAACACCAATTTTGTCAAAGTACAAAGTCCGAAAAAGAAAAAGACCACTTTAACGAACTAGATTCGTATGTACGTTTAAAATATATATTGATTTTCTCATTTAACTTATTATATTTGTTTTCTTCTTTTTATAAATGATACTTTATTTATATAATTCTTTAATTATATTAAATAATGTGTAACAGATATTTTATCATTTATATAGATGAAAAATAATTTGGAATTTACAAAATATAATTATTAATATTAATATTTTTCATTATAAGCCAATATACGATTATAATTAACGTTAGTAAATTGTTGTATATCGGTCGGATCTCAAAATATAATTACTAGATACCAAACGTCAAAGATGTAACTTATTGACTCAACGTCAAAGAAAAATCTATATGCATACAATTGAATAAAGAAAGTATAGAAATTATATATGGAAGAACCGTAATCAAATTAATCAATTGAATAAGATAATTATACAAACGAATTTACCCCAAAAATCAAAATTAAAATGTGTATATATGCATACAAATGTATTCTATATATCTATTAATTATGTTTTTATAAATAAGAATCATATCGTATAACATTATATTACATCGATCACTGGTGAGTTTTTTGTAAAACTGGACCAATCGTTTTGAGCTCAAATATCTTCACAGCTCCGGCAGCCTCCCTCATGGTGGTATCCACCACATACGGTGTTCCGTCAACATTCTTCTCCGTCGTGTTCACCAGCTGCCGACATGGCTCTCGCCTCTCGGATATTGTCCCATGGTAATGATAGTACATTATCTTCCCTTCGGTTTTATGTGTCGTTCTACCCTCAAAATTTTGTGACATATGTACACCCGTCGCAAATACATGGCGCGGTTGAATTGCGTATTTTCTATCTCTCCTGATACCTCTTTTTGTATCTCGATACACCAACTTCTCGATACCCCATTTTCTGTACAAACGATAAACATCAGTGACGTATAAATTCTAGTAACAAGATACTAAAAATTATTTCGACACAGAAATAAAAATATCAATCACCTACCAAGGTCTCATTTGGGTCCCAAAAGGACACAATGTTTAACGAATACCACATGATGGAATAAGCATAACTCCAAAGCGATACACCCACCCATCCTTTGATAGAACATTATCAATCTCATGTATTTGTTACCTAACTCTAATTTCGTGAAGAATATATTGTCTATTTTAAATTAAATGGTGTTAATAAATAAATCCCTATATTTCCTAGTATTACTTTTTTATGTATCTATATAAGTTTTTTGGTATAAACTCATGTAATTTGGGAATCTAATCAAACATGTGAGTTGTTGTAAAACAATGGTCAAGCATATAAATTATGTTCTCATGAGTGATGAACACAACCAGATTCTATACAAATAAACAACTAACAAAATTAATTAAATGATAGAAATAAAAAACTGTATGATTCATACCTGTAAATTCTACCAACATTATCATCCAAGTAGCAGAGTTTATTGGACATGGTTCTTTGTTCGATCGTGAATTGGGTGTAACTGGATAACGAATCAGTGACGGTTTTAAGGGTACCCTTATTAGGAAGAAAGATGAATTCATCGACGTCGAAAAAAAACATCCATTTCGTCATAAATCGGTATCTGTGCAAACAATCATTCACAATCAGGAACTGATTATGATAATACCCATCGAATCTCTCTTCCGCTTTTATATCCTGTAACGTTACGTAACCCTTTTCGATCCACGGGCGTAAAACCTCCATTACGTCCGGGTGAACACCTCCGGCATCGTGTATCACGAAATGCGACTTCTCGCCAAACAACCTCACGTGGTACGCTATCCATTCGCGTATACGTTGAGGGCTTAGCCCCCCGTATAGCGGGGACCCACAATATAAATAATCATATTTTGGTGCAGCTGAAAACTGTAAACTATTGAGCTCTAACGGAGACTCTGTCAGAGCTTCAATAGTGTCCGTAAGGTCAAAGTTTGTGTCGCCTCCACCAGAGGTGGAGGCATGGACGAGTAACCGTCCGCCGCTTCCGTCGTTGCCTACTGGAACTGAAAAAGTACAGTTGACAAGGACGACTGTATATACCCGGCCGTAGCCCCAGTCTGGGAGGATTTTGTTTCCTACGGCTGTGATATTCTCATGATTCTCTGTCACATTGTGTGGGATCCACTGACAAACATAACTCGGTTTCCCAAACACTTGTAACGGTTTTGATGAGAGTCCTATGACTGCAAACGTGTCGGCCCCGCCTCTGTAGGCCGACATAAGTATAAAATTGTAGGCGGCGGATCCGTATCCGTTGAAATTTCGCTTAATTTGCCCGTTTCCAATTACGACATCTTCGAGTTTGGAAGGCTCGATTAGAGGCAGGGGAGTGGATGTGACTGATACAAGCTCGAGTGCGGACGAGGAGGGAGGTGGGAAGGCGGCACAACTTCGAAGATCTCGAAACGAAGAAGGAAAGAACTGAAAAAGTGTGATTAAGGAACAAAAAAATAAAAGGGCTGATAATAGCAGTTTAAGCTCAGGAGCACAATTCCAAACTATACCAATGAACATCTTCTTGTCTCTATGATTAGGGATTTGAATTTGTTCATTTGTATCTTTAGCCATTTTTTAATGTTTTATTTTGGTAGATTTTGAAGGTCAAATGAATAACAAAATTGAAGAACAAAGAAGTGTGCTATGCAAGCAGCATTCCTGCACAGACAAACACAACAGAAAGAAAAGAAAAAGTGTGTGTTTGTGTGAGGGGCAGGCTAGCAAGAAATAAAAGGAAGAAATGTAAGAGCATTAATATTAATATTAATTTTATTTTGGACACTTTATTTCTTTTTCTTGTTTTTTATAATGATTGATGTCGTGTTTTTCATATAATTGTATATGTTTCTGGTATTGACAGTCACACACAGTGCCAGCGTGTTTTTTATGTGATTTAGAGGTGAGGAATCTATAGAGTTGTCCACACACCGAGGGAGGCATGTTAATTCAATATTTTACCAAAAGAGTAAATGCTATTTCTTTTTCATATATAAATGCTGTAAAGCAAAACATATATCGTTTTGTTTGGCATCTAATATTGGTATCCACTCTCATCGAAGACTATTTTTAACACGTAAACTTTCAACCCATACCACTTTAGGATGCCTTTGTCCTTGCAATGGTAAACTAGTCATTAAAATTGAAAAAAATACACCAATATTTTTTTTATGAAGAATGAAAACGGTTAGTTTTGTCGCTTCATAAGATAATGTCATCGTTTATCATACGTTCATAACAATTTCGTATCATTAACCCAAACGTTTCCATATATTTGAACATTTAATCTTATGAGGTTTAGTTTGTGATATCACACAAGGCCTCAAAAATTCATTAGCCGATCCAATCACCAATCTTATTCTAAATGTTTCGAGTTATACTTAATTGAATGTGTAACAAGTACGACAACATTTTATGCACCCTTAAATGAGACTAGGTATAACATTTGGACCTTAATTTCGTACACCTAGTACCAATATATTAATTAGTCATAGCATATGAATGAGTCTAGGTTGGAACGGCCAATAAACTAACTTTAAGTACCAATCGATTACGATTAGACGTGTTATCTAATTGAGTACGACGCAACAAAAGATTCCACTAGTTAAACTTAAATTGTTCAATAATTTAGTATTATTATTATTATTATTATTATTATTATTATTATTATTATTATTATTATTATTTCGTGCATGCATTTCTCTCCTATGGTATAACCTTCCCCGCCTACTTCTATGTCCCTCATCGTGACGTCTCTTATTTATTTTTCTTTCATTTCGTTTGTCAAAAAGTTAGTCTATTAATTGTTTATTTAATGTTCAAAACTAGCAACAATTATATGATGTTTACATTCGAGGTATAGGACAAAAATTAAATAAAATAAATTAGTAAGTGTATTATGGAAGTCCTATATGTCTCCAACAAGTTAACGAAATTCAACACACAAAGCTAGTTTTGATTTATCAAAAATTTCAAAGTGATGTATTCAAATAAACTAGCTCGCAACTTGCGTATTCCAGCGGTAAGGAATTTGAAAGTGATTAAAAAGGTTTCGAACAACCATTGTACCTTTAATGTTAAATATATTTATATAACAAAAAAACATATGGTGAAGAACACTTTAAAACAAAGTAAAAGAAACTTAAAATCACATAGAACGTCAAAATGTATGGATTAATTAAAAATCTCATATTCATATGGTGACGTGGTAAAAAGTACTTAAAAGGCAGCTCAAAAATAAAATTACATATTAAATAGCAATATTCAAATACTAATGAAAATATGAATTTGTTGGTTACATATGAAACGCTCGGGTAATTTAGGTAATATCAATTATACTTTAATTCTGCACAAATATTATCTCTATTTTGATGGATAATATGTTCTTTAGATTCGTGTGCTAGATTGACTTTCTTTGAATTGGTGTAGGGGTAATTTAGGTATTTCTGATATATTTTTTAGGCAAAGCATGGTAATGCTTTATAAGGGAGTATAGATTGAAAGGGGCATAGATATAATTTTCGATCTTCCAATTTTTAAACATTAAGCTTTGTAGCTAAATGCTTTATAATGGTTTAACTTATATCCATCATCAACATGATATCACATTGTTATAAGTTTTTAATTTTCACAATTAGCAAAATGTTCTATTCATGATTTTCAATTAGTTTAAAGTTAATCTATTTAATTTAGTTTAAACAAAAAAATTGTATTTTTATTCATCCACTTGTTAGTTACTCTAATCACTAAACCTTCAAATAATTATTTATCTCTTTAAATGTATACTTTTGGACTCCAACTAATTTTCAACTGATATTTTCAAATTACCGTTTATAACCCCAAATCACAACTTCATCTTCTTTTATGATTATAGTAACAAGGTGTTGTATCTACACTTAATTTATAATTGAGGGGTTAAGTGTATAAATATAGCTTACTACATCCCTACATAATTGTGTGCTTACATCTGAATGGGTCGAGGAGGATTGCGTATGTCAACACCTCATGGCCTACGCATACGTGTCATCATAACCTCACACATTACCTTCTTTTTTTTTTTCTTTTTTTTTTTTTTTCAATTTCAATTTCAACTTATTATTTTACACAATTAATCATTCTCCATCTAAATTAACAAACAAACACACATTTCACCTTCTCAAAACTCATGCCGCCAATGGACATCGAATTAGACGGTAATGACATTACTAACAACTTCAATTCATCATCAGATGTTTCATCAACTGTTCCCTCGATTTTCAGTGAAAACAACGATGTTGATTTTTCGATTAGTAACGACTCATCTTGCGAGATTTTAATAAAATCGAAGAGATCGTCGTCATGTGTCGGATGAAATAATAATAAACAAGTGACGTGGGGGTTTAAATCTGTGATCGAAAGACGGAAGGAGATGGAAGATGCGGTGGCGGTGGTGTCGGGATTTATGTCGATCATGTGTGATCACGTAGGTATATGTACGGTGGATGGTGACAAAACGTTGGTTGAGGTTTCGCCGCTTCATGTTTTTATGCGTTTATGATGGTCGTGGTGGTTCACAAGTAAACTTTTATTTAAAACTATGATTTTATATTCTTATTTATTTGTGATTATTTAAAATGAAATGAAATTTAATTTGCATGAATAAATTTATACACATATGACCGAAAGTTTACATGTTTTTTTGTTTGATCGCTATAAGTCTATAAAACTTAATTATCAGTGAACGTTCAAAGTGAAATCTTTTGATTATTGGAGTTGCTTCGTATTTAATATTAATTAATTAGATATTTAGTATCGAGGTAATTTAGGTGTTTTTGATATTTTTTAAATTAAATATAATATAATATAATAATGTATTATAAGAGAAGTATAAATAGTGAATTGGTTTGAAAACTTTGATGAATTCAATGCGTAATCTATAGATTTATAGGTGTGAAGGTAGAAAATTATTTGTAATGGGGTGAACTTAAATTTTTTGAGAAAAAAGCAAATCAAATATATCTTTAAATATGTATGTTTTTGTATTTTTAAATTGGGTAAGTTTTAAAACTACCTTTAATAACAATAAAAGCTTATGTAAAGAAGACAACTATTTATATTATATTGCTCCACCCTATCCTCGCCCATGTTAGATTTGTCAGGTTTCATGCGTTATGCTATAACTCTAAATACGTGAAGTTTCATACTACTAATATTTTACATTAAGCATCCCGGCTTTTTATTTTATTTTTTCTCATTAATTTGTTGGTGAATATTTAATATTAGTTTCTTATAACATGACACACAAATCATAGTATTCTAGATCATTTATTATTTATATTTCTTTCGTCTTATTATAAGTGTTCAAAGTATTCATATTTCTGTTTTTGTTTTTGTTATTTTAAAATAAGTGAGCATTTTATACTTTAACTAATTAAAAGAGATTTTAATGAGTAAAGACGATATTTAACTTGTAAACAGTATAGTTAGTAAATAATTTTAAAATTTTATAGTTAAATTGATGGACAATTTAACCGAAACGAATGTAATGTTATATATGCTAATAGCGTAATCATTAGTGTTGTAAGGCATGATATTTGTGTCATCTTTGTACGGTGGGCATAGTCATGTTAGCATTATATAAGTGAGGGCAAAGATGCTCATATAGTTTTAAGGTAGAGCAAAGATTCTCGTATAATAATTAAATAAAGAGTAATATGGTAAATAGACAAGTTTTAAAATATAAGCTAATTATATGTACGTCTAACTCATATTTTTTTTCTTTTTCATTTTTTCTTATTATGTTAACACATAAACTAATTAAAATTTTAGATCTATGTTGATGTATACACATAAACTAAGCATTATACTATAAGTTTCTTTTATTTGATTTTTTAAAAGAGTTAGAATAAATCCATGGTTTATGCCTGGTCGTTAGAACGTTCATTGTATTTGTATTGTATTATGAAATATGAAGAACTTAAGTATGTCGTCTAAATCGTTGTATCATCCCAATATGCGATTCAATCAAAAGAGGTCGATACTCCATTTTGAATTTCTTTTCTAATTTGTCTTCTGTTTCTTTTTTATTAGTTGCAACTGTTTAAAATTCTTAAAGCTTCCAACAATATAAACATAACTAATATTTTTTTTCTAAGTACGTACGTGGCAAGGTTCTACATATATTCTTTGGCCATGGGAATTGTGGCCTACATCAACATGCATGATTACGCATAAAAGTATAAAAACATGTTCATGCGTCATATCTATGATAAGTAATTAGTATTGCATAATCGACTTTCCGTTCTAATCATATTTCACATAACTTACTTGGCACGAATGATATCACGTACATTATTGCACATGCAAAAATAATGTTTAGAGTACATATATATGCATATTGATTTTAAAGAAAGTAACATAACTGATGAGGACGCGATATACGATTTGGCCGATAACCTTATGAATTTATGGAAGTGTGAGGAATATATGAAGAAACACGAGTAAAAATAATTTGATGCATGGGTTGAGCATCACCGATTAAATTTGGATTCATTCAGTGTTAAAGTCTGAAAATTGATATCAGTAAGAAATAGCTTTTCTCAGCACCGATTAATTCGTATTTCATTCAGCGTTGTAGGAATATGAATTTTAGTGTTTTTTTCATTATTTTTATATTTAATTATATTTAATTTAAATAAATATTAGGATTTGTTTCATAATCAATTTAGGATATATTATTTATTTAGGAAATATGGTTCCTTATTTTACAAGGATTATTAACCTCGCAAGTTAGGCTTGTTTCTCATTATTTATAACTTTTTAATAATATTTTCTTTTAGATTTCAAATTTAATTATGTTTGAGTTCACTTTATTCATATATATCTGGCGAATAATGGAATTTTATACATAATTATCTTGTGCAAAATCTGACGTTTTATCTGTATTTGTCACGAGTCTAATGAAATTTTGATACTTAATATGCTTTGAATTTGTTTATCATTGTTAGCAACAAATATGAGAAGAAAATGAATGAAAACGTTGAAGAAAAGATCGTAAAAGGAGAAGGGTTGTAGTCTCGGCGAGGCTTTACGATTTTGGCCATCACTCCTTCATACGGACTCTGATTGAGGTGATTCAAAAGCCCAAATTCTTGAAACTCAGAGAGCTTCAACTTTCAAAAAGATGTTACAAGAGTACCCGCCGAGTAGGGTAGAACCCGGCGGGGCAGTATGTAGATACGAGATTTTTAACTTTTAATCCCAAATAAACCATAATTTGACTTATCTCTTGGCTGGCCATTTCTCTGGTGCTTGGGGCGATTTGGGGGCAGCCTTTGGAGGGTTTTTTCCTTCATTTTCCCACCCTTGTAATCCAAGAATCAAGGCTCTAACAACAATCAATCATTTCGATTTCGGTTTACATTTTTTTCCTTTAAACAATGTTTATTTTTTATTCGTTTATGTGTTTTGTTCTCATGAACCTGATTATTAGCTAAGTACTTTAACATTCACTTGGATGATGTGAACTAATGATTAGGGGTGGTAATTCTTTGATGTTTAAAAATTATTTAATTCATTTTTCGTCAAAGAACCAATTGTAATTGAGTTTTGATTGTTAATTTGTCTTGTTGGTAGATCATTTGATGTTTATAGCGAATGCTTCTACATTTTAAATGATTTATTACAATTGTTTGTCTATGTATAGTTTTTGATTGATTGTGAACACAAGATTGAAATATGACGGGTTGATTAAACTCAATTGTAATTAAATTAAACTTAACTAGAGAAATCAAATTAATCTTAGTAATTCTGCGACGGTAGTTTACAAGATTAGATTATGAGTTAACAAATTGAAATAAGATTTAGTTTGGTTAGAAGCCTGGAGTGAAAGCTAAAGATCATTTCTAACCATTCAGTAGGGACGAGTGAAAGCGAATCATATTCTAAATTCAATTCAATAAACAATACTAGATAAACATGGTTTAACAAACACCCCGAAGTCTTTAGTTAACAAATACAAGTGAATGTCATTTTAATATTGATAAATTCTAAATCGATTCTTCATAATCCCACTGCCTGTTAATTACTTTTAGTTTGAATCTAGTGATAGTTGCATCGCAACAATTCGGTTGCAAACCCCCTATTTACTTGCTTGTTACATTAATATACATTCGCTAAACACTCTTAATTTCATAGTATTTTTGGTTCAATTCGGACTTACCATAGGTATACTACTACTCAACAGGGTACACTGTCGGGTTGTGTAATAGTCTATTTACGATTTTCTTAGTATAAATTTTATAACTAGATTTAGCACATCCATTTCTTGTGCTGTGTGAGTTGGTATCAGAGCTTTTTAGTATCCAGATGGCGATTGATTAGATGGTGGTGTTAATACAAAAAACAATGATCCAAAAACCTGTATCGTTGGTGGGTGTGGTTTGTTGAAGAGATAGATCGTGTGATAACTGAACTCACGACCTCTCTTTTTAGTTTATCCACCGTTGTTCAAGAACTACGTGCCGTAATCGTAGGTGGTGCTCCAAGCCACGAAATCACGAGGCAGGCAACCACGCCAACAATCATTATCGTGCCAACAACATCGGTATTATTGATGTTCGTGCACGCAACCAACCCCCAAAGAACAAACAACACACCAATCAACTTAGTTGAGTTTTCTAATGAAGAATTAGATGATAGATTAGGTTATGATCGTCCACAAAGAGGGAGATTCAGTGACCAAAGATACGACAGTTTGACAACCCACAGTTTGAAAATTCACGGTGTAATAACCAACGGTTCGATAACCCACAGATCAATTACTATCGTCTTGGCCGTCGACAGGGTTATCAAAGGGTTATCGTTTCAAGGTTGAGATTCCTAATTTCCATGAGAATCTTGAGCTTGAAGGGGTTTGACTCGTTATACGAAGTTGACAAGTTCTTCGACATTATGGATGTTCCTGAATAGCAGCACATTAAAATCATAGCTTACAAGCTTTGTGGAGGGGTTGGTGCTTGGTGGGAAAAGAACTAGATAATCAGAGAAGATAGTGTCAGGAACAAATAACTGAATGGTCAAGGATTAAGCGGATGATCAAGGGAAAATTCTTACCTCCTGATTACGAGCATATTTTATATCAGCAATACCATAACCGCGTTCAAGGTAAGTGATCTATCATCGAGTATACCTCTGAGTTTCTTCGTCTCCAAGCAAGAAGCAATGTAAAAGAGACAGAAGAACAAGCAACGACCAGATACATTAGCTGCATGAATCAGAATATCCAAGAATGTTTGAGTCTAAATCCAATCTGGTCTGTCGATCAAGCATAAAATTTACCCATGAAAGCAGAGGGAATGATGAGCAAGCCAACCTATAACTTTAGGCGTTCCGGTAATTCGTCATATTCTGGAAATTCGATAAATCGACCCAATCAAAGCCAATTCACCATTGCACCAAATAAACCTCCAACGAGCCAGAAAACAACGAAGACATCTACAACATAAAATAAGAACACTTGGAAACAAACAACTCAAAACCCGTACGCCAAACCTGCTGGTCCCCAGTGTTATAGATGCATAGAACCAGGTCATAGATCCAATGAGTGTATGAGACAACAACATCAAACGTATTATGTTGATTTGGATGACAATGTAGAGGAAGAGATCGAGGTTGTCGAAAATTTTGAACAAGCTAGTGAATATACTGGATCCCACGACTATGGTGAGATTGACAATAATACATCAACCTACGTCGTTCAGAAAATATTGTGTTCACCCAAGATGGATGACCTTTCGCAACAAAACAAAATTTTCTAGTCAAAATGTTTAATAAAGAGTAAAGTTTGCTCTATTTTGATCGATAGTGAAAGCTGCAAAAATTTAGTCTCCAGACCACTAGCTAACGGGTTGAAATTACCAACCGAGCCACATCATAGTCCATACCAAATTGGGTAGATCAAGAAAGGGCTAGTCATTAAAGTGACCAAAATCTGTAAGATTCCAATAACAATCGGGAAAACTTACAACTCAAAACTGAATTGTCTAGTTATCTCTTGTTTATTCTTCTAGTTTTTGCTTCTTATGCTTATGAAAACTGGGTGATACTCTGTTTCTTCTTAGGTTGTCTGTAAGTGTAGCTCGTGATTCACGGGTACGATTCAATAAGTGAAGGACGTTAACCGAAGAGTTAGAGATGTCGCAAGCAAAGATCATATAGCCTAATTGACCGCAAGTTGAATAAGCTATGACCCTCTTTAGATCGTTCTATAATATTTCAGTGGCTGCCGCAAGGAATGATGTCATAGCTCCTGCAAAAGTAACAACAGTCAAAGCAGTAGGTGGGTATTCAAAGTTGGTGACATTTGCATCTTGAAGAAGGAGATGGAAGCTCTACTTTAGGTGGTCACTTTGTATTCTTCTCCCGAGGTCTTAAAAACTTCATTGAATTCATGATCGGTCATTTCATTTGTGCTTTCAGCAAGTAGGTTACGCAAATCTATTTCTCTACTTCAATCAGATACCAATTGCTTGGATGAGTTTGAAGCCTCGAGATGACTTGCATGCAGAATTAATAGACCTTTGGTGACAAGAAAACTTCTATTTTGTAATCTTGATTTAGTGAATGCATTGTGAAAAGAAGTCGTCCAACTAGTGAGTCTCAAATGTTAATTATCAATCTAGTTCTTAATTTAAATGTCCAACACTATATGTAAAACGTCTAAATGAACATACTTCTCTATTATGATATTAAGTTATCATTTTATTTTCTTATTTAATTATTAGTTACTTTAAAAACCCAACTGAGTGTATGTCATTAAGAGGCATAAAAATCTCAATTTACTTGCTTTTATTTATTTAACTATAAACTATATAAACAATTGTCAATATACATTATCTGTTCCTGCGATATAATAACCCAGAAACTTATCTTTGATATATTTCTTATTCTTTTTATAACTCGGTATTTACATATCAATCTGATTTGGAATGGAACTGCACTTTAGTAGTACTGCTTATCCTCAAATGGATGGACAAACTGAGGTTGTCAACTGAACTTTGGTAAACATGATTTGTTGTTTGTTTGGGCAGAACCGAAGATGTTGGATGTGTCTTGGGCACAAGCAGAATTTGCTTATAATATTGTTGTTCATAACTCATTTGGAGCTTCACCTTCAGTTGTAGTTTACAAGACACTACCAAAGCAAGTAGTTGATTTGGTTTGCTTGTCTAGCAAACAAAATGTTAAGGAAAATAAGTTGGGTGAAGATGTGCAACAAACTCATGAAGCCACACATGAAAAGAATGTTGAGTCTAACTGAAGTATAAAGCTGGGACCGATAGACATCGTTGGGTTAAAGTGTTCGAGGTAGGAGATGAGGTACTAGCTTAGGGTCATGAATAACGAGTTGGTGGGTAAATTTATGGATCAATAGGAGCCTGGGAAACGTACGAAGAAATGCGAGTAAAAATAATTTGATGCAGGGGAAGAGTATCACCGATTAAACTTGGATCCCTTCGTTTTTGAGTTTGAAAATTGATATCGACAAGAATTAGCCTTTCTTAGCACCAATTAACCCATATTCATTTGGTGCTTTGCGAATCCGAATTTTAGTATCTTTTTAGATTTTTGTGAAACATAATTATATTTAAATTTTAATAAAGATTATGAGTTGTTTCCTAATCAATTCAGGATATATTAGTT
This sequence comes from Logfia minima, assembly GCA_963921325.1. Lineage (NCBI taxonomy): Eukaryota > Viridiplantae > Streptophyta > Magnoliopsida > Asterales > Asteraceae > Logfia > Logfia minima. Next base: position 13,837,436 of record OY992768.1, read on the forward strand.
ATTTAGGAAATAAGGTTTCTTGTTTTACAAGAATCAATAACCTCATAAATATTATGTTTGTTTCTCATTATTCATAATGTTTTAGTTAATATTTATTGTTAGATTATGAATTATTCGTGTCGTTTCATTACGTTTCTTGCCTGCGTCAGTAACACATATTCTCACTTTATATAGACTAACATTTATTTGTGGCAAAAAAGTTGATAAACGATAACCTAGAACTGTTCATAATTGGTTGCCTATTTACAATGTGGAGGATATACCAACTCACTCAATTGTTGTAGTTATGAAAGTATTAGGACTCGAACCCATTAGCTTATACTATTTGTATCAGATTTATTCGTACTCATTACTAACTAAACTACACTTCATCAAATATCTATTAGTATATAGTAGGGGTGCTCACTACCTAAAATCCTATCTGAAATCTCGGATATTTCAATTTTGAGTATCCGAAACTTCGGATACGGATATTGGGTTACCCCAATATCCAAATAAAATATATATATATGTATATATCTTTAGTTTCTTTTCTTTTTATGTATGTTAAAATTAAAAATATTTATATTTATAAACTTTTAAATAATGAATTTTCCATAATATATAAGTATAAAATATAAATATATAAAAGAACACAATTTCTTTAACATATAAACATTTATAAGCATTTAAACTGATAGATAGGTGTTTCTAAGGGGAGAAGTAAGCCAGCCACGTGGAAGTACACATTTCAGTCGACATATTCTTTAAAATTATATTTTGAGGCCCATTCGTCGCCCAATGTTGACTCTTATCGTCGGCACAAATTTCATACAGATGGCGGTTTGTTATTTTTGTCCGTATATGACATTTTTTGGGATTTCTTTAATAATAATAATAAATAATAATTATAAATTATTACTACAATAAGTAATACTACAATTATTAACTATATTAACTATTCCTTTTTTTTTTTACTATTATCTAGAACGGTTAACTTCCTATATTCTTATCGCACATATGATATACAATTTCACATGTGTATAAACTCTCCCATAATGAGACTTGAATTTGTAATATTTTATTTATTGAAATCTTCATATATCACTACATCATAAACCATTCGAGTTATGTACATACATATATTTATTTGTTATTAACGTATTATCCTTAAAAATATTAAATAAATACACCATACACGTAGAAGTTATACTCCGTACGTATTATGGTAATACATGGTATTAATGTACATTATTGGCCTCTCCAATACCGGTAAAGCTAAATTTGTCAAATATACTTTTCAAAGTTCATTAAACATGATAGACTAGTAACATTCAATGTGAGCAATTATATATTTAATAACATGGCCATAAAAAAGATTATATTAAGTATATAATTATGCATTAAGAATATCCTTTTAGAACACTAGTACCGGCGATATATACGTGTTCATCTAGCACTTCAGATTGATTGTTAACATGTTGATTTTAGAAGCATTAAGAAGTTAGCTAGGGTTAACGCTCAATCTTTCACTATCATTAATATAACTTACGGAATATGATTTGAAAACATAACGGAAGTGCCTATAAAATAAAAACATGTCCTTAGTTTTACGTTAAAAAGTTTTGTCTTGGATTTGAATCGGTTTTGCCGATTAACATCGTTTTGCAAGATTATTAAAGTAGTATTATTAGTATAAATATATAAAAGATGTGAGCAAATTAGAAATTGTAAGTTTTCAATAATAAGTTGTGGCATCAAATATCTTAGGGCATTTGTCTTGTATCTAGGACATGCAAGACCACGTACTTCTTTAGTTCTTTGTTACAATATAATCACGAATTGAATATATACAAAATCACTATGTAATTATACGAAGTTTTGTGTTATAGGATTCGATAAAAATGAAAAAGAATACCGGTCGAAAGATAGAAATATGATAATTTCAAATATGTAACTTTTATAATTTTTAATTATATTGTTTGTGAAATATTTAATTTTAAATATTTGATAGATTTAAAATTTAAATAAAATAAAATAAATATATTAATTTTCTTTTTTATCATTTTTTTTATTAAACCCACTTCTATTTTCACAATAGATTAGCTTATGAGCTTAGTTGGTGCGATAAATCACTTACCTTTGCGAGCGCGATTTTTCTTATTACTTTGATTTGTCTTCTTCCTTTTTACTTTATAACCGGCAAGTCAGCTACAAATTCTCATACCAAAAAATCTTAATATACTTAGTTGGACTCTTATTAAGTTCACATTTTAGGCTTTTGCTAATTTTATATAGAGGTGTGCAAAACTTAAATCAAAGGCGTCGATGGTTTGATTTTATAATACAATAACCAATATATTCCGGGGGTTACCTAAAACTCGAATCGACATTTTATTATTAATTAATTAAGTTTTATTTGCTTAATGCTTATAAAATAGATATGTAAGACATTTTAGACATAAATATTGAATTGTTGTTACATTGTACATGTCTTAAGTCTGTGTATAAATGCTTAACATATTATTATGAAATTTATATGATGCGATTATTCTTACTTTAATGTTGTAATAAAGGTTAGTTTGATATTGTAGTCTAAAATTTTTGATGGAGTCAAATCTTGACGTTCGTTTATAAATAGAAAATTTGATAGAGTCAAAAAAATCGAACCATAATAAAATCAAAATCAGACGATCTTTTATTATCCAAAAATCTAAGAAATATATTATTTAACTATGATTCATTTCCACCGGCAATAATTGAATCCGAACACCTCTAATTGCATCTAGATTCAGTCTCCTCTTTATGTAAACACTATAGTATATCATTAAGGTTACTCGATAAATGTGTGGGAAGGTAAAATAGAAAATAAATATACTGGAGCCATCTTATCTTATAAAAGTATAAAACGTGGACTTTGGTGTTTTTAGATCACTTTTTTATCATGATGATTAAAATTAAAAGTTAAATTTTATTTTAGCATTATATCAATACGAGAATTGAATAACTGATAAAGAACTTAATCACGTTTATTATGATTGAAAAATTAAATTTTTAACGATCATGTCAGCATCACGTCATTGTTTAAATATTAATATAAATATATTTATATCTGTTTTTAAAAATTACAATAATTACAAAAATACGTTAATTAATAATAAAAAATACGTTCCATTAATAATAAAAGTACAATAATAAAATAAAGATACGTTACATTAATAATAATAAAATTACATTAAATTAAAAAAAACACGTTACACTAATAATAATAATAAAAAACGATACAATTATTCCTCGTTGGTGTTTTTGTTCGTCGGTTGGGTAGACGATACATAATCGCGTTTAACTTCTTCCCGAATGCTATAGAGAAATGCTCGTTCCTCGAGTGGCAAGCTTGGATTGATCAAGTTGTTCAGAACCTTGAACGCCTTGAACATTATTCTTTTTAGACGCATCGGCTAATGTTTCCATTGTTCTTTGTTGAGGTGGTGCAGTTCTCAGAAGTTGGGCGCGGACCTCGTCGGCCGAACAACATGAGAAAATAGCATCCGACGAACCCGAGCTTTTTCAGCCGTTTCGTCTTTGTGCGCAAGTGGACGACATATCAGATCGTCGAAGAATAATGGTCAAAGTTCGGGTTAGGCTTGTTCGCTTGGATCAGATCTTTGTCTTCGTCTTTCATGGGTTGTTTGTTGTTCATAACAGTTTCCGAAAAAAAGAACTTCGGGATATCTTGTAAAACACGTCATGTCGACTCGTAATGTTCACGTCTCGTTGAAGTTTTGACCATTGCCGGTTATTTGGTCAATAGTATGTTTCTATAAACACAACCGTTGTAATTTTATTGTATGACTCTCCAAAAAGAGTAACTCATTTGTGAATTCCAGATCACTCCATTATGAGAAGCGTCGACCCACCGTTCCGTCAAAATCTTGTTTTCTTCGGCGCTCCATGACACTTTTTGCCCTTTTCATCGATTGCTTGGTTTGGCCACTTTTTTACCTTTTCCTTTCTCTTTCCTTTTAGCCGCTTCTGCTTCGGGTTTGGGTACGAATTTGGCTTCATTTTTAGGTGGTGTGTGGACGTTTTCGAATTGACTTTGAGATAGTAGTATTTGTGGGTATTGGCCGAATGATGAGTAGTTTCCGAATTGTGAGTATTGTTGTTGTTGATGATGATGATGATGATGATACATATTTAAAAGAAATTGAGATGGTGGGTAGTCGGTTGGTATTGAAAACGGATTAACGAGAGGTATGTATGGAGAAAAACCCATTTGACTTAAGCTCAGTTGAGGTACGGAAGATGAACTCGTGGGTGAATAAATCGTACTCGGAATTAGATTGTTAAGTAAGCTATTGAAAAAATCATTTGATTGTGATTGAGAATTGTTGTGGTGTTGTTTAGACATTTTTAAGTGTATGTGCTTGATAAAATTTGTGAGTAAAATGGGAGTAGAATTGATGAGAATTGTGTGTGAAAAATAGTGGTAATTGTTTTATATAATTTGTGTAAAATAGGTAGAGATAATAAAAATTGTGTGTGAAAAAAAATAGTAATTGTATGTATTATATATAAGGTGTTTGAGATTGTGTTAAAAAAATTATATTTTTTTCCCGGCTGTTGCCAACTAGCCGTTGCTAGCCGTTGGACACACAATCTTCGTTCTCATTCCGTTCTACCTCAACGGTCTCCATAATAGGACCGTGCTTATGGAAAGGCGAAAGACGGAGATGAGGTGGTACCGAAAACGAAGAACGAAACCAACAATAGAGAGTGGTCTTAACATTAACAAATAAGAATTGGTGTCGGATAACGAGTTTTGGAGACTTCGTGCAACTCACAAAATATACATCATGGGACAAAAAGTAGAATAAACAAGACGTTTTCATTCTACTGGCATTTATCGAAACAGAACTGTTTATTATACTTTTATAATAAATAATTTCGAATAGAATAACATATGAGTCACAAAGAGAGATTTTGGAGTGAGTTTTTTCTAATGAAGAGATAAAGAGTGTCGTTTGGGATTGGGGCGGGGATCGAGCTCCGGGTCCGGATGGCTTCACTTTTAAGTTCTTTAAAACTTTCTGGGAGGTCATTCAACCTGATGTTGTGCGTTTTGTTCGTGAATTTTTTCACTCGGCCAGTTTTCCTAAAGGATGTAATTCATCTTTTATTGCGTTGATTCCCAAAGTTGGTAATGCAAAATTTGTTTCGGAATTTAGGCCTATCAGTTTAATAGCTTGTCGATATAAAATTGTTGGCAAGTTATTAGCTAATAGGCTTAGTAGGGTTATTGGGAGTTGTGTGAGTGTTGAACAAGCTGCTTTTATTAAAGGTCGGAATATACTTGACGGTCCCTTAATACTGAATGAGTGTATGGCGTGGTATCAGAAGAGGAAAAAAGATCTTATGGTTTTTAAAGTAGATTTTGAAAAAGCATATGACTCTTTAAGATGGGATTATCTGGATGTGGTTATGGAGAACCTGGGATTTGGGCATAAATGGCGTAAATGGATTGCGGGGTGTCTAAAGAACTCTCGGGCTTCTATATTGGTGAATGGATCGCCTACTGCCGAGTTCGAAATGTTTAAGGGGCTTAGGCAGGGGGATCCACTGTCTCCTTTTTTATTTATTCTTGCCATGGAAGGGTTACATGCTACCATTTGTAAGGCTGTTAATAGGGGTATGTTCAAAGGTGCTTCGATTGGCCAAGGTAACATAATTGTTTCTCATCTATTGTATGTAGACGATGCTATTTTTGTAGGTGATTGGTCCCATTCCAACGCGTACAATTTGATATGCATGCTTAGATGTTTCTACATGGTGTCCAGTAAAAGATAAATGTTCACAAAAGTAAACTTGTAACATCCCAAAATTTAAAAAAAAAGAAAAAAAAAAAAAAAAAAAAAAAAAAAAAAAAAAATTAATTATTATAGTGTTTTTGCGACATAAGGGTAGTGTCGCAGGTATTGGTTGTGCGACACAAGGGTTGTGTCGCAGCTTGTGTCGCAGATCGTGCTGAAATGAAATTATTGAGGTGCTTAAGTGTAATTAGTGGAGTATATATATACATAATTATTTTCTAAACATTTCCAGATACCAAAAATCAAGTTTTAAGAGAGGTTTAGAGAGAGAAATAGGAGATTTAGAGAAAGAAAGTGAGAAGCAAGCTTTAATCCGAAATTAGAGTGTTTGAATCGTGAAATCAAGGTAAAACTCTTGTTATTTGATGCTATAATTGTTAATACTTGTTTTGAATATATTCATATGTGTTAATTTGTGTATTACATGTTGAAATTCGTGAATTTCGGACTTGGGGTCTGCTGTGTTCATCTTTGCGACACAAGGGTGTTCATCTTTGCGACACAGAGGTTATGTCGCAGGTTATGTCGCATTGTTATGCTGCGACACAAGTGGCTATGTCGCACATGCTTATGTTGCGACACAAGGTTTATGTCGCATATGTTTTAGTTGCGACACAATGTTAATGTCGCATACACTTGTTTAGCGACACAAGGTTTGTGTCGCAAGTTGTGTCGCCAGTTTATGTCGCAGGCTAATTTCATTTAGGTTTCGGGGCGCTGCCCCGAGCCTCGCAAGGGCGTTGCCCCTTGACCCCACCCGCTGACCTGCCAGCGGGACCGCAGCCAGGGGCCAGCTCCTTGGACCCCGTCAGTTGACCCCGCGTGAGTTATTGAGAATGATTTGTATGTGTGATTATTATATAAGTATTAATCACTGAATTATGTAACAGACTACTGACTTGTACTCTGTTTATTCTCAGAAACGCAGAAGACTCAGTGATATAAGATTACTGAGCTTGTAAGCTGGTATCCTCAGGTGAGTGGATCTGCAACTCATAATTTGAGTTAGTTGTAATGGTGTGATTACAACAAGTAACGTAAACCTTGATTGACTGTTTAGTCTGAGTTGTGATTGTGTATACCTACTTGTTATGCATATGTGGCCTTCGGGCATCTGTGTTATTCAGAGGTCAATTGCGATTGGACTTGGTTACTACTGTGTTCAACACAGGTTCCAGATACATGTGTTGTCGCTGGAAACTGTGTTGTTGTGTTGTAGTGCCAAGTTATCGGCCTATTCTGTATGGGCCTTTACAGATTGTGGTAAGTGTTACTGTGGGCCACCGCGGCTGTAGGGTTCCGCAGTAACCGCCGATCCTCTTGAGTTTATGTGTTTACTGTGCTTAATGTAAACAGATTGTTATGCTGAATTGAATTGTTAGTTGTACATTCATTCACTTAGCTTTGTGCTAATCCCACCATTTCCCTTCCTGCAGGTTATGCATGTCTTTGTGGGTTGGGCAGGAAGGTGGTTTTGAAGAATGTTTGACACGTGCCATCACTCTGATATGTTTATAAATGTTTTGTAAATTAACGGGTATGTGGATTTTGTATAACAATTATATGTTTTGTTTCAGCAATATTTAATATTGTAAATTCGCGAAAAATCTATGGTCATTTTGTAAGATAATTTATAATATTATCTTTTATCCATCGCTTCCGAGTCAAATTACTATTTTAACCCTGAGATAATTTAAGGGGTGTTATAAGTTGGTATCAGAGCTTGGATTTGGGTGAATTGTACATTGATAAGTGTTCAATCCCAAATCTGTACGCATTTTGTCAAACATTCTAAGGTGTGGGATTTAGTAGTGTAAGTGAATTGGGTTGTACTTTAGGGTCTAACGATTAACGGGTTGTGAGCTGTGTTGTGTGACAGACATGGCAGATAACGAGCAACCAACCATTACCCCCAATAATGCCTCCAGGACTGGTATTTCACAATCAGATCATCCAGACGACAGGCAAGGTCATAATGGTACATCCTTTTCAGCTCATGTGGATATCGACCGGGATGATTATATTCTGCAATTAGAGGATGAGTTACAAGAACTTCGGGATTACAGACAGAGGAATGAGACCCGGATTTCTCAACCACCTGTATCTTCAACTCAGATACCAGCATCTTTACCTTTTTATTCTCAGCCTCAACACTCGTTTGGTATGCCACATCAAATTTCAGTGCCATATATGAGTTCAGGACCAATTGATTACCGATTCCCATCGACGCATAAGGTGTGCTCTTTCAAGACTTTTATGGCATGTAAACCCTCTGAATATCATGGTAGCTCAAATCCTTCTGTGACCATGGATTGGTTGAGAGATGTCGAAAGAAAGTTTGAGGTTTGTCGTTGTGAAGAAGAGTTTAAAGTTCCTTATGCTGTTCAACTTTTGAAGGGTCAAGCTATGACATGGTGGGACTCAATAACAGCTACTTTTACACCTCAGCAAAGAGAGTGCATCCGTTGGTCTGATTTTTACAACGAAGTATGCAAGCAATTTTGCTCCGACTTTGAGATGGCTCGCATTAGAAGAGAATTTATGGAGTTGCACAAAACGGATAGGATGTCTATTGACGAGTTAATTACTCAATTTTCTGAGAAATTGAGATTTGTTCAGCAGTGGGTTCCTGATGATAGAACCAAAATAGAACAATTTGTGGGAACGTTACCTCCGGAGTACCGTACCACTGTGAGAATGGCGTCCTCTTTATCCCAAGCTTTTAATCTCGCTCGATCTGTGGATGGTGATTTAAGGGCTCGAGAGGCACTGAATAAGGATAAGTTTTCTCTGAGGCATTCTGGAAGTTTTTCGGGAAAGAGTAGGCAGAAGTGGCAGGGTGGCTCGCAGAACAGGAATTTGGGTAACAGAGGAAGTTTGAACGACAGGTCTAATTGGTGTGGAAGGTGTAAGGCCAGACATAATGGACCGTGTTCGGCGCAAACTAATCGCTGTGTCAAATGTGGGGGATTTGGTCATGAACATAAGGATTGTAGCTTTTCGAATTTTGTTTGTTGGAATTGCAAGAAAGAAGGGCATCGAGCTGGTCAATGTCCTGAGGCTGGAAGAGTTGGATTGGGTATGGTTGGGGGATCGTCATCTTCAGGCCAGAAAAGGAAGAATACGCCATCAGCATCAGGGCGGGCTTTCCAAATGACAGTCGATGAGGCTGTCAGAACTGAAGATGTGATCACTGGTACTTTTCTCATTAACTCTGTACCAGCACGTGTTTTATTTGACTCTGGTGCAAATTGCTCTTTTATTTCTACGTGCTTCTGTGATAAATTGAATGTGACCCCTAATGTGATTGCAAAACCTGTTGAGGTGGAAATAGCTAGTGGTAGGTCGGTTCCTGTTACCTCTTCGGTAACTGGAGTTAGCATCTTGATTGAGGGTCACACTTTTCCAGTGTCGTTTTTGTTGATGCACATTTCTAGTTTTGATGTAGTTATTGGTATGGACTGGTTAAGTCAGAATAAAGCAAGTATAGAATGCCATAAGAAGTTGATTAAAATTCCCATTTCTGAAGGGTCATATGTAGTGGCTCGAGGAGATCATGAGAAAGGGACGGTTCCCTTAATTTCTGTGATGAAAGCCAGGAAATTTATAGCTAAGGGTTGTGAGTCTTACTTAGCTTATGTCATTGATGCGAAGTTAGAAAAGAAACCTATGTCTGATGTCCGAGTGGTTTCTGATTTCCCTGATGTATTCCCTGATGAATTGCCTGGTTTACCACCGATTAGAGATGTAGAATTTATTATTGATCTGATTCCGGGTTCGAATCCAATAGCTAAGTCTCCTTATAGATTAGCTCCTTCTGAAATCCGTGAGATGATGAATCAAATTCAGGAGTTGCTTGATAAAGGCTTCATTAGATCGAGTACTTCTCCTTGGGGTGCACCAGTTTTGTTTGTTAAAAAGAAAGATGGTACTATGCGTATGTGTATTGATTATAGGGAGCTGAATAAGAGAACGGTTAAGAATAAATATCCGTTGCCTAGAATCGATGATTTGTTTGATCAGCTGCAGGGTTCGTCATTTTTCTCCAAAATCGATTTGAGGTCTGGGTATCATCAGGTGCGTGTGCGCGAGGAAGATATTCCTAAGACTGCTTTTCGTACCAGGTATGGTCACTATGAGTTTCTGGTTATGCCGTTTGGTTTGACAAATGCTCCTGCAGTTTTCATGGATTTAATGAATCGTGTCTGTCGATCTTTTCTCGATAAATTTGTTATTGTGTTTATTGATGATATTTTGGTTTATTCGAAATCTGAGGCTGATCATGAAAAGCATTTGCGAATTGTACTTGAAACTTTAAGAAAAGAACAGTTGTATGCTAAATTTTCAAAATGTGAATTCTGGTTGCTAGAGGTACAGTTTTTGGGGCATGTAATCTGTAAAGATGGGGTAAAAGTGGATCCATCCAAAGTTGAAGCTGTCATGAATTGGAGTGCACCTAAATCACCCTCTGAGATTAAGAGTTTCCTTGGGTTAGCTGGCTATTACAGAAAGTTTATAAAGGATTTTTCTAAGATTGCTGGCCCGTTGACTAAATTGACCCGTAAAGATGTTAAATTTCAGTGGACTGATCAACAGGAAACAGCTTTTCAGAATTTAAAGCAATTGTTATGTCAGGCTCCAGTGTTAGCGTTACCTGATGGATTAAATGACTTTATTGTTTATTGTGATGCTTCTTTTGCGGGTTTGGGTTGCGTTCTTATGCAGCGAGATCGGGTGATTGCTTATGCTTCTCGTCAGCTTAAACCTCACGAAAAGAATTATCCTACTCATGATTTGGAACTTGCGTCAGTTGTGTTCGCTTTGAAATTATGGAGACATTATTTGTATGGAACTAAATGCGTAATTTGTACAGATCACAAGAGTCTTCAATATGTGTTTTCCCAGAAAGAGTTGAACATGCGTCAGAGACGATGGTTAGAATTAATTAAAGATTATGATTGTGAGATTCGTTATCATCCAGGGAAAGCTAACGTGGTAGCTGATGCATTGAGTAGAAAGACATCCTCTGACAAGATTTATTTTATGCGTTTAGAAATTTCATGTGATTTATTGGATCAAATAAAAGCTGCTCAGTTGGAGGCCTTGATGGATACTAATCTTAAATCTGAGATCATGATTAAAAGAAAAGATTTATTGATTGACGATTCTAGAGGATTAAAGACTTTCCAGTCTCGGGTGTGGATTCCTTTGATTGGTGGACTTCGGGATGTAATTTTAACAGAGGCTCATAAATCCAGATTATCGATTCATCCAGGGAATACAAAAATGTATCGTGATTTGAAACCTCTGTATTGGTGGCCAACGATGAAGACTGATGTGGCACGGTTTGTTGGTTCCTGTCATATCTGTTCCCAGGTTAAAGCTGAGCATCAGAAACCGTACGGATCATTGAAACAGCTTGAGATTCCTGAATGGAAGTGGGAACACATAACTATGGATTTTGTGACTAAGCTGCCACGAACGCCCAGAGGTAATGATATGATTTGGGTTATTGTTGATAGATTGACCAAAAGTGCTCATTTTCTTGCTACCTGTGAGACTGCTTCGTTAAGTAAATTGTCGCAGTTGTATATTAATGAGATTGTTTCGAGGCATGGGATTCCGTTATCAATTGTTTCTGACAGAGACTCCAGGTTTATTTCTCGATTTTGGCAGAGTTTGCAGCATGAGTTGGGTACCCGAGTTAATCTCAGTACAGCTTATCATCCTCAGACAGACGGTCAGTCAGAGAGAACTATTCAGACTCTTGAGGATATGTTGCGTGCTTGTGTGATTGAGTATGGGGGTTCTTGGGATTCTCACCTACCGTTGATTGAGTTTGCTTACAACAATTCTTATCATTCAAGTATTGGGATGCCTCCGTATGAGATGTTGTATGGGCGACGTTGCAGAACGCCCACATGTTGGTTAGAGGCTGGTGAGAAACAGTTTTCGGGTCCTGATATTGTTCAAATTACAGCCGATAAGGTAGCTATTGCTCGTGAAAAATTGAAAATAGCCCGAGATAGACAGAAGCAGTATGCCGACCCACGTCGACGACCAGTTACTTTTGTTGAGGGAGAGTTGGTTTATCTGAAAGTTTCTCCTTGGAAAGGCGTGATTAGATTTGGAAAGCGTGGGAAACTTGCTCCTAGATATATCGGTCCTTTCAAAATTAGAAGCGTGGTTAATGATCAATCGGTTACACTTGATCTTCCTTCAGAACTTTCGGGAATTCATGATACTTTTAATGTATGTTATTTGAGAAAGTGCAATGTAGAAGACCAATCTCAAATCCTTCCTTTAGAGGACTTGCGCGTCGATCTTAATCAGAAGTTAGTAGAGGAGCCAGTCGAAATCCTAGACAGAAAGGTTACTAGATTAAGAAAGAAACAGATACCGATGGTGCTAGTTAAATGGAAGCATAGTTTAGGTTCGAATCTTACTTGGGAAACGGAGGAATTAATGCAGTCTCGATACCCTAGGTTATTTGTTAGAGATTAGATTTCGAGGACGAAATCTTTTTAAGGAGGGTAGATTTGTAACATCCCAAAATTTAAAAAAAAAGAAAAAAAAAAAAAAAAAAAAAAAAAAAAAAAAAAAAATTAATTATTATAGTGTTTTTGCGACATAAGGGTAGTGTCGCAGGTATTGGTTGTGCGACACAAGGGTTGTGTCGCAGCTTGTGTCGCAGATCGTGCTGAAATGAAATTATTGAGGTGCTTAAGTGTAATTAGTGGAGTATATATATACATAATTATTTTCTAAACATTTCCAGATACCAAAAATCAAGTTTTAAGAGAGGTTTAGAGAGAGAAATAGGAGATTTAGAGAAAGAAAGTGAGAAGCAAGCTTTAATCCGAAATTAGAGTGTTTGAATCGTGAAATCAAGGTAAAACTCTTGTTATTTGATGCTATAATTGTTAATACTTGTTTTGAATATATTCATATGTGTTAATTTGTGTATTACATGTTGAAATTCGTGAATTTCGGACTTGGGGTCTGCTGTGTTCATCTTTGCGACACAAGGGTGTTCATCTTTGCGACACAGAGGTTATGTCGCAGGTTATGTCGCATTGTTATGCTGCGACACAAGTGGCTATGTCGCACATGCTTATGTTGCGACACAAGGTTTATGTCGCATATGTTTTAGTTGCGACACAATGTTAATGTCGCATACACTTGTTTAGCGACACAAGGTTTGTGTCGCAAGTTGTGTCGCCAGTTTATGTCGCAGGCTAATTTCATTTAGGTTTCGGGGCGCTGCCCCGAGCCTCGCAAGGGCGTTGCCCCTTGACCCCACCCGCTGACCTGCCAGCGGGACCGCAGCCAGGGGCCAGCTCCTTGGACCCCGTCAGTTGACCCCGCGTGAGTTATTGAGAATGATTTGTATGTGTGATTATTATATAAGTATTAATCACTGAATTATGTAACAGACTACTGACTTGTACTCTGTTTATTCTCAGAAACGCAGAAGACTCAGTGATATAAGATTACTGAGCTTGTAAGCTGGTATCCTCAGGTGAGTGGATCTGCAACTCATAATTTGAGTTAGTTGTAATGGTGTGATTACAACAAGTAACGTAAACCTTGATTGACTGTTTAGTCTGAGTTGTGATTGTGTATACCTACTTGTTATGCATATGTGGCCTTCGGGCATCTGTGTTATTCAGAGGTCAATTGCGATTGGACTTGGTTACTACTGTGTTCAACACAGGTTCCAGATACATGTGTTGTCGCTGGAAACTGTGTTGTTGTGTTGTAGTGCCAAGTTATCGGCCTATTCTGTATGGGCCTTTACAGATTGTGGTAAGTGTTACTGTGGGCCACCGCGGCTGTAGGGTTCCGCAGTAACCGCCGATCCTCTTGAGTTTATGTGTTTACTGTGCTTAATGTAAACAGATTGTTATGCTGAATTGAATTGTTAGTTGTACATTCATTCACTTAGCTTTGTGCTAATCCCACCATTTCCCTTCCTGCAGGTTATGCATGTCTTTGTGGGTTGGGCAGGAAGGTGGTTTTGAAGAATGTTTGACACGTGCCATCACTCTGATATGTTTATAAATGTTTTGTAAATTAACGGGTATGTGGATTTTGTATAACAATTATATGTTTTGTTTCAGCAATATTTAATATTGTAAATTCGCGAAAAATCTATGGTCATTTTGTAAGATAATTTATAATATTATCTTTTATCCATCGCTTCCGAGTCAAATTACTATTTTAACCCTGAGATAATTTAAGGGGTGTTATAAAACTTCTAGGCGTTAATGTTCCTGATGGAGATGTTGCTGGCCTGGCTAAGGTCCTTGGATGTGGCGTTTCTAAGTTGCCAATGATGTAACTAGGTGTGCCTGTTGGTTGCAATATGGGGCGATACGAAAATTGGAAGCTTATTGTTAAGAAGTTTCATTCTAAGTTAGCTCAGTGGAAAGCTAGATTGTTATCAGTAGGGGGTCGGCAATCATTAATCAAGTCTGTAGTGGGTAACCTTCCAACGTACTACATGTCATTGTATTTGATGCCTACAAAAGTGCAAAAGAAGTTAGAATCTATGCGTAATAGATTTTTTATAGGAGGTGATTTAGATGAAAAAAAGATCACATGGGTTAAATGGAATACTTGTAAGGCTACAGGTGGCCTTGGTATTGGTAGTATATATGCGTTAAATGCTTCCTTGTTATTCAAGTGGATTTGGTGATTTCGTTGTAGTCCTAGTGATCTTTGGGTAAAGGTAATTAAAGATATTCATGGGATTGAAGGATGTATTGGTTGTGGGAGGTTAGTATATTCGTCCTAAAGTCCTTGGATGGCTATGTTGCGATCAGTTCAACATCTTCAATTGAATGGTATTGATATGTTGTCTGCTTGTTCCCGTTCTGTCGGAGATGGGAATACAATCAGCTTTTGGGACGAAACGTGGCGGGGGGATCGTCCTTTAAAAGAATTGTTTCCTCATATATATGCTTTGGATGGGAATAAGAAGTGTACGGTTGCTGAACGGATCTATTCTTTGGATTGGAATTATGTATTTCGAAGGTTACCGAGAGGTGGCGTCAAGTCGACCCAATTTACAGCTTTGTTAGATGCTATACGCGATGTGTCTCTTACATATACTAAAGATGGGTGCAAATGGGCCTTAGATTCTTCTGGTTTTTCAGTTGCTTCTGCTAGGAAATATATTGATGATCAAAATTTAATTGGAGGTTTTACGTCTACGAGATGGCCTAGATGAATTCCTATTATAGTCAACATTTTTATGTGGAGGTTGAGTCTAAATAAACTCCCAACTTTGGTGAACATGGATCGAAAAGGAATTGACGTTGATTCTCTGTTATGCCCCGTGTGTAGTGAGCATGTAGAGAGTGTTGAACATCTTTTCTTCTCGTGTGGGATGACGCGGGTTATTTGGGCTTAATTGGCTAGATGGTGTCAATTGGATATTCCCCAAGTTTCTAACATCGCGGAGTGGTTTTTGTGGCTAGATTCTTCTCAAGTGTCGAAGAAAGCTAGGCTTATTCTTGAAGGGGTTATAGCCAAGATGATGTGGTATATCTGGAACTTTCGCAATGATATGATCTTTTCGTGTCTAAACCGAAGAAGGCGAATATTTGGGATTCTATTGTATATCAAGCGTTTTGGTGGATTTCATCTAGAAATCCTAAGTTTAGGCTAAGTTGGATAGGTTGGTTAAGAAATCCTATTGACGATACTTCTTTATTGTAATTGTTTCGTTGTCTAGCTTTTGCTAGTTTTAATATTATGCCACCGTTCAAAAAAAAAAATACTTTATTTCTTGAGATATAACGATCATTTTTTTCAGACTTTCAAACTTTCATAATAACAAGTGTTCTCAAACTTTGGAGTCATTGAAAATTGATGAAGTTGTACACTCGTACATATTGCACTTGCCGATATCTTCTGCCGATAAAAATACTCCAGTTTAAAGTAAAATGGTCGCTACAACTTATAAGAGTTGAACCTGGTGTTTGCATATGACTCGATCGAGAAATAGCCACTATAACTTTGCACTTTAGCAGTGGTTATTTGAACATAGACAAATTACTGTAAATTATGAAGTTTATGTACACTTTTGAAATAATATTAATGTTATAAGTCACTTGATCAAAGTGTATTTGATCTGGCAATATATATAAAAGTACTTTTCAAATAAAAGAAGCGTATATGATCCAGCAGTATAAAAGTGACTTATCAAATAAAATGTTATGGATTAAGACTAGTTGGAAACATCATATATAATATGTGCGATTAAACATATATAATACATGATTTAGGTTATAGGTTTCTAGTTCCAAAAACCTCTCAAGTCTTTAATCTGCGATCGATGCATTTTTATGATTATTTTAAAATTTCGTGGGTTTTCAACATGTTGGTAAAAGTCAAACCCTCTCAATCAAGTCAACGTTTGTTACTAACCGTTTTTATTATTTAAACTACAAATTATAAAATTAGCCTCAGCATTATATCTAACTATACTTTTATTGATACAATTTTGTGGTATCACAAAATTGGCATGATATAAAGTTATAAATAAACATACAATGTATACATGAACTGCCCCGTCTATTAGCCCAATATTGGTTCACTAATGCAGCCAATCATCAGCTAAAATCAACGGGCCTAACCCAAAGCAAAATAGAGTAGTTCACTGTTCGTTATGTTCATGGCACAGTTTGAGTCTTTGAGACTTGAGAGTGTTACATTTCTAAATCAATCGAATGGCTGGTTTGTTTTTGACTTAAAACTTGATTCGGTAGTAACTATTTAGATGTGTTTGTTATTGACTTAATAAACAAGACATATCTTAATAATTTAAGTTCTAAAAATGTGAATTTCCGTATTAAGTCATGAGTTTTTAAAAATATTTGATATAATTGTCTTTCAACTACCTCATACGAAAGGTTAAATTAGTAACTTTTAGTTATTCAGTCGATTTATTCAGGACATAAAACGTAACAATTTATTTAGAACATAATTTATGTATTCACACGTACACATATCAATTAAGAACTTAACGTAAAAAAATAAATGGGCCCAAAGAGGCTTATATCAATCTCACACTTTGGATTCAGGTTTTGTTTCAGGTTTTTTCTTCTCTCTCTTTTTTATTACATCAATTCACTTTAAACTGATTAGCTCGGAAGAAAAGATAAACGCATAAGATCTTTAGCATTTTATGAGTTTTACCAAATGCATTGTAGCTTAAAACTTTATGGGTGGGGATGCTTAAATTTGGAGTTAATGGACACTCATGGCTCATCTACAAAATAATCACCTATATATATTTAAGGGCAGATCTGAGTAAATGCGGATATATACTTTTAGTCTATTGACATCTTATTTTTTTCCCATTATTAATCAAAAATAGTTTTTATCTTATATTTAGTGTCGTAAAGTTATTGAAATGTGATAAATAGTGTATTATATATATTTTTAGTCATAATATTACTTTCAATGATACATCATCTGAATTGATTTTATAAACTCAAGATATCTATTTAATTTGAAATTGATTTCGGGTGAAAATATTTGAGAGATGGAGAAAAAATGAATGAATGGATAATATTGCAGATTTGACGAAGTTTTACCGTTTTGGTCATAACTTCTTCATAACTTCTTCAATTTAGTAAATTCTCAATTGATGTTGCATTTGTTCAAATGAGTGAAAACTATTGTATTTGATGCCTTGTTTACAATGACTTATTATATTGATACTGTGTTTTTGATTGGAGACAATAAAACAATTAAATTGGATTGAGTGAATTGAAATATATGTGGAGCGTGCTAAGAGAAATCTTATATGATTGTTGGTGTTTATGGAAGTAAGATCACATGATTAAGTCATCAAATTAATTGAATTATCTAGTTATAATTAGGATGTCAAAGGTGTAAAGGAAACTTGCATTTTATAATCTTAATTGGGTGAATGCATTGTGAAAACAAGTAGTCCAACTAGTAATTCTCGCATATTAATTATCAATCTAGTTCTTAATCAAAAAGTCCAACAGTAGGGGTTAAAGGTCTAAATGAACATTATTTTTAAATCTCATATTAAACTATCTTTTAATTGTTTTATTTATTTATTTGTTATTTTAAAAACCCAATTAACTGTCTGTCATTAAGAGGGTTAAAACTCTCAATCTTACTTTTTTTTTTATTTAATTAACTATAAATCATGTAAAATGTAGTTAAAATACATTATTTGTTCATGCAATACGGTAACCTAACATTTTATCATTGTTATATTACTATTCAATTACATATAATTGTCTAGTTGTATAATAATTCGTACTTTAATTGTTTCTTTTTATTATTATGTCACATTACTATCACAAAAGTTAATTCGATATTTACAAATTACTATCACAAAAAATAACTCCATATTTACACATTACTATCACATGTACGCTATGATTGGAGTTAAAACTAAGACCTTTTTTGATCTCTTTTGTCATTTTCCTTTTCTTCTATATTTTCTTTGTTTCAATCTTCACCTACGTTTATTATTAAAACCCTAATTAATTTTGTATGGAAATAGAATGAAAGTGATCTTTACACACACTTTTTTGTTTTTTTCTTTCTTTTATTTATTTACTATTTTGTTTAAATAGATCATTTCACCGACATCCACCTTTGATCCATTAGTTCAGAGCGGAGTTGTGCTAGTAAGATTCGTTTAGGGTGTTTGTTACCGCCTAATATAGTTGGTTTGAAAATGGCGGAATAAATTGTTACATGCTTCGGTGAATTCTAGGCGCAAGATTAAAGAGGAAGACTTATTTCCTAATTAAGCTGCAATCAATCACAAAAGATTAAACCTCATGGCGTAGCTCGTTAAAGTCTGTTAATTGGAGTCATTAGGTGTTAAATCCTTTATACATATCCACTTAACTTGTGGTTGGTCTCAGGTGGTTGTGGGTTCTTTTTGTTGTCTTTCTTTTAAGTGTTCGAGTACTTCTGGTTCTCCCTCTTTTGTTCTCGTGATGGCTTTTAACATTTGCTTTCGTAGACTTCTCATCTAACAGAAAATCTTCGCATATCAAAATAAATTATAATAGAAGAACAACAAACTTGACCAATATCAACAGTAAACCCTCGATATTTTAAATTCGTATGTATAAAAATATTTGCTCTCGCAAGCAGTGACAGACTTAGGATTTTTTGTCAGTGGTGGCACGAATTTTTGGACCCAGTATTTGTGATTTGCAGTCAAGTGCACTCTTGAGCTAACTGGTGTCACTTAATCAATTCAACGGTGCCACGAATAGAAAACCCTACAAAAATTATACTACCCGGTCTAGGTCACCGGTTTAATGGGACACCGGTGCTCATCAAGTGGGTCCGCCCCCACTCGCAAGTATCTTATCCTCGAGAAATTTGTTCGCGTTTCAAAATAAATTATTACCGTAGTATATTATTTGTATATGTGATGTAATACGTTAGGTTTGAAATAATCGATTAAACATCGTAACGACTCCATGTACCCTCAAAGGAAAACTACCGCAACTTCAATCGTCCGTCTTATTAGAGTTAAGAAAAAAAACAAAATTACTTGACCTAGAGCTAAATAAGAAGAAACAAAAATGAAAATTTATAAAAGATGACATGGGATAACCTAATTTGACTTTGCTGGTCCAACTGCTAGGCTGCCAAATAAAAAGTAAAGCAACATGATTAAATGGCAGACAGGTGGTCACCAAGCACATGCCAATACCATAGATTCCATTCTCCCACATGCTATGTCACATGATCATCCACATATCTCTTTATTTCATTTCAACTCAATCAATTTTACAACCAATTAATCAAACCACACATATAATATAAATTTCATATACTATTAGTACACCTTTACCCCTTTGGGTTATCATTTATACAGTTTTATCTCAAATATGATCATAACAATAATCAACATCACCGAAATACAAACCACAACCGAAAAAAGAACAAGGGTGGCATGTCATGTTAGAGATCGATCAAATAAACATGTTAACTTTCGGATACTACTAACTAGTAGTGAACGATCGTCGATCGATTTAGTTTACTGAAATTAGAGGCATTGATGTTGCGGATGATGCTAACGTGACACATTGGTGGTGTCGAGGACAAGTTGTGAGGTGGTCGTTTGTGAGACCAGCGGCTTGCATAAATGAGTGGATCACCGTGGGACCCACTTGTCGGAAACCTCTTCTAACCATGTCTTTACTTATGCCTTCCGCTTTTGATGTTTTTACCGGCATCTTGTGACTTGACTTGTACTGTGTCGCGATTGGTTTATGGTTAACAAATCCCCAAATGTAGTTGTTGAACGATCCGAATGCCTTGTTAATCTGTGAGAATTATCGTTATACTTACTTTTAAAATAAAGTTTAAAATTGTAGTTTAATAAATGTCAAAAGAAAAAGCTGATGGTAATTTATTGTTATTATTTAATTTAATGTACCTCCATGATAGCTTTAGAGTTGTCAACGACACCTCGGACAAGACTAACTTCAATGCCATATTCACTACTGATTGATGTTATTTTTTTCTCCGAATACTTTGACACAATTTCCGCATCAAATCCTGAAAAAGCTTCCCTGTAAAATATATTAAATGTTTAATTTTTATTATTAAATATGATAAAATAATTATATATCTACGCATGTACGTAAAAAATAAAATGTAAATATCTAAAAACACTGACCTAAATTGTTGTCTTTTCTTTAAAACAGAAGTCCAATCCGATCCAACTTGAGCACCCGTTAACACCAGTAACTCGAACAAGATCCTTCATTCCCACAATTAACAAAGTTTGTCAACAAATTTCGTTAAAAAATTTAACATTCCGTTAAATATAAACCGATAAAAAATAATGTACAAGTTTGGAGTGCATACTTATCATCATGAGCAGGAACTCCCCATTCTTCATCATGGTAAGTAACATAAATCGGGTCTGTTCAACATAATACGTACTTAATTTTAGTACAAATTAAATAATTATTAACTAATTAATAACCTAATAATATAAAAATATATGTATCAATGTATAATCAACTTGTAAACTACTCCTATATATACAAGATATCAGACTAATTAAAAGATATCGAATTTTACTCAATATTCAATCATATGTAAGCAATTTTCACAATTTTTTATATATGTATCAAATTTTTAATTATTGATACAGTATGTTTCAAAATGTACCTGAATTGGGGGTGATGAAGGTGCATCTTTTGTCTTCTCTAACAATGTTGTTAGTAAGAGAATTAGGATCAAAAGTAAAAGATGTTAGTTTACTACAACTATCATACTTGGCAGATTTTGATCTACCATAATGAGCAATTCTCATTTTCCTTTGAACTTGCATAACGGCTACTTGTTCTCTCCTCATAGCTGCTATACTTCCAGGTGAATCCACAATTGATACTGATGAATACTTAACCGCCAATGAGTTAGGACTCGTACTAGTAGTAGTAGTATGATCAACCGAATTACGTATATGATGATCATGATCACCACATTTTTTGGATTTCTTAACAGGAATAACGGATTTAGGAGTTGTGCATTTTGATGGTATTGGTAGAATTAGTTTGTCTGAACTCGAAGACATGTCGTTTGAATGGTTGTTGTTACCACAACGTTTGATAGCGGGTTGTCGTGGTGATTTTAATTTGGGTGAGATTGGAGGTTGGTTTGTTTTGGTGATTGGAGATGGAGTCATGGTGATGGATTTTGGAAGTGAGAGGGTTTTTTTGAGGGAGCGTCTTTCAAAAAGCGGGGAGTTTCGGTTAGATGTGGCTGGTTGAAGGACCGGGCGACCGTGGATGTCAGAGATGGTGGTGGTGGTGGTGGTTGTCAGAGTTGTGACATCATTTGATTGGTGTAATTTGGAGGTTGAAGAACACATGATTGATTGATGAAGGAAATAATGTATAGTATCTTGAATATTAGGAGATGTTTGTGTTGAAGTAAGGGTTTGTTATGGATGAGACGGTGATTATTTATAGTGTAGAATCAATATGAGGGGGGAGGGGGGTGTTAATAAAACTTGAGGGAAATGTATATATGCTAATTTTTGTTTTAAAAGGTTATTTATGTAAATTAATATATGAGTATTTCTTTTAGTTTACTCTTCAAAAGTATTGTAGTCTTTGAATTGTCATATTAGTCATCACAAGTTCTTAACAAAATAAGATAAAGTTTTTTGAAACAAAAATCAAAATTGATTATCAACCTGAATTTATAAAACTTACTAAAAATAAAATTTTGTATAGTTTATGAAAACTCATTATGAAAGTTATTTCATTTTCTAGGACAAAAGGAATGTTAATGTTAATGCTAATGATAATAATGTAGTTCAAAGTGTTCTAAGAACTATGATATGGTAATTCAAATAAAATCTTGTGTCATGTTTAAAGTTGTGTTGATTGGAACAAAGATGTAGATGTAATGGTGGGGTGGGGAAGTGGTAACATGGAAGGATTGGAGTCTGCCATACAACCCTACTCTTTAGGCAACTTATCTTGTTTCTAACATGCGTTTATGAGAATGACACTTCCCTAACATCTTGCCCCTTTTCATATGTAGTTGTCTTTTAATGGTACGATAACTCGATCAAATTTGTTACTTAACGTTTAATATTTACGAGGATAGTGTTGCCCTACCAGAAATGTTGGCACGGTTTTGGGCAGTTATATTGTA
This sequence comes from Logfia minima, assembly GCA_963921325.1. Classification (NCBI taxonomy): domain Eukaryota; kingdom Viridiplantae; phylum Streptophyta; class Magnoliopsida; order Asterales; family Asteraceae; genus Logfia; species Logfia minima. The sequence continues at coordinate 13,859,989 of OY992768.1, forward strand.
TACTAGAAAAGCTAGTCCATATATCGAGTCGTCAAAATGATTGGCTATGTTATGTGATCGAGCTCGAGTCAAATCGGATAACTATCAGAAACCAAGTACGAGTCGATCTAGTATATATGGCTAGCTCTAGTAGATCTAAATAAGGCCAAAACTTACAACTACAAGTCATTGCACCTTTTAGATATAAGGATTCTTGAGTTATTTTAAACAATTGGACTTTATTTTTGGATTTGGGATACTTAGATCCATAATCTACTTAAACATTTACTATCCTTAAAGACCAAAAAGCAATCCTAGTTGGTATTGTGATCTTTTGAGCTGGCTTTCACTCTTTCGGGGTAATAAAGAAGGTATGATTAGTTAGATATATTTGAAGTTATTAAGTAGTTGTGCACTTTTATGTATAGTAGTTTATTAGTTGTTGGAACTACTCGTACAAAAGTGATTACAAGTGAAGAGGGTCAAGTGATCTACTCCAAACTTTATGCATTAAAATGGTAAAAAGGAGTTCATCTTTTTGTATGGAATATACTTTGCATCCAATGTTGTTATATTGTGAAGTTGAAACTTAAAAAAATGCTACAAACACTAGCTAGCTCCATAATATTCCTTTTGTGACTTAAAGTACTAATTAATTTATTATCACACTTTAATTATCATAAATATGAAACACACACAAAATCATTTATAGTATTCATCTTTTTGAAGCTAGCATTTGTCAAAGTCATTCTTCATAAGAGTCCTTTACAATATCTCAACAAATACGGTTTTGAACAAATAAATCTCAATTAATTACATAAATAACCGATAATTCTAAAATCAGCAACTCGCATTCAAGATGACAAATGTACACAACTCGCAAGTTTTCGCGATTTTGTAAGATCGTCTAGATTTTATTAGATACCAACCTTATGAATGTTCTACTTGTGTTGAATATATTAGTTATTTCTTTCACTTATTCATCTATCAACAACCATAACAATGATAGTGCATAATTTGCATTACAAAATCTTATTTTTTCATATTTCAAAGGTAAACAATCATTTGTCGCAATATCTTCCCCGATAAAATGAAACTTGGTACGTGTAACATGATATAGAAGTTATTGAGAAAACGTACATGCACGGTATTAAGAAGCTAGATATTAATTAAGAGGATATTTACAGCAAAAAAGGTGCATAGGATCATATATTTTAATGCAAGAGAATAAGGAAAAATAGTGAATTAGGTGTTGGATAAAGGGGCAATGCATGTGGGTTGAATCCGACATGAGCATCAATAATGATAGGGAGTTTGATTGGCCCTCTCTTTAACAATAAAACCAACCCACATGATTCTCCATTATATGCTCTCTTTCAATTATTTCATTTTTATTTTAAATATTTTTATTAATTTCTCTCGACTTCTTTCTTCCTTCCTACTAACTTGTATTCTTATTGTTAATTTATAGATTAATAATTAATCGATCTTGTATGGAGATGGAGATTATGTTTGACAATAATTAGTGGAAGTTAGAGTTTGTAGTTAAAAATGAAGGTGGTAATTAGAACTAATAGTTGAGCTGGAGAATCACTTATAAATTCTAAAACCTATCTAAAAAAGCTTTTATTATAAAGAATGATAAAAAAAATCCCCATTTGTATTTGGTTGTCAAAAGAATATTATATCGTTGTAAGAGATTGAACTTATAAAAATTAGTAACTTAAACCCTTATAATTTTCCTCTAAAAGTCCGAGGTACGTCAAACACACCCAATATTACGGAGTTACATGTACAAATGAACGCCCTAATAAAAGCATTTAGAATATAATAAAATTTAAAACTTTTATATGTGTTCTTTTACTTTTGATATATGCAACAACGAAGAAAACCGAATTTATTGAGCTATCCTTCTAACATTATAGAGGATTGGGGTTGAACATACTCAAAACGCTACAAAGACATTTAAAATGATGTATTATGATTATGAATTATTATGAAAACGGAAGGATTGTTAGAAGGTTAGTCGTTATTCGAATAAATAGAAAACCGAAAGGTTCACATGGGAATTTAATTTAAAACTCGAACGTGTCAACTACACACGGAGGAATGAAGCATCTACACTTGTTTGTTTTAGTAGGCAAATTGATATAATCAATCATGAGACATGTGTAGTCTCTTCCAACCTTTTTCATATCATTCAATTCTACCATTTTGCTTTATTTATTTTACCATTATTTTTTATGCAGAAACTATAATTTGCGTAAGAATCTAGAGGAAAGTAACCATTTTGAAGGAATAATTAAGAGTAATAAAACATTTTAATCCATAATATTTATTAAAAATATTTCACGGATCAAATACAATGTTAAGAGATACACATAACTCTCTCATGTCTAGTCTTGTTTTTCTTTTCTCATAGAATTGAATAAAATACAATGATTTGTTGATAAAGTATTTAATAAGTTTTGCTACACAACAACTTATTACTTATTCTGGATAGACCGATTATTCACCTTTTAATTACTTTCCTCTTTCTTTACCATGTAAAAGTAAAATCCCTAATTTATTTATATAAAATTACTACGAGGTTGAAGGTAAAAGCCTAAAAGGAGCAATGGAATGGTTTTCAATTTGTATTTATTTTTCGGTCTTTGAATGTCCAAGTACCCGCTGGACAATAAAATCAATCTACTTTTGTCTTACTCAGTTCATATAGTTCCAAAATGATTCAATGTATAAATATTAGACTAATAGCCCATTTTAACCTATTCTATAGTGGGCTGATTCCAATTCTTGGGACTACGTTAATCAGTGCATGTTTCACATACCTATCAGATATGGGCCGAATATGTGAATGGGTTACTAGTTATTGCCTATTGGCCTGCTGTAAATAGGACACGGGCATAGAAGAACAAACCTTTTGGGCTTTTATTACTTGTGAACAAATAAGGAATAAGTTTTCATCACATGTAGAGGTAGAGAAAATCAGTTTGGGCTTTAAAACGGATATGTTTTAACATGGGATCGGTTTGAATCAATTGAAGTCAAAACTGGTTTGGTCCAAACTAATTATAATCGAAGAAATCTCGAACCTGTCTTTGGGACCAGGTTTGAATCCAATTTCATCTAAACCGGTTAACCGGTTTTTCAGAGTACCCGGTGGGTAATTACGGTATCCAACGGGTAAATTAAGATCAAATCTGTTCTGTCTTGATGTACCTGACGGGTAGGGGACGTACCCGGCGCGTTAGGGACATACTCAGTGGGTAGTGGGTTGTACCCGGAGGTTACCTCCTCTGTTCAACATTAAAACTTGTTTTCTTTTTGACTTTTTACACGATTCATCTCGTATCCACACGTTTTTGGAGCAATATTCATATTTATTTTCATTTAAACTAATATTGAGAAATACATAATACATCTTCAAATATAAAAACATAAAACAAAGTCTTCAACTCGCCGCCGTTTATTTAGTCTTCTTCATAAGTGAGCTCTTGTGCGGTAAGTTGCAACCCCACCAACATTTAAAGTCGGGTTCAAAGCGACGGAACAAATTATAACGGGAGTCATATTTTTAAAATATTTTATAAATTTGGTTTTCAATGGTTGTACCATGTGTTCAAAAATGTCACCTCTCATTTCAAAGTCGTTTATTTTGGAACACATTAAAATATTTGTGTTGGTCTCGGTTTGTCAACTAAAACGTTTTAACTACTAACAACAAATGTAAATAGACAAACAAATTCAAGTTTAAAGTTTTCTTTTTATTGATATGAATCAATTGAATACTTTACAAAGTTTACTTGCGGAAATAGACAAGACAGACAAGTCTAAGTAAACTAACTTGTGACAAATTTGGTCTCAACAGCTTATCAGCGAATAGATCGCTGATAAGGCTTAGTGATCAACACTTAACAGATAAGTGAGGGCACTTGGTTCACTAGAGAGTAGGAACGTGCTTTATCACTAGTTGATCTCGAATACAAAATTCTGGACATTTAATATGGTTGTTGAGCGTGGTATTTATACTCTCACACAATGAGATATAAGTACAACACGTGTCAACACCATATTAGTTGGGACAGTAAAGTAACTTTCAACATTTGAAAGTGACAATACATCCTAGGATTAAAGTTTATATATTACTTTATTCCTAGGTTACAGAAGAAGGTACATGGAATTAAATGCAAATGTACAATAAGTGATCGTACATATCTTAGAAAAGATATGCACGCTTTCTTGTATGCTGCATAAGTTGACCTCTTATTGTACGTTGGGTATTTGTCAGACCCAATGTACTTTCTGGATAAAGGCATGAACTGCTGGTTAATAGGGTAGTGATGATTTCCACATCATTGAACTGCTCTCTGTCTCTGTCTTTAGTCTTCGACTTCAGCAGATGGAACTTGATCTTTTCAGCGACAGCCTTAGCAACATGAAGGTTAAATGATCATCAGCGAATGATGATGCTTTGAGAATGCTTCAAGTTACAAGAGAATCACTGCTAACATATGCAGTGATCAGAGAAGAATAAGAAATATATTCTAAGTGTTTCTGTTCGTTGATCAGGTTTGATCAGCGACAGTTTCAATTTTCTACTCTCTGTTCACTGCTAACAGATGCAGTGAACTACAAGAACACTTAATTGAATTTGTCATCTATAAATTACATTTAGTGGGGTCTCTGACCCAACAATTTGGTTTAAAACTAAATAATTAGTCAGATAATAAACACCCGACAAAAAATTAGTTGTTTGTTTAAAATTAACAAGCATTTCAGTAATTAGTTGGATAGGAAAAGTTGTAACTCGTTTATGTTCCACAAAAATGTCATGGAACATTTTTAAAGTTAATTTTTATCTTAAAACACTTTCAAACATATAACATGTCAAATTACATGTAGTAGGTACTTCCCAATTCGGACTTAACCAAAGGGTATTCGAATCGACACAAAATTTCATATATATATATATATATATATATTATCTAGCGTTAATTAAACTAAAAATATCATGTAACATTTCTTTAAAACTTTCTCTTATGTCTTCGATACAATTAAGTTCATCTTGCACAACCTAGTTAATGATATGTCCAACAGTCGACTATTAAAAATACCCTATCACAAACCGGTTTATATTTTAGTTTTTATTGTCCAACGACGGCGGTGTTATTGGATGCATTGTCAAAAGATGTAGAAAATATTTTTCCTTCTAGTTTAAAACTTTTTATCACATAATCTAAAATTTTATATAAATTTTTACCGGTACGCGGATATCCAAATAATTCAAACGCAATTGTACGCTTCATCATTTGTCACGTATTGGGATTAACCCAATGAGCGGTAACGCAAAGGTACGAATTGAGTGAACCATGTGGAGTTGTGCAAACCTCTCAAGTTAAATTTATACCGGTTTGTATACTTTGAAAACCTAAGATCATTTTACTTCTAGCAAGTTTCCACATTTTAATAACATCTCGTTTAAGAGTTGTACAACTTACATGGGTATAACGAGGTTAGAGGGTTTATTGGATGAGTTTTGTCAACCGTGAATTGTCGAAGTGGTCAAAAGGCAAGCTTATTTGAATCACGAACTTCGTCATCTTATCCCGCAGCAAATTCACTTCGTATTGCCAAAACGTAGCATCATTTGCCATTATTGTTTGATCATGCCCCGACCTAAATTTCACGATTGTAGTAGAGGTTTGAATGATTTTTCAAAGTAGTATTCCCGGTTTCATTAAAAATTCCCTACATTTCTTGCATCGAGTTTTTCTAGTACCGCTCAACATTTTACGGAAGTCGTAAATCCACCAAATTTATGAGTTTCTTTTCGTCGTTATGACAAAAACAACCGTACCATTACTAGACGATTCCCAAAAACCGACAGAAGATTGTGATTGCCTACATGATGATGTCGTTGCGTCTGAGAGTTGAGAGTATATATTGCGGTTTGTTGTGGTTTGAGAGTGTTATTATAATTTTAACAAAGCTTTTGAGTGTTTTAACTAAACCTCGACATCTAATACATATATATAATATCAAAATGGACAAAAGGCTCCCAAAAAGTATCAAAAAAATCGGCCAAAAATCGATCGAAACGGCTATATGGCCGTTTTAAAACGGCTAGTTTCAAAAACAAGAGTACTCGGCGGGTACTCACCCAAACCGGTTTGAAATCGGTCCAACGGCTGAAAATCCAAACAGGTTTGGGTCAAACTAATTTGATACCGGTTTGAAATTGGTTTCAATTAGCAAACTGGTTTTGGTTCGCAAACCAATTTTTTTATTCACCTCTAATTACATGTACCCACGTACCATGTGGACTTGTGGAGTATCGAAGAAGAAAAAGAAATATTCTGCTAACTTTTAGGTGTGGAATCACAGGGTAAGGAGTGACGATTTCAGCTAGTAACTTTTGTGATTAACGGCTTCAATTCACAATACTACATTTTATATAAAATACAGTGTTATTATAATGTAACAAATATAAATTGTTGATCAAAAAATTAATAGTTAAAATCGTTTACCTCTATTTCATTTCAACATTTAACTGCCCCTCACAACTTAACCATAAATTTTATGTATTGAAACCAACAAAAGTGTTAATTTTGTTCATTCGTATAAAATAAATAAAAGTAAAAGAAGCCAAGCTAACAAGCTATACCTAATAAACACTTCAAATCTTGGGATGTTAAAATAAAATCGTAAAAAATTAAAAAATAAATAAAAAAAGAAGAAGAAGAAAAATTGCAGCTATTTCATATTTGCAAATGGGCAAAAAAATATCGTATACATTTTTCTCATTAGAGAAACTAGTTAAAGTTATAAATGTGTATTTAACCGTTATCATTGTCACCTAAGTTAATAGCTGGATAAATTTATTGTAGCATTTTCATAAGATCTATATGGATACACTAGATTTCATAGAACTAACATATGTTGACTTTTTTATAGTTTGAATAAGAAATATAATAATCATTCAACTTAGACATGTCATACTTGATATGGTAATTAACCATTTTTGTTGCAAAGATTTCATGTTGGCACGTTGAAGAGATAACAGGAATGGTGCGCTTCACGAACAACCTTAAATTTTTTATATATAACACAAAATGCATACTTGCATATTACATTAGCACCTCATACCATCCAATATTGCATTTCAGAGACTAACCATGAAGATAGCTACCCTTTTACCCTTGTCGATCATGTTTTTTACGTCGATTACAGCCTTAGTCGGTCCGTCAGTGTTAAAAGTACCAAACTTGGGTGACAATGCGTCTCTTGATGACGAACTTTCATACTCGTTTTATCATACTAGTTGTGGTCAAGCCGAAGGCATCATTTACCGGAAAGTCCAAGAATGGGTTAAGAAAGACCCCACACTCGCTCCTAGTCTCATTAGGCTGCATTTTCACGATTGTGCTGTTAGGGTAAATGCATTACTTACCCATTTTCTTATGACAAAGACCGTGCGCCTAACTCTAATGTTATTTACACATTTCACATGTTATTTACGTATTTGTGTTACTTTATTTTTTATAGGGATGCGATGCTTCCATACTTTTGGACCATAGTGGAAGTGAAAAGCATGCGAATGTAAGCAAGTCGCTAAGAGGGTTCGAATTGATCAACAACATCAAGGCTCAACTTGAGAAGGTGTGCCCTAAAACCGTCTCATGTGCTGACATCTTGACAACTGCGGCTAGAGATGCCACTGTTTTAGCTGGTGGACCTTTTTGGATGATCCCTTTCGGAAGAAAGGATGGTCGAGTTTCCTTAGCAAAGGAAGCCGGAGCTGTCCCGATGGGTCGTGAAAGCATCACTCAGCTTATTGAGTTCTTTCAGTCTAAGGGATTGAATGTTCTCGACTTGACTGTCCTCTCAGGTACTTACTACTAGGTTTCGTAAAAGTTCAACCAGTGCCTTTGAATTCGGTTTTCAGTTTATAAAATGATTTACAAGGGACAAAGGTTAAAAGTAAACGGAGACGGACGTAAAAATTTACGTTAACTTGTCTAAGAAGTGACCAAACTGAAAGTTCAATGTGTTTTGACACTTGACATTTTTTAAGAATGAAAGTGTAACACATGTTAACGCATACATTATATACAAACCACATATATATTTGTCTTAACTGAGACTTTAACTCACCACCTATTATTTAACTGCAAATGGAAAATGAGGACCTACCTCTTGTCGCATGTGCATCCATATCGATATTTACCTCTTACGTACGTTAATGTTAACAACATTGAATATTTTGATTTGTAGGTGCACATACAATAGGAAGGAGTACATGTGAATCGTTACAATTTAGGCTATACAACTACAAAGGAACAAAGAAACCGGATCCATCTATCGATCCTAAATACTTGAACTACTTGAGAAGAAAATGTCGATGGGCGTCTGAACTTGTGTATCTTGATGCTACAACCCCAAAAACATTCGACGTACAATACTATCAAAATATTAAGAAGAAGATGGGGCTGTTATCGACAGACCAATTGCTCTACTCAGATTCAAGGACTAAACCTATTGCCGATGCATTGTCTTTCCAATCCTCACTCTTTGCGAACCAATTCAGTGTCTCCATGGTCAAGTTAGCTAATGTTCTTGATGCCAGATCGCAAGATCACGGTGAAATCCGCACCATTTGCAGTCATGTCAACTATTAACATTCTTGAAACAAGTCCAACATGTAATGTTGTTATGGCTCATTAGATTCAAACATAGAAGAAGACTGCTAAGCTACTTTTTGTTTTCTATTTCTTTTTTCTTGGTGACCTGCTTTTAACGTAACGATCGATATGTAAAATGGAATCATGTTTTTACTTGCTTATCATTTTGATGAGATATATGTTTTAATTTGTATTTTAAATTTTTAATTCATTAACTATTGTTTATTATTTGTTTATGATAAGGATTAAGAAGTATAAGTTTATAATGGTGTACCACCGTCACCTGCTGACTGCTGTTTTGTTGAGGTCCGGATACCTTTTTAATCCTGGTTTTGGTATTCATTGGTTCAAAGAGACATTAGTACCCAACAAAAAGATCTGGCCCAATAATACTCAAACTATTGGCCCAATAACTAAATAAACACTTTTTGGTTAATGTAAATAATCTATATTTATACTTTTTATGTAATATTTATTTTATAAATAATTATTAATGTGTTTTTTTCTAAAAAGTGAAATTTAAAACATTAGTGGATCAATTATGATATAGTTGTTTTTTGGTATTCATAGTTTATTAAATAAATTGTGATCCTGATATAACTCTGATCAGACATCAAATTGTGTAGAATTTGGATGTCAACATTAAAGGTGCCCTTATGTGTTTCAATAAATTAGCTATTAAATATTGTTAAAATACATATTTGAAGAATGTGTATCATTTTCTTAAGCTTTGTTTTGCATATACTTATAATAAAAGAAGGAAAAGTAAAAAAAAAAAAAAATAGCAATCACTTGAGAATACTCATATTTTCTATTTTAGGAAAGACTTGAGAGCACATATTAATGTAAACACATTATAACGTGAAATCTTATTATAGAAGTAAACAGTGACCTTAAAGCATGCAATTGTTTTGGTAACTGATCACATGTGATATCTTATCAAAGCAAACAAATCGAAATGAAGGCTTAGTACGTTACACCTTTTTTTCTTTTCCTTGTACTACTATTCTTTATTGTTTCCTTTAGCTTTTATTACACAAAGTACATTAAAGACAAGCTTAACTATGTATAACTCTAAAATTTGAAGTTATAATTAGAAAAACAAGAGTAATAGATAACAATGGTTGATTATCGTAAAATAAAGTTTAACGTAAAATAGATAAGATAAGATATGAGTTGTAAGATTGATAAGGTCTGAACATTAAATGAAGGGATTACTTAATTTATTTATTTTATTATAAAGAAAAAATACTCAAAGGCACAATGGTACTTGTCCATATGAATGTAATTTATATTTTGATAGTTAATAAAGACTCATTAATGCTACTTATGTCAGTTTTATTATGAGTTGATGCACAGTGCTTTGTAGATTTTATTATGAGTTGATGCACAATCAATATTTTTTATTCATATATATTTAATATGTGGTGTACTGTGACTTTTAAATATAAAAACTCAATAAATTGATACGTATATAAACTTGATGCGCAACACAATTAAATCTCAAAAACAAATTGAAGTCACTACTCTTACTAATTAATATAACGTTCCAAAACAACTAATGCACACACCTTAAAAAGGTTGATGCACATATATTCAAATTCACATCCATTTGTCTAATACATAAATATTTAAAATTAAATACGGAAACTAAAAATGTTGATGCATATAATTTGTTACTTGATCACTTTTAAATTATGTATTTAATGATGTTTTAAGAGGAAAAGAAAATACATAGACTACCATTTAACTCATATTAAATCTTAAAGACACATTTTATCATCATGTTTTGTTCTATTCTATTTGTTTTATGTCAAAAAAAATTATATTTAATACGGTCTCTAAATAATGGTTTGAAAACTTATCCTCATTACTTCACATATAGATTTTTTCTTTGGATGATATGAATCGATCAGTCAAGTTAGATCTGATGTTTTCCTCGACGTCTTTTTTTTCTTTTTTTTTTTAATTATTATTATTATATTATAAATTGTAATATAATTCTTGCTTATTAATTTTTTTTAATTTTCACGTATTGAACGTGGTTATAAGGAGTTGGTATTTTCTTCTTTTAGTTGTTTTACCTTTACCTTCTTTTTTTAATCCAGTTTGTCCCATTTTCTCTGTTATTTATCTCAAATTATTTATGTCGAATTTAATTATAAATATATTTATGATATATAATATAGTTTTTATAATATAGTATTTGGTATTGTTAATTTTGTAAGAAAATAAATAAAATAAAAATATAAACTATTGTCTAAAAGTAATTTAAGTTATATTCTTTTTTAAGGGTATTGAAATAGATGGTTGATATATAAAATAAACAGAGGAATACATTCATGAAATACGTTTTTCTACATATTTAATGATAAGACAAATAATTCAGTATGAAGCTAGAAATGACTGAAAAGGGCTTATTCATTGAAGCATCATATCAAGACTATACTTGTTTCTCCATTTGGTAGTAATGATACATGATCGTTACGTATTTATTAATTTAATTTAATTCCAAATGATAGATTACGTGTTTAATGCTCCAAATATTACATGATGGTGACAAAAGAAGAGTAGTAGCCCAACAACAAATGGTAACTTGTAGCATCAGGACTCTAGTAAGAGTTTTGATGTACATGCCCAGAATATATCAATTTAAAGATACATCTAACTTATTAAATTATACGATTTAACTATCTTCACTCCCTCTTTGTCTTTTCCATTTCATATATTCTTATTATATTATTACTTTAGATTTAAGTCTATTTATATAAATCTATCAATAATTTCTTCTCTAGTAACACACAAGTCTAAGATGAACTTAAACGTACAGTTTAGAGGGTGTTTGGAATACTTATATAAATGTTTATTATTTAATTTTATAACAGATAAATAAATCCAAATATCTTTCTAATCACAAAATATTCATTTCTTTGATTTTATAAAAAATAAATACTTAAAATATATATATATATATATATATATGATAAACAAACGAATGCTTAAAATAATCATTCTCAAACACTCTTAAATCTACCCTTTATAGAAGCTTTATAAGGTGTTGAAAAAAAAAGTATGCCAATGACATTAGATGCTTTTGAACCATAAGTTGAAAAGCTTGTTAATTAATGTAACCCAAAGATCTTCTAATGCACTAGTGAAAGACCATATGTAGTTATAATATTCATCTTTATTTGTTATGGGTATTACATCAGTTATGACGGATGGTTAATTCATCACCGACCACAGTAGTATTTTCATAACAGCTCATAACGGACAACTGGGACTCACTATTTTCATTATTTTTCATTTTTTCTAAAAACACATTTACTTTTAATTAAATACAAAACACTATAATTAATTTAAAAACTACTTATTAATTAATAAAAAACATTAAAATACAAAAAATACATATGTCATAAAAATAAAAGCGTTACAATATTAAAAATAAAAACGTTACAATACTAACTAAAAGTCTACACACTTCGAAAGTTGACCGGAAGTGTCCAAATGTGCTCGGTGAGATCGGTTCGTAGTTTGTCGTGCACCACTTTATCGCGTATTTATTTTATTCTTGCACTACGAGAATTAACTCTTTACCTAAAGCCACGTTCGACCAAGTTAGCCGGAGCAGCGAAAAACTCTTCCTCAAGCGGACTTGTTGCAAATCCGTTGTCTTCTTGGATCATGTTGTGCAATATTACACAAGTGTATAGGCAAATTAAATTAATTAAAAAATAAAATATTATTACTTTTTTTACCTTTGATGTGTCAACGGATATATATATATATATATATTTTTTTAAAGTTACCGCCGGAATATAAAACAAAAGAAAACTTAAAAAAATAAAATAAAAAACAACCGAAATATTAATTAAATAATAATTTGGGCCCACATTTTTTCATTATGGATCCGTCGATTTTACTACGATGACGATTCACGATGGAACGATTCCAACCATCCTCGTCCGTCCTAGTCTGTCCTAGGCTCGAGCACGCACCATTGCAAGTAGTCTAACAAACAATCATGGATGTTTTTTGATATGTACTCTAAGTTATTGCAGAGTAACTAACTACCTAATTATTGACACAAAAGAAAGTCGTTCCTACGAGTTAGTAGCTGTGTCCCATCATATGCAATGTCAGGTGGCCACCTACCTCATACTAGTTATCAACGGCGAAAAACTAAAAGAACAAATTAACACGAGACTGTGTTTATAGAACCTAAAATCTCAAACTCTTGATACGTACTATGTGGACAATAACTGAAATTTTGCCTTGAGTTCGACCCTTCATGGTGGTTGGATCAAAACAATATAACATGTGCTATAACGGCACAAGGTACACAACTTCATTATTTATTTATGTAAATTGATACATTAAGTTTTTAATCAACCTCTTTAATGAATGTAAAGTAGAAAAACTCACACTTTGTTCTACGTAGGGGTAGCGTTAGCCATCACATTGAACATCAATAGGAAACTTAACTAATACATGCTAGTTATCTCAGGTCTAACATAACAAAAACAAAGCTAAAGTTTGTTGAATAATGTTCAGAACTATAAACATATCTAATATTACAATCTTAAGAGCACGCGGAGTGATAATAGTGTTAAGGACAATGTTTAGCGAGAACATTATTGCTGAAAAAATGAGAGTCAGAACAGTATTCAGGACAGTATTCATGATTTTATTTTTGATTTTTTATTTGTCATAAAATTCAAACAATTTAAAAAATAGAAATAAAAAAAAAATTAAATAAAAGAAATAAAATTCATTTAAAATAAAAAGAAGATTACAAGTCCTAAAAAATAAAAGATTAAAAATCCTAAGATATAAAAATACAATCAAGCCTTTCCTCTCGAACCCGAATCCGTTTCAAATCCCATACTTTCGTGAATCTTCTCCTTTTGCATTTCTATTATCACTTTTTCTCGTCCTGTCAAGTGATTCGTTGACATCGCCAAAATTCGGAGTTAGGTTTCGAGATCCTTATATCGATAGTAGCTTTACTTGTCGGAACGAATGCTTTGGAAAGTATTAGTGATCGAGTCGTCAAACGAAGCGCGAGACGAAGCGTTGGAACCGGAGGTCGTCTTTTGGAATTTTTCTTTTCTTGCTTTTCCCCGTGGACGTTGGAACATGTCATCACGGAATAGTGTGGCATTCAGGTTTTCCTCGTCATCCTCCTCCAAATCCAAGTCGTCCAAGTGTACCGTCTCGCGACATTTTGAAACATTTTGTCATCCGACGACAACGGGATACGAAGTAACCACTTTTGGCGGTCTTTCAAGAAGTTCCACGCTTGAAAACTTTTAAAAGTTTTTAGCGTTTCCAACTTATATTGTTCCTCCACCCGCTTCTTTATAGCAATTGAAGCCGCTTCCAAATGTCTCCCCACTTTTGACAATCGGTGTCGAGTTTCTTTCATTTGGAGGTCAACGCATCTTTGGTCGAAGTAAATGGAGGGTTGTGGTCGTGGTACTCGTCCATAACAAGATACCAAAAAGAGTCTCCCGTTTGCGTGTTTCCTCGATTGGAATCTTCGGAAACAGCAACCCAACTTTAAGCCAACCGGAGTTCGTCTACCAGTTCCCAACCGCTTACATTGGTGTAAATCTTTTTTGGTTTCGGTTGTGATGGTTCCACCGCAGGTTGTTTGCCTTTCTTTGGCCCTATTTCTACGGGATGTTGGTGTCAGTACCTCGTCTTCCACCGATCGTTGTTATGGTGGTTGGGTAACAGTTTGTTGGGTTTTTTGTGACGCTTGCCACATTAGAAAAGCGTTATATTGATCGGGTGAAAAGTGGGGTGTTTGAAAGGATAGTGGTTGATAAGAGGGTTGATATGGAGTGCCAAAACCAGGTATGTCGAATTGCGGGTTTAGAGATGATGAATATTGCTGAAACGGGTTCCATTGGGAGTGTAGGTTGTATGAATTGTTCGGGCTGTTCGACATGGTGAATTATATAGAATTATAGAGTTTTTGAGAGAGTATTTGTAGATGACAAAGAGTGTTTTGATGTGTTGAAAGTGCTATATCTATAGATAGAAAATAGTATTTTTTTTCTTAAAGTGATTTTTTCAAAACAACGGTCATATGACCATTTGTATTTATTTTTTATTTTTTTTATTCAAAAGCTAGCCGTTGGACATTAAAATAGTAATAATAATAATAATAATAATAATAATAATAATAATAATAATAAAAGCATGAACACAACATCCGGGGGAGGGGAACGCCGTCCCGAGTGCGGGAACGCACACTTTCCTCCCCAACTCCATGTGCTCTAACCACAAATAACAAGCTTAAACACCAAGAAGAAACTGGAATAAATTCAAATATAAACTAAATCAGTCAAATATCAAAACAAAAAACTCACTAAAAACTCAAAATACTCTCATACACGAACTATAACCGAATGATTTCTCAGAATAAGAAATAAAAAACATCAAAATGATAAAAAAAAAAAAAAAAAAAAAAAAAAAAAAATTCACAAACCCAATTTGTTTCAGATGAAAGAAATACACACAAGATGATGAGATATCTTCTTGGGTTTCTATCATAACCCTTATATGTGAATTGGTGAAGCTTTTCCACAATGACCTGCAACATTATTCTATTTACACTTTAGCCCCTCAATAATAACAAAGTTGCACAATCAACACTTTAAGTTGGAAAAACTAGTCTTTAACTTGCTTAAGATAAGATTGCCTATATTTAACACCCTCTTTCAGTTTTATCATTAAACAAGTCTAATAATTTTAACTTCTATCACAAATAGTTATGTTGAGACTTATTAAGCCCTTGTAACAACATGTTAGCCACTTGATTTGAAAATCAACAAAAATAGTTTTGAGTAAACAAGAAGAAGACTTCTCTCTCACCACATGTAAATCTATTTCAAAATGTTTTGACCTCTCATGAAACACAGAATTTGCAACAAGCAATGAGACAGACTTGTTATCATAATAAAGAGTGATTGGCATAAAATTTTCTATTTTGAAATCTATTAACAATTTAAGAACCCAGATTATTTCACAAGTAGTAGTTGCAAGAGCTTTATATTTAGATTTTGTAGAAGATCTTGAAATTTTAGGTTGTTTCTTTGACTTTCAATATATTAAATAACCACATAAAAATAAGGAGAAGTCAGAAAGAGACATTCTAGTGCTTAAGCACTTACCTCAATCAACATCATAAAATGCTTTGAGACCAAAACCATTTTCACTTTTACTAATATGTACACATTTTCGAGAAGAACCTTTTAAATACTATGTATCCAGGAACTCTAAAAGCATGTTTTACATGATACTGTATTGGAGCATGCATGACTTAAGCATCATACATAAAAAGAAATATCAAGTAGTTAAAGTGAGATAAATTAATTTGCCCACTCACTTTTGATATTAAGCTATATCAGAAATTGCAGGATCATTTTTAGAAGCTTCAGCACTAATCATTGAATTTGCTTCTAGGGATGTCTGCATAGGCTTACTACTAACCATTCCAAAATCATTCAACATGTTTAAACAATACTTTCTTTTGAGACAAGTAAATACCAGTTCTACTTCTTACTAATTAAATGCACAATAAAATATGTTAGTTCCCCTAAATCTTTTATCATAAAATTTGACTTCAAAAACTCTTTTACTTTATCAATCTCACAATTACTATTTTACAGTCATTATTATATCATACACATAGACTAAAAGAGCGACAAACACATTATCAACATTAAAAGTATACAAAGAATAATCATTGACACTTTGCACAACACCATATTTATCCAAAGTAGAAGTTAACTTTCCATTCCATTTTCTAGAAACTTGTTTTAGACCATATAAAGATTTATTTAGTTTACAAACTCTAGAATCTTGTGCAGAAAAGTAATCATATGGTAAAGACCTGTTGACATTTTTAGATAAATCAACATACAGAAATGCATTATTAATATCAAGTTGAAACAAACATCAATTACATTGAACAACAAGATTTAATAAACACGTACCTGCTACCATCTTAACAGCATGAGAAAAAGTTTCTTCATAGTTGATACCCTCCTTTTGACTTCACCCTTTAGCAACGAATCTAGCTTTATATCTCTCAAATTCCCCACTAGATTTATATTTAATCTTATATACCTATTTAAAGCATCCATTTCATTGTTCATTGCATTAATCCAATTATGATATATGGATGTACCAATGAAATTAAGAGGTTCAATAGACTTATCTAAATTTGTCATTGAACATAAGGCTTAACTGTTCAAACAAGTATAATTAACAAAGTTGCTCAAAAGATACTTAACTTTAGCTTTTACTTCAAATTCTATTAATTTTTTAGAAAAGACTTTAGGTCTAAATGATCTCCTAAGAATAATGTCTTTCTATGTGTTGTCTTCAGTACTTTGAACTGGTGAGCAAACCTTTTTATTATCAACATTATCCACCAGGGATAATGTAATTTTATTGATTGTAGTAGTGATATCACTTTTATCCAACTCCTCGGAAAAGGAATAATCAGAATTACCATAATCATTGCCACTACCTACATTTTTATTAAAATCTGTCGTTTCATCATTAAGACTTAAAGAATGTTTTAGAATATCAAGATTTAGATCAAAAAAGTTCAAGTGATTATATCACTATCAATTACAACATTTTCTTTAGCAACACCATATTTAAAAGGAAAAATAGTTTCATCGAAAGAGGATCTCTTGTCATAATATTATTTATTATAGCACTGTAAGACTCATCTAAACCCAATAAGAATTGCATCATCATTATCAAGTCATTATGTGTTTTAAAATATTTATTAGCATGACAAATACAAGAATATAACTTAATAAGAGCATCAAATTGTTTCCACAAAGCATTTAGTTTATGGTAATAATCTGATATAGATGACCCATTTGAGTTAATATATTAATATTATGATGCAAGTTGAAAGTAACAGAACCATCGACTTTATCATAAATTTCCATTAATTCCTCCCAAATAGTATGATAAGACCCAAAGAAGACATGTCCGGAGAACAACTCCTCAAATATAGAGTTCAAAATCCAATATAATACCACATAAATGCATATGTCCCATTGCATTCTAAGAAAGGTTTATGTTTGATACAGGTACCATCAATAAACCCAACTTAATTTTTAGTTTGCAATGCCAGAAGCATTGGCCTACTCCAAACATTATTGTTCTCAGTACCTTTAAGCTTTTGTGATATTAGTACTGTAGTACCAGTATCACTTGTGTGAAGATAAGGAGGATCACCAAAGTCTAAGTTACTCACTTGAGTAACATTAGAATTATTCCCAAGTTCAGGAGCCATGAATTACACAAAAAAAATAAGCTCACAACAAATATGCAAACATATAATAGATGTAAACACACACAGTGCAAAATAAGTTTCTATTATGGTGCAACAGATCGACCTTAAAGGGTAATACAAGCAGGGGCTAGATTTGTGGACCTTCAAGGAGGCCACAACAAGTCTTACTTGGGACATTCTCCTCTACAAAGAAAAGTTAGCACATCCTAAATAATGGCATATAAACAATACATAAATTCAAACCAAATTGCACAAGATGAACAAGAACACATATAATCAACAAATAACAAGTGATTTGCACATAATCAACCATAGACAAGAACAAGTAAGCATTGGCTATAATCCAAGTATGACACCAGAGGGCAGCTGATTCCCTTAAGAAAGGAAACTCTTCGGTGCAGGTACCTGCCACCGCTCAAGAGAGAAGGAAAAACTTTACAAAGTCCTCCACCCTCGGAATGCCAAGCAAGAGAACAAAGAAGCATAGTAGAATATAGTAGAATAATTTACTAGATTAGGGGTTTTGAGACTTTAAACCCTAACAAGTTATAAGTACAATAAATTTCAAGAAGAAACCCTAGGTAATCGAGCCAAGAACCAGAGTTACCAGTAAACCCTAACCCTAACTATATGATAGTAAGGTTTTAGACCGAAGAAGAGTGGTCTACAAGAAATTCATCGATGAATCGTCACAAGAACACCATATATCACAATCGAACCCAGAAAGACACCCAGATCCAAGATCACAACAAACACTAAATAAAACCCCAATTTTGAGTTTCAGATCTAAACTACGAACAACAATGCAAATGTACCAGAAAGCTTTGTTACCATGTGTGAAACTATAAACAGATCTAATATCACAATATTAATTACAAAATAACAAGATCAAACACCAAGAAGAAACTGAAATAAACTCAAATATAAACTAAATCAGTCAAAGATTAAAAACAAAACAAAAAACTCACAACAAACTTAAAATACTCTCATACACAAACTATAACCGAATGATTTCTCAAAATAACAAATACATATCATAAGGATGACGAAAAACTTGCACAAACGCTAATTATTTTGGATGAGAGAAACAAACACAAGATATATGAGATATCTACTAGGGTTTCTATCATAACCCTTAAATATGAAATGTTGAAATGACAAGAATGGTCCTTCTAACTTCCAGCTTTACCACAACAGTCTGGAAAATTCTTCTATTTACACTTTACCCCCTAAATAATAGCTAAGCGACACAATTAACACCTTAAGTTGGAACAATTGTTCTTTTAACTTGCTTAAGATAAGATTGATTATATTTAACAAATAATGAAAACCTCGTGTGGTCTTTATTATATTGACATGTATTTATTGAGCATACATGAAAGTATGAACAACTACTATACTTTAATGACCTAGCTCTTTATACAATTAAATTGGACCATACAAATCTAACGTAAACATATACTCTAATGAAGTTTAAAAAATAAGAACTAGTGAGTAGTGATGTAAGTTGTATATGTAGGGTATCATGACCCATTTGATTCATTTATTTTGTTACCAAAATTATAAGTATAAGTATGTGAAGTTACAAACATGACAGCTACAAATTGTACTGAAACAATGTCTAGAAAACAGGCAAGTCAAGCTAGTGAAGTCCCCTACCATGAACTATAAACACTATATGCAAAATCAAAATTAAATTGTAACATTAAAAAATTTTAAAATACCAACAACTCCGATCGATCCATGTCAGATCGGAATCACAACATTCTAAATAGTAAAGATCAGTAACCATATGAAATACGTCCAATCTGACGTATTTATATGTAAATGAAAACAAAATAAGATAATTATCCACCTTTTTACTCATCATGCTTGTAGTAAATATTGTGACGCTTTTAGCAACAAATTCAATACGAACCTTTTCCCCTTTTTAACTAAAAGCATTTAGCTTTTATATGCATTTTATTACCGTCAGCTTTTGCGGTAAGTGAAAGCGACAATGGGTTATTTCATTTTCAAATAAAAATTAAGTAAAATACAACAATCAATTTGATAGCAAAAACTAGGATACAAAAGAACAATCCAAATAAAAGGTTATTATCATTGGACAATTAATATGTTATTTTCTCTAGACATTATTTAAAGTTGAAGCTATATTATACATAAAAATTAACAAAATGCTGACCTAAAAGTTAAAAAAAAAAAAAAAAAAACTCAAAGTATATTTAACCCTAAAAGAATTAAAAGCAAAAACTGCTCAGAAATCAGAAATGGCCTAGAAATGCCAAAAAATGGGGCTTTATAGATTTGTATTTGTTCTAGTTTCTATTATGCTGTTGTAACTTGTACAGTACAAACATTTATTGCAAAAAATGGATACATATGCTTATATACCACCCGCTGGCTTTTGCTCGTTGTTCTTTTTCTTCTTATTATCTGTAACCAGAATCTTAATCTTGATCGGAGTAATCTGACCCAACTCCTTCTCTTCCCTTCCACGCCAAATTTCATCTCCGATCGCCATCGCCGTCGCCGTCGCCGTCGCCGGTCAACTCTTATCATCACTACCCACAAACCCTTTTCTATTTATTGGTTGAAATTTATCACAACCACCCTGTTTGTTTTTTTTTACTAATTTCAATCACATTTTTTCCACCCTTTTTCACTTTTTGCTAATTTCATCTGGGTCCAATCAGTATCATTGATTTAAGGTACTTATAATATGCTTATGTATTTATTTATGTCACGTGTATATAAGTTTTGCACAAATTTTGTAACTCGCTAGTGAACTATTTATGTATGAGATGACATTGTTTTGCTAAGGGCTTATTGATGATTGGATTTATGTTTTTTGATGTTTGTAGATTTGGGATCTTAGGTTTAATGTTGATATTTATGTGTTTGTGTTGTATACCTGATTTTTTTTTGCAGTTGATTTTGCTAGTTATTTTCCTTATTTTATATCAGTTGCTTGTTGACTTTTAACATTTACCTTTTGATCTGAGTTTGAAATTGATGTTGACGAGCATAAGTATACAACATATGGAATTTATGTACTAGATCCAGAATGAAATGTAGATTGCCATTAGGTGCATTGACATTGCCCATTTCTGCTGATGCATAGGTTTGTTTGTTAAGATAATCCCATTGACTAAATCTATGATAAATTCCAGTTATCCCTCTCAACTGGGAAACTTCTGTAGATTGGATCCTGAACTTTTTTATTAAGGTATATGCTAACATAATAAAGTTTTTACCTTTTAAAATAATACAGTGCAAAACATTACAAATGTTTGAAGGGTGTGCCCTGCATACCTTAGCTTTCATGTACGATTGAAAAGGAGTCGTGGAAGGATGAAAAGAGAGCTTAAATAAAATATAAAATAGCCTTTTGAAAGTTTTAATTGTTTTACTACATATTGAAGATATGTGCAATCTTTTGTCCTTAATTAGCTTCAATGATTTCTATTTTACGTGCTTTGTAGTATTGCTGTTAATGTTCATTGTATTGGACATATGAATGGCAGCCTAAACATATTATATGAAAATGTGGCCAGGATAGAAGGTTCAAAGTTGATGGAGACAAGATCTATCTGGCTATCTGCTTGATGTAAATAAGTCTGACCATATAAACTTTAAAAATGGCTGTTTCTAAGAAGACAGCTTTGGCATTCAAGTCCTACCAGAACCAGGCTCAGGTGCTGGTTAAAACCTACCTTTTGGCAGATGCTTTTATGCCATACACTTCCGTTCTTGGTGGTATATTTGCTTCCAAAATGGTATGTTTAATCCTTCCCTCATATCGCATTTCTTTCATTTTACTAAATGTGGAAAAGAGATTCTACCTTGTGAAATTTATTATCCAATTATTGCAAAGTATTAGATGTTTCTTTTAGAGACATTTACTCAATTTCTCAAATGTCTCTCCTTTTATCAAGCCACACGTCCTTTTAGTCTTTTTCCTTTAACTTACCAGGTTTTCTCAAATACTCGAAACACTATTCTATGGTCCATTCCTATTACAACCAATAATCTAATTCTGAATTTTAAGAATCACTTAATTACTTTATAAATGCTCATCCAAGCACCCCTTATGCATCTGAAAATACGAAAATAACAGCAAAATAAGTTCATATATTTGATCTCAAGTCATGGGTTCTTGTCTAATACTTCAGAAGATCTTCTACAGGTTTACGATCTTACACAGTTGATTAGCACTTTTTACTTCAGAACGTATGCCGGTCTTACAAAAATTCAGCGGATTGAGTGGAACAATCGGTAATTGGAGTTGAATACTTGAATTACCTTGCCATTCTTTTATGTTTTCATTATCCTTTCTTTGATTTTATCTTTAGCTTTGTTAACTACTTTTCTGCTTTTGTTATTAGTTTTGATCTAATATTCTTCAAAATTTATCTATTTTTTTCCAGGGGTATGTCCACTATTCATGCCATTTTCATTACAGCAATGTCTTTGTACTTTGTATTCTGGTCAGAACTTTATTCTGATCAGTATAATGCTGGTCCTATTACTTTCCGGAGCTCACCACTGACGACATTTGCATTAGGGGTAAGTGTTTCTTATCCTTTAAACTATATATTTTGTATATTATTTACATAAGATTTAGGAGCAAAATCCAATAAACGTGACAATTTCATATTATAATAATTTCATTGCTGCAACTATAGCTAATTATATAATAATGTCAAATATGAATTATTTTTGCAAATTGACTTGACCCGTACTAAAAGGTTACCCGTTTTGGGTGAACTTGTTAGACCCATTACCCAATGCACGTTAAGGTCCAGTTATCGGTCTCTTAATCTTCTTTAAACAATTTTATAATGTAAGATGCAATGGCTTGGCATCTTTGCTAGTTAGAATGCTCATTGTTAATACAATTATGTATGATTTTTTGATCATTCATTAATGGTGTATATCTAAAGCTTATGGAGTCCCTCGTAATGTTTTCAGTACATTTCTTTGCACAGGTTTCTGTTGGCTACTTTCTATCAGACCTTGGAATGATCTTTTGGCTATATCCTGCATTAGGTGGATTAGAATATGTAAGTTCATCGTTAAGGATGAAATGATTTATTTCATTTTTGTGTTCTCTTAAGTTTGCTGAACTTCTTTGCAATAATCAGTCATCTAACTTGTTGCATCATTGCACTAAAGACAAATAAAGAGTATTTTTACTAGCTTGTAGGATTTAGTGTGAAGTGTAAGATCAGTCCAAGTATATTGTTCCCAGGATTTTAGATCTCAAGTTTTTATCATTTAATTCTGTTCAGGCTGCATTTTAATCTCAGACAACAAATTAAGGATAATCAAGTATGTATTTAACCAGTTACTCCAATAATTTTAGTTATACATGTAGTAAAATTCTGTTGATGGCTGGAGCAACTGCAACCCTGTGCTTATTTGGTGATTTAACCAATGTGAAAAATGTGAAACTTATTCAACCTTTAAGAACAGAGATTACATTTAGATATATTTTCACCAAAATTCAAACGAAGATATAGGATGTATGTTTTTCAGGAGAGAGAACATACTCTCATATCTGTTACGGGCCCATCAACTGAAATATTAAGTTGACGTTTTTTATGCATGATTGGATTTCAGGTTGTTCATCACACACTTTCAGCAATTGCAGTAGGATATGCCATGTTCACAGGGGAAGGACAGCTTTACACATTCATGGTCCTTATATCTGAGCTAACTACTCCAGAAATCAATTTGAGATGGTATGTTTGGGCAATTGATGCTTTTCATTTGCTTATATACTTGTAAATTAATCGATTTGCTCAATGATTTAGGTACCTAGATACAGCTGGTTTAAAGAAGTCAAATGCATATTTGATTAATGGCGTGGTGATATTCTTTGCTTGGATGGTGAGTTGAACTTGTAAATTTACCTTTGCACATTCCCCTTTTTGGATGTCCTACGTGGAAAATTTCAAACGTAAATTACTTGTTTGTCCACTTTTTTCTTATTGATTCAAGATTTGCGTTTTATGGCGATTCATATAAGGCCTGACTAACAGTCACACTTGCCACTAACCCGAAAAAATAGTTACTCTTGCCTGATCAACCATATATTAATAGTAAGCTTACTACTTATTCAAGACAATTACTTCATGAACTTATCCATTTGATGCAGGTGGCCAGAATTTTGCTGTTTGCCTATATGTTTTACCATGTGTATTTGCACTACCACATGGTATGCTTCTACTTCACCCTGTTTTCATTTAACATCTTTTCGGCTTTGACATTAATCATTGATGAAAATGTAAAGAAAATGATGTCAATTTAGATTTTTGACATGATCTTTGGATGTAAACACTTTAAAGAAAATGCAGGCTTGAATATACTGAATGTCGAATAATAATAATAGAGTAATGTGCCTAAATCTATGCCTATTTCACTCTTTCCCTTTCCTTCTTTTCACGAATCAATCTCATATTCCAACCAATTACCATGTTAGGCACATGGTTAGGCCTATATTTTTAGGCAAAAAAATCATTTTTCATAATAAAATATATGAGAGATACGGAGTATTTTATCTTGAAACATTGAAGACAGTTTTTTGTTTGAAATGGAGAGTACGGATCATGACAAAATTTGATTATTCAAAGGTTAAGTGCAAGCAAAATCTGTAGAAGTTTTGTTTTTTGTAGTTCAAGAAAATGTAATTCTAAGAAAACTAGTAGCTAAATGTTTCTTTTAGGAATGGGGTGTTTGAATCTTTATTTTGGAACTGGTTTTCTGATTATGTTTTTGATTATTCAATAGTTGAAATGCAGCAAAACTGATTATCCAAGGGTAGAATAAATTCACTGGTTTACCCTCTTTTAATGTAGTAATAGAGACTTTTAATCTAATATTCATGGTCAATTAATCAGTGTCTCATTCTTTCACAAAAATGTATTTTTCCATCCCCCTATCTATTAATTCCTTAAATCATCTGAATTTGTCAGACACTTGAACATCTGATTATTACAATTTCAAACAGCAGAAGTACATCCGAAAATCGTTTACAACACTTCTGATTCCGTCCATTTAATATCACATGACCATTTTCAAAACACGTATCCAAACACGCCTTCATTTCTCCTGTTACCAATGCTTGTAGGATTCATTTGTTTGTCATTTTCCTTCATTCTACATTTGCCATCGTGGTTTTCAGCATCATTTCTGTATACTGTTCAACATATTTCTAAGATTATGAACCTGTGCAAATTGATGTGATTTAGTGTTATTTCTTGAACTTACCTGCAGGTAATCCAGATGCATCCAATGGGGTTTCTTTTGGTGTTTACTGTTCCATCAGTGCTCGGTGCCATGAACTTGATGTGGTTTGGGAAGATTGTTAAAGGAATGATGAAGACGTTAGCAAAGAGGCAGTAATTTTTCATTATAAAACGCATCATTTATGTGAATTTATCTCAAGTTGGTGTATAAAATGGTAGAAGGAGAAAGAGAAAAT
Source organism: Logfia minima (assembly GCA_963921325.1). Lineage (NCBI taxonomy): Eukaryota > Viridiplantae > Streptophyta > Magnoliopsida > Asterales > Asteraceae > Logfia > Logfia minima. The sequence continues at coordinate 13,885,475 of OY992768.1, forward strand.
GAGAAAAGTTTATGTGCAAAATTTGTAAATCATTTGGTTAAATGATGACGATATGCGTATATGTAGGGGGTTGCGATGCAATGGTAGAATGATTCGTTTTCTCTTTTTTTTCTTCAAGTTGGGAACACGACTGCAAAAGGAGCCTGTGTATAATATAGGTATTGACTACATCACGAGTATGCCATTTTGCAGGTGGTTGATATCTTAATTTGTTACAATATATTTTGATATTTTTGGTTTAACATACCTTGACCATTTTATGTGAATGTTTCAAGTAATCTTATATTCAAATTTTTCTGGGCATTTAAACCTTTGGGAGAATGTGATGTGTTGTATGAATCTGCTGATTGAATCGAGACCACATTCAAGTTCTTACTACGATTTTCTAGCTCAATGTGTACCTAAATATGTATTGCCCGTGTATTACTTCTATGTCAAATTCGGAATTATGTTTGAGCTTAAACATAAGGGTTTGACATATTTAATAGACGTAACAGATATATTGAAGTTCTTAAATCAAGCTCGCTTTATCGAGCATGATCTATGAAGTCTTGAATTTACCTGTCAGATCAACAAGCCTCGAATTTACTTGTCAGATTAGCAAAATTGACTCTGCCTAGTGGTAGATGTCGTAGAGTCCTCATAATAGAACTTGTATTCGAATTTCGTAAACATTATGGGATGATAATTGAAAATGTCAGAAAATGTCATGGGACACCCTATTAGGCCACGTATATTTGAATAAAAAAAACTCTTCCCTTCCCTGATAACCTTAACATGAAAAACCTTCTTCATTTACCTATTAGTTGTATTCGAATTTCGTAAACATTACGGATGATAAAAGAAAATGTCATAATGTCATGGGACACCCTGTTAGGCTACATATATTTGAGTAAAAATTGTTCTTCCTTTCCCTAATAACCTTAACATGAAAAACCTTCTTCATTTACCTATTAGTAAATAAAATTGACTCTGATGAGGTTTCTTACGATGAAAAGATATGACTTTGTACACTTTATTGGACTAACACCACAAAATGAAAAAAAAATCAAACGTGTTTAGTAATTTGAGCAACAGTGGAGGGGTATATTCTGTAAAATAGTCTGGTACAGACGTACAGTATACATTTTATAATCTTATCTGCTGCTACCTCTTTGAGACTGCAGAAAATGGCCACAACCCTCCCTTCCGCCCTTCTCTCTCCTACACCTATCAGAAGTTCAGCATCCACATCACCACCACCACCACCACCATCACCACTGCAACACCGCCACACCATCAACCTAACCACCTCATCTTATTCAAAAACCAACAACAACCATTTGTCGAAACCCAACCAACAACTCAACTTGACCAGAAGAGAAGCCATTGGATTTGGCCTCTGTCTCAAGTTTTTCGACACCGTTGTATCACCAACACCGGCCTCAGCCGCAGACACTGCTACACCATGTGAGTTCACAGTGGCTGATTCAGGACTTGCATTTTGTGATAAACTTGTTGGATATGGTTCTCAGGCTGAGAAAGGTCAACTCATAAAGGTCAACACAGCACCTTTCAGTTTATCTGTTTATTGTGTTTTGATAAAACAAGAAGTCGTAATGATACAGTTTCTGCTCATGAGCTAATTGACTGAAAATGCTAATCAAACAGGCACATTATGTTGGCAAACTCGAAAGTGGAAAGGTGTTTGATAGCAGCTACAATCGAGGAAAGCCTCTTACTTTTCGTGTCGGTGTTGGTGAGGTAATCAGTTTATGATAATTAGAACAATTTTTGGATCTGTGTTTTGAAATCGGTTAACGAATATTAAATGTAGGTGATTAAAGGATGGGATCAAGGTATTCTAGGTGGCGATGGAGTCCCTCCGATGCTTGCTGGTTCGAAAATCTCTTTAACTGATTGCATTTCCTATAGTCGATTGATTGATTGATTAACTTATCCATCAATGAAATTAGGTGGAAAACGGACATTGAAGCTTCCACCACAACTTGGGTACGGCATGAGAGGAGCTGGTTGTAAAGGAGGTAAACAGATTTCAAAACCTCACCTACAAAATGACTAATCAAAACAGTGAACCTAACAATCTTGCATTTGCAGGGTCATGCATCATTCCACCAGATTCGGTTCTTTTATTTGATGTCGAGTTCATTGGCAATGCATGAAGATCTACAGTTGCAAAATTAGGTTAAACACACATGGAACGTTTGTTTTTTCAAACTTCTATCTGTTACCAAACTCGATCCAACGTTTTATACCAAAAAGACAGCAATGTAACTATTTTCATCTGCAAGAATCAAGTTTATCACTTTCTTGTTGTGTATGCATATGATGATCATGTATAAGAATATGGTTTGCTCATACAATATGAAAAATCATCTAATATAAAGTGCCGATATTTTGAAGGTTCAATCCTACAGGATGTCTCAATCATAAGGACTCTATAAGACTTGAAAATGCCAACTTGACTAACAAAATGCGTAGTATTACACAATAGCAAGCAGACCATACTGCTGAACTTGCCTGGCATACTTAAAAACCGGATCACAACAGGATTTCAGGATCTATAAACATTTTCAGTTGGGAATTGTTGTTCTAAATTAACTTATACGGTCTTCACAAGAGCCTGCTTAGTGACTTGATGACCGACTTCAAACTTTTGCGGGTAGCTTCATCACCCGTGAATCCAAGAATATCAGAACTTATACTCTGAAAATCACAAATGTTACCGAGGACATATAAGTTAGATGATGTGGCAATTTCGACCCATCTACCTGTGAATGGGCCAATTTGGTCCATGCTTTTGTCTAAAATGGGTCAAAACAAAATTTTAGTTAAACAGGCAAAGGGCTTAAAAAGATCGCCTTCATTCTTTAGCATACAACCTCATAAATAAGCTTAAATATATTTGTGGGTCACCACGACACGTTTTAGTCTGTACTAAATAACCCATTTCGACTGAATCCATTTTGACCCTTAACATTAACTACCCATCTTGCCACCTCTACAAGTCAGATTGAACAAACTGTCCGAAAAAATGTAATTAATAAAGTTACAAACCTCGATGTTCTTCAATGTAAATACAAGGGTATATATTGATTTCTGAATCAACTCAGTGTTCTCTGGAGTCATAATAGAAGCGTGTGCCTTTCTGCGAAATCAAAAAATATAGTACATAAATGAAAATCCCACTGGATACTGAAAGTGCACAAGGACACTAGAAAATGAATGTACATTAACCAGTAGGATACCTCAAATCCTCTGATGCTTGAGTCAAACTTTTGGTCAAACTTTCGACTTCCTGCAGCAAACCACTTTCACGAACCTCTGCTAGCATAGGTTGCACATCCTCAGCCATGGCCTGGATCTGAAAAAATTGGGGCATTTGAATACATGAGAAAAACCATTATAAAAGACTCAGTTTCTTTTGCACTATAGTTGCGATCAATCAACATGCAATCATTTAGTGACTTGATGCACAGAGTTGACATCTGACAGGTACAATATGACTTTAACCAACTTCAAACCATTTGCCTAGTGTACCACACGAGCAAATTACAGAAAGGTTCCCCAAGTAAGCACCTAAATGATCTTTATATACAGAAGTTTCAGTTAAACCACTCAAAAAGATATTTACAAGTTTACAACCTCCAGTCTGTTAATCTATAGTTGGCTATTTCAATTAAGCTTTTCAAACATTAAGCATAATCCATGAATTGCAGAGTTGCAGGATAAGAACCAACACACTAGACGTTCTATATGTTTGAGCCATATATCACTATTCAATAATATGTCTCAGGCATGTTTAAAACTGCATTTTAGGAGTAATTATTGGGGCTTGAAGAGCTAAAATCAAAACAAGATAATCAGTTGACTAACGTTAGATAGTTAGGTAATGTTATATTTATTTCACTAAGCAGTTTTCTTGTAGCTACTTCTTACATGCTACTCATAATGTGATTCTTATGAACCTAAATAATCAGAAAATGGTAATTTTAATCAATTTTTGCCAAATACTCAACATATATCACTTACAAGGTTGAACGCTGATTTAAACACCTCCTCATAAGCAACTTGTGGTCCCAAAAATGTATACAGATACTTTAGAAGACAAAGGCCTAAGAATCAGTCGATAGAAAACATAATAACTACGATTTGACTTCAACAGGAATGAGTACGAGCGGAATGAAGGAGCATAAATCCATATTGGGAACCAGATATTATGCCCGAAAAAGTCTTTTAGATATCTAGGCTCGGTGCTACACAAATATGAGAGAATAGACGACGACGTAACCCACCGTATACAAGCAGGCTGGTTGAAGTGCAGGGCGGCTACAGGAGTTTTATGCGACAGGATAGTCCCTTCGAAGCTGAAAGGAAAATTTTATAAGACAATTAGACATGTTATGTTGTACGGGTTAGAGTATTGGCCGATGAGAAAGACTCAAGCAGATAGAATGGCAGTGGCAAAAATGAGGATGTTAAGGTGGACATGTGGTAAAACGATGTTAGACATGATGCCGAATGGCGTTTTTAGGGCGGAAGAAGTCGCAACTATCACCAATAAGCTGAGCGAAGGAAGACTAAGATGGTTTGGACATGTCAGAAGGGCATCCGAGACAACGTCAATTAGGAGAATGGAAACCTTCACTATTGATGGCGTGAGGAGAAAAGGTAGACCAAACCTTAGGTGGGAGGATAAATTGAAGGTAGACATGAAGGAGCTACTCTTGTCCGAGTGAAACTGTCTACATCTTACCTCCCCCTACCTTTGGCCGGATTGGGTGTTGTTGTAAATGTTGACTAAAATCTTTGCTAGTGAAAAGATTAAATGATCAATTAGAGGTCTACGGTCCCCCTTTTCGATGAAAAAATAAAGACCAAGTTTGATCCCCTTTTCGATGAAAAAATAAAGACCAAGTTTAAGTTACTACATTATAAATATATTGGGGTGATCCATTAACCAAAAGGTTGAGGGTTCAAGTCTCACTTGAGACAAATAGGTAGAAATAATACCGCATGGTTGATTATGGGAGTACTTATTTACCTTAAAAAAAAACTACATAACAAATATGTTGCATTAATTTAAAACCCCAAACAAGGAAGTGTCAGCATTTTTCTCGGGACACGTAGAATATCTTGGTGAAGGCCTAGTAAACAAATCTACTGTTGTTATTCTCCTTATGTACTTGCCAAAAGGTTATCAATAGGGGTGTCTGTATGTGCGTTTAATGTTTAAACTGGTATCATTTTTTGAAGTTCGGGTGAAGTGATTATGATTAAATCATTATAAGTTCTTTAACTATAATTTAGAGTTCAAACTATCAAATTTTGAGAAGTAGGCATAACAGCATCGCCCTATCTTTAGCTTAGGTGAACTAATAATGTGATTATCTCCTTAAAAGCGCCATAATCAATTTCAAACTACACATCCAAACACCCTCGTAAACAAGTTCACCATATGATAGTGCGGACGCTAAGGCAAAAGCTAAAGATGGTCACAGACTCTAATACAAGATTAGGTAACCTGACAAAAATGAGTACATACATAAATCAACAAAATCAATACTCCTAGTCATATTAACTATAACAACTAAGATACTAAGGTGATATTTGGATCTGCATTTTTTGATTGATTACTAGTATTGAATGTTTGTTAAACAAATTCCACCTATGGCTATATGCATTTTTTAGAGATAACTTAATCACTTTGAAACCAGCAGCAATCTAAATAATCATCTAACCCCCTTGTTTAACCTAATCTTCAAGAGGTTTATTCCCAATTTTCAAAAGGTGTTCACAAAAATGTCTTTTTTGATTGACATGTCAAGCACAACATCCGATGATCTGATTATTATTAAGCTTCAAAGTTCAAAGAGCAAAAGCACATCCAAATACTATATCTTAAAGTACATCTTATTACATTTTACACCCAAATACTTGATATATATTATCACATATTTGTTTTCAAATGCACTATCTACACACCCCTGAAAAGTCAGAACCAACAAGAAATAACAGCAAGACGAGCATAACACACCTTTAAAAGCAACGGTCTAGCGTCTTCAATAACAGCAGAAGCTCGTTCAGCCAATGCATAAGTATTAGCAACACCAATTTGCTCCACTTCCCGTCCAAGCCGAGTAAAAATGCCAACTAAGGCATCCAAGCTCACACCTTGATACCCTTTCAACTTTTGTCTATCACACACGATAACACCTTCTTTAACACAATTTGGGTCCAACGGCCCAAAAGAAGGTGATGGAATCGGATCCCTAGGAGTAATATCAATCATGGTTTCCATTAATAACCCTGATTGATTCACCTCAATCAATGAATTCCTAGGTATAATAGTCTTATCATCCTCAACCTACAATACAAACATAGTCACAACAATTCAACAATCACATAGTGACATAACCTAAAAACCAACAAACTAACCTCAACAACAGCTTCGATACTTCTCAAAGACGGATTAACACGAATCACATTACCAACGGTAACCCCGCGAATCCGAACCTGTGTACCGGTTGAAATCCCACAAGCTTGAGTGAACTCAAAAACAGCAAGATACTTTCTAAATCTTGATTTCAATTGAAAAGCTCTTAACCAAGCCAAACTAAGTGCAAACAAAACAGTGCCAGAAACCAAAAACAAACCAACCCCACCTTCCCAAATGCTCCTACGACCGAACCCGAAATCGCTTAGTGGGCGTAATGTTTGCTTCCATACGTTTCTTGGAACATCAAGCAGTGAGTTTTTTTTGGTGGGGTCTAAAGATGATGAAGAAGATGAAGTGGGTTGTTGACTATTTTGTGTATCTTGTGATGAGTATTTGACTAATGTGAGATTGTGATGTTTTTTAGGGGGAATTGGTGGGAATAATGAAGTAGTATTTAGGGTAGTTATGAATCTTGATTTGGGGGAGAATAATTGGGGTGGGAGCATTGTAGTAGGGGAAATTGGGACGTCTAGTATTGAATAATTGTTAAACATTTGAATTTGAATTGTAACGAATTGATTGATCGAATAAATGAAAGGGGGAATTTAGGTTGAAGAAGAAAAGGGGTTAGAGATAGGAATCAGGGGAAAAGGGTGAAGGAATGGTTTTTCTTGCTAGTATCAGTATTACACTATTACCCCTGTCACTCCCAACAACCCAACAAATAATGTTTCAGTTTTAACCTTCATGTTAGGTACAAATTGCTTTCATAGAATTTTATTACAGAAAAACACGAAAAGAATCAAAACTCATATATAGCAAAATAATAATAATAATAATAAAATAAATAAATAAATAAGAGAAATGGTTATTCAAATGTCAAAATACTCCTTTGATAGTTTGATCCATTCAGCACAATTATGGGTCAATCACTTTTTTATAAATTAGCCCTTTAATTAAACATTTACTAAATATCACTTGCAAAATAATTTTTACTGCTACAAGTCATGAGTTGAGTTTCATTCCTCACCAGCAGCCAAGCTCACCCACAAGAGCTCTTTGAGCCATGGAATATTTAATTATACAAAAATTTATGTACGCTTATAGTTGCACTTAAATTAGGTACAAACAAGTGCAGAAAAAGAGCAATAAAGTATAAGTAAAAAAATCGAAGAGCAAAAATGTACTTATATGATCGATCGTGGTTTTATAGATAAATAAAAGTTACGCAGAAAAATAGAAAGAATATAAAATAATGTGCCTATTTTTCATATTTTTTTTCTTCTTCTCATTTTCCTTCTCCTCCACCACCCTCCCTCTCCAACGATCATATAAATTTCTACGATCGTCATTGTCAGATTCCAATCCCATTTCTTTTTACTTTTTCTCTAAAAAAATAATATTTTTTCTTTCAATCTTCATTAAAATTTTTTTAAATATAATTTTATTTATTTTCTTTAACATTTCTTAAACATTTATTTTAACATTCTAAATATATTTGAAGTTTTTTTACTTTTTTTCTCTTTTCTTCTTTCCTTCATTTAAGCTTTTTTAAACTTTATTTGATACCTTTTTTGTACTTTCTTTGTTTATTTTTGATCCATCATAATCTTAAAATTTTTTCTAAACTCGATAACTTAAATACATTGCAACAATTACAAGTATAGTGCATCATAGTAATAAATACAATGCATCACAATAATGGTCGTAGTGTATCATAGTTAAAAGTCAGGTGCATTAATTACAATTAAAAGTTAAGTGAATCATAATAATAAATACACTAGATTATAGTTAAAAAGTAAAATCCATTGTAGTTAAAAGTTCAACATCATAGTTATAGTCTAATTGTGCATCATCTTAGTAATTGAAGTGCGTCATATTTAAAAGTACACTATATCATAGTTAAAAGTACAAATAATCTTAATTAAAAAATTTAATGCATCATAAATGAAGGTCAAGTACAATATAGTTAAAATTGAATTGCATCATAATATTATATTTTTCAATTGTCAGAATCCAACGACATCAGTAACCGAAATTCAGTGTCGATAGGTGAGGCAGTGGCTGGTAGCCGGCCACCAAGTGGGAAGGTGAAGGGTAGCTAGGCGAGAAGGGATGAGGTGAATGAGAAAGCGAAGAAATGAGAAAATGAAATAAAGGAAAGAAGAAGAAGTACGAGTGACATTTATCACTTTTCTATTGACTTTCTATCTTCCTGACTAATTTTAAATTTCATTAGATCTAATCTCTAATTTATTTTAGTAGTAGATACCTATTAGAAGCATATGTGTCATCCTCCTCGTTAAATACAGCTTCGATATTTTTTTACATCAAAACACTATATTCTATAATTAAGAAAATAAATATGTTCGCATAACTCTTGAAAGTTGAGTGTTGGAAGTTAGTTAAATGGGGCCTTCGCCTGAAGACCTTTTCTAGACACGCCTTACCTTTTCCATGAAATATAAATTATTCAAACATTCACATACAAGTATATACATTTGTTTGTTTACCCTTTAATTGTGTAATAAGATGTAGCTAGGAATAGATATAATCACTCACTCGCTCACTAACTTATAAAGCTTAAAGTGAGTTTGGTTTGCATAACAAATTCATTAAAAGAATTGTAATTCATGAAAAGAACTAGAATATCAAGGAATATAAATTCTTTTAAGTGAAAGAATCTGATGACTTTCAATTAAAATTTTTGTAACCAAACACCTTTATTAAATGTAATTAAGATTTCAATTTCATCATATTCTATGAAATTCTACAAGCCATATGCAACATTAAGTTCAATACTTAAGCATGTATTCGTTATTGAATGAAAATAGTAAGGCCTCTCCCAACGCACCTCGTCGGTAGATTTGGGTCGATTTTCCGACGCAGGAGAGAAAGAGGGTGTCAGTTTGGTGTGGGGCCCAAATGCTTTAATACCACAATGAAGATAAATTACATGGAACTTTTCGAAAGGTGAAGGAAGAAGTTGATGTTGATGGAGGAAAATAAACGCGAAAGTTCATGGAACAACTGAGTGTAGGTGAATAATGTTTATATCTTTTATTGAATCCTTTAAACATTTTTGAGCTGCTGATTTCAGTTGGTTTAGTGTTGTTCTCCATTGTGTTTCTGGCGATTTTTGATTTCTTATTTAGAAAGATAGTTTTGTGAAATATGAGTTTAAAAGTTAATAAAATTGTTTTATTTAAATAAGGTGTGGAGCCTAGAAATTAAAGTGACACACTTAGAGTTGACAGAAGTCTGTTAGTTTTATGTCAGTTAGGAGGTGCTAATGTGACGCTGACGTAGCACAACTGACATGGTTAAAGTTGGAAGTGATCTAAATTTTTAAAAGTATATTGAAAAATTTGAGATTAACGAAAGATCTTTCTTAAAAACGAAAAGTTATTGAAAGTACAAGGACCAATATTGCAACTCAATGATTTCTAAAGCGTTGAATCTTATATAAATACGCCCAAAACCCTAGTAAGTCCCCCTTTTCCTTTTTCTTCTTACCAATCGCAGCAGCTAGCTGTGTTTGAAGAATTACAAAAATGGCGAAATCAATGAGATGCAAGAGAGAAAAAAGATTGAGAGCGATAAAAAGAGATATGGTTGCACCTTTATACGAAAAGAAAGATGAAGCTAAGTACGCTGCTCTTGAAGCTGCTCTTAACGCTCCTAAACTCCCTGTCCGTACCCGACCCGACGAATTAATCACTTCCATGGATGCTTCCACTTCCAATGCTGATATTGGTAAAACACCTTTTCGATTCCAGTTATATATTTATTGAAATTTTGTTACTTTCTGTTCATATTTTACTGAATGAAAAAGTTAATTCTGTTATATAATTATTGAATTTGAAAATATATTATTAGGGTGTTTTGCTTTTGGAGCTTGATAATTTTAATTTATAGACTAAGGTTTATATCTTTTATGATGGATACATATGAATGTGTTTGAGGGAAAATACTGCTTACACTGAAAATTTGGATTTGAATATGTTAATGGACAATTTATTTGAGTTTTGTTTTAGGAACTGAGGACCTTGTATTGCTAAAGATTCATATAGCTGCTTTTTATTTTGTTATATTTTTTATTTAGAAGGTGTGTTTTAAGTGCTATTTCCGATTAGAATGCTAGTCGTTGAGTTCACTTTAGAGGAAAAAGAAATTTTAAAATCTTGGGGTCACTTGATTTGTATTATTGATTTTTATTTAAGAAGGTGTTTCAACTTATGGCTATTCTGTCATCTCGGGGTGTATGTTTTCAATCTCAAAATGTGTTTCATGGAGTTAACACGTAAATATCATAGAATACTGGTTAGGTTATCATACTTTGTACTTGGCCCAACCTCAATAATCAGTGGTATACTTTATTTTCTTCATATTTTATCTTTGTTTATTTGCATGTCTGTATAATGCTGTTTGACATGGCAGATGTGGAGATGGATGAAGGTAACAAAAAGTCGTTGAAACCTATTGGAAGGAAGATGAAAAAGAAATTGCAACTGAACAAAAAGAAGTATCGTGGGAAGGGAAGGATCAGGAAGAAGAACATTTAGTTCCCATTTACATGTATGCCCCCTGATGCTAAATACTTCGTCTTTTGCTATGGCAAGTCAAGAATCAACGGTGCCAACTGGTCTCCTTCTAGTTGTTATGATTACTCTTATGCTAATTACGTTCTTTAATTTTGATCTATAAGTAGGAATTAGTTGAAATCTTGATATGGATGGTACACTCACCTTAGTTGAGATTTTGTGCTATGATATATACATTTTGAGAATCTATGGTTCATTATCTTTATACATCCATTTGAGAATATCATTAGTCTCATGGAATTATTTCCTAGATTTTTTTCTGCTTGGTTCGAGTGTAGAAGAGGCTAACAATGAAATGGCTTTTTGGGCCTGGTTTAGGCTATGTTTGTTGATTGCTTTACTGCACCCTTTTTCCTGCTCGAGATTTGGTATAGGCCATAACAATCAGTTCTGCTTAACGATGTACAGAACAGTTTTTCTGTGCATTGCTGGTCTTGAATTTGTTTCTAGTTTTTACGCACAGCCAGCATTATTACTAGAATCATGAATCAACTTCAAAGTTTTCTGTTGTATATTATAGTCAATAATATATTGCATATCTTTTTTAAACATGTTTGTATTAACATGTGGTTTATGTACACTTCAGAAAATATCTGTTGCATCATTTCTGATGTCCAAATTTATATCAATAATTTGTCTAGCAAAGTATTGATTTGGGCAAAATTATGTTGCCACCCGTTGCAAGAAATAAAATACCCATTACAAAAAGAATTTAAAAATGTTTCATTTCTTCTGTAGTTTTTTTTTTGTGCAACACTCCATGTTTTTAGTTGCGTTGTGGCATTGTGTTTTGTTGGAAACATGTTTTCAGATTTCTGTCCTAACATGAAGTTAGAATTTTTTCCTACACATTTATAATGGGAGGTGATTAATATAATAAATAATTTATGTAAAGACTTAAAAGCTTCTGATACGAGTACATCGTAGCATCGAATTCCATCAAGGACTAACCTAATTCATTAGAAAAGTCCCTTGGTGAAGGTGGATAACTTGCTTGGACCACCGTATGAGTTGGTCGCTTGGTGAAATTGATTTACTTCACATGGTGGACCTGATGATCTAGTGTGGGTTGGTTAGGGTGCCAATATTTCAACCTTTAGGAAATATAATTGTTGGTAATCATTAAAGTTTGAAATTAGTGTCTATAAATGTATTTAACTATAACCCAAAGTCTATTATGTCTATCTAACTTTATTTGATCTACTATGTGTATCAAACTCCTGTTTATTGCTATTGTATGTATGATCCAACATTGAAAGTTCCAAGTAGTTTTGATGAGGAAATGCTCCATATTTCGGGATCGCTGCTTCCATCTCACAGAGGAAGTGTGAGCTGGTTGGATAAACCTGCAGAAGAGTAAACAACTGAGAGGTATTTTATCTGGACTTGTAGTCATGACCGTTTGTTGATGTATTTTATCTAAATAAACACACGTGAACACGTGTGTGAGAATGACCATAATAAATTTGGTTCACTTACTTAATACTCCGGTAGTTAACTGCCAGATTTGTTCAAAAATAAATTTCGCAACAACTTTTTATTCCATAGTGATCCTGCATGAAGTTACTCATTATTATGCTATACTGTATACCAGCTATGTAGGCTTAATAAGCAAAGTAGCTAGTATTATTCGGTTATGTGGGAACGAATTCATGGGACTAATTTGAGCTTTGTGTGCACAAGTGGTTTATTGATTGACTTTTCAGCTAATTAGACGCTGTGAAACAAATCAGCTCCATCACTATTGAACCTTGTGTCGAGGTTGAAGTCACCATTGCCGATGCACTGAAAGACATCTAGTTTTGTGTTGAAATTCCTTTTGTTTGGTATGAAGGTCTTCCAATAACTTTTCTATCTCCCGACTTCAATAGAATCGGCCCACTAATTATAGCAATAACAAGGGTGATAAATTGTTTGGATCAATGATCATCCACGAGCAGAAACAGCTTAAGGTTTTACGGGTCTAAAGTGAATCTAAAACATGAAGCTTTACTGGTTTGATATAATTACGATTTTCTATCATATTTTGTTGCAAATTCAATAAAATTTGTTCGATAACACGAAATCTATTTTTCAAAAAGTCAGTTCATCCATTTCTTTGTAATATAATACGTAGACTTTATAAGTTTGGTACTAATTTAGTATGTATATATAACAAAAAAGAAAAAGAAATTCTACCAAAACTAAGTGTTATTTAAAAAAAATCGTATCTAATCTTTTACTTATATATATATAATGTTTTGGAGTTTTGAAATGAATCAAGTTATCAACTAATTATTGAAATAGGGAGTACATTTTTTCACTCTTAATTTATATAAAGGTTTGATCGAAGTTTTTAGCTTGTAATAGAAATTGCAACAATATTTTCATGTGTAACCTATGAATAATTACTAAATTTAGTTATATTGATATCATATATGTTTTGCTTTCATCTTCAAAAACATTACATGATATACTTAATACCGAGTTTTATGTAACACTTAACAACTATATACTAAGTAAAATATTAGATTAAACTCACTATGCAATTCAAAATAAGTCATCCACTAAATCGAGTCATGTTTGAAATTATTGAGTTGATTATCTGAGCAATACGATGAATGATCATGTGTGAAAATATGATTGGGAATTTGATCGCGAAACACAAAGATTATGAGAAAATCACTTTACTGATAGCTAATCTAAAACAAATATTGAAATTAAAGACACGCAAAATAGCCCGAAAACTTTTAGACGAAATCACTTAGAACTAAGTGACAAAAAGTAAGATTAGTCACTTTTTCACATAAAATTGGCTTAACATCATAGACTTGAACTCTTTTGAGGCCTTGCAATGTCGTTTTTTCACATATAGTAGATCTAATCTCTTGGACATTAAATTATGTTTGGCTTTAAAAGCTAAAATATCTTGAAGATCGGTGTAATTTTTGTATATTTAATATATAACATAAAAAATTTAGGACCTTATGAAATCGGGGATTTAAAGTGCTTTATTGGCTTTATTCTTGAGCCACCTCTATCTACAAGATACTAGTTGCAGGGAATTGAATATGGAATTTAAATCAACATTCATTGCTAGGAACCGTGAATTTGGCATACCAAATTTCCTTAGAAAAAACAGAAGTACCAGTAGTATGTTTTGAATAGAGTAATAATGAGGGTGAGTGTTTTTCTACCGGTAATATTAAAGTTGTGTGTTTTTTATCTTGCTGAGAAGGCGAACCACGTAATTTATCGTGTTTTATTGCTTTCATTTTTCTGTTTTATTTATTATCGATTGTTTATATTATGTTAATTTCTTATTGTGACGATCGACTCCAATATATTACTGTACTGACCTTTGCACAACGCTACAATCATGCCATGTTTATGGAAATTATTCAAAACGTCAGGTCTTACGCTCTTACCTTGAACTCATTTTCAACAAAACAATGTCAAAAGGAATGAGATTGTTGACAAAGTGGCAATTTTATTTTATTATTTATGCAAGAACAGATAAAATTCTATTGAAAAATAGACTACAATTTACAATACAATAAGGCGGGCCATAAACACGGTTACACTACAAATTGCAAATAACAAGAACTTTAGATACACCTTCTCAGAAACTACACCAAAACAAGTGGGCAGCTATTATAATCGATAGTATATTTTATGTAGGTGGCCCATGTGGGCCTATCACGTGATCATCATTTAATATATCTGACGATGAGTAGCATCGAGACTACAGCCTGTAAATTGTCCTATTGTTTATTTGTTAGGGGTTAGTATATGCACACTCTCGATATATACGTACGTACGTACATACATATATAGATGGAGGTAGAGGTCACACATGTACTAACATTAGAGATGTATATAAAGAAATTTAGAGCGAGTAAAAAAAGAATTTCTTATTTGTTTCGTATGTTACTTAAACTGTTAGTATAATTAATAAAAGTGAGATTTGAATTTGAAAGTTGTCATTTTATTATATATAAAAAGTTATTACATGTAATAAAATATTATATTTTGTAGTAGATAATCAATATACAATCATTCGATATAAAAAACTTAGGCTGCGTTTGGTTCGCAGAATTTAATTGAAAGAATTGAAATTCATCAAATAAAAAGAAATTTTAATTCTTTTAACGGAAAGAATTTGATGGATTCTACTTTATAAATTATTCAACCAAACAAACTAAAGAATAAAATCTCAATTCTAATTTCATCAAATTTCAATCAATTTTGTAAATCAAACGCAATTTTATAAATAACAACCATTAGAAGTGTAGTTAACAATGTCCTATATAATATACGCAATAAGTTAAAGAGTGTCGTTAACAAAGTCCTATATAATATACGCAATAAGTTTAGAAACACGCGACATATTATATTACGAGGGTAAACATAGAGCGTAAATGAGAATGACGCACATGCACACGTCTTGTAATTCACTTTATATATTATTCGGTGGTCTATGCTTGATGACAAACATTGTTTATAAATTAACGTAGCTAAAAGTTGTGTAATAATTCAAAGATCCGTTGGAGTTTTTAAAACACCCATTATTATTATTAGTATTATTTGTAATAATTTAAAAACCCTTAATTGAAGAGAGAGAATAAGAAAATTTGACCAAGTGTTTCTCCTCTTATGTTAAATACATCAAAGACTTTGTGAGCAAACATACACTGCACACTTCTTTCTTCCTTCAAGTTTCAACAACCTCCCCGATATAATTTGATCCATTACTTTTTATATTTATTTATATTTTTTTCTTTTTAAATTAGATTTTAGAGGAGATGATGATGCTTTCTAGTTACAAGCATGAAAATCTTGTTTCCCTTTTACGCTTTCGTGATGAGAGTGGGGAGATCATCCTTGTTTATGAATATGTACCTGACAAATTGATCGATTTTCATGTAAAGAGCACGGATCTGTGCTGCAATCAACCTCTCCAGCTGATATGCATCGGAGCTGCCCGTGAACTATACTAACTTTCTATTCCCAAGTGGGGGCCACAAAGACTCTTCAACCGGATATAAAGAGTGCCAATATCCTACTAGATGAAAACTGGAATGCTAAGATCTCAGACTTTGGATAGGTTATTGTGATCCATTAAAGAGTCAGATGTGTACTCATTTGGCGTGGTATTATTTGAAATATACTTTGAAAGATTTAGTATAGAAATTTAAGAAAATCTTCATAGATTCTTGGCACAAAAGTGCTATGAAGAAAATAAACTAGATGCAATTTACAACGCTATTGTAAGAGAGCAAGTTTCAAAGGATCATTCGACGGTTTTCCGATAACTGCATATCAATGCTTACATATAGATGGCAAATGACTGTCACTAGTGGTGGTTGATATGGTGAAAGAACTTGAGACTGCACTTAAATATAAAGTAATTGCTATTATTCATTTTGTTAATATATGAAAGTATACTCGTCTATTGTTGGCAGAAAAGTGCTATGAAGAAAAGAAATTAGATATAAAACAACATTATTGTAAGAGAGCAAATTTCCCGAGATCATTATATGAATTCTTGTCATCTGCATATTACACGTAGATGGCAAAAAATCGTCTTTGATGATTTGTACAGTCAAAGAACTTGAGTCTGCACTTAAATATTAAGTAATCTTGTATTTGTTTTGTTAGAATATGAAATAGTTGTGGTAGAAATCTAATGAATAACAAAGATTCATTAACACCATACGTACTCTGGACAGGGCTATGGTCTCTATTTAGATTTTTGGTTCATTTGTATCGCATCATGTGATTTTGTTTTGGTGTTGCTTCACTGACACTGATGCTTTTTGCCCAGGCTCTGTTGAGCTTGGTGCTTAGTACTTCGAATAGTTTGGAATTAGAATTTGAGAAGGAACGGAAGTTATTTACGCAGTTTGTTCTGCATAATTTTATATAGTGATAGGACTGCAAATGAGTCCAAAATATATTCAGCTCGGCTCAGTCATTTTGAATAATACAAACTAGATTTTACCTTAGAGATGCACGGTTTTGTTAAAAAAGTTGTATGTGTTTTCGTAAACAATAAGGTATAGTACTAAAAAAGAAGTAAAAAAGGGCAATAGTATTGTATTTATTTGTTACTATGATTAACCAATTTGCTTGATTTGCAATGAAGTCATAATGTGCAGTAACATCTTCTTAAAAAAAATATGTGTATAACGTTAAGATTCAAATGTTTCTAAAAGTCTTATTTACAGAATCTACATGAACCACATGAAGCCATACTCAAACTTTAAATGTTCATGTTGAAGTAGTAAACATATTTTGCCCATAAAACACTGATACGCATTTGAGAAAACACCAAAATACAAGAAAAATAACAGTAATAAAAGTTCTTACATGGATTTTATAAACATATAAGAAACCCTGTTAAATGACTAATAGGCAGTTAACGAATGTGTTTTTTGGATCTAACCAAACAAAGTTAGATATGATTACGTATAGTCTAATGATTCAAGTTATCGGTCTTGATCATCGAAGATAATTATTTACGTTGATACATTTACGGTCCATAAGGTTCCCTTCCGTATCTTAAATGCCATGCCCGGGCATACTCATTGCATAATATGAAGAGAGGACGATACAGGAAAAGCAACAACCACAAAGATGTGAATGCTTCACTCCACAAAAATCAAGTCTATGAACTTAGTTTCAAGAAAAATTGCATATTTATAAGAAGAAAAACTAAAATTAAAAGTGAAACCTACATTAATTTGAAAGACTTCGGTTCTTATGTCCAAGAATGTCAGCATTGAATATTATTTATGTACGCATATGGATAAACACCAAAGTTTGATGCAGAAGATGATAGATTTTTAAGCGATTTTCGAAAGAGATACCAAAATAGGAGAAGTGACAAATTCCTAGAGAAAATGTCACTTTCTAAAGAGAGAGAGAGTTATTGTTATCTATATGTAAATAAATATAAATATATTTAAGATTAAGATATAGTAATAAATAATTAAGAAAGTTGGGCAGGGAAAAAGACGCAAAACTCATACGTGGCAGGCTATTAATTTAACAATTAGGAGGCTAATTAACCTCTTTGAATATTTGGTATACATAGATAGGTAGCAGAAGGAATATATCATTGGACAAGTTCTAGCTGAATAATACATTATAAATAGTATTGCTCAACGTTTGTTTTTCTCTTAAGTTCCCTAGAGAACAAGTTCTTGAAGAAATCAACGGTAGCTACCCTTTTTAACTTTGCAGGCGTCTCGGGTGTGATTAGGCTTGGTGCTGGTCCTAAATCTCCATCTAGGTTCGGGTTTAAAAATGTGGCTATCGACAACCTCTCTTTCTCCGAGTTCACAACTGCTCTGTGTTCGACGCTTTTATATTGTCCATTTGTCACAATCTGAAAGTAAACATGTACAAATATATATATTCTCTGTCTTTATTGTGTTAATATGGTTAAACAATATGGAACTTATAGATGGATATAAGTGGTGAATTAATTAGAAAAATTACCTCTAAGATCTCTCCAATGTTAACGATGAAAGCGTTTGGAAGTGGTTTAACAGGGATCCAAATTTCGTCTTTTTTTATTTGGAGGCCTTCTACTTCATTGAGCTCGAGAAGAAGAGTGATTCCAACCGCATCAGAGTGAGGGGTGAGACCGATGACTTGTTCAGGTTGTGGACACGGTGGATAGTAGTTCATCCTCATTGCCTGCATACCTTCCTTGAACAATACTATCATGTCCTTAGCTTCCATCTTCAAAGTTTTTGCAATATATAAAAGAGTTTCTAGAGCCACATTCTTTAGCTCTCTTGAGTATGCTTCTAGGGTGTCTCTGTTACGGAAATAATAACAGTTAGCTTTTTATACGATCCACCATATGCAAAATAAGTAACCGTACAACCATATATAATAAAGGGGATGTTATATGCTATTAAAAGTACATAAATTAGGTACAGCACACGCTAAATTTATTAGTGAACATTTACAAGCAATGGAATGAGCGGAAATCGTGAATTACCTGAATGGAAGAGGAAGGTTAGGAAATAAGTGAGGCTTTCTAAGATTATGAGGCAGGGTAATCAAGTAGAAGATATCATTCCAATCAAGCTTTTGTTCTTCAGACACAACAAAAGCTTGTCCAAATCCCTCGACATCTTCTGTCGTTTGCCAAAACTTCTTTTTCTCCTCCATTGGCAACTTGAAGAATTCTTGTGTTTCTACCTTCAGTTTCTCCACCAAAGAACAACTAACTCCATGATTAATTATCTGTCATATTCAATTGATAAATTATTTTTCTCAAACTGGAAGCCTCATTAGCCTTTGATTAAGCAGCAAATCAGCTCACATAACTGTATAACCTTAGTCCATCATATTTGGGTTGCTCAATACATGAGGAATACACTTCTAGTTGGTACCAGACTGATCAACGGATGAGTTGACCCGTTTTCTAACGCCATGTAACCGCTACTAAATTATTGAAAATCACTTTAAAACACATTTAACTGCCTATAAGTTCCAGAATGTTAGGTTGTCAATCTATATGAAGTAGAAAACAAAAATTAAGTACTTAGAAACGTAGGGATTAAATCAACTATTATTGCCTAACACGTTGAATATACTCCTGACTTACTAATTTCGTGCACTCAATTTAAAGGGTCAGAAATAGTCTTTTGAAAAGTGATTTAAACACGAATTACAGAGATTTATCTTGTTATTAGTCATTTACCCTGTTAATTCATATCCTAATATCTAACACATACCTCTTAGGCCAAAAGCCCTTTGATCGTATATATACATCATCTATATATTTACATTATATGCACTATGCAAGGAGTACTTAATTACCTGAAAGAATCCCCAATCTTTACAAGCAACGTGTAGCTTTTCCAGTTCAGTTTCAGCAAGATGTTCAGATGATAATCGTTCCATATCAATGATGGGTACTTGAGGCAAGGAAGAAGGTGGACATGATATGACCGGAGGATCTTGATCGTGATGAATGTACCGGGGTGGAACCTTGACAAGTAGTTCCTTAGCTAGTTCTTGTACACTAGGCACCAAAAGTGAACTGCCAAGACTAATTCCCTTTGGTTCCATGATCTAATATCTCTCTCAATATGTGTGCATGTAACTTACCTGCAGGTGTTACAATTGGGTGCTTCTAAATGAACGTATTTATTTCACTATATAAATCCATATTAATTAGCGATCATTAATGTATTTTGAATTAATCTTTAAAAGTGTCTTAATAATTACACTAATCATTAAATAATGATCACTTTATTTTTTTTTATTTTTTTTTGTATTTTGTATTTTCGTTATTTCACCTTAATAATTACTAGTACCTAATTATTTCATTCTTACGTTGTTCTTAATTTTTCATGTTTTTTTTTTTTTCATTTTTTCCTTTCTTCTTCGTTTTTCTTCCTTTTTTTTTTACGTTTTTATTCGTTTTTACTTTTTTCTTCATTTTTTACAGTTTTCTTCGTTTTTTTACGTTATTTTTCGTTAATTTATGTTTTTTCCGTATTTCTCCGTTTTTTATGTTTTTCTTCGTTTTTAATGTTTTTCTTCGTTTTTTACGTTGTTCTTAATTTTTCATTTTTTTTTTCGTTTTTTCCTTTTTTTCTTCGCTTTTCTTCGTTTTTTACGTTTTTCTTCGTTTTTTACGTTGTTCTTAATTTTTCATTTTTTTTTCGTTTTTTCCTTTTTTTCTTCACTTTTCTTCTTTTTTTACGTTTTTCTTCGTTTTTTACGTTGTTCTTAATTTTGTCATATTTTTTTTACATTTTTTCCTTTTTTCTTCTTTTTTTACATTTTTCTTACGTTTCTTTTCTTTCTTTTTTTTACATTTTTTCCCTTTTTCTTCGTTTTGAAGGGTTTTTTTTAAGTTTTTTTTATGTTTTTACGTTTTTCTTCATTATAAGATATGGTGCATCATAGTTCTGTAAGTTTTAAAAATTCAGTGCATCATATTTATAAGATATGGTGCATCATTATCATATAAGTCTGAGTGCATCATGTTTATATAATATAATGCATAAACTTTTACGATGCATCGTAGTTAAATTGGGTACATATATAACGTATATTACAAACATAAACAAAAATGAAACAAAAAACGTAAAGAAAGGTAAAAAAACGAAAAACAAAAACGAAGAAAATGGAGGAAAACGTTAAAAAAATGAAGAAAACAAAGATAAAAGTAAAAAAACAAAGCAAAACGAAAAAAACGAAGCAAAACGCAGAAAAAACGTAAAAATGAAGAAAACGAAGCAAAACAAAGAAAAACGTAAAAAAAAATGAAGAAAAAGATGAAACACGTAAAAAAACGAATCAAAACGAAAAAAAATTGTAAAAAAAAAAAGAAAAACGTTAAAAAATGAAGAAAAACGTAAAAAAATGAAGAAAACGTAAAAAAGACGAAGAAAACGTAAAAAAACGAAGCAAAACGTAAAAAAGACGAAGAAAACGCGAAAAAACGTAAAAACGAAGAAAAACAAACAAAAAAACGAAAAAAAGGGAAGAAAAACGGAGAAAAAACAAAAAAGGAAAAAAAAAAAACTATTCGAGTTAGTTGATATTTTCGATGGCTTTGACCACTAATTAACAACATTGTATATTTTCAATAAAGTAAAAAGTAATATTAACTTTGACTAGTGTTCATTTAATATATTTGGTGTTCATTTAGTAGCACCCGTTACAATTAAGTTTTTAACTACTATATATGATAGGTGTCAAGAATCATATATTTCTAACTTTTTGACTGGTCTCATAATTCAACTCATAAGAATCGTAACATATACCACATATATAAAAATTAAAATATAAAATATAAATATATTGTTTATAGTTAAATTTAAATAATCTAAAAAATCAGATTCATTTTTTTACAGGTAATAGTTATATTTAAATAATCTAAAAATAGAAAAAATTGAATATAAAATATAAGTATATTATAATAAATTAATAAGAATATATATTATATTTATTATGTACATTTAAAAAGTTGAAATTTGAGATTAAGTGAGGTAATCAAGTGAGTGACACTATTGTAAAGACTTGACTACCTAATTAGTCATCGACTCTCAACCGTCTCTTTAATCATGACTTTAATTAGTCACTACAGTGTTTTTAAGAAAT
This sequence comes from Logfia minima, assembly GCA_963921325.1. Classification (NCBI taxonomy): domain Eukaryota; kingdom Viridiplantae; phylum Streptophyta; class Magnoliopsida; order Asterales; family Asteraceae; genus Logfia; species Logfia minima. The sequence continues at coordinate 13,907,639 of OY992768.1, forward strand.
CACCTAAAAGGACAATCCCTTTGTAAGATTTTATTCTTAAGAGAAGTAGAGCATTATGAGGGTTGATAGTGAAGTCATTAACTCACACCCACAACAACTGTTTAATTCAAAACTAACTTTAGTTATTTATTTTTCTATTTTCTTATTTTTTGGTTATTATATTAAAATTTTGTATGCTTTTTTGACTCGTAAGAATCACGAGTCGTCACGATTCGAAAGAGTCAATATATAACTTGTAAGAGTGAAAGTCATTTCAAAGTTGAAGTTCAATCGCCTCATTTTTAAAATTTTTGACAATTTTTGACTTTACTCGTGAGAACTTATTTGTAATTCATATAAGTTTAACAATTTTGCTTTCGTTAGTTTACAATGTAATAATCTAGAATGTAAAACCTCAACAAATTCCATGTAAAATGCAATAATCTTGATAGATGAACTTAACTAAGCACCCCACTACTTAATATACGCAATCATCATTATCACGACATGAGATCTTAGATGGTATCGTGTGGTTTTAATCATCAAATTTTTGGCGAATAAAACCAAAAAGAATAAATTTAACAAAAAGAAAGTGACACAATTCAATGAATGTGGATTAACTTTTGTGTTTATTGGCAACATAATAATTAACATGTGAATCAGGTCATTTCAAAAGGTAAGTTTCATATAAGAAAACCTGATATAACAAAATGAACGACAAAGAAATATAAAATAATGCTTATTCTTCTTTGTTAAGAGAAGTATTAGATTTATTGAAAAAGTTTACAAACAAATGTAACACCATTAAAATTAAAATTAATATTAATATTAATATGAAGATAAAAGAAGAAGAAAGAATTAAGTTATTTGAATGGTATCACATAGATTTATAAACTTATTTGGTTATTCTGTAAACCTTGTTTGTAATTAAAAACTTTTTTTAGTAAAAAAACAATTAGACATTGTTCAGGGTAAATGTCCACATCATAAGTCGAACATGCAAGTAACTCTTTATTGTGCAAAAGTAAAATATATTACTCTTCATCTATCCTTTTGTTATATTACGTCTCCTTTATAAAATATGCCCTTTATTACATTTAATCTAGATTAAAGCTTCCGTTTCAACACATCTAATCTAGTTTAGAGGCTATATATACACTTTTTGCACCGTTAGATGCGGCTGGCAGCCATCCTGAATTGAATTTCGGATGGCTAATCTTAGTTTTTTGATTTTTTTTTTAAAGTTATTTTTAATATTATTTTTTGATGAATGTTAAATTTTGAGTAACATTCATCACATATAAATGTTAACAACATTCATTTATGATGAAATCAAGGGTTGAGATTTGCTTCATTCCTTAATTGTTTTGCTTCCCTCTTGATCCCCATATATATATAATCAGTGTATATAAAATTTGAAGTGTATATAATAAGTAAAATGTGTGTTCACTAAATAAACACATATTATAAGTCACTTACACAATCTAAAATTTACTCCAAAACACCTAGAGACTATATTCATTTATCCTGATTCTACTTCTCCACACATTCCTATCAGAAGTCATGCCTACGGGCAGGAGAAAATCTTTCATGTCTATCTTCAATCTATCCTCCCATCTAAGTTTTGGTCTAACTTTTCTCCTCAGCCATCAATTGTGAGGGTTTCCACTCTCCTAACTGGACTTGTCTCGGATCTCCTTCTGACATGCTCAAACCATCTCAGCCTTCCTTCTCTTAGCTTATTGGTGATAGTTGTAACTTCTAAATCGGCCTTAAAAACTCCATTCTGCATCATGTCTTACATTTTTTTACCACACGACCATCTTAACATCCTCATTTCATCCACTGTCATTCTATTTGATCGAGTCTTTGTCATCGACCAACACTCTTACCCGTACAACATAGTAGTTCTAAATGTTGTCCAATAAAATTTTCCTTTCAACTTCTAGAGGACTTTCTTGTCGCACTAGACTCTTGTAGCCGCCCGCCACTTAAACCGGCATGCTTGTATGCGGTGGGTCACATCGTCATCTATTCTCCCAGATTTGTTTAACACCGAGCCTAGATATTTAAAAGCCTCATTCAATGTAAAATCTAGTCCCCAATACTTCATTCTGCTCATCCCCATTCCTATTGAAGTCACATCATAGATATTATGTTTTCTCTTTACTTATCTGGACCCCTTTGTCTTCTAAGGTATCCCTCCACAGTTTCAACTTGTTATTTAGCCCATTTGTCATTTCAGTCACTAACACAATGTCGTCAGCAAATATTAAGCATCATGGGATGTTCTCTTGTATTCCTCGAAACAACTTATCTAGTATCAGAGCAAACAGATATGGGCTAAGGTTTGATCCTTGGTGTAAACCTATTTCAACTGGGAAATACATCGTGTTTTCCAGTAAGGTTCATACATATCCTTAATAGCTCTTATGTATCTCTTTGGAGCTCTTTTATCGTTTAGGGTCTTCCAAATCAACTCGCGTGGAACACTATCATAAGCAATCTCTAAATCTAAGAATGTCATGTGAAGGTTTCTCTCTTTTTCCCTATACTTCTTCATAAGACTTCTGATAAAGTATATTGTCTATATCAGATGAGCGTTTATGCATAAAACCGAATTGGTTCTCTAACATCATAGTCACACGTTGAAGCCTTTTCTCAATCATTCTTTCACATAGCTTCATGGTATGGCTAAATAGTTTTATCCCTCTATAATTGCTACAAACTTGAGCATCCCCTTGTTCTTGTAAATGAGAATAATCTCGTCGAATCTTCATTCCTCTGACATTTTAGCGCTTCTATAAGTCTTGTTGAAAAGAATTGTCCCTCATCTCACGCCTTCATCTCCTAAGCACCGCCACACCTCTATAGGGATTTGGTCAAGTCCTACGTATGGATGGCAACTGTCATCCAATCCAGTGGATATCCACTCGATCCGATCCACTAACAATGGATATGGATGATCTAAATGATGTATACCGGATGTGAATATGTATGTGAATGATTAGTGGATTGTATATGGATGACAAATTGTCATCCATGGGTTCACCAAATTCACCCGAAGTATATATACATGTATATATACCTACATTATAAACTTATGAATTGTATAAAATTTTAATTGTTTAAGGGTATCCTTCATATTCTTTAAGATCCCTAATAAATATTTTCTTTTCTTTCGTAATTTTTTATAAATGTATTTTTGGTAAATCAAAATTCTTACATCCCTATTTATAGTAAAATGTCGTTGAGGTAAATTTTGATTCTCACTCTATCTCAGAAGTCACTAAATAACAATCAAGACGTGTCTTCTAAGCAATATTAACAAAAGAGTATTTTATATATTTAGAAACTATATTTTACATGTAGTTGTAACAAATTATATCAAGATTATCGCAATATTTAATAATTTTTTAAATATCTAGTGGATATTCATTAAGTTGCTCCATCCAGTGGATATGATAGAGCAGGATAATGAATGTGAACAGATAATTTGTAATTTTAATAAATATAGATGAAAATAAATAAATAAATAAATATGATTATAGATATAGCTTCAACCGTTCCAAATACAATCCATTCCCATCTATAGTCCTATGATTTTATTTCTTTCCATCTTTCTTGGGAACATCCTAACTTCCTCCTGGGTAATCTCTGAGTCGTTTTGTAAACACTGACTGGTACAAAGGGTCTCTACTTCTACCTTTCACTCAGACCTACTCCCATCATTTTTTAATGTCATCCTCATTCACTGTGATTCTTCCGTTCTTATATTTAACAACCTTTGAATAAGTGGAACAATTTGAATAGGCCAAATAAGGTCATCGAGTTTAATTTTCTTCGGAAATTATATTATCACGTCATTTTTACCACCTCAATTAATTAAACGATAGGATATATGGGAATATGTGGCAGGTAATGGATGATAACGTGACGTAATTAAAAACCATCAATTAACTTCAACACTTTAATCATATATGCCATAATTTTCAACAAAATCGACAAGAAGAAATCAAAAACCATCTAGATGATAAGGTGAATGTCACTATTAATTTTTTTCTCATTACATATCGGATGATTATGAATAAGATATTTTAAGTGTATAAAAATATGATTATTTATAATATAATATTTATAATGCGTATTAAAATATTTGGTTTTTGTTGTGTTTAATGATCTATTTATTGTTATTTTATATAATTTTTGTTCTTTTTACTACTGCGTCAACTGTATAAGGTGACACTTGACATTGCTACAAGTCACCACGTGACCAAGATACATACAATAATAATAAGAGACTATATATTTGGAGGCCACCCATATATGAAAATGATTTGTAGACCACCTAAATATATCATTTTAGTTTTGTAGGCCACCCAAATTTGTATATTGTTTTATGTATACCAAATTTGACTAAAAAATCATCAAAAAAAATGTGAAGGGACACAAATACCCATGTATTTGAATAAAACTAAAATAATATAAATAATGTTAATTAACAAATATATGGGTACTTGTGTCCATTCACATTTTTTTGATGAGTTTTTAATCGAATTTGGTATAAATGAAACAATATATAAATTTAGGTGGCCTACAAAATCTTTTTCAAATATGGGTAGCCTACAAAAACAAAATGATATATTTGACTGGCCTACAAAATCGTTTTCAAATATGGTTAGCCTACAAAAACAAAATGATGTATTTGGGTGGCCTACAAATATATAATCCCTAACAATAAATTAAAAGTTCATTACGCACATTATAACCTTGAATAATGTGTAACATACTATGAATGTTAGAGTATGAATAATTATATTTTTGTGCACTTAAAATAATAAAAAAATTTGTACACGAATGAAAATATGATTAATGCACTTAAAGATTATCGACTTTTTTGAAAAATCGGCATAAGTTGTTGATTTTTTTGTCTACTTTGTGGAAAACAAAGTCATTGTACTCTTAAAAAACTATCAAGATAATAACCGAAGATAAAAAGATATATATTTAAGTCGTCGCTTTAAAAATCAACTACCTAATATCTGCGATTATACTTAGTAAATCTGTATAGTTCACCCGTTGCAATTGGGTAAAATAAAGAGAATGATCGGTTTAAATAATAGTGACCGTAATTATATTGAGTTTGCTGAAAAATAAAGTTAAATTGCGGAAATAATGACCCATGCGTTATCCCATGAAAGATAGCTCTCAGCAAACCAACATCTCTTCTTTTTTCATCCGTGCGCTGAGTCTAAGGAAATAGCGAACTATATGAAGAAAGTGATATATATACTAGGTCATAATTCTGTAATAATGCGAGACAAATTTAATTTTTATAAATGATAAAATATTATAATTGATTTGTGACCGATTTTTTATATAGTTTATAGTAGGGATGAGCATGGGTCAGTTCGATTCGACTTTAGGCTAAAACCGAAAAACCAAACCGAAATTTCAATTTTTGAATTTTTAAAAACCAAAGCGTTTGATTATTTCGTTTCGGTTTCATTCGGCTTTTTTCGGTTTGGTTTTTCGATTTTTCCAATTAAGCTTATTTGTCAAATACTTTTATAAATATACATTTTATATGCATATATTTATATATATTATCCACATATATTCTATATATATTAGAAATTAGTCCAAAATTTTACTTTAAAGAGTTAAATATATATACATACATATACATATATGTATATATGTATTTCTTTATATGATATTTTAATAGTTCGGTTCGGTTCGGTTTTTAGAGCTAAAACTATAACTGAATCGATCGTTTTGCTTTTTAAAAAGTCAAAACCAAACTGTCAGTTTTTCAATTGGTTCGGTTTTTTCAGTTTGAATTTTTTGTTTTTCTTTTTTGTTTTTGCTCACCCCTAGTTTATAGACCCGCAATAAGGCATGACGAATTTAACTTTTATAAATGAATAAAATGTTTTAATTTTTATAAATAATAAAATATTTGGTCAATTTTTTTATGCAGTCTATATACCTGTGATAACGCCGGATGAATTTAATTTTTATAAATGAATAAAATATTGTGACCGATTTTTTTACATAGTTTATAGGCTCGTGATGACCCTGGATCGAATATAAAAGGAAACAAATTTACTGAAACCGCCTTAATACCCACCGGGTACACAAGCCTACCCGCCGGGTAACTTGTGTTTCACCTGGGTGCCATCCAGATACACATTCTACCCGCCACTAGGTAACATCAACCAGAAATTTTCCACATCATTTATACCAGTCGGCAGGGGAACTTCCAGCTGGGTACGTCTCCGAATTTAGGAAGTACCCGTCGGGTACTTGAGCTTGCAACCAGGTGAACTTTCAGACTAAGCTTTTGTTCGTTCTTCCTACATACTCAACAGTTGAAACGTCTACGAGTGGTTCCTTAGTCAGTTCTTTTACACTAGGCACCGGAAGTGAACTCCCCAAACTTGTACCTTTTGCTTCAATGATATTCACTTTATTATGTTTATATATAGATATATATATAATTCACTCATTCAATTTTCTTTCATCTCTACTTAAAAGATTGACTCAATAAATTCGACAATTGTATTGTCTTTGTTGTCACTGCGTCTCCAATATATGCACCAAAAGTTGAATCGAATTTTATTCTAAACACATATTTTTGCACCAAATATTGTTTTTACTGTAATGCGCACACCAAATTTTTACCAGATTTCACTACAATAGTCATCGTAAATTACGTAGGTTTTATTTTTTATTTTAAACGTTTAATAGCCATACGTAGAAACCAATATATGGGGACAAAATTATTTTAAAAATAATCTGTAAAATTGTTAGAATGAAATTTATCTATGTGATATTTGACATTGTACCGAATAAGAGGTAATATGATGATAAAAATTGATGTTGCATCAAATACTTATGTCTTGATTTGACATGAGTTTTCAGAGAATATCGCAGAATTCAATATCAGAGATATAATGTTTTTTCTTCTTTTACAAAAAACAAAATTATATATATAGAGAACTCAACTTTTAACGAAAATTAAAAGTGAGAAAGAGAATACAAACTTGAACGTGACAAATAGCCTAAGACACGTATGAAAAATAAGAAACAAACGTCCCATTGATCAAGCATGGAAATATCATTTTAGGACCTACAAACTTGATACCTATTGAGTTTTCTATATTATTATGTTTACAAAAAAGAAAATTTAAACCTAATCCTAGAAAAGTAAGTGGGACATTAAGTGTATTATGTTCTTTTCTCGTATGTTAAATGTTGTTTTCATTTGGGCCGGTGAATGCATAGGTCGGTCTAACCCAAATCATTTCATAAGGAAGATACTAGAAGATCGTCTATTCAACATATCATTTTAATAAAATACTTCTTGAAAAAATTATTTCAAATTATTGGTATATCTAAAACTCGATAACAAGGAATATTATGTTATCATGGTTGAGTCAAATGAGAATAGAAATTTTATTGAGAATGAAAGAATAAATTATAACTATCCGTTTTGCAAAACTCAATTTCTTCCCAAGTTAAATATCTCACAAATGGCTAATCAAAAAATTATAAAAATTGCACCATAAAAATCAGTGTTCTTTTCTCTACGATTAGACATCCCTCATGATATACTTTTGATGAATTTTTTTTCTTTTTTTTGAGGTCGAAAACCGGTAACATATGTGTTAGTGGTTGGTAACACATGTGTTATAAGCGACTAATACATGTGTTACCAGCGACTAACACATGTGTTACCTAGTTTTGGTAATACTTGCGACTGACACACGTGTTATCAGTTTTCAAAACCCACCAAAAAATGGAAAAAAGAAAAGTTCGTCGAAAGTATACCTTGTGAGATGTCTAATCCAAGAGAAAAAAATGCTGATTTATGGTGCATTTTTAAAATTTTTTTGACTAGGCGTTTATGAGATATTCAATTTTAAAAATGTTAGGGGTATTATTATCTTGATGAAATGGATGGTTGAGATTGGTTCATCTATTTTTATTTCATTCTTATTTGAACTTAATTCTGCATATATATATAGGGTAAAGATCCATAGGGAAGCTCCAAATCTTGGGGAATGAGGGAAACAAATCTTAACCTTTGATTTTTTCATAAATAAATGTTTTTAACATTCATTTGTGATGAATATTAAATTTTGAAATTATTTGTGATTTTTAAAATTCATTTATGATGAAATCAAGGGTTGAGATTTGCTTCCCTCCTTCTCTAAATTTTTTTTCTTCCCTCTTGATCCTCACCTTATATGTATATAGGGGGAGGATCAATGGGGAAACAAAAAAATTATGGAAGAAGGGAAGTAAATCTCGACCATTAATTTCATCATAAATGAATTTTAAAAATTACAAAAAATTTCAAAATTTAATGAATGTTAAAAATGTTTTTTAATATTAAAAAATTAAGGGCTAAGATTTACTTCCCTCATTCTCTAAATTTTTTTGCTTCTTTATGGATCCTTCTCTTATATATATACATATATATATATATATATTTAATTTGGAGTTTATACAAGTGTCGTGCAGATGGTAAACATATTATGGACAAGGTTATGAAGCTGATCTGTTTGTTATTTTTTTTCCCATTTCTGCAGTTTGATAAATTGCATATTATAAGAGGTGTACAGAATTGTGTTTTAAAAATAAAAAATGCTCAGGAGACTTAAATAATAGATACTTAAAATTAGATTAAAAAATGTGATTAGTTGAAGTGAAAATTATATAATTCACTAATTAGCAAAACTCCAAATGAAAAATAATTAGAAGACCTACAAATAGAGATCTTTGAAAATAGATTTTACATTTATAAAAGCGTGTTTTGATAAAGTATGTCTCAACTTACTTTTATAACACTACGGTTCATTTCTAAGAAAATATGTATAATCAATTTTCTACTGAACAATTTTATCCGATAATTATATTTTCTAAAGGCAATTATCGGATAATCTCTTCAAAACACAATGTCAAACACCCTCTAGAGGGTTTAGAAATTACACAAAAACCCTCGTAATAAGAAAAGTTACAGAAAAATTGAAAAAATATATTTGCTATTATAAGTAAACACTGTTATATTAGTTGCAATTATCTGTTTGATACTTCTTAATAATTTTATTATACTGAGTTCATAAATCCTTTTATAAACCAAACAAAGTAAAATTAAGATTTCTGTTTTATTTTGATAAAGGCACATTTTATTAATCATTGCAACGTACGAACAAGAACAAGAACAAAGATGCCTAAAGGTCTTTAGCTCAAAGATGCCTAACAAGACCAAGGACAAGATGGAAATTGTGCAATTTGCTTTCAAAAATCCAACACATTTCGAAAGAAATAAATGAAAACCAGAGAAAACTGCAATTGGCAATCTTGAACTTTGAACATGTAATATTCTTATTCTTCGTCTATTTGATTTGAACAATTATAGCCAAAGCGGAAGAGAAAGATGGTATCAAGTTACACTCTGACATGCAAAACAAATTACTTCCGTGTGACATTTTGGAACAGACCATTGTTAGCTCAGTGATTATCTTCTTCTTCACAGAACTTGGAATATTGATCACAATCCATTAGAGATTTTACCTCATCAGTGTTGTTCATCTCCACCTTTATAATCCATCCATTCTCATATGGGCTTCCATTAACCTAAAAACATAAATAACTTCGATCAAATTAACAGACATTGTTAAGGTTAGACACTGTTACAGGATATGAGGTATGATGGCCTTGTAAACAATATAAAGTTACAATGACCATGAATTATTCTATTTAATTCAACGGATACAAAGTAAAATAACATAAACATAGGGAGTTTGACAATATGTGTCGATAACTATTAAGAGAGTTTACATTAACTTGAAAAATACTACAAAAAGAATAAGTAGAGTTATTCAGAACATACTCTCCTTGTCCACACAAACTCCTACCATTCCCTTTTATTGGAAATTTCAACTGTGAAATCAACTATTTGTAAAGTATCTTACGTTACTTAAGCTATTCGTTGTGGTCCACAAATTTTTTTATTTGGTCATTATCAGAAAAATATGAATGTGATCCCTATACCAGTGAGTAAAATAATGTTGGCCACTTTAATGTTATGTTTATTTAAATGGTCACTATGCTTCATTTGTCGATAATCTTTGCCAACGAGTCTCACTTTCCCGCTATACACCAAGATTTTGGACATATATACCCTTAATGAGCACTAACTATATCCTATTTACAAAGGTAATGTAGCAATGCCTTCTTTATGGCACAAAATGGGTTGGGTGAGATGAAATTAGAGTGGTCAATGCTTATTTGCTTTATACTATAGGGGCCAAACATAAAAATTTCAGTCACGCTAGCATAAAACAACACAACTTTCATCTACAATCGTGAAGTGGCCAAACAAATAAGTTTCAATCACGCTTACATAATTACTGACGATTTTCAGTGCTGTATCAAAAAAATGGGTAAAACAAATGAGTAATTAGTGACTTACCAACCCGGGTGAGCTGCTGAGTTCTCCATTGACTTCAATGACTTTACCAGATACAGGAGAGTTTATATCACTGGTAGCCTTTACACTTTCAACTGCACCAAAACCGCTACCTTGGGTCACAGCTGCCCCAACTTCTGGTAACTCAACATATACCACATCTCCCAAGTGATCCTGGGCATGGTCTGTGATTCCTATGGTCGCGGAGTTACCCTCGATTTTTGCCCATTCATGCGAGTCCGCATATTTTAGATCCTTCACAACTGGAAACAGCAGACAAAGAAGATTTTAATATTACGATGCACGGTTCATATCTCTCTCAGTCTCTCCCGAAATGAGACATTATGCATCAGTTTGAGTGGGTAACACTTAACAATAAAAAGTAACTCAACAAACAAAATTGGTAGCTAACACTAGACATCAATGAACAACTTTCCGCGGATCCTAAACCAACAACAATCATGTTTGAGCAAAGCACACTTAGATTGTTATTAAGAATGAACACACATTGTACACGAGCATCTAGCATGACTATGATTAGAGATAACAAGATGGGCAGGTCAACAGAGTTGAGTAATGGGTCAAAACGGGTTCAAGTTGGATACGGTTATTTCTAGCACAGTTTGAAACTGGGAACTTTTTTATATTCCTCAATCAGCTAACTTTTTTATTTCACTCATTTGACCCATTTGAGATAAACACAACCTGTTCAGAAGTAAACGGTAGGCCATTTACCATGTAGCTAGTATTATACTCAGAGCCCCTGTGACATTGAAAGTGTTAAAAAATGTGTACATGCTTATATAGAACAGAAACCATATGTAGAAGGACATAAGACTGGTCCCAACAGTATGTGTCGGTTTCAACCGACGCGCGTCACTTTAGTGACACCGATGCGATGGTGGTGTGCGTCGGTTTGTTTGCTTCGGTTTCACGACGCACGGAGAGACGTAAGTTGTGGGGCCCGCACATTGTTTATTTATTTAAAAATTTAATCCGTTATCTAACGGATATATATCCGTTTTGTAAACGCAATATTTTTTTTGTTTTTTTAACCCCTTTATCCTACCCCAAACACACTATAAATATAAATACAACTAAACTTCAATTCACACACTATAAATTAATATAATGTTTTATTTTAAGTTGCGTAATGTTTTATTTTAATTAATTAATGTAAGGTTTTTAATTATAATGAAATTGTTTTATTTAAATTTGTTTGGCGCCCAGAAATTAGAGTGACACATTTCTTGTTGGCACGGTTGTATTAGTTTTGTGTCAGTTTGAGAAGCGCTGATGTAGCGCTGAGGTGATACAACTGAAACAAAACTGACATACCCACTGTTGGGAGTGGTCTAACCAACAATAATATTGTGAACTCACTAATTAATGTAGATTGAAAGAAGTAAATATGAGATAACATTATGGTCAAGAGTCGGACTATACAGATTCATAAGAAGCTATCTATTACTAAATTCCGTGAACGTTGTCATTTATCGTCACAATCTCAAATTGACCTAAAAAATACTACGGGGTAGTGCTTGGTATTTAGATAACTCATTTGATGTTGAAGATTCTAATTTTTTTTAACTAATTGTATCATTGTATGCCATTTGTGGGAATCCATAACAATTGCCAAGCCAAGAAAAGAGGCTACCAGATACATAAACATCGATGATCATAACGCAGTTCCCTTTTTCGACTCATAAAACATAACCGCTTTAGATAAACAAAACTTGATGCACCAGCATGAATTTTAAAACTTACCAATAAGTGCTAGATTGATACCCTCTATTATATAGCACTAAGTAATCCAACATATTCATATCTGTCTATATATAAATAAATCAATAATCAAACAGACTCAGGAAATCAACAAAAAGTTTCAAACTTTACTAACTTTTCTACACTGATCATACGAAATACTTAAAACCCGACATGAAAGTATCAGATCTTGAATGTAAAAAAACCCTAGATCAAAAATTAATAATAATGTAGAAAAGGTGGTGATGGAAGTCGGTTAAATACCAGAAGCAAAACCCCTGTTGAAAGTTGAGATCTTGAGGTATGAAGCAGCTTTAGATGCCCATAATCTTGATGCCATAGCCAAAAAAATTTAGTACATAAAAAGAGTCACCAACAAACTGTTTCCCCTGCTTCTGCTGCTCTAACAATAGCAAAAGCGAGGGTTGGTGTGTTTGTGAATTCCCCACTATTGTCTGTACTTTAGGCTCTTTAATTAGTCATTTATTAGTGGGTTGCTGCTAGGTCACTTCATTTTAGGTATATTTTATAAAGAAAAAAGACTCTGAAGGTAATGGTGTATTTTTTATTTTTTTAGTATATTTTGCCTAAAATCTTTTTAAGATGTATATTCCTCAAACACGCGTATTAACAAAAATCATCGTTTATAAAATATCCAATTAACATGTTAACATTTAAACTATTTATTGATTAACCATCTACATGCCGGTAGTAAAATACTTACTAGTATAAATTATTTAGAAAATTGTAATATGCAATTTAACTCACACTACATACACATAATCCATCACACATACATATACAAATTGTGTTCCATGATACTCGAACCCACGACCTTCGAGTTAATGGACTTTATACATACCGATAGATTAAAAACGTTGTGATTATTGTAAATTATCTATTAAAAATAAGTTGTATTACAAGTTACCACTATTAATTAAGGAGTATCATATAAACGATACTATATAGTATCTTGTTAACAGTATACATTATATGTGTTGTTGATCGATTATAATATAAATAACTGAATAAGTCATTTTAATTTACAAGAATCTTTTAATATATACATAATTTACCCCTATTTTCAATCCTGCACATTCATTTTTCTAATATAAATTGTTAAAGTATATTCTTTTTAACCAAAATAACATAACACCACTTGCATGTCTTTTTCCCTATAGAATATGACACCTAACAAACAATCTCCCGCATGGGATGGGGTGGGGGTTGGTAAAGATGCTAAAAGCTAAAACCAATTACATTTTCGTTGTCATAACTCATCCTTTAATTTTGTTAATATATAGTCGATTCCTCCTTTTACTTTCTAACTATTTTATTACAAATAAGATAACAGTGGTTCATCGAAGTATGTCAAATTATGAATATTTTATTTGTTTAAAATTTGTGAATATTTTACTTTAAAATCAATATGTTTATAAGTTTAGTTATTTGACTTTTTTAACTACACTGTAAACGAGTAAATGGATGAGATTTTTCATATTCAGATTATTAAAAAAAAACAAATATTTTTACTCGCATGTAGTTTTCTTCATAATGCATAGTATTATACATCACATATGTTTTAATATATTATTCAAAAAATAATGATCTCCTGATAGACTGGCCAGTTTAATCAAGTTGTGGGTCTCTTGTGTTTCAAAGATAATAACAAATTCATCTTCATTCTTAGAAGAAAGAACTCACAAATGCATTATTTTTGTAAGTGTTATATCTTAACTTGTGATATATCATCAACTTTTAGCCTTGTTGCTCTATCTCTACCCCAGACCCAACCCATATTTAGTATATATATTAGCAAATATGAGACTTAACATAATTCAATTGCATCTTTGTGTTTACTACTTTACTGAACTTACTTATTGACACAATGAAATCATAAATATTTAATTCAAATATAATAAATAAATGCTGTTTATATGTTACTTAATCTCGGTAAAAAGAGAAGTCGATAAGTCATACATCTTGAAAAGGAGAATGATACACAAGGAACTACTTAACGGAATATATATTAATTCGATTGCCTTGAGGGTCAAGAGATCCAAAATAACATTATACTTATAAAATATAAGAATCAAACATGATTTCGATCCAGGTTCGAAAGATCTACCTAGCTACCATCCAAGAAATGAGATAACTTAGCATATCAACTAATCGTTGTAACAAAACTTAAGAACAATAACAAACAAACAAGTCACCTAGTTAGAAAATTTTAAGAATTCAATACAATACTAACATAAAGAAATGGCTTTGTATGTCAATTTACCAAGGAGCACGTTTAACATTCAAGCACAATACTCACGCAGTGCAAAGTAAAACAAAGCTAATTAATAATATTGTTATGTCCTTTTATTTTTACCCGAAAAATTAGCCACAATGACGAATCAGTGATTGAAATATGTTTGTTTAACTCGTTTAAACATTGGGGAAATAAAGTTAAATAATAGAGCAATTGAGTTAATTGCTAGATGTAATGAAATGATAAATATTACAAAATTTCTAAATTTGAATGTTAGAATCTGAAAAGTTAGTCTTAAAAATAGATATATAAGTATTGATATTTTAAGCACACTAACAGAAAACTCAGATAACTACCAAACAAGTTGCAAAATTTCATTCTATAACCCCTAAATCTAATAATACTAACATTTTAATTACATAAAAAACTATTTTTACCATCTAATAAAAAGGAGTTGAAGTTGATGTCACCTTCTAAGGCAACATCCATGGTGATGCGGCTTCATGAGGTGTAAACTTTTTTCTTCTATTTTCTTATTTTTATGTTTACGAAAATTGTTTTGAAGCAAATTGCATAAGGGCATTGCCATATGAACACCGGTATGTGTGTTTTTTCTTGGAAATATAATAATTAAACTCACAGTATAAATTGATTAAGTATAATTGAGTTTATGATATATATATAGTTTGAGTCTGGAAGCATGGATTCTGAGACTGACTAAAAGATAGATTATTGAAGTCAGACTCAAGTAGATTAAGTGGACTCATAAGAATGTGGGTAACAAGATTTGAAGATTTGAAAATATCTTATTTAAATAAGTTTATTCGAATTTCAATTGTAATTATAACGATTTTTAGACCTCATCCAAAGATTGAAGTCTTGTCTTTTATGCATGAACATGTGTTTTACAGAAACATAAACATATTTTAACATTTTAACCATTTATTCTAGCAAGAACATGTAAATAAACTCTATAACATCAAAAAGATCACTTTGTCATGCATGTAATCTGTCCAGATTTTGACCCTACTTGAAACGACCATAACTCAGTGAATAATGGTCCAAAAATCTTGATTTTTCTTCTAGAATTTAGCTTAATGTCTTACCTTTAAAACCCCACTGGTCTCACTCAAATCCATTGAGTTTACGACCTCCAAATGTTTCACACAAAACTGATGCGCAAACAGCTACCTTTCTGTGAGCAATCTTGTTGTGATACATGTTCATGGGGGTTAAAGTGTTCAATAAATTCAAAAAAAATTGTTTTTAGAATCCTAAAAAGTGTATCTCAGTAGAATAAAAAGATAGTAATTTATCTTGTTGATCTCATATTTTTAGAAAATGCATGAACATCATGCATTGTTGTAATCTTGTAAATTACAAATACTTGTGTTGTGATGATTCAAAAATACATAAGTGCTAGATAAAACGTCTTAAAATTTTGGGGATTATTTTTCTCAGTATCTAGATCATGAAAAGAGTCTTGAAAATAAAAATGGGAATTTTTGGAAAAACATAAGTATTTTTCCTAAATTAATGCAAATAAAGCCTACAAAAGGTGATATAATCATGAAAAATACTTTTGGACACCAAATAATTATGAGAAAATTTTTGTGTCCTATCCTCAAAATTTCACACTCTTTGGGTGTGTTTTGATATGTTTTCCGAATAACGTCTCGTTAAATCGCATAATGTTAGGAACCAAAGTTTCAATGCTCAAAACGGCTTGAAAATTTTACACCAACCTAAAAATTGGTAGAATCTGATCTGGTAAAAATTCCAGAATTTTTCGTGGATAATTACTATTTTTCCCATATTTATCCCACTTTTTAGGCATAAAATGATTATAATTAATCCATAAGTCTAAAAATCCTCAAATTTTCACAGAAAATTGTGAACTATATTTCATGTTTAATACCAAGTTTGGTAATTTTTAGAAGTTGTATACATATATTTTCATTATTTTGTTCACAACTCGAACAATTACCGACAACGTAAATTAAATGGAAATTCGAACTTTAGCGGCACTTTATAATTTAATTAGATAGCTAAGCAATCCTAACAAACCATATTAGTCGAGAAACTAATTAGAAACCTTGTGTTCTTAGGAATTGGATAGGAGTCAAACCCGGTCGGCACGCGCATTACATCCATCCGTACGCTCAAACTCAATTGTGAGTTTACACAGCCCCTCTTTTTAACGTTTTACTTAAATGTTTTGAGGTGAAAAGCATGCTATATGATTTAATTACTATATTTGGATTACAAATATTATTCTTATGCTATACTTGATTTACGAATGCTTTGCTTATATTATGCTCGTTTTACAAATGCGATCATTGATTTACAAATGCTATGCTATGCTTACTTTCGAATACTTGACATGGTTAAAATGTCGTATTATAAAAGTAATTCATTAAAACAAGGCTCATTTAGGAGCGATTCCCTTTTTGTACTCAATTAAAAGTCGTGATTCATTTATAACGCCCCGCTCATATTTTCAAAGGAATATTTAATTCACGTTTATAAAACTCAAGATATAGTGTTTAATAAGTTCAAGTTATGTTTATAAAACTCATATTGTAGTATTTAATAAGTTCATGTTACGTGTATAAAGCCAATGGATCATCAAATCAATATCAAAACGTTTAAAGTCTCAACGGATTATTATGTCGAAGTTCATAAGAATGCGCGACGTTATTATGAAACCACGTTTATCATTGTCCAAAACTACATTGATTTATAGTATAAAACTCAGGTTATAAAACCTATGGTTTTAAAGAAATATGGTTTCTAATGACAAAGTCATTTTCAAGTTCGGGTCGTAAGGTTTATGGTTGAAAAGAAATATGGTTTCTAATGACAAAGTCATTTTCAAGTTCGGGTCGTAAGTTTATGGTTTCAAAGAAATATTGTTTCAGATGACAAAGTCATTGTAAAGCTCGGGTCGTAAGTTTATGGTTTCAAAGAAATGTCATTTCAAATGTCAAAACGTCATACGTTTATAGTCGTTTATGAAATTTCTATGCTATCACGTTATAATGTCTATAGTCACAATGAGTTATTATGCTTGAGTCCACAACCAAACCTACAACCGATAAACCTTTGCCCCAAAAGAGAGATGCCCTATCGTTGGCATTTAGGATGATGGGATGCACTCACGTGGCCGTGTGAGTGGGGAGGTGGTCTCGCTCCCAAATAGTACTATTCATATGCATCATTTGGCTCATATAGAGTTAATGGTCGTGTAGATATACCGGGGACTTTAGATACGATAGAAAAACAAGCATATAATCACGTAGTAACGTGGAACTTTTAAACTAGACTTTGTAAACACTGGAAAAGGGTCTTTCATTACACAAAACCTGTGTACTCACCAACTATGTTTCATAGTTGACCTGTTTACTTTTACATGCTTTTCAGGAATTAATCACCACTTGTTTATTAAAGCTAAACCCGTTATATGATCTATGCTGCAGTAGCGTTACGGGATTTTCTCTTTTAGATGTAATCGCATGTTTAGATTATTTACTTTTGTGTTGTAAACGCTTGTAAGACTTTATGTAATGTATTAATTGTAGACCGTTGAACGGTGATCTGTTGTAATTTTCGATTATGAAATCATTGTACTGTTACATCTCGTGTTTCCGCTTTAGCGGGGTGTGACAGAAAATAACTGTGACAACCGTCAAAAATCTCAGGTCATTAACGCACTTAAATTCCTAGTCTATCTAATTACGTTTACAGCACTCTAAAATCCTAGTGAAAAGTCTAGGTTACAACTACTTAAGTACCGAAATCGTAAGTTACCGAGATCGCGTAACGTTCTAGGAGATTGCTTAGCGAACTTTAAGACTGTGAGGAACACAAAATTAGGTTACAAAGTGCCAAAGAAAACAAGTGAAAAATTAAATTTCATAAGTCATCACAAAATATTTATCATATCGCAAAAATCGGAATTTAACCGGAAATTCCGTAACTCAGTGAACGCAACCGAAAATCGGTTAATTGACTCGCGAATGTCAATCGTGATAGAATCAAATACATTTTGATGAATGTTATAAACTTATAAGATAAAGTTTCATGACTCAAACTTTAATCACAAAAACATCACAAAAATCGGAATTAACCGAAATTCCGTAACTCGGCAAACGCGACCCGAATCGAATAAACGAAACTCGAATCCGACAAACTAATACTTGAATATCCATTATAAACAATCTAAAATACAATTTGAATTATTTTAGAAATTTGGAACATCAATTTTTATAACCCAAATATTAAGCATTAAAACAACACAATTTAAAGTCTTGAAATGTACAAGACTTGTGCAATTTTAATACAAATAAATACCACAACTAATATACATTATATTTTAACAAAAAAAAAAAAAAAACTCATATTTTTGAGTCAAAAACCGGCCTCCCCCTTTGACCACTCAAAACCCCCACTCACATATCAAGATTCCTTGCAAAAAAGCCTTCTACACTTACACACTCTTCCACTTTCATCATTTCTCTCATTTCCACTTTCAAAAACACACACAATTCTCTCTAAACACACACTAAACTCCAGAAACTTATCATCCTTAAATCATCTCTTTGAAGGTGTTCATACACCTAAACCAACATTCCAAGGTATGAACACCATCTTTAACTTCCATTCTTGCTTTTTCATACCTTGAATCTTGTAAAAATATGATTTTTATGCCTTTTTCCATGGCTAAAAATCTCATACAAGGTTTGATGGTTTGTAGGTTCCCCTACACTTGTTTAAGTGTTAAAACAAAAGGGCAACCTATGATCAAACCGAAAATCAAACTGAAAAGTCGACTTTTTGATGTTATAGAGTTTATTTACATGTTCTTGCTAGAATAAATGGTTAAAATGTTAAAATATGTTTATGTTTCTGTAAAACACATGTACATGCATAAAAGACAAGGCTTCAATCATTGGATGAGGTCTAAAAATCGTTGGTAGTGAAAAATACACCAAAATGATCACCATTGTCTTATATGTAATCTGTCCAGATTTTGACCTCACTTGAAACGACCATAACTCAGTGAAAAATGGTCCAAAAATCTTGATTTTTCTTCTAGAATTTAGCTTAATGTATTACCTTTAAAACCCCACTGGTCTCACTCAAATCCATTGAGTATTCGACTTCCAAATTTATCACACAAAACTGATGCGCAAACAGTAACTTTTCTGTGAGCACCTTGTTGTGATACTTGTTCATGGGTCTTAAAGTGTTCAATAAATTCAAAAAAAATTGTTTTTAGACTCCTAACAAGTTTATCTCAGTAAAGTAAAAAGATGGTAATTTATCTTGTTGACCTTATATTTTTAGAAAATGCATGAACATCATGCATTTTTGTAAGCTTGTAAATCTCAAATACTTTGTGTTGTGATGATTCAAAAATACATAATTGCTAGAGAAAACGTGTTAAAATTTTGGAAATTATTTTTTCCAGTAACTAGATCATGAAAAGATTTTTGAAAATAAAAATTGGAATTTTTGGAAAAAAATAAGTATTTTTCCTAAATTAATGCAAATAAAGCCTATAAAAGGTGAAATATTCATGAAAAATACTTTTGGACACCAAATAATTATGGGAAAATTCCAGTGTCATTTTCCTCAGGAAATGACACTATACTCAAAATTTCACACTCTTTGGAGGTGTTTTGATATGTTTTCCGATTTACGTCTCGTTAAAACGCATAATGTTAGGAACCTAAGTTCCAGTGCTCAAAACAATTTGCAAATTTTACAAAAACCTAAAAATGGGTAGAAAATGATCTGGTAAAATGTCCAGAATTTTTCCTGAATAATTACTATTTTTCCCATAATTATCCCACTTATTAGACATTAAATGATTATAAATAATCCATAGGTCTAAAAATCCCCAAATTTTCACAGAAAATGTTTGAACTATATTTCATGTTTCATACCAAGTTTGGTAATTTTTAGATGTTGTATACATATATTTCTATTATTTTGTTCACAACTCGAACAATTACCGGCAACGTAATTTAAATGAAAATTCAAACTTTTACGGCACTTTGTAATTTAATTAGCTAGCTAAGCAATCCTAACAAACCGTATTAGTTGAGAAACTAATTAGAAACCTTGTGTTCTTAGGACTTGGATAGGAGTCAAACCTAGTCGGCACGCGCATTACATCCATCCTTCCGCTCACGCTCAATAGTGAGTTTACACAGCCCCTCTTTTTAACATTTTACTTAAATTTTTGGGGTGAAAAGCATGCTATATGATCTAACTACTATATTTGGATTACAAATACTATTCTTATGCTATACTTGATTTACGAATGCTATGCTTATACTATGCTCGTTTTACAAATGATATCCTTGATTTACAAATGCTATGCTATGCTATATGCTATGCTTACTTTCGAATACTTCACATGGTTAAAATGTCGTATTGATTACAAATAATGTCGTGAATGTTTTCCGTTTATACGAACATGATTATATGCTTGTTTTCTATCGTATCTAAAGTCCCCGGTATATCTACACGACCATTAACTCTATATGAGCCAAATGATGCATATGTATAGTACTATTTGGGAGCGAGACCACCTCCCCACTCACACGGCCACGTGAGTGCATCCCATCATCCTAAATGCCAACGATAGGGCATCTCTCTTTTGGGGCAAAGGTTTATCGGTTGTAGGTTTGGTTGTGGACTCAAGCATAATAACTCATTGTGACTATAGACATTATAACGTGATAGCATAGAAATTTCATAAACGACTATAAACGTATGACGTTTTGACATTTGAAATGACATTTCTTTGAAACCATAAACTTACGACCCGAGCTTTACAATGACTTTGTCATCTGAAACAATATTTCTTTGAAACCATAAACTTACGACCCGAACTTGAAAATGACTTTGTCATTAGAAACCATATTTCTTTTCAACCATAGATTTTATAACTTGAGTTTTATACTATAAATCAATGTGGTTTTGGACAATGATAAACGTGGTTTCATAATAACGTCGCGCATTCTTATGAACTTCGACATAATAATCTGTTGAGACTTTAAACGTTTTGATATTGATTTGATGATCCATTGGCTTTATACACGTAACATGAACTTATTAAATACTACAATATGAGTTTTATAAACATAACTTGAACTTATTAAACACTATATCTTGAGTTTTATAAACGTGAATTAAATATTCCTTTGAAAATATGAGCGGGGCGTTATAAATGAATCACGACTTTTAATTGAGTACAAAAAGGGAATCGCTCTTAAATGAGCCTTGTTTTAATGAATTACTTTTATAATTATCCGCGCAATAGCGTTTGACTATCCTAAAAATTGATTTCAAGAACTTATCGGATGATTATCGTCTTTGTATGAGCCTCGACATTAAACATACTACTTTTGCGAACTAATCACGTAGTAACGTGGAACTTTTAAACTAGACTTTGTAAACACTGGAAAAGGGTCTTTCATTACACAAAACCTGTGTACTCACCAACTATGTTTCATAGTTGACCTGTTTACTTTTACATGCTTTTCAGGAATTAGTCACCACTTGTTTATTGAAGCTAAACCCGTTATATGATCTATGCTGCTGTAGCGTTACGGGATTTTCTCTTTTGGATGTAATCGCATGTTTAGATTATTTACTTTTGTGCTGTAAACGCTTGTAAGACCTTATGTAATGTATTAATTGTAGACCGTTGAACGGTGATCTTTTGTAATTTTTGATTGTGAAATCATTGAACTGTTACATCTCGTGTTTCCGCTTTAGCGGGGTGTGACAGAAAATGGTCTCAATTTTTTTGTCTTTTATGCATGTACATGTGTTTTACAGAAACATAAACATATTTTAACATTTTAACCATTTATTCTAGCAAGAACATGTAAATAAACTCTATAACATCAAAAAGTCGACTTTTCGGTATGATTTTCGGTTTGATCATAGGTTGCCCTTTTGTTTTAACACTTAAACAAGTGTAGGGGAACCTACAAACCATCAAACCTTGTATGAGATTTTTAGCCATGGAAAAAGGCATAAAAATCATATTTTTACAAGATTCAAGGTATGAAAAAGCAAGAATGGAAGTTAAAGATGGTGTTCATACCTTGGAATGTTGGTTTAGGTGTATGAACACCTTCAAAGAGATGATTTAAGGATGATAAGTTTCTGGAGTTTAGTGTGTGTTTAGAGAGAATTGTGTGTGTTTTTGAAAGTGGAAATGAGAGAAATGATGAAAGTGGAAGATTGTGTAAGTGTAGAAGGCTTTTTTGCATGGAATCTTGATATGTGAGTGGGGGTTTTGAGTGGTCAAAGGGGGAGGCCGGTTTTTGAATAAAAAATATTAGTTTTTATTTTATTTTTTTTGTTAAAATATAATGTATATTAGTTGTGGTATTTATTTGTATTAAAATTGCACAAGTCTTGTACATTTTAAGACTTTAAATTGTGTTGTTTTAATGCTTAATATTTGGGTTATAAAAATTGATGTTCTAAATTTCTAAAATACTTCAAATTGTATTTTAGATTGTTTATAATGGATATTCAAGTATTAGTTTTTCGAATTCGAGTTTCGTTTATTCGATTCGGGTCGCGTTTGCCGAGTTACGGAATTTCGGTTAATTCCGATTTTTGTGATGTTTTTGTGATTAAAGTTTGAGTCATGAAACTTTATCTTATAAGTTTATAACATTCATCAAAATGTATTTGATTCTATCACGATTGACATTCGCGAGTCAATTAACCGATTTTCTCTTATTTCTTTATAACCCGTAGAGGTTAGGTATATCTCTATTAGTTAAATATTCGATATGAATATATTTCCTTACCGACTACTGTTTGTATATTATAGTTTCTATGTGTTTCATAGAAACCAAGTTAACGAATAACATAAGTGAATTATTCATAAATCAAATACGTTTATAGTCAACAATTTTGTGTGATTGATATTATTCTTCATCCCATAAAGATCAACATTACTACAATTGTTATTAACATGGTATTAAATGTTGAATACTTAACTTGTATTGATTAATTTATTGTGATTAATTGATAATCTAATTAACAACTTTTCTGGGATCTTACTTTAAGATCTAACAACTAGTATAAGAGCAAATAAAAAGATTTAATTGTTAATATTCATCTTTAACGATGTAAGTAAAACCCAGATAATCATATACAAACCTAAAACAAATCAAATCAATGTCAATTCAAGTTATGCAACCGGTAATCATGACGGGCAAGGGAATTCCAATCTTTAATGGAACGAATTTTGCATATTAGAAGTAGAAAGCTGAAAGGCATCTTGATGGAATTTATGATGAGATGCTCAGAGTGATTTGAAAAGGACCAATCCTTGTTGGTAATAGGTTAATGCAATTAAGGATGTTAAAGAAAATATCATTTAACCAGAAAAATTTGTAGAAACACCAAGGAGTCAATGGTTAGATCAGGATAAAGCACTATTCATCTTGATTCAAAAGTCAAGAGTATTCTTGGTAAGGCAGTTTCTAAAACCATCTTTGCAAAAATTATTAGATGTAAAACTGCAAAATTTGTATGGGATTCTTTAATTTTGCAATATGAAGGTGTAATCGTAGTAAATAGTCAGAAAAGAAAAAAATGAAATAAGAAACTATGAAAATTTCTTTGCAACAACAAAAGAATCCTTAATTGATATTCATACAAGGTTTTAGATTCTTATTAATAATTTGGAAAGAGTAGAAGTTACTAAAAGTTAAGTAGAAATATGTCAAAAATTAGTGGGCATTCTTCCCGATTCTTTCTCTAAAATTATTACTTCTTCGGTGCTAACTAAGAAGTTAGATGATTATGACCTTCCTGGTATGTATGGATTACTCATAAATTATAAGGAATCAAAGGAAAGGAATATATCAAATGCCAAAAGGATTGCTAAAGATCTAGAAGTTGTACTAATAGCTTCCGGTAGAATGAATAGGGAATTATTTTCAAGAGTAGACAATCACTTAACTAGAATAGACTCAGATTGTGATTAGTTTAATGATGAGGAAATCAAATCATTGTAGAAAGAGTTGTCACTTATTACTCAAAGGATATAGAAAAAGAAGTTTGGTGCATCTAAAACAAGAATCACTTTTCATCTAAAGAAGCCTACTTTTTATTGCAAGGTCAAGACTGATGAGACATCAAAGATTGACAAGTTTGCAAATAGAGCTAAGAAGTATAGGCAGAAGTACATGAACTTTTGAAGAAATGTGAGAATAAATTTCAACCCAAGAAACAAGAGGAAAAGACTCTATATTTTAAAGAGTGGTTATATGAGGAGCTATCACCCAATGATGAAGATGAACAAGAAGATAAGTGTTTGATGGAAATCATTAAACAAGAAAAAGAAAACAAGTCAATTTGAGTCTGATCTCAAAGAAGCTTAAAGATTAAGCTGCAATTCTGACTGGAACAAGGCTTCTACATATAAGAATGAGAAGAAATGGTATTTAGATAGTGGTTGCTCAAGATATATGACAAGATGTAAGAAATACCTATCAAAGTTTGTAGAAGAAGATGAACCTTTGTTAAGTATGTGGACAATTTAGTTGCCAAAACTAAAGGGTATGGAATAGTGAAAACTGGAAATGTGACTTTTAGAAGAGTTGCATATGTTGTAGGAATGAAGCACAATCTGCTAAACATTAGCCAGATGTGTGATGGTGATGATGAAGTCATGTTCAGGAAAAAAAGAAGGCATCATATATGATTCCAGGGGAAGATTATTGCTACTTGTAAGAAGAGAAAGAGGTTTGTATCTTTTAGATTTGAGTTTTGCAGATGAAGACATTGAAACACGTCTCTATACTCTCTCTGCACCTGAACTTAACTGGTTATGGCATAAGAGGGTATCACACTTAAACTTCAAGAATATCAATTTACTATCAAAGAAGAAGTTGGCAATGGGCCTACAAGAGTTAACCTACAAGAAAGATAAAGTGTGTTCCACTTTGTACTTGGTAAACAAACTAAAACCCATTTTCCTTCTAAACTATTAAACTCCATTGATCAACCATTACATATGCTTCATATGGACTTATTTGGTCCTTTGAGCAATAGGAGTTTGGGAGGAAGAAAATATACTCTTATGATTGTTGATAAATTCACAAGGTATGCATGGCTCATCTTTCTAAAGGCTAAGGGTGATGCACAAGAAGAAATTATTAGTCTAATTAAGAGAGAGCAACTGCAGAAAAGTCTACTAGTGAAGCAACTTAGGAGTGATCATGGTACGTATTTAAGAATTCAATATTAATTGAATTTTGTGATGATAGAGCTATTATGCAAAACTTTGCCTCTATAAGAACTCCTCAACAATATAGAGTTGTTGAGAGAAGAAACAAAAGCTCCTTGAAGATGAAAGAACTATGCTATGTCAAGCAAATTTGAGAATCTATTTCTGAGCAGAAGCAATTAACAATGTATACTATACCCAAAATAGATCCATTATTGTTAAAAGGCATGGAAAAACTTCATATGAGATGTATCACAAAAAGGTTTCTACTATTCATTATTTTCATATCTTTGGAAGTAAATGCTATATCATAAATCAAAGGATCAATTAGCAAAAATGGAACCTAAGTCTGATAAGGGAGTATTTGTTGGTTATTATTCTGTATCCAATGCATTTAAGGTATTCAATAACAGAAGAAGAAAGGTAGAAGAAACTATCAATGTCACATTTGATGATTGTTCAGTAAATATTGTGCATGCATCTAAGTCTGAAAATGATTTACTTGAAGAATTATTAAAAGTGAGGTCTCGATCTGGGACTTCAAATGTTCAAATTTAGGAACTTGACTCTGATAGTGAGGAAAATAATATCCCAAATCAATCTGAAGAAATCCATCAATCTGAAGAAACTCTATTATCCCATAGACCCAGACATGCCAACATTAGAAGATGAAGATGATTTTGATAACTTTGAGATATTTCATGATGACTCTTAGACTTAACAAGAGTCAATAGAAGGTATTATAAATTATAAAGATCATTCTCTTGATCAGGTTATTGGTGACTTGGAAGTTGGTGTACAAACTAGAACTCGAACTTCAGTTCAAACTACTGCAAATTTTTACTTCTATACAAACTTCTTATCTATAATGTATGAATTGGTTATTCATATATGCTAGTCATTGCATCATTGGGTTTGTTTACACAACAAACCATGTGTTGTATATGATCATAACATATTTGGTCACGTTGAATATAAATGTTCTTATATGGCATGCATAACATGAACTAACTGTCATGTTTGATACAAGAGTATAATCATTAAATTAAGTCGAATTTTGAAAAGTTGCGCAACACAATGTTGGATTTAAAGGACAAAATGAAAAGAGCAGTGACTAAATACCCAAAGATAAAGACCTTCATAAAGGCATACAATGGGTAGGAGACGATTTGCAAAAATCTAATAAAGAAGAATGGCCAATTGATGTTAGAGAAAATGATGATTATGAAAAAGTTGTAGCATGTAACTATCCAAAAGTTTGATATTATTGATTCTGGTTTTGGGTACCATTTATATCATAAGACAAAAGAATATTAATGAGTGGGCACTAATAGTTTCTTGACTGAAAGGACCAAAACTATAAATGAGGATAATCAACAACTATAAAAGCAAACTATAGCAGTCATAATCCTAACATTCAAATTAAAAAAAAAAGTCAAATTCAAATAGAAACAAACATTGATATATATAAAAAGTAGTAGTCGATCAAAATTCACATAAAAATACAATTTACAAACTCAAAATGTCAAGACAAAGATCGTGTTGAATGAACATCCATTATATTCGCGTAGCATTTCATTTATTTATTGAATATAACATTGTCGAATAAAATCAAAGTCGTGGGATATTTAATTATTGGATTCACATAAAAACGCACATAGTCTAGTAGTATGTGATGAGCTCACAACCAAGAGATTGTCGATTAAAGTCACAACCAAAAGAACATAAATAAAGTTGGTCGCACCTTATTTTATGTTATTATAGAAAGTATCTAATGTCATGTAAACACCCTTAGTGTGACATGATTACTGAAAACCTTATTGTATAATATGGGCATTGAATAGCCTTTATCTTGTAATCATAAGGCAAAATAGGTTCAAGTTTCAAGTGTAAGTTGAGTATTTTGTTTGTATATTAAATAAAGGTGGTGAGTTGGTATATGGATATTTATGGTTATTTTGATTTTGGACCTCCAAGGGTCCATTTAAACAAAGGGAAAGGTCATATATTTTTTAGACATCATAATATTTTTACTTTTTTCGTTTCATTATTTAGATTGAAGTGGTATTTATATGAAAAGCAATCATCTAAATGGGAAAAGGTATCACCAACTTTCAATTAATATTGAGGAGGCTTTTTTGTTTAGGGAATAACAATTACAATTAGGAGGCTGCATGGAGAACGAAGAGACATCCTTAGATAAGTTTAACATTTTATATTACAATTGACATTTTATATTGGATAATTACTAATTTCTCTTCCACTTCAACATTTCCTAGAGTTTTTTTGCTTAAAAGAAGATGATGGAGTATCCGAGTTCTTCTGAGGAGGTTTGCTAATTTATAGTGCAATTGTAATAATTAATATAATATTGCTTATGCTTTCTTTAGATTTCAAATGATTGTACTTGTTATTGATAATGCAAACTACATTTTATTTTTTTGTAGTTTTATAGGGTTTTGTATGCAAGACTTGTGGTGACAAAGGATTCACTTGCTTACTTAGTATGAAAAAGATATTGAGCAATAACTTTTCATCCTGGATTATGGAAATTTTATATCAATGCTATATACTATATATATACTCCTAGTTGTCATAAAATTACAATCACTCTATATATTGTTAAAGACCTTTGTTGATATCTGGTGGTCTTCTTAGCATAGTGCTTTGAGATCATTAGAAAACGTTTCCCCCTTCAGCAGTCAAAAATATCTTCCATTAGTGTTTTAGCAATATAATGTGAGATTGTTAATATTCACATTTTAAGGTTAACTACTCATTTTTTTTTGTTAACTTAACTGGTTATTCAAAAGGTAGACTAAAAAAGTAATGTTCACATAGCTCCATCATATTTTGTTTTATTTGGTTCTGAATGTAATGCTAAAGGTGCCTAATGAGTTTGTCATTTGGTATTATGAATCCTGCAAACCAACAAATCAAAATGGTCTGAATGCTTTCATTACTACAACAAATTCAAACGATATGTCATGTTATTCAAAAGAACAAACAGAATATGCACAACTGAGCACTGACCTAGTGCAAAGGTAAGGACTTTGATGATCTATATATGAAGTTTCCCTTATTTGTTTGCATGCCTTCAATGTTATGAGGGGGGTTCTTTCAGACTACTAAATATCCAGAGAATGCAAGAACTAATCAGATTGCAACATCTTATTTTAATATGGAGGGGTATTTTTGTCATTTTAGAAATCACTATAACAAAAACATAAAAACATCACAACACATCAAAATTCATAACATGTTCTTCCCAAAAACTCTGGAAATTAAGGTTCATGTCAAATTCAACATCAATCTACAAATTTACTTGTGCTTCGATCCC
The DNA here is from genome assembly GCA_963921325.1 of Logfia minima. NCBI lineage: Eukaryota > Viridiplantae > Streptophyta > Magnoliopsida > Asterales > Asteraceae > Logfia > Logfia minima. The sequence goes on from OY992768.1 coordinate 13,936,743, forward strand.
GTATTCATGCATTCAAAACGTAATGCGTAGGACATTAATCAGTGTCAATTTGTTCGCGATCGTGATCAATTTATTGAACACAATATTGTTATTCTTTAATAAATCACAACTAATGATCATATAATTCGATCACCATTATTAGTCTTTAAATGATAATTACAATCAAATTATTATTAAATTTGAGAAATTCTTAAAAGGATTCCATCCCTAGAATCATATTTTTCTTTTAGTTATATTGGCACATGTATTCTGCGTTTTATAGGTCATTTTGTTCAACATTTTATGCATTCGAACATTCAAATAAAATTCTCTACTCAAGGAATCTTAAGTGATATTAATGTGAATTTTAAGTTCACTCGTCTTTGTCTACTATTACTAGCTAATTCATAGTTGTTGTGCTTTAATGAGTTTTAATTCGTCAAACTCGCATACATCTTCTTAGTTTTAATTCCTTTTTCTTATCCTTTCAACTTGTGAACTCAGCAAGGTGCTAAAGTTGCGTTAATTCTTGTTTTGGATTTTGTAGTTTTGGAATAACAACATCTGTTCATACACTTGAACTGAAGTTATTTCGGTCAAAATTCTGTAAATTTTTATACCAAAAATCACGATTGACTCGAATACTTCTCTTCCATCATCTTAAGTAATTTTAATGGTTGTTTGCATTTTGATTATGCTCTTACATCACTCGTCTTATTCCTTGTGCCTTTGAGAAAACTCTGTTTAAGCATTCATGTCTTTTCTTTTGTTTGTCATTCTTGGCTTTGTTCTCATACTATTGTTTAGGAGGACTCTAATGAATGACATAAATGTAATTTAGTCATCCACCAACACATCGTCTCAGATTCTTCTATATTGTAGTCTTTGAATCCGTCTTAAAACCAACTTTTGCTCTTAATTTATACATCATCTAGAGACCGTCTCTATGGTAGCGTTTTTTCTTTCCAAATTCGTCCATCCGTGGTTAAATGTTTTTTAGTCACTCACATACATACCCTCTTCTTCTTCTTCTTCTTCAAACAAGCAAACACCAACAAATCACCTCTAAATCATATATGTGGATCCTTTTTACTATATATGATTCAAACCAGCATTCTACAATAAATTAAAACAACCCACTACCACAACACCACCAATAAATCACTATCATTATACATTCGTACTTTTCTTGATGAACGCACACCAAACTCTAAAATCAAACTAACAAATCTAAGCTAATGTAAAAAAAATAAGCAACAGATTTCAGTGGCGATGGTTTACGGCGAAATGAGTGATAACTGGAAAACGAAATCAACGGTTTTTCAACCAGCACACTGACGCCACAATCCATCTTCGCGAACTTCCTTCTGTCAAGATCTCGTACACCACAAACACGTTATAAAGTTCGAATAGGTTCGGTGATAAACGCAGGTCGGATCTGGCTGGAATTTCTCCCCATGTTTGATTATATCAAACAATACAATCCCGATTCGAACTCCGAGCAACTTCGATTCCAACTTCGCCGGTTAAACAGTTTTGTGTAAATAAATTACATACGTTTGATTTGAATATTCATTCTAGATTACATATATAGTTGAAGAAACTAGACTTTTATTTTCTTTCATTCTTTTTATCTACATGGAAGAAACAATATTTCGATGGTGGAACTTTAATGGTTTTGTTAGGTTGTTGTCATTTATGATCAAAATGTGTAAAAATGGGGTTTTCAAGTTTTATGAATAAGTCATTTTATTGGTATATTTTAAAAGGATTAGTGTATGGTAATGCACTTAATTTCAACTCGATCTCTATAGTGTGTATTTAACTTATTTTGGCCTATTATTTGTATCAAAATTTCAACTTTTGCCTATTGTATGTATACGACCTATTATTACTTGTAATTGCTTATGTAGCACCTGTTTTTGATGACGCGTCAGATGACGTGACACAATTGTCACGTCATCAAAAATACCAGCTACTGGTTGAATGCGTCATCAAATACACATTATAGACCACAATCGAAAGTTTGATACACATAATAGGCCAAAATGAAATTAGGTACATACTATAGAATTAAGGCTAAACATAAGTGTACAGTTTGACATTCACAATCAAGTTTGCCATGTATTTTGTTTCAAGTGATTTTATATTTTTTATTTGAGTGAGTGATGATTACTAGCGTTATTCAAATTAAAGAATCGTTTGATATATGCTTGTAAGTTGCAAAAAGTTGCAGTTAGGCCTGTAAGTGAACCAAAGTTTAGCTAACCAAATGTTCAGTGAATCAAATGTTCAACGAACAATTCGTGTACCGTTCAGCAGAAAGTTCATTTATTATATCAACAAACATGAACAAAAATTTATGTTTGTTTAACTATACGAACGATTATGTACATATGTCTCGTTCGTTAATTCATTCATATTTGTAAATGTTTGATAACATGTTTGTTAATCTTTAAGAGCAAACAAGACAATGACTTCAGTGAGAGCAAAGCCTAAAATGGCATAGCCAAATAATGTTTACATTCGTTTACGTTGGTTCGTTTGAATATCTCATTTTTATTTTTTCTGAATATAGTAATATAAAATATTAAAATATTTTCATATCTTATAATACTGGTCGTGTTATAATTAAGCGTCACATTTTGATCATTTTGTAATGTTAAATATGCATCACAATGCTTCAAGTTGGATAATATATACACATATATGTATAGGGTTAGGTTCAAATGAGAATAAAAAAAAGGTGAGAACTGCAAGAACCACTAAATTACACATTTTTTCACATGTGATTGACTTCATTCATATGTGAACGAGTCAATCACATGTGAACATTCATGTACATTTGATTTATAAAGAAAAAAAGTTAAAAAAACTCTAAAATTATATCTCAAAACACAAAATAAGAAATACATGTTCACAAGTGAACCATAATGTGAACAAATCGGTAAAATGTGTTTTAATACGTAATTTTTGGGTTTTTAGTTTCTTTTTCTTTATCAATCAAATGTACATGAATGTTCACATATGAATGAAGTCAATCACATGTGAAAAAATGTGTAATTTAATAGTTCTTGCGGTTCTCACATTTTATTTGGTTCTCATTTGAACCTGAACCTATATGTATATATACATGTTCGTTGTGGTTGTTTAGGCTCGTTTAACATATTAATAAATGAATGTAGTGATTTTTATATTCGTCCGTTTGTGTTCGTGAACAAACATACTTTCTTAGTGAACAAATAAGAGATTTTATTCGTTTATCTGTTGGTATTCATTTGTTTGTTCGATAAAACCTTAATGAATGAACACGAATATGCTCTATTTATGTTAGTTCGTTTTAATTACAGACCTACTTGTAATATTAAATGAATTTAAATACAACTTGAAATTGAAGATTTTTTGTATGTTAAATAAACAATAGTTATTAGGGTCTGAATGTAGAATATGGGAGCAACAACCAAAAATAGTAAGAATAAAAGAAGATTAGAAGAAGGGTAGTTAAGTCACTGTACTATGACTTAACTTCAGTTTGTTAGTTTTAACGGCGGAGGGACGACTCTGGGAAGAAAATGTCATTTCAGGGATGGTTTCTGTAATTATTTCTTGAGAGGGACGGAAGCTACAAAACTGAAAGACCACGGGGACAATTTTTTGTAATGTACTCAAAAGAAAAATAAAATGAGAAACGCATACAAAGAGTCGGGACTCGGGGACACGTGGTGTATGCTGTTGCTTTCGTGGGGTTTCTATTCATCTTTCCGGTTACTAGGGTTTTTGTTTTGTTGCATCAACGTAATGTATAATAACAAAAAGATGATTTCTGGTGTCTACATGTAAACCCTAACCTGATGATGGTGATGGACCCACTCACTTCTTCAGATGAGGTATTTTTATATTCCTCCTATTTTATTTACTCTGTATTTGGTAAATAAATTATTTATTGATCAAAATAACTAATTTGTTGTTATTGTAATTTTACAAATTAACTTTGCCTCTGATCATCTTGAAACTTTTATGTATATAGGTTGGACCTTTATATATGTAAATGCTATCTGAATGATATTGTTAAATGATAAAATAAAAATGTGATTGTAGGTTCTCTTTTATTACCTAAAATTGTAACAAACAAAATGGTGAGTTGGGGACAAGGTTATAGATGTTTGATATTTTACAAGTGTTGTTTGTGATTCTTATTGAAGAAATCAAATGATTATGCTAAGATTAATTGCCATATATTTATTTTTAAATATTTATTGTTTGTTTGTGTTGGCTTAGGTTTCGGTATGTCAGACGTCTGGTGATAAAGGATTCATCAATGCGTTTGTTTACTGTTGTAAGTGTGTTGATGTTCCCATACACAGGTATGCATTTTCTATTGATGTTTTTCTTCGTTTGGTACTTCTATAATTAGCTGAAATTGATGGAATTTTATAGCATGTATCGACATTGCAAAACTTGAGTGTATTTTACAAATACATTGGTTATAACACCTAGTTTTGTTCATATAACAATGCATTACATGTGAGGCTATGAACTGTAATGGAGAGGTACCACCAGACCACAACCCCTGTCCCATGAGAAGTATGAAACGACCAAAAGTTATAATTTTAAATAAATGAGTGACTTAAGTTAATAATCAATCAGATTTGTGTTCCAGAGCTGGTGATATATTGTTTTACTTTGGCCTTGTAGTCATTGGAATTGAAAAAGACCCTGTACATGCCAGTTGTGCTGTAATCGCGTCTTGGAAGAATGTGTGGGTCACAATAATGCTACCCAAGATGATGTTAAGTTTTATAAATCAAAGGTTTTAGCAGGAAAAAAGATGCACTGACTTTAGATGTAACATGATATTCACTTGTAATCTTTAATACTAATTTAACATGCTGTCAAATTTATATAAAGAAAGCCATTGACCACAATGGCAGAATCATAAGCCAGTAACTGTGAAACCTATCCTTCGCTTTTCTTTCTAATATAACAAAGATTTAATGATTTTTTATTATAAACTGTTGATAGTAATATATACTTACTGTTGCTTAAGAATGAACACCAACCAGTTACTTCTTACCTAGCAAGTGTTGAACAATACTTTAGTTATTTATATAGTTAATTCTTAGTCATTGATAATACCTAATCATATTTGAAGTACACATACGTTAAATACATAGTTCCAATATTGTTTTTCTTTTGCGTTTTCTAGATACTGCTTAGATGTAATGCCAGAGATATCCTATGAACGTGTGATTTGGTATTGTGAACAATGTGAAGCTAAATGTTCGCCATCCAAGAAAGAAGAAGCAGAAAATTCAGTACAGCTAAAAGCAGCCCCTCTTAAAAAGAAACAAAAGAAACGAAGGAAGGTTGCTTCTTTAATAGCACGGACGGAAAAGGTGATTTGTCAAGAAGATAACACAAAATCCAGTGGGGAGTACACTGATTGCAGTAAATGGTTAACCCCTCAACATATACCAAAGAAACAACGTACGAGCAGGAAAAAGATTGCAACTTCATTGGTTTCTAAGAAAAAGGAAGATTATAATCTTCAATATGGACTAAAAACTGGAATTCAGGATACGATTAAACCTTCTGGGATAGCTGTCGGTCCTACCGAAAGATGTTTGGAAGGTGTAGTTTCTTCAGAGGGGCAAACAGATGAGTCTAAACCATCCAAGCCATCTTCTGAAAAATTGAACCCTGGTACATCATTTATGGGAAAAGAGTTGGATAAACCTACTTGTAATGAATGCCATGATGAAACTGGCACTAATGATCTTCAATTAATGGATGACGAAAAGGGTGTACAGGAACGCTATTACAGATGTGCACAACCACTTGTGGATCCCATATGGAGGTAAGGATTTCGATGATATATTTATTTGCATAAGTATATTATCATAATTTTCTAGTTTAACATACAGTTAGGCTTTGTTTTACAGTCAGATGCTTTAGCGGTGTTTGGATGTGTGTTATAAAATGATAATATGATCATAACAGCTGTTGGGGTTTGGATAAAGTGATTCTTCTTATTATTTGGATTTCATAACTACTGCACTAAAACTGATTATTTAAGAAAGCACTGCCAAAAACCATCTCCTGCAACATGTTATATTACAGCTGATTATATGAATATTCAATATCCCATAATTCGTTCCAAAACTTATGTATATAAAGCATCCCATAATAAGGATGTCCAAACACTTAAAAACCAGATTTTAAAGAATTTCTTACATCTGAAATTGAAGACTAATGTTTTTGTCCTCAATTCTATTTATTGTAATTTGAAAGTGAATTTTGTCGCAAACTTTTTTGTTCACATATGATGTTGCTTATTGTCTCAATCTTGGTCAGGGGGACCTTCTCTGTTGTCGACACATATTATGATCTGTTTGAGGGATTTGTTGCCCATTTATCAGACAAAGCCTGTCATAAGGTCTTTGAAGAAGCAAATGTGTTGCAGTCATTACTTCACCTAAAAATGCAACCGAAGATTGACCTGTGGCCAAAGAGTTTCCAGGAGCGTCAGGCATCTGATGTTAAAATAGCCCTCTACTTCTTCCCGGGAGACCCAACGTAACAATTTACTTCTTTTTTATCTTTTTCTGTTTATAGTTGTTTATTTATACCCAAAGTTTGAAGCTTTAATGTTTTATTCAGGTATGAAATGGCTTATGATCGCTTGGTTGTAGACATGATAGATGAAGGGTTAGCGATGAGAGCCACAACCAAAAATGCAGAGCTATTGATTTTCACTTCTATGGATCTGCCTCCAATATTCTGGAGTAAGTTGTTGAAGATAATGGACTTTCATACTATACACTTTATTCATTTACTAGACGAAAGGTCAAATGTTTTGCAGGATTTCAAGGAAAGTACTATCTCTGGGGAGTTTTTAGAGGCAAAAGGAATGGTATTACATCACAAGACTCTCCAGTCGATACGAAGAAAATGCTGACAAGAGTGAAAACCTCGGATGTTTTCAGTCCTAGAAGTCCTCTGAGTAGTTATGGTATATCTTTACATCTGTACATCTTTATGTATTTTTATTTCTCTTTACTTCACATTGATTGGCTTGTAGATGAGAAATGCAACATTTGACTTGATACATGGGTCATAGTTAATGTCCTGGCTTTATGCTTAGTTTTAAAAAACACCTTTTGAATAAAACACGGGATGAAGATATCTTGTTGACTCAAATCTTATGCTAATTGTTATTTTTTATGACCTAGTTAGAATACACTTGAAAATCATTTTCTTTTTATGCGTTATTGCATTTGTATATAAGCATTCTACTAGTTTGAAGTAAAGATACTGATATTTCTGGCAGGTGATATTGGTGGTGTTGATGTGGATCCAGAATCGGGAGATTAACAGCTCTGGGAGTTTGGTAACATGAACAAAGCATATTCTTAACATAATCTAGGAAACAACTATATCAATTGTCTACTCATAATCAGTTAGCTATCTTCGGTCCATGTAGCCGAAGTGGTTTGAGGATATTATGAAAGAAAGCACGTTTTAGTTTAGTTGATAAAACTCTAGGAGTCTAACCTACCCAAAGATTCGTGTTGGATCAAGTAGTATAGGATTGTAAGTATATTGTAAAGTATTGCTCTTAGGTCTTGATAACTAATCACTAATTTCTTTACCCAAAAAAAGAGGAATGATCATTCCTTATAAAGTTCTAGTTATTGTTTAACAAGGATTTGTTGAAGTTTATCTTTGATTCCTTGGTATGGTGCAAATAGAGTTTTGAAATGCTCATGAATTGCGATTTAGAATGTGTTTGCCAGCAAGGTTGGAGCGTATTAGAGCTTCTAGGAGCTTGAGCATATGGTTTTAATAAGCTCAAGCCTCTATTAGTAAATAACACTTGTATAACTTATTCGAGCCTTTAAATAAGGGATGCAGTTAACCCCCTAAAATAAAAGCTTCTTTAATAGTTTTTAGCTCCAGCCATACGCACCAGCTAGTTACAAAATACCTTATGTGTGGTCAGTGGGCTTGGTAGGTTACTCTTCTCGTGATATCTGAAGTGCTGTTATGAACTAAGTTTTACCCCATCTGTTACAAGTTTATAGTTCATCTTTCCATTTTGGTATGTTCCAAATTTATTGTTTATTTTGTGCTCTTAGCCAATCAAAACAATTATATATGGTAAAAGATAAAAATTTTGTAGGTCGTACGGTACACTTTTCTTAAACTTGTATGTTTTTTGTTTGTAAGGAGGGAGGGAGTATATGATATATTTATATAAATATCATCTTTTTTTCTTCTGATATGAATGCAATACTGAAGTAATAAAAACATTCTTTAGTTTTCATATGTAGGAAAATAATTGTGTGGTGGTGTTTAGTTGATCACAAAATTAATATGACTCCATATCTTATTTCTTTCAAGTTATGAGCAGAGAAGTGTTACTTATGTCTTTTTACTATGAATTTTATGGAGTTCACTGGAATTGAAATCTTAATTCCATTCCATAAAGATATTTGCTTTAAGAATGAATTAAATTAGAAGTCACTAAATTTCGTCACTCGATCACTTGAGGGAATTTCAATTTCATCGAAAATATTTTGCAAAACAAACACACCGTAAGAGTCAAATTTTTTCATAATGTAGTGGCGTTGTGTTGCAAAAGGAGTTATCAAAATACTGGGAAGTATAAGGTATTGCATTAGGGTCCAAAGCAACTCTTTCTCACTGGATCACAAATCTATTGAACAAGGAAAATCCTCCTTGCTTTGAAGCCACACAAATTATACACATCTCCCCAGCTGGTGCTAAAAATATGCCCCATGAACCCACCACCCGCACCGACCCGTATATGAAAGGTTAATTAACATTTAACATTGTTATATGCATTTGGTTTTCTCTTGGTGCTTTTGTCCACAATTAATTAAGAGATCGATTAGTTGATTTGATAAAATTGAAAATAAATGATACTCCATATGTATGATGTTTGCTGTTAAAAATCAAAGTTATATGCATATGTATTAATTGAAACTTAAACTCCCTACATGTTGGTTAATTGATTACTCAGATACCATTAAGCTTAAGATTTGTTGGTTAAGGTATATATGATGTGATAAATGTATATATTAGAAAATATTATTTAAAGATAATGTTTAGATTAGTTAACAATATTCTCTAATAATATAATAGAGTCATTCTTCTTTCTGTTGATGCACGCAAATAAAAAGAGTAACTATTTCGAAGATTTGAAATAAATGATGGGAGTTTGAGAGTTTGAGCCCACTTATGCAGGCTTTTATCCATGTATAAATCTTAAGTTTAATAGGGCCCATTAAGCGTAATGTGTACTTTTCTATTTTAAAGAAATAGAAGACACTACCTGTTGTACAAATTAGAAATCATATTTAGTGCCAACCAAATTAGTTACCTTCAGTTATCTTTGTACTATTTTTGCACATGAATTACTCAACTTGAAGTGCAGAATACGATTGATGTTGGAGAATCCATTGGGTTTAATGTCGGTAACTTTAGCAGTGAAGCTCGGAAACTTGTTTCTAAATCAGGGGGCTCAGCGACTGCTCAATGAACTTGGTGTCCTGCAATATTAGAGGTGTCAACTGCCAAGCAAAGCAACAATGGATCAGAGAGATTTTCTCTTTAAAAAATGTGAACTTTCTTGGCCTTCAGGAATCTCAAACGTCCAACATCAATTATAGCCTGATTAAAGCATTCTGGGGTTCTAATGGTTTTGAATTTGAGTATTTAAGTTCTAATGGAAGGTCTGGTGGTATCATCTCCATTTGGGATCCTCTTTCTTTTTCTTCCCAGGAAGTGATTAAAGGGAATGGTTTTCTAGTTATAAAGGGTACATGGCAACTAACAAACCGTTCATGTGCCATAGTCAATGTATATGCTCCGCCACAACCCTCGAGGAAAAAGAAATTATGGGATGATTTACAACAACTAATATTTACAGATTCCTCAGCTATTTGGGTTCTCTGTGGGGACTTTAACGAAGTTAGGGAGGAGGATGATAGAAAAGGCTCTCAGTTTTCTAGATCAGGCGCAAGACACTTTAACAACTTCATCAACTCGTGCGGATTATCTGAAATTAAGAGCGGTGGCAGAAAATATACTCGGATCAGTCCAGATGGTCTTAAACTTAGCAAGATAGATCGAATTTTGGTTTCTCACTCCTTTCTTAATGTTTGGTCTAATCCCTTTGTGGAAATCTTGCATCATCGATTATCAGATCATTGTCCAATGTTCTTAAAATCTGTTGCAGTTGACTTTGGGCCGTCATATTTCAAGGTTTTTAATTCCTGGCTTGTGGATAATAACCTGGAGGATGTAGTTTGGGCTGCTTGGTCATCTCGTCGTGTATCTAACTGTAGCATCTCCCCTATCGCCAAATTCTCTGCTAATCTTAAACACCTAAAGAACTGTCTTCGATCTTGGAGGGTGAAGGTCAATGAAGATAGAAAGGCTGCCAAGTCTCAATTGTTAACTAATTTGAATTCTTTAGATATGAAAGCAGAATCTTTTACTTTATCTGCATCAGAAGTGGCAAATAAAGTCTCCGTTGAGCAGGAATTATTTAATCTACAAAAGTCTGAAATCCTTGACGCAAAACTGAAAGCTCGTGTAAAATGGGCTTCGGAAGGGGACGAGGACTCTAAATACTTTCACTGTCTTGTCAACTATAATAGGAGAAAAAACTATATTCATGGCCTCACTATTAATGGACAGTGGGTGATGGAGCCTACCCAGATCAAATCAGCTGCTCATGATTTCTTTTCTACTAAATTTGCTGATCCTTTACCTTCTAGACCCTCTTTTTCCAGCAATCTTTTTAAGACTCTCAACTCTGATCAGATTAGTTCCTTGGATGAAGACTTCTCTCTTGAAGAAATTAAGGCTGCTGTTTGGGATTGTTTAGGGGATCGGGCTCCTGGTCCAGATGGTTTTTCATTCGCCTTCATTAAAAAGTTTTGGCACATTATTGGAGGAGATTTGAGTGGTGTTGTAATGCATTTTTGTGTCACCGCTACTATTGACAAGGGCAACAACTCCTCGTTTATCTCTTTAATTCCAAAAACTCGCGATCCTCTTTCCCTTACTGATTATCGTCCCATCAGTCTCGTGGGGTGCCTTTATAAAGTTATTTCCAAAGTTCTATCAAATCGCCTTAAAAAAGTGATTGACTCAGTGGTCGGCATAGAACAATCAGCCTTTATGAAAGGAAAGAGTATTCTTGACGGGCCTCTTGTTATTGATGAACTTATCTCCTGGGCCAATCGGACAAAGATCAAGATGTTAATGCTCAAAGTGGATTTCGAGTAAGCGTTTGATACTCTTCACCGGGGATATCTTGACTCAATTATGACTCAGATGGGTTTTGGTGCGAGATGGAGGTCATGGATTCGTGGTTGTCTATCTTCTTCTTGGGCATCAGTTCTAGTCAATGGCTCACCGACACTTGAATTCAAAATGGAGAGGGGAGTCCGACAAGGAGATCCGCTTGCGCCTTTTCTCTTTATTATAGCTGCTGAAGGGTTAAATATTGCACTGAAAGAGGCTGCAGGTCGTGGAATTTCTCATGGTTTAAATCTGCCAAATCACGGGCCTCCCATTACGCATCTTCAATACGCAGACGATGTAATTTTTGTCGGTCACTGGTCCCTCCTCAATGCCACAAATCTTATTCGGATTCTCAGATGTTTTTACCTGGCTTCAGGTTTAAAGATCAATCTGTCTAAAACTAATCTTTTTGGTTAGATTGGGTAGCAGGGAAAATATGTTGCTCGGTTGGAGCCTTACCATTCAAATATCTTGGTCTTCAGGTTGGATCATCTATGTCTAGATGCTCAAATTGGGACCCGATTGTTAACAAATTCGAGTCAAAACTTTCTAAGTGGAAAACCTCCTCTATGTTGGTTGTTGGGCGATTTACCTTATGTAAATCGGTGCTTGGCTCCTTGGGCGTGTACTACTTTTCACTCTACAAAGCTCCAGAAAAAGTTTTGAAAAAGTTAGAAAACATTAGGTGTAGATTTTTTTGGGGAAAAGAAAAGGAAAAGAAGAAGATATCTTGGGTGGCATGGTCGGATGTATTAGCACCTCTTGAGCTTGGGGGTTTGGTCTCAATAGTCTTAAATCTCAAAATCTTTCATTGCTAGCTAAATGGTAGTGGCGCTTAAAAACAGAAACGACATCTCTCTGGAAGCAAGTGATTGTATCTCTTCACGGGTGGAATAGGGGGAATTACATTGATCCCTTATCAACTAAAAAATCTGGTGCTTGGCGTTTTATCTCATGCATCAAGAAACCCATGGTTAAAGTCCATTTTGATTTAAATCATTACATTTTTTCTTTCTCTGATACAGGTCCTGATGGTCCAGTTGTCAAATGGGTGTGGCTACTTGAAGACTCTCGAGACTTCTCATCAGCATCCATTCGCAAGGCTCTTGATTACAAGTTTCTGGATAATGGTCGTGGACTGCACACTGAATGGTTCAAGGCTCTTCCTGGTAAAGTTAATATCTTTGCCTGGAAACTTCAGCACAGGCGTCTTCCGACACGGGTGAATCTTGCACTTCGGGGGATATGCATTCAGTCACATCTATGTACTTTTTGCAATTCTGAACCTGAATATGAAGATCACATTTTTCTGGAGTGCTCAATCGTTCGCTGTCTGTTGGGGGAGTTATGTGTTAGTGGGGAATATCATACCCATATCCGGCTTCGGTTCCTGATGCTCTTAAATGGGGACAGACTTTGGGTTTCAGAAATTCGGCTCTTGTCAGATTTAATGTGACAATCAGGACTTTGTTTTGGTTGATATGGGCCTCTCGTAATAACAAGATTTTCTCATGTGGTTCTGATGGTTTGAACGGCCTTTTTAGCAAGACGCAATCCCAAGCATTTTTTTGGTTAAATTGTAGGGGAAAATTTAGGAGAAAACTTAATTGGAGTAACTGGTGTTGTAATCCCGTTGCGGAATGTTCCTTGTAAATTTTCTTTCGTTTTGTTTGTATTTTTCCTAGCATATTGCTATTCTTAATAAAATCTTCGGCTGTTCAAAAAAAAATTACTCAACTTGAATTTAATGCTCTTGCCATCATTCGTGTATTTATAAGTCAATGACATAAAGTCATAGGAAACTTGAAAGAAAAAAACTAATGAACAATAAACATATAAGAAACATTTCGTTATATAAATATGTCAAAATTGACAAAATTAAACATGTCACATATATATTGTGTATAGGCATGTAATAACTAATCCTAGTGGGTTAGACACTAAAAATATATGTATCTTTTAAGGATTTTGCTAAATATAACTCGTAGAGTTTGAGTAACAATTCAGATTGAAAGATGGTTGGTAAACTACAGCTAATAATCAATTCATATTGTTATTGTTTACTGTTTAACATTAGTTATCTTTTACATAGTGGTTAATGGGAGTTAGCCGTTACATAGTTAGGATTATGTTTAGCAAAATCTTTTTTTAATATAGTCTAAATACAAATACAAAAAGCTTCAAAGGTGACCCATTTTTGAGATAACAAGAGTAAACCGTATTTTTCGTCCTTGTGATTGACACTTTTTACCAATTTTGTCCCTAGACTTTCATCTCGCAATTTGTATCCTTGAATTTGTCAATTTATACAACTTTTATCCTTTTAACTAACACTACATAAATTTCAATGTTAAATCATATGAAATAATCAAAGTGCCCTCATCTTCTTTCTTATACACAAAACCCTTCAAACCTAATTTATCTTTATTTTTTTCCTCTTCAAACCTTCATTTATACCAAAAAAACAAAAATATAAATTATTTGGACTTTAATTTCACAAAGATATCATAAAACCTTGAACACATTTTCTTCCCATAATAGATATTGCTCCCCCTTTTAATTCCAATCTTCAAACCTTAATCCATACATTTTCAAATAAATATTAAAAATATAAAATATATCATCTATTCAAGTTCATGTTCATATACCTAAACTAAAACTCAACCCAAGAAAACTGGTCATCAATACTATAACTCCACCACTCGCAAAAACCATCGCAGCCACCGCCAACGCCACCACCCTTCGTCCAAAACCGCCACCTTCCGAACCGGATCTGTAAATACAACCACCATCCTTAAACCTTCGGATTTCAAATCCGTTTTGCTGGATCTCAAATTCGTTTTGCCATGTCTAGTGGTAGTTATGCTGGTGACCGGGCGAAAAACGGGTTAGCCGGAGAACAAGACGTTACTAGTTTTCCTGTTGCAAAAAACAATTATAATGTAACCATCTTGTGATGTGGAGATGCAAAGGAAAATTATAGTATATCGATTTTAACACGTACCAAAGACCACTAGGAATGGTCCATCCTCCCCAATCCGTGCACCCACCATGGTCCACCACGGTCGGAGTGGGGTAGTGGTGGTCCGTCGTCATCGGAGATTACACGGGACACCACGAACCAAAACCGGGACCTACACGATTATTTAATTCCCTTTTCCTTTCGTTTTTTATTTAAATAAAAAAAGTTTTTTTTCTTTTAGTAACGGTCAGTTTTCGAAAAACAAAATTAAAAAAAAAACTATCCGTTGTGACTCCAACGGTTAAAAAATATATATATTATTTTAATTAATTTTTATTTTATTTATTATACTCCACTACAAATATACAACAACTATACCATTTTTTAACACACAACCAATTCATCTATACTCAGCAATTTCAACACTTCCAGCTATTCCAAATCTTCCAATAATTCTTACACGTCCAACAATTCTAATCATAAACACTAGAATTCCTAAAAATGTCTAATCCAAATGAAAAATTCTCGTAAATGAATCTTCTCGATTTCGGTACAACGAATACCCCCCGGTTCTAGTTCATCAACGCCAAACCCAAATAATCAACAATTTAATCTGTTCCAACAATCGTTTTATGCATAACAACCATTCCAATTCAACCAAGAACAATTTCAACAATTTCAACAATTCCAACAATTCCAACTCCAACTCCAACAACAACAACAACTCCAACCACAAGAATCACCACAACAAGAATCCGTATCTACGAGAAAAAAAAGGCAAAAAAAGTAATTAAAGGAAGATTTAAAGGCGTGCCGGTCCTGTGTAACAAAAAGCCTTGGACACCTAAAGAAGAAGCTTGGTTGACACAATGTTGGGTCGATACTTCGGAAGACCCGAAAGATAGAAACTCTCAAAGACGTGCTAAAAGGTGGGAGCAAAACTCAACGACAACAACAACGACTACAAACGAGGCGACAATCAACTTACCTGCATATGGCGAAACATTAATCAAGTTTGCAGTCAATTTAACGCAATATACAATGAAAACTACCGCACATGGGGAAGCGTGACGACCATACTATCTACGATCGGGCAATGGTCAAATTCACAAACGCGACTCTCAAAACGTTTAGTATGAAAGAATCTTGGGTAGTATTAAAAGACAAACCAAAGTGGTTTATGCAACTAGGAGTAGGTGGCGCAACGAGACGCTTATTCGACGAAAATGAAGAACCCGTGAACGAGGCAGTTGATCTTGAAGACGATATTAACGAGCTATTTGTGGATGATGCGATTCCAAGACCTTTCGGCTGTTTGAGTACACGCCCACGAAAAGTCGCTAAAAGTCAAAGCTCTTCCGATGCGGCGACTTCTTCTCATGGTACAAGTTCAAGGCTCGAAGCTGCAGTGGAACACATAACGAGCTATAAAGATAGAATGGAAGCGTCACGTTTCGAAATCATGCGAGAGATCAAAGAACATGAAAAAATGTGTGCGGCCATTGAGTCACTAAAGTTTCTAAAAGAAACTACCGACGGTGACAAGCCGAAGGACAAAAAGCGAATTAATAACATGAAAAAGTTTATTCGCAAAAAATATGCGGAATTCGTGGAGCTCGAAGTGGACGAAGACGAAGACGAAGATTAGTTATAGGCTTCTTTTATCATATTGTAACGTTATTTTATTTTTAGGAACTATGTATTTCTTTTTCGTATTGTAACGTTTTTTTATTATTAATTAATGTAACTTTTTTTTTATTAATTAAGTAGTTTTTAATTTAATTATAGCATTTTATATTTAATTAAAAGTAAATTTATTTTTAAGAAAAATGTAAAATAAAGAAAATAATGGGTCTCAGTTGTACGTCGTGAGCTGTCGTGAAATCACCACTATAGCCAGTCGTGGCTGACGTGGCACCCACGACGGACGTCATGACTCCTAGTGGTCTAAGTGAAAAAACTCATGTTCGATTTTACGTGTGTAATGTATACTAATATTTTAACCCTTAAATTATAAGTAATCAAAATTTAATCTATTTAATTTATTTGATCGTTTAAAATAATACTTTTGGTAATTTGTAATTAGTTGACCATGTGTCATTGATGACATAAGTACAATTTTAAAAATGATTTAATCCTTAGAATTTTAATAAATTATTGGTTTAAGCCTTCAACTTTTATTTTTCTTAATTTAACCCTATAACTTAGTGTTTAGTAAAAAAAATTTGTTTATTATTTAAAAAATAAGTATGAAGCTATTTTTTAAAAAATTATCATTAACTAGTTAGTTATACGTATTAAATGTACTTTTATGTTAACAAAAGGTAATATTTTTACAAAATAATTGTATTATAGATACATTTTGATCAAATAAATAAATATAAATTTCATCAAAAAAAATAATATTATATATATAATGTTACATAATACATCTATAGATATTTGAGTATATGTAATATAATGTTTTTAAATTAAATACAATATGTCATCACAATTAATTTTATAACGTATTTAGACAAAAGTGCATTTTTATAATGTTGTGATGTCTAATAATTCTAATTCTATGAAAAGTTTTTATAATGAATTTATATTATTATTTTATATAATATGTCTTAGAGAAATTATGTTTTAATATGTGATATCATAATTATTTATATTATTTATGATATACAAAAATATTAGAATAAATTGGTATAAAATATATACAAGAGTTTAAGGATAAATCATTACTTACATGAAAAATATAGGGATAAAACTGATTTTAAAGATTTTAGAAGTATTAACCTACAATAACAGGTCATAGTCATTTTTCTAACTAGTCATTTAAAGTTAAATGATCAAAATATGAAGAAAAAAAGAGTTGAATGGTTAAAACGAAAAAAGAGTTGAAAGTTTAGTGATTGAACATTATTAACCCAAAAGAAGTTCCTTGATAAATTGAATTATTTGCACCAAAGAGCTAATAATCTAATGTTATCGAGGTGATCTTTCAAACATGATGTTTGAGTTCACATTTTAGAATGTATATTCTTAGTTTATATGTGTGAATTATTGTTTTTTTTTACCAAAAATAATTATTTTTTTGAGTTAGTTGCTTGAAAATCCTTGTAAAACAGATTTCTAAATGAATTAGGTCAGGGAGTATAAAAACTCTATTTGGTACCACAAAATCATGACCCCTTGAAAATAAATATATTTCATTGAAGTAAAATTTTAAGATGTTAAACATTGTATTCTCTAGGGTGGCAAGTGTAAATATGATACCGACGGCCGCTTTTATTTACTGATAATAAAAAATAATGTCAGTTCTTTCCTGATATAGATTTTTAGCTTTTTCTAAAAATAGGCTTCTGCTATGAAATTGTTTATAGAATCTATTTTATATAAAACCTTGTGGTTTTAGGGTAGTAGCAATTGGAAATTTCAGTCTACAGCTCTACTGTAAGTAACTGTGTGTTCATTTTTCAATTGTATTTATATTATATATATTGATGCATTGCAAATATATTGTAGATTACTTACTATATTAGAATTGGAAGTGTAAGTTTTTAGTGTGTGAAACTTGGGGAAATCATAAATGCCTAAATTTTAGTTGGTTTAAAATATGAAATCGTATTTAATTTGAAGTTTATTAGGACAAGAGTTTGTAATTTGTAGCTGTAATTGGGGTTCTGTTTTTACCTTTTTAGTTTAATTGTTATTGTAATTGTAATGGTTGATGATCCAATTGTTTGCACCAAGTCTATTCAGTCAAATCATGATTGCAGCAAGACTCTTATATTAAGTCTTACTGATTATTTAATTATTTATTATTTATTATTTCAGATACTTGGATGTTAGAGATTGCTTTGATGATACACTGAATGTAATAGATCATACTGATTTGGACTTGGTAAGGTTTCTTTGATATTAGATTTGTTAATTTTTGTTCAAATGTTTATTACTTTAAGTGCCACAAATAATCTAATAGAGGCTGAATAGTCAATGTCTTCGTGTTA